>OY728162.1:886369298-887619298 GCA_963277665.1 Viscum album
AAATTCAAACTACTAGGGTCTAGATACATAACCCATTACTATGCCCTATGGGTAATTTGTGTGATAGTGGTACATTCATGGGGTGGTTTCAAAAACATGGTTTGGGTTGTGATCTCTATGAACATGAAATTATATCATAAATAGGATTTCACATGATTTAGGTGTTGTATATCATATTGAGATTGATTATGGGAAAGTACCATTTATTCTATCTCCCTCAGATGTTTTGATATGTGAGCTTCATATGGTATGATCCTACTTGTTGAGGCCATCCCTTATTCCTTACATATCAATTGGATCTTATCATAACCCTTAATATATATTAATATTAATAGAGATAGTAGAAAAAATATATTATTAATTATTATAATGATTAATGGTATTTTAAAATGGTTATGCATTTATGGATAATTTTTAAAATGGTATAAAATAACTAATAAAATATAGAGCAACTAATTTCTACAACTACATTAATTAAGTAGGAATATATTTATTACAAATGGAATTTCATTTATAAATGTTTTGTTTTTTATATTAGTCCCAACATTAGAAATTTATCCCTTTGAATTTCATTTCATACAAGAAAATAGATGACAATACTTCTATTTTATCACCTCTTCTGGTTCTCATGTTGCCTCCTCAGTCATGTGGTTCCACCACAGTGATTTTACTAGGTGAGTTTTACAGTTTCATAGAACATTATTTCTATGATCTAAAATAAGCATCATCTACTACTCATATTAATGATCATTTTACAAAGTTACAATCTCTAGATTCAATACATTTTAGGGTTCTGGTATATACATCTTTAAGAGAGATACATGGTACACATCCTATATTTGAGATAGGTTAGGTGGGATTGTTAGTGAATAGGCCACAACTATAATGTGATCATGGATATCAAATAGGATTATTTATATAGGATTAAAAAGTCACTTCTTCCAAAACCTCTTGACTTTCTTCCATAGTGGTATATGAAGGAACGCCTTATCTCCAACCTCAAACACTAGGTCTCTTCTATGATTGTCTTTGTATTTACTCTATCTATTTTATGTGGATTTCATATGACTATTAATGGTTTGAACATTATCTGTCATCTATTGGATGAAATCATATCCCATCATCTTTCACTCTTAAACACCATACCAACATATTGGAGTCTTACACCTCTTCCTAAAAAGAGCCTCACAAGGTGTCATTTGAATGTAATAATGGTAACTATTTTTATTTGAGAACTCAACTTGGTGAAGGTTTTGATTCCAACATTCTTAAAAATATATATATCCAAATATCAACATATCCTATAATGTTTGAATTTTTCTATCATATTTACCATATGTATAAGGGTGATAAGATGTAAAAAAATATAACACTATATCTATGTCTAACTGATGGATTCTCCAAAACCATAAGATAAATATCATATTTAAATTAGATAAAATAGAGAGTGGTACTTCATAAATTATTACCCCTTATTTTATTTATATCATGTAAGGGTGATTGAATGATAAATATTCAATGATATAAATGAAATGTGTTGAGTTTATAATGAGATCAACTACCACCCAAATGGAGTTACTTCATTTACATGTCATGTGGAGTAATTTGAAAAAAATTAATTATTAAGTTGTCCCAGTTCCATACCGGTATGGTAAATGGTTTCATCAGACCCTTATACTTATATCATTCATCCTTAACTTATTATGAAACCATGCTTCAATATTGAAATTTTATAATCTATCTCTTCATGATAACTTTCTATATGTTTTGCATCATATATTTATACATTATAGAGATTACTATATGAATAGTGAACTATGAGTTATGAACATCATTAGGAAGTTCTCATTTTTGTACAAGTTTTAATAGAACATATCAATGGTCCAAAACTTATAATATTATTATTATAAATTTTGAACTCCATAATATTTTCTATATATTTTTTTAGCTCTTATTTTTGTTTTTCGGCCTCCATGACCCTCTATATAATGGATGGTTGAGAATATATTTGTGAAATGTATGAAGAAGTTAAATTTATATTTCTCATGTCCATACTTTTTATAACAATGAATATTGATCCCATCCAATCATAATCATTGATAGGGTTTTTGGATCATGTCTTCTCAAAGCATATGAAGCTTTATTCAACAAACTAGGATTGTAATGGATTAAATAATCACAATAATTGATCAGATATAACCAACTTTGTTGGATAATATTTAGCTCATTTTATGTGAATATATACATGAGGAATTTGTGATACATATATATGTCTCAATATTCTATGTAGTGATAATTTCACCAGATAATTAAAGGAAGCATAACATCATAATATTATAGATCATATTTTCGGTAGTTATGCTCAAAGTTATTTTATTTGTGGGACTCATGTACTATCAATTATTTATTTTTCCTGAGTACACAACCAAAACTATTTTTTATATGCATCATTATAGATAAAAAATCCTTAACCAATAGTGGGTAATGTGAGAACTTTTGAATTCATTAGAATATAAATAAACTATTTAAATCTCTCCTCATAATCATCAACCCAGAAAATATTCACTTTTTTTAGTTATCATGGTTATTGGGATGAAATTTTATTAGAAATTTATCACAAATTAGTAATATTGCTAAGCTAATACAAGGAAACTACAAATCTAAAACACTAATATTGTTTCACACAATCCTTAAATTACCTCTATCTTCGAAGGATCCAAATATATCCCTTTTATACTGATAACATGCAATAGTAATGTTACTTTCCTTGTCCAAATATCACATTTATTTTACTTTTCATATATATTTTATTTTCCAAGGTCTTCGATGGAGCAGGAAAATTGTCCCCATGTTCCTCCTTTATTTTATAATATACAAAAATATTATCTATCAAGGATGCCACAAATTTATCAAGTATACCACTAATGTATCAATTAATTATGTCCATGATTTTAATTCAAGAATTAGTCAGTCTAATGGCATCATAATGAACATGTAGGGACCTTACCCTATGTGAAAAGTAGTCTTTTAGATATAGTAATTTGTTATGATTTTTTGATAATATCCTAACTAAATATCCACCTTTGAGAAATACTAGGATCTATTTAGCTTACCAAATATTTCATTAATCCATTGATGAGGACAATTATTATTTACCAAGGTATTGGTGACATCATGATAACCAATGTAAAGTCTCATTGACCCATATTTCTTCTTGATGAAAAAGATCATTTCATCCTAGGCGAATCACATGTTTATATAATCCCTTTATCTAGATTATTCTATAGTTTCTTCTTTCACATTTTAAAATTCAGTAATGAAAATGTAAATTTTAGCTATTGGAAAATTTATATGTATAATTTTTATTGATAACTCAACCTCTTAGTTATGAGGAAGAATAGTAAAATCATTACGGGAACGCATCAATACAGTTATTTATAATTATATTTTCATCAAGGATGAAATTCTCATTAAGCTAAAGAATTTTATCTAAATATTCATTCTAATAGGGTAAGAATATCTCTTCTTGAGAAGATTATTCTATGGGAGATCCCTCCCATTTGTTGCACATGAATATATAATCAAAGGGTGATTCAAAATATGGAGGGGGATTTCCTTCTACTAGAAATTTATATTGGAGTTATTCAAGGAAAGAAAATATATACCAATAAATGAATTTATTTATAGTAAATTTAATATCAAGAGGTTCACTGGGAAAATTTTCATAAAAATATTTATTGGGGAAATTTTATATAATTCTCATAAATAATTTTCCTATTTTTTATTTCTTCTAATTACTAAATTGAATGTTTTGAGGTGGTTTTTGAATAATTATAGTAAGAATTCATGATATAAAATAATGAATAGAACTATAATTAAATAGTATGTTCACAATTCATAAATTAAAAACTAGTACACCTAACCCCACTTCACTGTTAAGATCCACCTCATTAATAGTGATGGAATATTCACTCCCTTTCTCACTAGGAAATGGATTTTTTTTAGCATCAATTATCATCAACAATGCATGGAATAGTGCATTATTTCTCATTCTTTCTATGTTATTTATAGTTAATACATTGTAAAATAGGATCTTGGAATAACGGGGAATTTTTTTCTTCAAATAATTTTGTGGCTTTATTCAGTAAGCATTCTATATATTTCTTCCCCTCTTTTCCACACCTAATGAATTTCCTTATCCAATTATAAGTAATTTCAAGGATTCTTCTTACCATTCATTTTACAAGTAGGATCTTGTAATTTCATTCCAGCAAGATATTTATTCATCACTACCCCATTATTAAACTCCATTCTCTAATTCATATATCTAGTCACATGAGGGCCTTGAGTTTTAAGGATATATATTTCAACAAATAAGGGAACATTAGACTATTTATTCACAGTTTTCTGAGTTGGGTTTCGTGTCATAATCTGGATTTTGAACCCGATGCGCATGTAAGGGGCTCCACCTTCAATCGGTTCTCCCCAGATCATCATCTCTCTTTTCGTCCAGGGACGAAAGTGACTTATTTATCTACACCTCTGAGAGCTCCTTTGCGGCATACCAGTCCCCAATCGTGGAGGGATCTTGTTGGTTCATTCCTTGGTGATTCGTTGTCGGCCGGTTATTTCTCCCTAGCCCAAGATCTGGCTAGGGTTTCTCTAAGTGGCGGCGCAGTCTAGGGTGGGGGCTCTTTTTATGTGGTCTGAGGGGGGGGGGAACCTCTTTTCATCATCGGTATTGTGCGAAGTGGGAGGTTTGTTGCGGTCTACGTGTACCTGCGGATCTGATGGTGGGGACGGTAGTGGCTTGCGGTGTGATCTTTTTCAAGTGTATTCTGTCGACGGTGATTTTGTGGTTTTTGTTTGATTTAATTTTATGAATTTGGTTTTTTTTATGATTTCATTTCCATATCCAGGTGTCTAGTGAGTTTCTAGCTTCGGTGTTTTGGTTTTTGATCTTGATGTTCGGTTGGGGATTCTGGGACCGATGGAGGTGGTGTGTGATGTTGTCTTGGATTCAGTTCTGACGACTGTTTTTTGATTTTTTATGAATGAGATCATGGTTATAGCGACCCGACCTTTTATTAAATTACTATTAAATCATTTTAAAGGTAAAAAACATAATAGTATTACACATATAGGATCCAAAGGTTTAGTGTCTTGGGAAAACTCGGACAGACAAAACAAATACAATATCAAGCATAAACATTTATTTAATTTCTTCTTCTCTGGATTCTTATTGGAACTTTTCCTCTCCATAGTACATATAGCCACCTGAGGATATACATCAAAAGGGGTGAGATAGAATCCCAGTAAGAGGATAGATACTAACAATATAGCATGGGGTGAGCATAATCATAACATAGTAAAAAGATCATGAACATGATAGGATCATAAATGAAATACATGAAATGTGGCAAAGCATAAAAATGAAACATTATGTCTTACTGGTTAACTACCACACATACTTGTGAAACAAGTTAGAATAATGTTCACAGATCATTTCAAACATACTCATGAGATTCTTCACTTTAACCAATTCATTGGAGCACTGTATTATTCCGGTGCACCCGTCACTATGAAACATCCATAATTGCACTATATAATTCTGGGTGCACCCATCACATCATAACATTATCATTATCATGATTTCCAAATGTAAACTACATCAATAGTGAACATAAATAAACCATTTTAAGGAATGGTTTCATCTCATAATAATACATTCATAAGCTTTGGTTTCCCAAAAGAAAGAGGGAACAACATACTTGATACAAGAATCATCAACCATGAATGAGAGGTAAAAGTTGATTTCTTAAAAGACGAGTTATCTTGGAAAACATTTGGATTGACATAAACATCATTATAAAACATGTATATCCCAGGAAATGAAATAAAATGACGAAAAAATGATCTTTAAGGAGTGAACATATCAAAAATGGAGTGAAAGAGGTAGAACCTGAAGGATGAAAGTAGGGTTCGAGAATTTCCCCTTACCTTGTACACGAATGTTTCCTTCTCTTTAATGTCCTGTAAAATGAAATTATATTCATTAATTAGAAATAAAGAAGCATATTTACATTAAAAGGGTTCATTATGGTTTCATTATGTGATATTATGTTCCTTTGTAAGACTTATAGAGTTTAAAAACATAGTTCGGGGATGTTCGTTTTTATGGTTTTTCTTGGGTGCTTCACTTGTATTCTTAACTTGATGTTTGGGTAGAAGATGAGAAAAAAATCCAGAAATGATATTACATGTCATTAATGATATTATAGGATATTCAATGATCTTATAATGAATTATATTTGATCTATGAGGGTGAATCAATAGATAATAATTAAATTATGGTTATTTGGGTCAATTTGGGAGGTTGTTGGGTCACAATGAACTTGTTTTAACTTAACACTTAGTAATATGTCCATAGGTAATTTCTATAACATTAAATAGAACATAATACACATTAAATATTATTTTTCAACCATTAAAATGGTTTCATTACCTGATCATATGGTAGAAATGGAAGAAGAATGCATGTCGTTATTGAATGTGATAAATTAACACCTCACGAACAACGTTCTCTTTAATAAAATAATAGAAAGAGGGAAAGGGGTTTGGATGATATAATATCATATTAGAATCATAAAATTACATTATATTTATAATAATGGAGTTAAAATAAAATTTGGATGAAGATAGGTGGGGAGAGATCAATAAATGAACTTGAACTTGAAAGGAAATTCAAGGAGAAGAGGGAGGGAAATTACCTCTAGAATCCTCCTCCTGAGAACCTCCTTAAGGGCCTAAGCATGGTCTTTTGATGAAACCAGAAGATCTTGGACGTGTGGGAGGGTCTAGGGAAGGTGTTTGGGCAATTTTTATAGAATTATTGAAGCTTTAGAGGTCTGAGTAAATGAAGGTGTGAAGGGGTGGCTTTTATAGTGGAGGGGAGAGGGGTTTCCTTAATATAAAATTCATTAGTTTTTTATTTACCCAAAAGAAAAGGAATAGTGAGTCTTGGATGACCAATAATGGTAATTTATAATTTAATCCCGAACCTAGTGGGATGAAATCATCATAACATCATACATGACACTATAATTAGCTTATTTAGCATATTTAGTAAATTACGGTATTTCACTATTCATCAAAAATTCAAGTATCTCGGAAAAATACCAAATATTTACCCCATCCATTATTTGACGTGTATAATCCAAAAATGAAGTCAATTTTTCAAAAATAATTTTCTAAATATTATTAATTTAATATTTAAATAAAATCATAATTTAATTAAAAAAATAGTTTCTAAGATTAAAACTGATTTCATAGTGCTTTCAAAAATTACGTAGGGTCTTATAAAATTATCTAAAAACAATAACAAAATTGTTAAATAATTTATGAATACATTTTAGGGAAATAAATATTCTTTTAAATTAATTAATTAATTATAATTAATTATTTATGACTTACAAAATACCAAAACGTTTACTAAGGTCAAATTGTCACTTTTTAAGATGTCTAAATTTTATTTTATTATTCATAGGTAATGTTAATCTTATGTTGGATGATTTAATATTCTTAAGGGTCATATTAGTATTCCTAATGGTATGTTACAATTCCTAGGGGTACGTTACTCTTCACAAAAATTATTTTTGTTTCATTAGACTACAAAAATCATATTGAACACAACCGTGTATGTCCGATTTTCAAAATTCCAAACATAGGAGGGAAAACTTATGTTTAAAGGTCATTTATCACTTAGTAGTTTATTAATTTGTGTTTTCATGTTATTTTATGACATAAATATAAGAAAGTAATTTTCCATTGAAAAACATTGGGTCGTTACATTTTTCCCCCCTTAAGGAATTTCACCCCCGAAATTTCACTTTACACAAACAGGTGAGGGTACTTCTCCTTCATTGCCTCTTCTAGATTCCAAGTTGCTTCCTCAAACTTATGGTTCATCCAAAACACTTTGACATGATGGGTTGTATTGTTGCATAGAACCTTATCTCTCTGATCCAGAATCATTACTGGCTGCTCCTCATAGGAGATATCATCTTCCAGCTACACCACCACTGAGTTTAGTATATGTGAGAGGTCTGGTATGTACTTCCTCAGTAGTAGTACATGAAACACATCATGAACATGAGCCATATTTGGTGGAAGTGCAAGACGATAGGCCATGACTCCTATGCAGTCAAGGATCTCAAAGGGGCCAATATACATTGGTATTAACATCCCTTTATTCCCGAATTGCATGAATCTCTTCCATGGAGATATTCAAAGGAAGACTTTATCACCAACGTCAAACTCCAAGTCCCATCAATGGTTTTCAGCATAGCTCTTTTTCTGACATTGAGCACATTTGATGTGTTTCTGGATGACTTGAACCTTCTTTGTCATCTCTTGAACAAGATCGGTTCCAAGTAGCTTTGTTTCTCCAACTTCATCCTTATAGGTTGGAGTTCTACATTGCTTTCCATACAGAGCTTCATATGGAGCAATATGGATACTCGAGTGGAAGCTATTGTTGTATGAGAACTCAACCAATGGGAGATGATGATCCCAACCACCTTTGAATTCAAGAGAGCATGCTCTTATCATATCGTCAAGTGTCTGAATAGTCCTTTTAGACTGGCCATTAGTTTTGGGGTGATAGGCCATGCTGAAGTTTAATTCAGTACTCAAAGCATGTTGAAGGCTCCTCTAAAACATGGATGTGAACCTTGGATCATGGTCAGAAACAATTGAGAGTGGAACACCGTGTAGTCTCACTACTTCCTTCACATATATCTTTTCAAGTTGTTCAAGTGAGATATCATCTCGTATAGCAATAAAATGGGCAGTCTTGGTGAGTCTATCAACCACAACCCATATCACATTATTTCCCTTTGACGTCTGCAAGAGACCCATGACAAAGTCCATAGTAACATTTTCCCATTTCTACATGGTTATAGGAAATGGTTGCATCATACCTTTGGACATTTGTCACTCAGATTTAACTTGCTGACATACCAAGCCCCTTGATATATATTCTGCAATCTCATTCTTCATTTTATCCCACCAGAACTGTTCTCAGAGATCACAGTACATCTTGGTACTCCTAAGATGGATAGAGAAATTTGAGCTATGTGGATTGACCAATAGATCCTTCTTTATCTCGGGTGATTAAGGCACACAAATCCATGTTCCAAACCTAATCACACCATCATCGTCGATATGGAACTCTTGAAGCTTCCCTTACTTTACTACATTCACCATATTTTGTATCTCCACATCCTTCCTTTGTGCTTCCTTAATCTTATCTTGGATGGATGGTTGCACAATCATTAGGGCAAGGTAGAATGTATCCCCTTCCCTTATGATTACCAAATCCATCATTTTTTCTCTAAGAAGATAGGGTCTTTCTCAATCTGTAGTAAGGATAAAGTCGCGGGTTCTTTTCTGCTTAGAGCATCAGCTACCTTGTTCTCCTTTCCAGGATGATATTTAATAGAGGAATCATAATCCTTGATTATCTCTAACCATCTGCTTTGATTCATGATGAGCTCCTTTTGTGTGAATATATACTTTAGGTTCTTGTGGTCGTTGTATATGTCACACTTCTTTCCATAATGGTAGTGCTTCTAGATTTTCATGGCAAAAATCCCAGCTTCCATCTCTAGATCATGCATCGAGTAGTTCTGCTCCGGGATATTCAACTTTTGTGAGGCATAGTCTATCACATTATCATTTTTCATGATTACACAACCCAATACTTTCTTTGAATCATCACTGTATATCACAAAACTTTCTCCACTTTTTGGTATTGTGAGTACAGGTGTAGTGATCGGCCTTATCTTTATCTCCATGATGCTTCCCTCACATTCTTCTGTCCAAACATACTTTACCCCTTTCCTTGATAACTTAGTTAGAGGTCTTGACAATCGTGAGAAGTTTCTCACAAACCGTCACTAGTACCCACCTAATCCAAGAAAACTACAGATTTCTGTGAAACTAGAGGGCCTGGGCCATTCCTCAATCACCTTTGACTTTAAAGGATCCACATAAATTCCTTCACTTTTGATCACATGTCCCAAGAACGTGATTTGATTCATCCAAAAGTCAAACATCCTGAACTTGTCGTACAACTTCTCCTTTCTAAATTTCTCCAACATATGTCTTAGATGTTCTTCATGTTCCTCCATTCTCTTGGAGTAGATGAGAATATCATCGATAACGACTACCAAAAATTTGTTGAGGTAATGTCTAAAGACTCTATTCATCAAATCCATGATGATTTCAGGGGCATTAGTAAGTCCAAAGGGCATCACCAAAAACTCATAGTGCACAGACCTAGTACGGAAGGCAGTCTTCTGAATATCTTCCTTCTTCACCCTTACCTAATGATATCTAGAATGAAGATCCAACTTTGAGAATTATCGAGATCATCATAACTTGTCGAACAAGTAATAAATTCTAGGGAGAGGATACTTGTTCTTTATGGTGATCTTGTTGAGTTCCCGATAATCGATACACAGTCACATGGTTCCATCCTTCTTCTTCAGAAAGAGCACTGGAACACCCCAAGGTGATGCACTAGGGTGTATGAACCCTTTGTCCAGATGATCTTACAGCTGCTTCTTTAACTCCTCCTATTCGATAGGCGCCATCTTATAGGGGCACATTGAGATAGGAGTAGCTTCAGGTATGAGTTTAATTGAGAACTCTACCTCACAGTCTCGGGGCATTCTGGGTAACTCTTCAAGAAATACATTGTTGTATTCCCTCATGATTTTCATTTCCTCATGGTTGGAACATTCCTTTGACTCAACCATTTGGGCAAGGTATGCTTCTTCATAGGGAATCAACACCCAATCCATTGAAGGATTTTTCAAAGGAGATTAATGATCTTATTTGCATTTGTAGAGGAGCATGGGATGGCTTGGAATATGAATAGATATTTCCTTTTCCTAATAGTTGATATGCAGTATATATAACGTGACCTAGTCCATTCAAATTATAGCGTTGAATTCCACCAAGGGAAGTATTACCAGATTTTCAGGAATAATATTCCAACATACTCTAACAAGAGAAGAGTCAAACACTTGGTTCTCAATGATTTCACCACTTGGTGTTTTTACAGATATCTCTAATTCAAAGATTCGGGGCTTTGATTCTATAGTTCTAGAAAACATGCAAGATATAAAGGAATGCGTAGAACCAGAATCAAATAAGACATTTTCCATTATTGAGTGAATAGGAAGTGTACCTTCTATTACTTCATTATCAATCTCGACCTCCACAATAGTGATGACATAAACCTTCCCTTGTTCCTTTTGATATGGTGGCTACTGATGTTGATTACCCTCTAGAGCTCGAGGTTTAGTGCACTGCTTTGCATAGTGCCCTAGATCCCTATAGTTGTAGAATTGAACCATGAGTGGTTCTATCCTTTCATCGGCTACATTCTCCTTCCTTTTTGTGTCGTTTCGACACTCTTTAGCATGTTGTCCTTCTTTCCCACACTTGAATCATTTCCCTGTCCCTTTTATATAGTTCCCATTGTGCAACTTCCATCATTTTTGGCATGTGGGTCGTTGATTATTCTTCCAACCTTTGTCATTAGATCCACTAGCTTGAAACTCCATCCTTCTTTTCTTATCACCATATACATGGGACCATTATCCAAACTCCATATCCAATTTGAGATCACACCAAACAACTTCTTCATAACTCCCAAAGTCTCAAATTACAAGAGCCTTTCGAAGGTGTGGTTTTAATCCAATAAATAATCAATCCATTTTGATATCATTATTGATAACAATAACCGAATCATACCTTGTGAGCCTTGTGAAATTCACTTCATAGGTTGTGACAGATTATCCTTCTTTTATTCTTCAGCTCTAAGAATTCTCTCTATATATTTGTGTGAGGAGTTCGTGGGAAATACATATAAAGAAAAATTATCTTAAAGTCTTCCCATTCCATCTCTTCAATTTTCTCCCTTGTCATGGTGTTCATAATCAAAGCCCACCATTGATCAGCTTCTCCATCAAGATGATAAATGGCTAGAGTAACCTTCTCCGTCTCAGAATAGTGAATCATAGAAAATATCTACTCCATAGAGTTTACCCACTGTTCTGCAACTAGTGGATCAAAAGATCCACAAAACATTGGTGGTCGTTGCCACATAAAACATTCAATAGATAGTTTCTCCCTCCTTGGTGAAGGAGGACATTCCCTAATATTTTGGTTATAATTGGGTAAGAATATCCATGATGTTTTGAACTCCACCTCCTAAATCATTGGGTATGTCATTCGGGCAATCGCTGCATAGGCACTCGCATGAGTTGTCAACCTGATTTCTCCTGCCTCCCATCATTTTCTAAAATAGAAGAGGTTAGAACAAATCATAAGTAAAAAAGTCATGAATAACTTATTATTTTAAAGAATTTTTACCAAAAACACAACATATTGTATACCTAGGTAAATATTCTTGTGTTCATATTATTACTTAGTCTCATACTATAGGTTTTCTCTAGGGTTCACTAATCCAAATTCCCAAATTAACTAAACCATGCCTCTGATAAAAACTATAGCAACCCGGCCTTTTCTTACATTACTATTACATCATTTTAGAGGTAAAAACATAATATTATTACACATAGAGGATCCAAATGTTTTGTGTCTTGGGAAAACTAGGACCACACAAAACAAATACAATATCATGCATAAACATTTATTTAATTTCTTCTTCTCTAGCTTCTTATTGGTACTTGTCCTCTCCTTAGCACATGTAGCCACCTGAGGATATAAATCAAAAGGGGTGAGCTAGAAGCCCATTAAGAGGATAGATACTAACAATATATCATATGGTTAGCATAATCATAACATAGGAAAAAGATCATGAACATTATAAGAGCATAAATAAAAGAATTGAAATGTGTCAAAGTATAAAAATAAAACATCATGTCTTAGTGGTTATCTACCACACATCCATGTGAACCTAGATAGAATCTTGTTCAAACATCATTTCACATTTACTAATTAGATTCATCAATTTACCCAATGCATTGGAGCGATGTATAATTTTGGTCACACCCGTCACATTGAAACATTCATAATTGCACTGTATAATTCAGGGTGCACCCTTCACATTATAACATTATCATTATCATGCTTTCCACATGGAACATACATAAAAAGTGAACATAACTAAACCATGGTAAATAATGGGTTTCATCTCATAATAATACATTCATAGGCTTTGGGTTCCCAAAATAAAGAGGGAACAACATACTTGATACAAGAACCATCAACCGTGAATGAGAGGTAAAAGTTGAGTTCTTAAACGAAGAGTTCTTTTGGAAAATTTTTTGATTGACATAAACTTCATTAGAAAACATGTATATCCCATAAAAGGAAATAAAATATGAAAAAATTATCCTTATAGAGTGACCATATCAAAAATGGAGTGAAAGAGGTAGAACCTGAAGGATGAAAGTTGGGTTCGAGAATTTCCCCTTACCTTGTACCCAAATGTTTCCTTCTCTTTAATATCCTGTATAATGACATTATATTTATTAATTAGAAATCCAGAACCATGTTTAAATTAATAGGGTTAATTCTGGTTTCATTATATCATATTATGTTCCTTTGGATGACTTATAGAGTTTAAAAACATTGTTCGGGGATGTTCGTTTTTATGGTTTTTCTTAGTTGGTTCACTTGTATTCTTAAATTGAAGTTTCGGTAGAACATGAGTAAACATAAAAAAATGATATTACATGTCCATAATGATATTACAAGATATTTTATGATCTTATTATTAATTACATTAGATTCATGTGGATGAATCAATAAATGAGAATTAAATGATTGTCATTTGGGTCAATTTGGGCGGTTTTTGGATCACAACGAACTTGTTTCAACATATCTCTTAGTAATATGTTCATAGGTTATTTCCAGAACATTAAATATAACATAATACACAAATAAGATTCTGGTTCAACCATATAAATGGTTTCATGACCAGGTCGTAAGGTATAAATGGAAAAAGAAATCATGTCGTTCTTGAAGGCGATAAATTAACACCTCATGAACAACGTTCTCTTTTATAAAATAAAAGGAAGATGGAAAGTTGGTTGGATGATATAATATCCCATTAGAATCATAAAATTACAATATATGTATAATACTAGAGTTACAAAACTATTTGGATGAACATAGGTGGGGATAGATCAAGAAATGACCTTCAACATGAAAGGAAATTAAAGGAGAAGAGGGAGGGAAATTACCTCTAGAATCCTCCTCTTGAGAACCTCCTTAAGAGCCTAAGCATGGACTTTTGATTAGACTAGAAGCTCTTGGACGTGGTGGAGGGTCTATGGAAGGTGTTTGGGCAGAGTTAAGAGATGTTTTGGAGCTTGAGAGGTGTGGGGAAACGAGGGTGTGAAGGGTGTCTTTTATAGTGGAAGGGAGAGGGGTTTCCTTAATATAAAATTCATTAGTTTATTATTTTCCAACAAGACAAGGAATGGTGAGTCATGGATGACCAAGAATAGTAATTTTATAATGTAATCTAGAACCGAGTGGTCTTACATCAGAAGAACATCACACATGACCCTATAATGAGATTATGTAGCTTATTTAGTAAATTATTGTATTTCATTATTCATAAAAAATTCAAGTATCTCAAAAAAATCACAAAAATTTACCCCAACCATTTTTCAACATGTAGAATCCAAAAATGATGAAAATTTTTCAAATATAATTGTCTAAATATTATTAATTTAATTTTTAATTAAAATCATTATTTACTTAAAAAAATTGTTTTTGAGATTAAAATTGATTTCATAGTGCTTTCAAAAATTACGTAGGGTATTATAAAATTATCTAAAAACTATAAGACCATTATTAAATTATTTATGAATAAATTTTAGGGAAATTAATATTCTTTTAAATTAATTAATTAATTATAATTATTTATTTATGACTTACAAAATACCAAAACATTTACTAAGGTCAGATTTTCATTTTATAAGATGTCGAAATTATATTTTATTATTAATAGGTAATGTTACTCTTATGTTGGATGATTTACTATTCATAAGGTTCATATTACTATTCATAAGGGTATGTTAATATTCCTAAGGGTATGTTACTATTCAACAAAAATTATTTTTGTTTCATTGGACTTCGAAAATAATCTTGAACAAAACCGTGTATGTCATATTTTCTAAATTCCAAACATATGAGTGACAAACTTATGTTTAAAGGTCACTTATCACTTAGTAGTTTTTAATTTTTGTTTTCATATTATTTTATGACATAAATATAAGAAGGGAATTATCTATTGAAAAACATTGGGGCGTTACACTGGTTCGGGGTGATATGCGGAGAGGTGTGACAGCTTCATGGTGGCGGACAAAATTGATTGCAGCGAGGGTTTTTCTATGGTGGTTTTATAGCATGATGTATGGCTTTTGGAAAACATTGAATGAATTTTTGTTGAATTTTTGAATCTGTGGAATGGTTGGTCTGTTTGGTTTGTGGTGCTTCAGTTTTCGATCTATGGGTCAATGCATCTGGTTCTGATCAAGGGATGGCTCCATTGGAGGTTTAGAGTAGGTATATTTCACCTTTCATGGCTATCTGGAATTGGAATATTGAGAGGGTATGGCATTTTCCATCGGTACTGTGATCGTGCATTCGGGAACGGGACTACTAGACGAACAATGATGTGAAGGTGAAATCCCATATTAATTATTTTGATTCTTGGTAGGAACCTACATTTCATATTTGAATCAGATAGTTTTTTATCTTTGGACATTGTACTAGAGGTCTTGAATGTCTTTGTATCTCTTTTAAGTCATTTGAGTTCTCCATTTTCCCTTAAAAGGGGGTCTATCTTTATAATAAAAAAAGTATTTTTTAGTCAATCAAAGTATCAAATAGCTAAATATTTTAATAAATTCATCTTTAACCCACTAAACATATAAACACCTTTAAATTCGTGGTCAATGGAAAATTTGGAGGTGTATCATGCAAGCCCTGTGATGATTTCATCATATGCCCTGGTGTATTCGTCCACATTTTTCTTGATGTGAATGAAATCAACTTCCATTTTATGTGAGAGAGTGTGAGGAAATTATTTATCGAATGACATTTTAAGAACACATTCTAATGTATTGCATAAATCGTTTCCAATAGATTCATATTATTGATCAACATCCAAAATTGATCAGTTTTACCATCTACGTGATAAATAGGAAACACAACCATCTATTTTTCATAGCATTAAAGTAGAGATATGATCTATTCAATGGAGTTGATCTATTGTTACACAATTAATGGATTATAATATCTATTGATAGTTGGAGTCCTTTTTTACATAAATTTATTAATTTTATCTTTTTATTTTTAGGTTGGATGTGGGTGTTCCTCCTGATTCATGTTTCTATTCAAAATATCAGTTAATTGAGTGAGAATAGTCATGATGTTCTTAGATACTACTCCAATTGAGTTGGAAATTTAATTTGGAAAATCTTTATAGTTCTCATTAAATTTGTTTTCTGCTTGGTTACTCCTATTTACAACTACTAACTAAATTAAATGGAAGATTTAGGATGATAAATTTCAAACATTTGAACATATAAAAGGGAAATAGTGAAAATTTATGTGATAATTACTTAATAAAATGTATTAATTTTCCTATTGATTTATATATTTTAATCTATGTTATCCATATTCCATTTACTAAAACTAATTTTCATCGGTATTTTTTCCCTTCACAATGTTTCATAAAGTGAATCTGAATTTTCCTAAACATACCCCTAAGAAGTGTCAAACATGGTGTGAAGTGAGGCCTCATCTCTAGTTTTCATTATATATATCTTCTTATAATATCCCATTCCTTTTCATTTATTTAGCGAATCAACTAAAAAGTTCCATTATAATAATTTACGTCTTGTAAAGTCTTATGTTTTATTATATTTCCTTAATATTTTCTATTTTGAGGGTTGAGACAATGTGAGTCTATGACATGTGTTTTTTTCTCCAGTATTATTACTCCCTGTCCACATTAATTAAATAACTGAACTCCCTAATTAAAGCATAGTTAAATCATTCTTATGATAACGTACCTCATTCCAAAAACCTTGAAGTATCATTTTTTCCTAGTTTTAGGTAGGTTTCTCCTCTCTCCTAGAATACTCTTAAATAGTTGTGATAGAAATAGTTTTGGGTCGAATCAATTTGATTATAAGGGAATTTTTTCATTTAATAATTTAAAATATATATTATTTTATAAATAATAATGTAGATTTAGTTAATAAAATATAATTTTATAGTTTATATTCCATGAATATTCTATAGAAGTTTTACCCAATGTTTCATTTTTCATAGAGTTCATTATATGTTACTCACATTGAATACCATGTTTTTCATTTGAAAAAAAATAGAGGTTCAATACACTATGTTTAAAATAAATATTTCAGCATATGAAATTCCTTAATTTTTTTGGTTGAAACAGAAATTTACTGTTTAATTAATCATTTAATTTGATGATTGTAATGAATAATACTAAAGTTAAATTATGGGTAAATGAAAGGTGATCAATTATACCTAATTTTTAACAAACCAGTTTATGAAATTGGATATGTACATGATACTATGACTATAACTTCCCCTTGTATTCATCCAATAGGTAAGGGGTGAAATATTTTACTAACTTTTATACATTTTTTTCTTTCCTTGAAAGGATGGGTATTACACCCTAACTATATTATATTTTTTATCATAGATTTGGTCTAGGAATTTAGTGGATAATATAACATATATATCCACACTTTATTGAAGGTTGTCTATTTTAATTTCTTATTATGTTTGATTTCAATGATAAACCATGTTAAATTATTTATTCTTTATACCCTTTATCATTTTATTATTGGTTAATGTACTTATTTTATGAACTATAAGTAGTTTTGGGTTGGTGATTTGTTATTCGGTGTGATATAATCACACTTTATGAGTTTTCATTTTGGACACATTAAGATTCATTTGTATAGGGCATGGGTAATGCTAAGGAATAGGGTGTTCTATTCATGTGAATTCAATAAATTTCACAATAATACATTACTAAGGACTATAAAGGTTTAGTATTTTTTGGAGACTAGACACATAATCAATTTATTTATTGAAATATCTTTAAAATATCCCATAAAGATACTTCTTAATATAGTACACGTATTATACATAGTCTACTTAAAAACTTTTTTCGTAACCAAGGAAAAATAAATATAATAAATGGTTGGATTAGATGCTTAGTAAATTTAAACATAGGTGATATCAATGAATGATAATAAGTGAGAATAAAATAAACATGGTGGTATGAGAACATGATCATAACTTATGATAATCATACCCAATCAGTTAAATATCATTAATCATGATCATGAAATAACATTTTTCTAATAAAAATAAATAATACATAAGAGTGAATAATCATGAAAAATCAATCATAATCCTTGAAAACATATAAAAAACATAATACATAAATTTGTGGCATACACATAAGAATATAAATTCACTTAGTCAAATTTAACTCCCAAGATTATCATTGTGTACAAAGTCTCATAATTGAAATGCCTACCTAGTTATGTTATAGTATCAACAAGTAGATATATATTTAATCTAGGATTATTATGAGTTGAAATTATCTCATCCAGTAAATTTTAGACAATTTTAGGTAATGTTTTAACCCCTACCTCTTTGTTTCAACTCCTCTTGAACCCTTTGATGATTATTGTAATTTCAAATTTTCTTACTCTTTAGGGGTTAATAAAGTTACTATAAAAGGAAAATTGACCCATAAGTGGACAATGATTGATATTTTTTTACATTTTCCTTTCATTATTCCTTTTTAATCAATTTCAATCAAATCCAAAGGAATATTGTTCAATTGTTTCAAAAACTAATTTTGAGATATTTAAAAGGGAAAATTTTCTTTGCCTATATTATATCTAATAACTCCTGAATTTAATTTTACATTATCCTCATATGTACTTTTTTTATGTAGACTGGATAGAAAAATCACCTCAAGAACCAATCATTTTTTGGGAATATATTTAATATTATGGTCTAGTAAGGAAAAAACATTGTTTCATTATCAACTATATAAGATGAATATATTGCAGTTGGAAGTTTTTTTGTATAGATGTTATGGATGAAACATTCCCTACTAGATTTTGGATTTTATTTTGATCACATATCAATTAAATGTGATAAAAAACTACTATTAACTATTCAAAAAAATCCAATAAATAATTCAAGAACAAATCACATAGATTTAAGGCATCACTTCTTAAGAGATCATCCACAAAAAGATGATGTCACTTTTGAATTTTTTTGTATAGAGAATCAATTAGTATATTTTTTTTACCAATCCACTGCCTAATAAATGATTTTATTTTATCATATATGAAATAGGATTGTTTTATTCTAATTATTTTTATTTAGTTTATACATTTCATGATTTATCACATGAAAATATTTTTTTTCTTATTTGTTTTTTTTTTCATTATTAGATTCTTCATTTTTGGTTCACAATATGTCACAATGTGACAAGTTTATTATTTTTTTTATTATTACATTTCACATCACTCTATGTGACCCTTCATCTAACTTAATAGAGACAGACTAAATTGGTCATGTGTGCGAAAACATTGAACCCTTGTGATCGTTTCATTCTTCACTCTCAAACCCTACTTACCCTCAATCCTTAAACCCAGATTCTCTTATTTAATTTGATTATATTAAATAATCATCATGTCTATAATGTTGTTTCTGGTAGTTCAAAGAGATAGAGGTCATTAAGAAAGGTTCTTAGTGTAAAATCAATTGATTTTTGCTCGATAAATAGGCAGCATGCTGCTAATGAAATTTATCAGTATTCAAGGTTGGGAGTTTGTTTTTTATGAGAAGATAATATATATTTTTCTTTATGAAGTATGTTTTAGAATTCTATGATCATTTTGTCCTTAATTTCAAAGATAATTAAGACCTCTTCACAAAAAAATGAATCAAAAGGCCTTTTAGATGTCTCTTGTGGTAATGGTCACTATTTTTCGATGTCCTTATGAGGGATGTTTCAAATTCAATACCTCACAATATATCATTGATGGGGTAATACCTCCAAATATTATGAAATATATTTTTTGAATTCTTGATTTCGAGAATAATTCTATAAATTATCAAGATCCTAATAGGAAAATTCATGTTAAGTTCTTTCAGACAACTATCACTTGGCATGTGGGTGAGTTCGAAAATATTTTATTTCAAGATATTACATTGATTTATTTATTTCTGATAGAAAATCATGTCAATTTTAAATGATATATCATGCTATATATGTGTCATATTCAGAATAAATCTATAAAATTGTAACAGCCCGAGATTTTATGAAAAATATTCTTTTTTATTTCACTAATGTCTTGTGTTGTACGCTACACCAAAAGGAGCTTGCACAACACACATCTTTGACTTGCCTTGCATTACACGCAATCGCGACCTTCCTCGATAGCGTGTGAAATACGCAATACTGAGTTTCATTAAACAACGATATGCTCTTAAAATATTATTAAAACTAGCCGTTATGAATAGTAATAACCACTTTTTAAAATTCTATAAATCTTATTTTTCAAAATGAACTTCATTTTTGGATTCGGAGTATCGAATTTAGCCTAAGGTGAAATTTTGGTACTTTTCGAATAACTTTCATATTCTGATGAATAGTGAAAATTACTAAATTATAATTAAAAACAACTTTTTTAATCGAAATAATTAATATTGATAAATCATTAATTTGAGTGGTTGTAAAGTATATTTAGAATATATTTTTACAATTTAATACAATGTTGGTCATTGGATGTAATTTCACATTTAAACCAGTTATAAACAAGTGTCAATCTTTTGATAGTTATTATCTCTTAAAAACATGCTATTTGTTGTAACAGCGGAAATTAATTATAAAATTAATTAATGCAACTTATATGTTTGGAATTTTGTAAAATAGAAATCATTTTTGAATTCGGAATATCAATTATAGCCTAGGGTGAAATTTTGGTACTTTTCTGAAAACATTCAATTTTTGATGAATAGTGAAACCACTAAGTGGTAGGTTAAAAACTGAATTTTGCATAAAACTTAATTTTACCGCTTCTGTGAATGGAATTTCGAAAACCCGAGAGACACGGTTAATATCAAGGACTAAAATGTGGTTCAATGAGATGAAAATAATTTTTTGGTGAATAGTAACTTTTTACTTTTTTTTACCGCGGTTAATAGTAAATTGGGTAACTAAGGGTAAATATGATATTAATATTACCCTAACACATGTCCTAATTCTATTGTACAAGTGTAATTCGACCAAAAACAATCTTAGGAATAAAATATGACCATTTAGGCCCACTTGGATTAGATTAGGACATTTATTATTAATTTATTTAAAGAAGGGTTAAAATAGTTAAAATCAAAGTTTAATAAGTAAATCATTTATAATATGGGGTTATACATAAGATAAATTCGATTGTAAATATTCATTAGAAATCTAAAAAGATTTACTACATGATGGTATTTTATTTGTAATTTTTAGACATCAAATAAATTAATTTATGACACAAAGATGATGCAGTAATTATCTTGTTAATGAAATATTGACATAATTGATGTTATAAACACCAAAATAAATGTAATTTGAGACTTTTTATGAATTACACTAATTTTCTAGGTTACTATGATATATTATTGTTGATTTAATCAACTTGGTTCGAACATATAATTCTGTTATGACTTTCACAAAAATCATATATCAAATAGTGTCAAAATTGACACAAAATAGTTTTTAAATCAAATATTATATTATTAATTGATACTTTATTCCTAAAAATCTATGGTTCGGCCAAATGACTTAGATAAGGATATATGTATTAATAATAAACAATTTGGGGTTCGTTTGGCATGTTATAGTAAGTGTATTAACCATATAGTAAAAGAAAACAAAAAGACACAGTAAAAGTTAAATTATTTAACTTGGAGTTAAATCTAATTGATAAGGTTAAAATAATAACCTAAACTTGTCTAAATTCTATTGGTTGATAGGATTTCGACCCATCCCCACTTTAGATTCGAAATAAGACCCTTTGGAACCATTATAAACCGATTTTGACATTAATATAAAATAATATTTTGAGGTATTCCTAAGGTGCCCCTCTCCTCCCTTATAAAAGGACACCTCCTCCCCCTCCTCCTCACACCAATTTGAGCACTCCAGCTCGGCCAAACCCTGCCCAAATCCCTTCTACACTACCCTAGCAACATCATAGAGGTTCTGGTCTTCCTCAAAGACCAATTCTAGTGCCCTAAGAGGAGGTCTCAAAGAGGCACTTCAATGAAGAGGTAATTACCGTTACCAATTCTTTCATCTTTATTTCTTCTTCCACTTCTTCTTCTTAGGTTGTTTCATTATGAAGTAATAACATCAGTATCACTCATATACTGATATGTTATTATAAGTATGAAACAACCCTATTTCACCATAAATCCATCCTACGGAAAAAGAAATCACCGCGCGTGCGTACGTACGGAATACCGTCTCCACGCCGTGGTGTAATCTATTTTTCCACCACCACCTTACATGGATGGGTATAATGGTGTAAAGAATAACTATACATAGTTATTACAACATCAAATTGATTCTGATATATTGTATAATCCACTCCAATTCAATTCAATATTTATAGAAATGATATCATCGCTCGTGCGTACGTACGGACTACCGTCTCCACGACGCGATGAGATTCATTCTCCATATTAACCATTTAAGAATGATTATAATGTATATATAAGAAATAATAATGAAATATATGACATTATAAAGATACTGGATTTATGTATATATATACATATGTATGTCATCTACTTACTTCCATTTCAAGACAATAAGGAAAGGAAAACAGCGTTCATGCGTACGTACGGACTACCGTCTCCATGAACGGTGTTTTTCATTTTATTTATCTACCTATTATATATATATATACTGAATATATATGATATATAAATCATATTTTATATTCTGGAAGTAAGTAAATCATGATATAAGTAATAATGATGTCACGAACAACAAGTCAAAACACCTACGATAAATGAAACGATTTTACCCAAAACGCTTCTTTAACATGGAATTTACAAAAGAACGGGTAATATAATGTCATAAGTGAACCATATATGATATCATAAAAATGAATATGATTCTGTAATAAGTCAATAACATGATTTAAATCATTATACAGGAGGTTCGGACACTTACAAAGCAAGTCGGACCTAAGGTAAGGGAAATATCACAATCTCATTTTTATCCGAGATTGTTTATACTTTGAAATTTACTGGGGTGTATTTTATTATCCACATCCATGTTTCCTCAATATGTAATATTATTTCCATCCACCTAAATATTTTTAAATCCAATTTTACCCTTCGATGATTTTTTAGTAAAGGATATGAAAGGAATCTTTTTTCGTTTTTTGTACGAGGTACTTTTTGACTTTTCCGACAAAAGTACGAAGAATGTTTTTTTTAACTTATATGGCATGAATGGATTTTTAAAACATTATTTCCAAGAAGCTTAATTTACAATTTTTCAAGTTTATTTTTAATCAACTACTTTTATTTTAAAGTCGTATGACATGTTATGAAAGGAAAAATGTTTTTGAAGAAGAAAGGATATTTTCCTCAAGAATGGAGTTCAAGTGTTTTATCAAAATAATATTCCATCTAAGATAATAAAGGGTTCTGTTTATATCCATATTTTTACATTGATTTGACTATGTTGTGATGGAATTATGTTTATGAATTTCTTTATCTTATATGAATGGTTTTATGATGTCATGTTGTTTAAGAATCCCATTTTTATTACATGGGTTATGAAATGATGTATGATTTATGATTTTGTGGCACACATAAGAATGGTATCATTATGAGATGGGTGGGACCTATATCTCCCTCCAATGCATTGGGTAAAGATTTTATATCTCATGAGATAGACCTGACTGGAATGGTAGGTTATACCGGTTCAGTGAAACAGGACTGAAACGAGGATTACTCGATTCAGAAAGGGACTTTGTCCACTAAGATAGTCTTGGCAATGAGTCTTGACTAACAAGAAATGATTCTCAATGATTATGTGTGTATGCCATAATGAGTAATGTTTTAAGTTATGATTTCATTTCACTACTATGATTTATCCCATGTTATGAAATTATGCTCTCTTTTGCAGGTTAATATTTCCAAAAAAATGTTATGTTCTTATGAAAATTATGTGATTGATATTTCCTTTGTTTACCCTTACTGAGCATTTGAGCTCACCCTTTTATGTTTTCTTTTCCCCAGGATATAAAGAAAGGTTTTAGGTATAAAAAGGAAGATCTTTATGGGAGATGTTGAAGATCTTCCACCACAATTAGAAGTTTACGTTACGAGTTTCCAAAGACACTAAACTATTACGATCCTTGTGTGTGTGTTTTTGTTATGTACTAAGTATTCCGAAAAAGTAATGTAATGTCCATGTACGTCAGGATACGGGTCTCTACAGTTGGTATCAGAGGAAAGGTTTAGTCAACCTTTGGAAACTAGGATGCGAGAAATTTAGTGAGATCCCTAGAGATATTTCTAAGGTATGTCTAGGGATGTCCCTAAGGTTAAGTATACGTATTGGTTATAGTACTAGAATTACGCTAACGATCATAGAATTAAATCTAAGATGTTAGATATTGAAGGTACTTCCCCTTTATTATGTTGTTTTCCCTAGCATGATTTTTGCCTCTCACACTATTTTTTTTGGGTTTTAGAAAATGGCTGGAAACAAGATGATTCACGATAATGGAGGATATAATGGACAATGGAATGATATTCTTCATAATGAAATGGGATTTGGAAGTCCAAACATAATTATTATGCCGAATCAGCAATCTCATAATATGATCAATAAAGTAAAATTTGGTAAGTTTCCTGACTCGGCTAATAAGAGAAAGATGGAGTTTCATGATGATCATAGAGGAAAGAAAGTTCAATTTCCCCTATGTAAATCATGTGGGAAGAGGCATCAAGGAGAATGTTTCAAGGGAACTGGAAGATGCTTTGGGTGTGGAAAAGAAGGACACAAAGCAAGTAAGTGCAAAGGAAAAGGGCCGGTTAACACCATGGATGAGGATAATGGTATTGCTACGACATCAAAAATGGTTAAGTGTTTTAAATGTGGAATGTATGGGCATTATGCAAACAAATGCCCTAAGGGAAAGACTCATGAAGAGAATCAGTATGGTCATATGGGTAGTATTTATGTGGATGATGATGAAGAGACTAAAAATGATATGTGAGATGAAAGAATTTTTGAAGCTCGGTCAATGGTTTGAGAATGTAGTGGAATGATTACATGTTTATCATGTGTAATTTTGGAATAAAGAGACATCTATGGATTGTTACACTGTTGTCTTTCCTTGTGTTTTGAAAGTGTATGATTAATGTTACCAGTATCCATGAAAGGTTATTTAGATATTTTTGGAATGTAGATGATATGCGCATAATGAAGGGATAAGGAGAAAATTAAATGTTTGATAGTATTCATGAGCTCATGATTGATATAAGGACTAAGTGATATCATGGTTTGAGTATAAATAATTTTGAGGATTTTGGTATGTGTAAAGTGTTAACTTTTAACTGCATTCATGTTTTCACCATGGATCAATGGGTATTCAAGAGTATACATGATTAAGGCCTTTGAATGTTTGGAATGTATCTTATGATATATGGGGATCAACGATGGTATTAAATCTCTGGTAATCGTTTTCACTATATTATGAGAGTGGACTGCAGTATTATGGATAAGCCTAAAGATTAGAATGGATAATGTTGGACATAAGTTAGTATTGTTTAAGGATAGAAGATTTTCGATATTATTGATGGTATGTTATAGTAAAATAGCTTTAGAAAAAGGACAACCTGCAGGACGGGCGACAGCCCATCGCGTCGGACAAGGATGTGGGAATCGAACCAACAACCGAAGTGCGACTGGCCTTTATCGCCTACCACTGACCTACATGAAGTCCCTGTTTAGTAGAAAACTAGTTTTATTATATTAAGCAGTATGATATGTGAAGTATAAGTTTATTTTAGGAACCATATATGATTAATCTCACTATAGATCAACTTATGTATATAATTTTTGCTAACCTTTTGTTTGAGACAGATGGAATGACCCATCATTCTATCACATGATCTGCTAACACTTCACGAATAACAAATTCAACTTCATTTATTTAAGAGATGAAGTGGAAATTGTTCAAGGCATGAACAACAGTGAGATTGTACCAAAATAAAGTAAGTATTTATTGTAATTCAAATTTTCAACTTTAGGGAAATGATCTTGAAAACCAAAAATGGTGTCCTAGTGCCCTTATATCCGATGAATCAGATGATACCCTAGATCATCACAAATTTATGGCTTTGTGATTGCTAGCTTTTCCATAGCCATGTTCTCTACCACTCTCCATCAGAACATGATGGTTATATTTCTCTTCCATATCCATATTTTCACCTATGTGGAAACCCAGTGATTAGTTTATTTGGGTAACCGTTACGTTTCATACTTTTGTTTTTTAAAGATAAGTTTGGGTATTCCTTTTTACGATGTGGGTTTCTATCAAAGAAACTTTCAAATAGTAAACCATTTATAACCCCGACGAATTTCGAGGGCGAAATTCATTTTAAGGGGGGTAGAATGTAACAGCCCGAGATTTTATGAAAAATATTCTTTTTTATTTCACTAATGTCTTGTGTTGTACGCTACACCAAATGGAGCTTGCACAACACACATCCTTGACTTTCCTTGCATTACACGCAATCGCGACCTTCCTCGATATCGTGTGTAATACGCAATACTGAGTTTCATTAAACAACGATACGCTATTAAAATATTATTAAAACTAGCAGTTATGAATAGTAATAACCACTTTTTAAAATTCTATAAATCTTATTTTTCAAAATGAACTTCATTTTTGGATTCGGAGTATCGAATTTAGCCTAAGGTGAAATTTTGGTACTTTTCGAATAACTTTCATATTCTGATGAATAGTGAAAATTACTAAATTATAATTAAAAACAACTTTTTTAATCGAAATAATTAATATTGATAAATCATTAATTTGAGTGGTTGTAAAGTATATTTAGAATATATTTTTACAATTTAATACAATGTTGGTCATTGGATGTAATTTCACATTTAAACCAGTTATAAACAAGTGTCAATCTTTTGATAGTTATTATCTCTTAAAAACATGCTATTTGTTGTAACAGCGGAAATTAATTATAAAATTAATTAATGCAACTTATATGTTTGGAATTTTGTAAAATAGAAATCATTTTTGAATTCGGAATATCAATTATAGCCTAGGGTGATATTTTGGTACTTTTCTGAAAACTTTCAATTTTTGATGAATAGTGAAACCACTAAGTGGTAGGTTAAAAACTGAATTTTGCATAAAACTTAATTTTACCACTTCTGTGAATGGAATTTCGAAAATCCGAGAGACACGGTTAATATCAAGGACTAAAATGTGGTTCAATGAGATGAAAATAATTTTTTGGTGAATAGTAACTTTTTTATTTTTTTTTACCGCGGTTAATAGTAAATTGGGTAACTAAGGGTAAATATGATATTAATATTACCCTAACACATGTCCTAATTCTATTGGACAAGTGTAATTCGACCAAAAACAATCTTAGGAATAAAATATGACCATTTAGGCCCACTTGGATTAGATTAGGACATTTATTATTAATTTATTTAAAGAAGGGTTAAAATAGTTAAAATCAAAGTTTAATAAGTAAATCATTTATAATATGGGGTTATACATAAGATAAATTCGATTGTAAATATTCATTAGAAAGCTAAAAAGATTTACTACATGATGGTATTTTATTTGTAATTTTTAGACATCATATAAATTAATTTATGACACAAAGATGATGCAGTAATTATCTTGTTAATGAAATATTGACATAATTGATGTTATAAACACCAAAATAAATGTAATTTGAGACTTTTTATGAATTACACTAATTTTCTAGGTTACTATGATATATTAGTGTTGATTTAATCAACTTGGTTCGAACATATAATTCTGTTATGACTTTCACAAAAATCATATATCAAATAGTGTCAAAATTGACACAAAATAGTTTTTAAATCAAATATTATATTATTAATTGATACTTTATTCCTAAAAATATAAGGTTCGGCCAAATGACATATATAAGGATATATGTATTAATAATAAACAATTTGGGGTTCGTTTGGCATGTTATAGTAAGTGTATTAACCATATAGTAAAAGAAAACAAAAAGACACGGTAAAAGTTAAATTATTTAACTTGGAGTTAAATCTAATTGATAAGGTTAAAATAATAACCTAAACTTGTCTAAATTCTATTGGTTGATAGGATTTCGACCCATCCCCACTTTAGATTTGAAATAAGACCCTTTGGAACCATTATAAACTGATTTTGACATTAATATAAAATAATATTTTGAGGTATTCCTAAGGTGCCCCTCTCCTCCCTTATAAAAGGACACCTCCTCCCCCTCCTCCTCACACCAATTTGATCACTCAAGCTCGCCCAAACCCTGCCAAAATCCCTTCTACACTTCCCTAGCAACATCCTAGAGGTTCTGGTCTTCCTCAAAGACCAATTCTAGTGCCCTAAGAGGAGGTCTCAAAGAGGCACTTTAAAGAAGAGGTAATTACCGTTACCAATTCTTTCATCTTTATTTCTTCTTCCACTTCTTCTTCTTAGGTTGTTTCATTATGAAGTAATAACATCAGTATCACTCATATACTGATATGTTATTATAAGTATGAAACAACCCTATTTCACCATCTATCCATCCTACGGAAAAAGAAATCACCGCGCGTGCGTACGTACGGAATACCGTCTCCACGCCGTTGTGTAATCTATTTTTCCACCACCACCTTACATGGATGGGTATAATGGTGTAAAGAATAACTATACATAGTTATTACAACATCATATTGATTCTGATATATTGTATAATCCACTCCAATTCAATTAAATATTTATAGAAATGATATCATCGCTCGTGCGTACGTACGGACTACCGTCTCCACGACGCGATGAGATTCATTCTCCATGTTAACCATTTAAGAATGATTATAATGTATATATAAGAAATAATAATGAAATATATGACATTATAAAGCTACTGGATTTATGTATATATATACATATGTATGTCATCTACTTACTTCCATTTCAAGACAATAAGGAAAGGAAAACAGCGTTCATGCGTACGTACGGACTACCGTCTCCATGAACGGTGTTTTTCATTTTATTTATCTACCTATTATATATATATATATACTGAATATATATGATATATAAATCATATTTTATATTCTGGAAGTAAGTAAATCATGATATAAGTAATAATGATGTCTAGAACAACAAGTCAAAACACCTACGATAAATGAAACGATTTTACCCAAAACGCTTCTTTAACATGGAATTTACAAAAGAACGGGTAATATAATGTCATAAGTGAACCATATATGATATCATAAAAATGAATATGATTCTGTAATAAGTCAATAACATGATTTAAATCATTATACAGGAGGTTCGGACACTTACAAAGCAAGTCGGACCTAAGGTAAGGGAAATATCACAATCTCATTTTTATCCGAGATTGTTTATACTTTGAAATTTACTGGGGTGTATTTTATTATCCACATCCATGTTTCCTCAATATGTAATATTATTTCCATCCACCTAAATATTTTTAAATCCAATTTTACCCTTCGATGATTTTTTAGTAAAGGATATGAAAGGAATCTTTTTTCGTTTTTCGTACGAGGTACTTTTTGACTTTTCCGACAAAAGTACGAAGAATGTTTTTTTTAACTTTTATGGCATGAATGTATTTTTAAAACATTATTTCCAAGAAGCTTACTTTACAATTTTTCAAGTTTATTTTTAATCAACTACTTTTATTTTAAAGTTGTATGACATGTTATGAAAGGAAAAATGTTTTTGAAGAAGAAAGGATATTTTCCTCAAGAATGGAGTTCAAGTGTTTTATCAAAATAATTTTCCATCTAAGATAATAAAGGGTTCTGTTTATATCCATATTTTTACATTGATATGACTATGTTGTGATGGAATTATGTTTATGAATTCCTTTATCTTATATGAATGGTTTTATGATGTCATGTTGTTTAAGAATCCCATTTTTATTACATGGGTTATGAAATGATGTATGATTTATGATTTTGTGGCACACATAAGAATGGAATCATTATGAGATGGGTGGGACCTATATCTCCCTCCAATGCATTGGGTAAAGATTTTATATCTCATGAGATAGACATGGCTGGAATGGTAGGTTATACCGGTTTAGTGAAACAGGACTGAAACGAGGATTACTCGATTCAGAAAGGGACTTTGTCCACTAAGATAGTCTTGGCAATGAGTCTTGACTAACAAGAAATGATTCTCTATGATTATGTGTGTATGCCACAATGAGTAATGTTTTAAGTTATGATTTCATTTCACTACTATGATTTATCCCATGTTATGAAATTATGCTCTCTTTTGCAGGTTAAGATTTCCAAAAAATGTTATGTTCTTATGAAAATTATGTGATTGATATTTCCTTTGTTTACCCTTACTGAGCATTTGAGCTCACCCTTTTATGTTTTCCTTTCCCCAGGATATAAAGAAAGGTTTTAGGTATAAAAAGGAAGATCTTTATGGGAGATGTTGAAGATCTTCCACCACAATTAGAAGTTTACGTTACGAGTTTCCAAAGACACTAAACTATTACGATCCTTGTGTGTGTGTTTTTGTTATGTACTAAGTATTCCGCAAAAGTAATGTAATGTCCATGTACGTCAGGATACGGGTCTCTACAAAAATTCTATCAATTTGGAAGGATTTTTATGCTTGTTTTTTTATATGTTGGTGTTCATCTAAATGAGGCCATGTCTATTAAATGTTATGGGTTGACCAATCTTAGTGTGGTTATTTTGAAACTAAGTGGTTACTTATAGATTTGTTTTTCAAAAAATGGCTACTGGTTAGAGGTAAAGATGATATAAAAGTGTCATCTATTTGGATGAGTGGGAGAAATCCTAAGATATTTCCTTTTCTAGAATAGATAAAAGTTCTATTACTAATGTGGTTATGGAATACCTATAGGATTATGTGACTCTCACTAATAGGATGAGAGTTTAATTTGTTATCTGGGAATAAATTCAATCTAACTATGTTGTTATAACTGAGGAATCAGTTCGAGAAGTGTAATTTGTGGTTCATCATGTAGTTATTTAATCACCTGTAATTGACACTATTTTACCTCTATTTGTATGATTTTTTGCGAATTTTAAAGGCTTAGCTACTACTATCACTGAACTAGTCAGTATTTTTTTGGAGAGGGCTATTTCAACAATTTTTGGTGTGGTTCCATTATTCAAAGTGTCTCCTCCTATTGAGGCTAAATGGATATTAAAGTGAGAAATAATTTGTATTCTTAAGAATGATATTATTCTTTTGGAATAAGAAGAAGAAATCATAGTATAAGAAGTTGTTTCATTATTAACTATAAGAAGAAATAAGAAAGATTAAATTTATCTCTATCATATTGAAGAGAATAAAGTTGTGGATGAGAGTCCATGTGTGGAAGAAAATCAAAAAGAGGGTGATAACATAGAATTTAATTCTCCAACCTATGATGAAGTTAATAGTAGTGACATTGAGGTTCTTACTACTAATGTTGTAAATTGTCGAGAGATAATTTTATCTCAGTTCTATGAGTTGTTGTATAACTTTTTTGACATAGTCTCAATCAAAATTTTAAATTATTAAAGAGAATTTATTATCTATGTATGTTTTTAATGTTGTTAAGAAAGTGATGGAATACTTTTATGAGTATATCAAAACAATTACAACTTCTCAATAGGATCTAGTCACAAAGAAATATTTTAATTGTTTAAAGAGAATTATCCAATCTATTTCGGATTCCATTTAAAAAATACATAGGTGTTAGAACTAGTTAGAAGGATATACGGATCATGTTTCTATGGAAGCTATGATGGAAGTACTCACAATTGAACCTGAAACCTTGACAAAGTGGATTGAATATATACTGTGTGAGTTTATTTCACAAGATCTTCTATAAACCATCAAGATAGATTTATTTTTTAAAATTCGAAATATACCCATCATTCCTCGAAGCACTAACCAAGGTTTGGATCAATTTTTAAAAAGTTTGGGTACTCTAGTTCAAGATAATGTTCCTTTGATCAATGATACATCAATGAAGGCTCAGAAATATTAAATTTTCATGGTAACAAGACTTGGGAATATGGTGAATTTATTTTCAAATAAATTTTATTATCAAGAGGATAAGATTAAAGAGCATCACCAGTTGGTTCTCTCATCTCATTCATCTGACTCTTACTTAGAATAAGATGAAGTAGATTTTTCCAAACCATTAAAGTGAACATATATTAATAAGGTAAATGAATTGATTTTAAATAATTATCATGCAATTATAGTAGTTTTAGTTAGATAGTTGGATGCATTGATTTGGTTGATCCGTAATTGCGAAAGGAAGTTGTAATTTCAGAGCTATATCAGAAACATTGGCTAAAAAACATGGAATAGTTTTACTAATATTATTTACTTTTAGATAAATAACATTGTGTTGTAGATATAATTTTTAATAGATTCACTCTTTTAGTTGTATGGTATACAATAACATAGACCTACAATTCTAGATCGTCACTCTATTACCTCTCAGATCGTGAAGGAACTTTTTGATTCTCTTTTAATTTATACTAAGGGGAATCAGAAGCTAGTTCCAGAATCATCAAAATCTTATCTTACTAACTTTTCCAAGTTTCCATTAACTCGTGTAGATATATATTATTTATCCAGATCTTATGAGTCATCTTTTGGACACTGGTCTATAACCTTCGTAATAGTTTCTTATGTTAAATATGGAATTGGAGTTTGGTTTGGATCTAATGCCTCATTAGATGATATCCGTTGTAAATGTTTTTATGCTCCTTTACCCATATCATATTTTCCACATGGTCATCCTCAATCCTTTAATAATAAACCTCATTAATATCACCCCTCTAATGTTATTCCAAGAGACTACTTACTTTTTTATGTGTTGTTTATCATTTTATTGCATCATAACATTGAAATGCTTTAATGGTCATTACTTTCAATGTTTATTGACTGTTCTTTGAATGTGTTTCATTAATTATATTATATGTTTATCAATTTTATTCTTTGGATATTTATTTATCAATTACATTCAAATATTTATTCATTTAAATTCTTAATACTCAGATACTTTATACTTTCTAATCTGTTATATTGAATGTGTTTCTCTAGGTTTTCACTATCATTTTTTAATCACAAAATGGTGGAGTGTTTTGTTGGTGTTTATAGAATATTTATGGAAATACTTCAAGGTGTATTTATAAAAATATCTTATTATATAACACATTATTTTCAAAAATGGAGTACTTATAAGATCTTAACATTTATTTATTTTCTAGGTTTTTTTGTCATAAAAAAAGAGATGATTGTTGGACTCACTAATGTGGTTCCAATATAGCTAAGCATTTCATATGTTTGGATGCTCACAAAATCATTATCTATTTTACTGATCCATTTATCTTAAGTGTTTCAGGATTGTATTTTATTCTTAACTCATTTTAATTCCTTGATTTTCAATTAAGAAATCAACCTTATGGGTTTCTTTTATTTGCCTAAGATTTATCTTGCAGAAAAAAGAATTCTCTTACAAGTAGTCAATATTTTATTTTTCACTAAAAGATATTATCATATGAAATATCGACATAAAATTATTATCGTAAGACATAATTAAATTATCTTGTGTAAATAATACTATCTTAGAAATCTAGATATATGAATGATGAGAAAATTATTTAATCATAATCAAATCAAGTTACCTTATGGTGAATAGATATTTCACTCTTAGAACTAGAATATTATTTAGATATTTTATTTACCATTATTGTATCTTTTGAAAAGTCAAATTATGATTTTATGTTTATTAGAAAATAAATTGTCTAAATGAGGAACGTTTGAATTGGATAGTGTATTTTTACCGAAAATGGAAAAATCTGATGAAGAAAAAATATACAACACCCTTCCATCTATATTCATTCCTTATTTAAAAATTAAGGGAACATGCTAATTAAGTTCCTATTACTTCAAATTTTGAAAATATTATTCAATCATCCATTGGGATTTTCAAGAATTATTAATTAATTTCAAAAAATATGAGAAATAAATGAAAATGTTAATAGATTCATGAACAGGAGGGTGATGCATAGACATTCATGATTATATACAAATATAAAAAATTAGATATAGAATATAGAGGATACCATATTATTTCAAGATCATTTCTTGATCATCTCTATTGATGTGATTTTAAGATTATCCATTTCAATTATAGAATATTTAGAGTTTATCATTGAAAATATTCATCTTCTCTAGATATATCTTATTAATCTTTCAGTTGTTCCTTTCTAATGTGTTTCAAACATATATCAATATTTATTTTCATCTTTGTATCTATCTACAGTCATTATGATCAAGTGTGCTAAGACTATGTCTAAGTCTTGTAAAGGGATATCCTGGTCAAATGCTCTTGGATACTTTGTAATAGCCACTTCCACTCAATTGAGAAACCCTGAGGAAAAGGGATTGTATAGTAAAAATCACCAAACTCAAGAAGTAGAGTTTTAGTGGAGTGGACTAAGGGATATTTGTACCCCAACCGACTATAAATTATATATGTTCTAACTTTATCTCACTATTTATCATATTATTTTTTATTTATGATAAGATAATATAAAAAAAATTAGAATCACCAACCTGCCAGAATTCCCTAGTGTATGAGTACCTGGACTGATCCGGACATAGTCTGAAGGGCGTTCCCAATCACCACGGGTTGGTGACTAGCACCTGGAATCAGAAAAAGTCATTGGGACTGATTTTTCCACAATAACTATAGAAAAATGAAAAATAAAATAGCACACAATAAATAATACAAATGCTCTTCAATGAAAAAATTATCAAAAGCATATAGATAATGAAATATCCAAAACGATGCATCGTTAAATACATAACATCTACCAGGATAAAGTCTTGGAAAAACCCATGTAACAAGTGGGTCACATCTCCAATGTTAACCTCCATCACTCTAAATTCCCACTATCAAGTGCACATATCATCTCTAAGTGGCTCTTTCCCTTTACTTCAACCTATAAAATCATAATCTAAAAATTTCAAAGGCATAGGTAGTGTGTGAGAAAACATACTTATAGGATACCACCAAATGATTCCATAAGCAATACTATAACAGTATGTAATTATTCATTAAATTTATATAAAACATGGAATGTAAATTCATTTACATATTTTCAAAAAAAACATTCTTTAAAATCAAAATGATGATAGATATATCGAAACATGTGTAAATGAACCTTTTATATAAAGTATTTATATTAAACAGTCAGCATGAATAATATAGTTCTATAATCAATGGAATGTATATCAAATTAAACAAAAACATGGTATCATGGTCATACGCTATGTGGTAATTTTTTTTCTGGCATAAGGATTCCTACACTACTCAATCAGTATCACTACTCAATGTGTGCAAACATCCCTTAGTTCAGACCATCAGAACTCAACTCCCCATGGGAGGAAAATAATGTCCATTAATGAATATATATGTGTTGTCATCGTCAATGCATTCTTAGGTGTTTAGATCCTAGTGTGATTTTCATATTCACCTATTAACTACATAGACTATCATATGAGTCAATCAATCAATCAATCAATCAACAGTAATCAATCATTTCAATTCAGTTCACCATTCTCAATTTAAATTCCAAAAAATTTATTTTGCAATATTCCCTTTTCAATTCCCAAAAAAATCATGGATCTTCATCAATTCAAGCCTTTTCAAAATAATATTTTATTTAAATAATTTTTCTTAAGATTCAACATCGAAATAATTTCATCAAATCAACTTTAAATCCAAGCCATCATTTTTTCAAGGTTCACCCAACAATTTCAATAAAATTGAAATTGGGGGTTTCTCATAATTTACATGCCCATTTAAATCAAGCATCATATCACCTCAAATCCTAGTTTTTAAATCAATTAAAAACTCATTTTAAATCAATTAATAAATTAAGGGTTTCAATTGTCGGGTAATGCCTTATATAACCACCTACCATTAATCACGTGATCAAATTAACACCCACAATGGTAAACACCAATGAAGAATGTAAGTGGAGGAGATCAAGGAATCAAAACTAGAACCATGATCAAATTAATCAAATATCTAATCCATCAACAAAATTATGATTCAATTATCTCAAAATTTATAGAAATATAGGAGAGGGAAAAAACCAAATTAAGGGATAAATCACATATCGGATAGGGATTGGATCTTCCACCAACACTTTGATTCACAAGATAAGGGATTGGAGGAGCCAAAAAATCCTTTAGAGAGCCTCTAAAATCGAAGAAATTATATTAGTGTTGAATGGTGGGTTATTGGTGGTTAAATAAATGGTCCATGAATTTTTAATTAAAATTTCTGGAGATTAAAAACCCATGTGCATGGTTTCCTAGTTGGGCAGCACAGTTAGTAGTAATCATGTGCCTAACTATGCTCCCACTCTAGGTTTTTGGAAAGGGTTGATGGTATGGTCATGTCGTTAAACTAACTATGAACCAATTGTTAAAAACTTTTCTATACAAGGCCATGTGGCTTAGAAGAGGCAGTTTTACGGCTTTTACTAACCATGCATCCGCTTCTAGTAGACCAAAATAGGCTGCATGTTTTCTTTGGCCAAACTGCACATTGTTCCCTAACTATGTGTCAACCATGAACATCCCAAAAACTGAAACCATGGAACAAAGGATCATAAAGTCTAGTGTCTTTGGAATATTTGGAACATATAACTGAAAACATTAGACCAATTTAAAAACAACGTGATTTTATCTTTATAATGACCTTCAAACTTCTTTGGAGCACTTACATGTACATAGGATAAATTGGGGAACACATAAACATACGAATGAGCTAAAAATCCTAGTAAGGGAATGATTATTTTAATAAAACATATTATATGGGTTAGAATACATAACATGATGAAATAAAATGGTGTGAATAAAAATATTTATGCATAACATATATAACATTAAATCATGAAATCATAGAAATGTGGCAACAACATACGACATGAAATAATCATGAGTAAAGGCTAACCACCAAGACCATTACACAAGGAGGATCATGAGTCAAGGATAACCACCAAGACCATTTCACATGGAGTATCATGAGTCAAGGATAACCACCAAGACCATTGAACATGGAGGATCATGAGTCAAAGATAACCACCAAGTCCATTTCACATGGAGGAGCATGATTCAAGGATAACCATCAAGACCATTACACATGACATATCATGAGACTAAAAATTACCCAATTCATTGGATCACTATATAGAGGCACCTATCATAACATGTTCAGGCATATTTGGCCATAAGAAAAATCAAGCATAAAGTATAAACATCAGGGTTACCCATGGAAAGAAATGTATATCATAATCATGTCATATAGTATAAACAATGGGTGTATCATAAATTTTCCCATGAAAGAATGGATTTAAATGATAAATAGAAAATCATAAGTGAAAATACACATAGATCATGATAAATTATTTCAAATTGAATTGAAAACATGTTAAGATATTGTTTTAGAAACTTCTGAAATGAGCCACTTTAGTGCAGTTTAAGGGAAAATTTTAAAGATTCTTTAAAATGGAAATGGCATAATTGTTTTTATATAACCAAAAATAAACCAAGATAGTTTTCCATGATAATATTAGTTATTTTAAAAAAATATTTATTAAAAGATATTATATATTGCATTTGGAAATTGTTGAGAAATTGGGCTTGCTTATTGAGGGTAATTGAGAAGAGAACCTTTTTAAAACATATATTTCCCTATCAAATAAGGATTAACTAATCTATATACATGAGTATGAAACATATACACAGAATATATAAGAATTATATAAAAATAGATAAAAATTGAATTTGGGTAAGGAGAGAGAAAATGTAACCTAAAGGAAAAATGGAGGTTCGAAAAGAATCCCTTACCTTATATCTGAAACTATTCTACACTTGATCTTAAATTGATGGATAAAAAATTAAATCCATTAATTAATTAATTAATTAAATTTTCTAAATTTATGTGATTTATTGTAATTTTAATAAGTTCCTTTATGGCCTTTTTATGATATATAAGACTCAATTTCATCATTCGAGAGTGTTCATTTTCTTGGTCTTCAGGATTGGTTCACTTGTATACATATATGAAATATCATGTAAAATAAGAGAAGTTGTTCAGAAATGAAATTGTATTTTATTTATAGTTATTCTCAATTATAAATGGTTTTATATATCATTTTATTTCTCTATGTGAGGATGATTCCTTAGATAAAACATTAATGATAACTGTTTAGATTATTTTGGTGTGTTTTCGATCATCATGAACTAGTTTTATTTTATTAATTAATATTATATATATTGGTTCCAAAATATTAAATAATCTATAACACAAATATATAATTAATTTTAACCATAAAAATGGTTTTATGACTGTAATTAAAGGCATTAATAGAAATTGAAATCTCGTCATCCATGAGTGTGATAAATCTACACATCATGAACGATGTTTTATTTTTTAGAATAAAATGGGAGGGGAAAAGATATGATTATGGGTCATTACATTAAGAAACAACATTATAGTATATAAGTGATATTCTAGATATCATGTCAATTGGATAAGGGGTTGTGAGAATAGGAAAATAAAATAAAAGGTATTGAAAATAACTTAAAAGAAAAAGAAAGAGGTTTTTATCTCTTGAATTTATTGACTTGAGAACCTCCTTGAGGCACTTGAGTTTGGAATTTTATTAAGATGAAATGTGCCTAGACATGGGGAGAGACTTTAGAAGATGATTGGGTAGAATGTGTAATATCTTCAAGTCATTTGAGGTGTGAGGAGAAGATGTGGTGATGGGTAGTATTTATAGTGGAGGAGATGGGTGTTTTTTTTATTTTATTCATTTGTTTATTATTTTGGATCAATACTATGAATAGTATTGATTCTTGTGAATAAATATAGTAACTATTTCATGTGTGCTCTAAAAATAGGTTCTTACAACATCCATACATCATCAATTACTCAATAATTCATGTATTTAGATTTTACCATATATAACCGTATTTCATTATTCATCAAAAATTCAACTATTTTATTAATTTACGAAAACATCACCCTAACAATTTTTCAATGTGTAGAATTCAAAAATGAACTCTATTTTATGAAAATAATTTTCTAAATATGAGAAATTTAATTTTTAATTAAAATCATCATTTACTACAAAAATGTAAATTTTAAAATTATAAGTGATTTTATAACGCATTGAAAAATCAATTAAGGTCTCATAAAATTTTCTTCTAATAATAAGACAACAAAATATGAATTTATGAATCTATTTTATGAAAATATATTTTCTTTTAAATCATTATATCAAGTATAAATTTATAAATAAATATTTAAGACTTAAAAAAATACCAACGGTTATTTTTTCATTTTTAAAACATTTTTTATTTATATCATTATATAAATATATCTTAGTTTCATTTATAAGATGCCTAAATTTTATTTCTGGTTTTATACCTTTGGTTTCTATTCTATAGGTTGAGTTACTATTCATAATGGTCACATTAGAATTCCATAGGTCAAGTTATTATTCCATTAGTTTAGGTTTTTTAATTTTTGAAAAAGCCTCTTATTTCATTTGTTTTTAATTTATAAAGTTTTTATTGTGTTCTCTAAGTGATTTTATGAGATTTATAATATATGAAATAATTATAATTAGAGGAATGTTATTGATATATTTCTGGGTAGTTACATTCTTCTCCCTTATAAAATTTCTCCCTCGAAATTTCATTTTACAAACTAAGGGGAAAATAGGTGCAGATACATATCCTTCATTAATTCCCCTGATTACCATGTGACCACTTTGTACTTGTGGTTCGACCATAGAAATTTGACCAAGTGATTAGTCATTTTTTATAAAACAATATCTCTTTGTTCCCAGATCTTCACTATATGCTCCTTGTAAGATAGATCATTTTCCAATTGTACCACCTAAGAATTCATTACATGTAAAGGATATACTATGTACTTTCTCAAGAGGGGTATGTGGAATACATCATGTACTTAATACATGGTTGGTGTAAGTGCTAGTCAATAGGCCACAACTCCAACATGATCAATAATATCTAAGGGGCAATTTACCTGGGACATAGCTTTTCATTATTCCCAAATATAATGATCCACTTCCATGGAGATATGTGGAAGAATACCTATCTCTAACCTTGAACTCCTTGTCAAGTCGGCAATTGTCTGCATGGATCTTCAATTGACTTTGGGCTGCCTAAATAAGTTGATGAATGGTTTTTTCCCTTTCTTCCATTTTTCAACCATTTCAGGTCCGAGAATCTTAATTTCACTGACTTCATCGCATTATTTCAATGTTCTGCATCTTTTCCCAAAAAGGGATTCATATGGATCAATTTCGATTCTTGAATGGAAACTATTGTTGTAAGAGAAATCAACTAGAGGAAGATGTTGGTCCCATTCTCCCTTGAAGTCAATAGAACAAGCACTTAACATGTATTCCTATGTATGAATAGTCTAATAAGATTAGCCATCAGTTTGAGGTTGATAGTCCATACAGAAGTTCAACTTGGTGTTTAGAGCATGTTGGAGACTTTTCTAGAACATAGTGCTGAATCTCAAATCTCAATCAGATACAATCATTTAATAAATGATTGATGTTCTTCCATCATTAATTATTCCCATGTCTATACTTTGAAAATCTAAAAATATTGGATCCTTCAAAATTCTCATCATTTATAAATTTGTAAGATCCTTTCTACTTAGTGTATCTTCCACATTATTTTCCTTACCAGGATTGTAGTGGATTGATCAGTCATAATTCATAATGATCTCTAACCATCTTCAATGGTGCATATTAAGCTCATTATATTTGAATATATATTTGAGGCTCTTATGATCAGTATGTATTTAACACTTCTCCCTGAAGAGATAATACTACCATATTTTCAACATGAAGATCATATTCGTCAACTCCAGATCATGCATGGGATAGTTTTACTCATTAACTTTTAACATCCTTGAGGAATTGTATATCAATTTATCATTTTTCATCAGTACACATCCTAATATCTTCTTTCAAGCATCATTGTATTCCATAAAGAGTTCCCCATTTATTGGATGTGTGAGTACTGGCATGGTGATAAGACTATTTTTTAAATCTTTAAAGAAATATTCACATTCACTAGTCCAAACAAACTCCACTCCCTTTCAATCCATCTTGGATATTGGGTCTGAAAATCATGATATGTTCCTCACAAATCTTCGGTAATAACCATCTAGACTATGGAAACTACAAATCTCCATTACAAATGTTGGTTTGGGACACTCCTTAATTTTCTTTATCTTGGAAGGTGTAGGTGTATTATTTCATGAGAAGCCATAGAAATACTTATTTGTGAAACTGAAATTCATAATTTGGTTCAATGGAAAATCCTGAGAAACCCAAGGGAGCCACGTGCAAGATTGTAAGCTTTCACGCATGAAGTAAATCTGTTCTCAAGACTCTTTCTTGCCCAATGAAATGTTAAATACCATCTTCCACATAATCCTCTTGAAAATGGCCATGTCAGATGTGTGAAAGAAGACACAACATCACACAAAAGGGCTATCATATGTGCGAAGATCATATGTTCCCAATGAAAAATCAAACTACAACTTTCACACTAGCCTACATACATGATCCAGTAGAGTTTATCACCTATAAATGGAGGGTTACCCCTCCCTTTAATTTAACACTCGAGAAGTCAAATTATTACTCATGTGCATGTAAGACGACCCCTTACTTGACCATACACAAGTCATGGATTCAAGGTACCAAATCATGCATTAAAGGTCCCCCATGTTTCCCCCTTTGGGTGGTACCACAAGTACTTGACCCTTGCCAATTTCCTTTTTTTCCAAACTCAAGTGCACACAAAAGACCCCTCTTGTACGCAAGCCTTGTCCTTATGTTTTGCAGCTTTCTCCCAGACCTCCTCATATTGTGTGAAAGTCCCGAGTCTTGTGTGAACCCATTTTTTTAGACTCCATGGGTTGTTATTATCCTGAGGCACCATTTTTTAGCTCCTCTTGCACGCAACACCCTTATCATGAACGCACCTCCTCCTTGCGGCCCTCAAGAACTGGACATAGTGATTTTTTGCTTCCCCAATTGGTGATTCATGTTGTGTTACCCTACCTAATGATTCTTCACATAGTTATGCTAACAGATATTTGTTCATCAAATAACTACTCTAACATAGACCCCTCAATTGAACCCTCCTCCACCTCACTCCCATCGAGCATTGTTTGTGCCTTCCCTTCCCCAAGTGAGGGTTGGTACAAGTTATGTAAGTCCAAGGGATATGGAGTGATTCATCATCATTTGTGCTATAGGATATTAAACTTCTAAGCATCCAATTCCTCATCATATGATGTTAAATTGTGGTTTCCGCATGTGTGTAAAGTCGAGAGGACTAAAAGGGGGATTGGAACCCGCACCCTCCTACTCTTTCTCTCCCTTTGGTCTTTGTCACCATGTGTGCCTTGAGAATTCTTCATGTAAGCCCTAAACTGACACCTAGAGATTCCCTCCTAGATTAATTCCAAATATTAATCTCCTTGGGCCTCTAGGCATTTTTAAGCCCCATACCCCCTCTCATGGCTGCACCTTTCGTGAAATGACCATCAGGTCTACTGTTACCTATAGTTTGACCCTAAACATGAATCATGTGGGAATAGAGTAAACACTGAACTTTACATCCTCTTTGGGCCACTGCTATTCATAAGCCCCATGCCCCTAACTTTCGAACTCTGAAGAATTTGATAACTATCTTTTAAAAAGGATATATATGAAGCCTCCATGAGGTTCAAGTCCCACAATCCATCTGTTCTATCTGTATCACATTGTTTCACTTCTTATTCTCACTGCATGATTTCAATCTTCATAAGTAGCTTAACTACATGGGTTTTGATCACTTTCTTCTACATAGGGTACATAGCAAGTCTCCCTAAGGTCCAATCCCATCCAATGGTATCCTTTGTTGCTCCCTTCTAGGGATGTACCCTCATGATGTGACATCTTCCCTTTTTGGGATACATCCCTTGGATCTATCTATTAGAGGTGTTTTGATCCATCCATATGGGCGGCTAACCAAATATAATCCGCACACCACACTATACTCCTCCAACTGAGAGTGATCCTCTTGAGAAGGGTCGATGACCATGCGTAATCCCCTAGCATGTCTCCGGATCACTATCCATTGTGTACACCCTAATTCTATGCCTATATCTTGAACTATGTGGATTTTATCCCTACATTCTACACATGGTACATAGGAATCACCTTCTATGTTAAAACCCATCACCACTTTCCATCATGATCTCTCCTTCAGGCCTTTGTATCTCGAGATGATCAAGCCCCAACCTAGAGTTTCTACTTCTGTTGAGTCCTCATCAACACGCTCTATCCTCATGGGCCGCCTCCTTACATGTCCCATCACCCCACTAAACTACATAGAATTTGATTCCCAGTCATCATGATATATAGGAAGCCTCCCTAAGGTTCAAGACCAACACATTCACCTTCACATCAGTTCCATATCATTCATCCTCATCCTTCAACAATTCCTCCATATCCATCTTGATTTTATCTGGGCTACCACATCCTGGTGAAACCAGGACATCCATATGGGTTGTTGACCATGCATAATCCCCACACTATCTATACTTATCCAACCAAGAGTTTACCTCTTCTGAAGGGAATATATCCATTTGTAATCCCCAAATCACCCCTTAAAAATACATGAGTTTTGATCCATATCTTCTAAACAGGGTACATAAGAAGCCACACTAAGGTTCAATCCTAGCCAATGGTAACCCTTGGTGTTCCAGTTTTAGGGTGCGCCTCCCTGATCCATCCATTGTGAGGTCCATATCAAACTTCATGTTGTAAAACCTTCCCTTCTTGGGACACACCATCCTGGGTCCATCCTCATTGGGTGTTCAAATCCATCCATCCAGTAAACCTTTCACCCCTAGGGATGTACCAATCTGATCCACCCTCGTTAGTTTTCCGTTCAGTTTGATCCATCTCTTCCATACACTAAACCCATGGCATACCCCGTGTTAAACATGGGAAGTCGAGGAATACCTCAGAGACATTCCTCTATCATAGGATACCTTGAAATCGATGTGGGATGCCTTGGGCTTCCGTACCCCTGAGAATCCCTCTAATAATAGAGAGTTCAGATGTACCAATGTTCCAGCGTCCAGACATGCCAGTGATACCCTACGTGGCTACTCCCCTAATCGAAGGTTGTTACACTGACTTGACCATTTGTACGGTCCTGACATAAGAAACATAATTAACTAACGTCCACAAAGAGATGGCACTGGTAAGAGTTTCGTGAACAATGTCTTAATCTCTATGAGAGACCCGGACTAGGTGATGAATATCGAGGAGGAATCCAAAGAAGGAGAGTCAAATATCCCATCATTCAATTTCAATCAATTAGGAAACATATCTAAAGAAGTGGTGAATGTTTTCCACCTTTGGAATGTTGTAATGTGAGGTTAAATGTAGTCATCACCATCAATAGCACACACAGAGTCATGCCTCGGCAAAAATTGTCAAAAATAGAAAATGGTGAACCTGACGTGAAACTTTTCTCCTACAACCCAAGGTATTTGTATAATTCATGACATTAGAAGATAATCATATCACCAGATCTAGCTATCTAGATCTAGGTCTTTCCATGAAAATAGTTGCCTCAATATAGAACTCATCGGTATTTGGTGCTGTTAATCATTGGGAATTCCAATTTGTGACATCATTAGTGTGTATCTCTTTATCCATAAATGGAATATTAAATGATGATGGGGCACTCGGCATTGATTTTATACAATACATACTGATACCTGAATCTTATTTATTTGTAGGAAACAAGCTATAAGAAACCAGTCGCCTCCCACCTATAGATGCAGGCTCAAGACAAATTCCAATGTGAAAATTCTACAAGGCTCCACCTCTGCCGCACCGTCATCCACAACCATGGCTACCGAGAACCCATGCCCCATATCACCCTCTGAATATATCCAGAGAAGGGTTATCGACTCTCTTATCTGAATATGTGAATGGGAGGGGGTCATCCCAGTGAGTGATATTTCCCGCCAGGATTTCGAGGCTTCTATGCCTCATCATCACCGCCACCCCCAAGGGTCGTGTAGGGATCCACTGCTCCCCACTCTGACATGAAACCATTTTAGGAGCCCCTCTCTATAACACTCTGATTATTCACTTCCCTACCCCAATGAGGTGATGGACGTCTGAGTCATCCCAGATACAACCATAGCCTAGGAGCAGCTAGGGAGGGATCCCACCAGGCCATGCCAAAATCATTATTTGGACCCTCATAACAAGAAACAGGTGTTTTATACCCCTGCACAGTCGACCCCAGTTTGGATAACCTTCTGCCAATGTCGGGTGCAAGCTCAGGAGGGTGCTTGTTAGGGGTCATTATCATCTATAGCTTTAGTAGACCATGCCTCCCCCAACAATTCTATAAGGTCACTGCTACTTAAAATCAGGGATTCACCATTACCCAATTGGGATTGAGACCCTATGCACCCCATGGGTAGGTTGGGTTGAATCCTCTAGTCATCGGAACGATCATCATTCGTCACAGTTCAACCCAAGATATCGAGATCAAATAAAGAGTTCCCCCCCTATACCATCACCAATATAAGAGGAGGACCTCCCCATCATGTTGACACCCAACATGGAGTTCTTCCCCATGTAATCACCATATCTAGAGAAGGTCCTCCCTGCTCTAGTAGCCTCCAATGTGGAGGCCCTCCCCTCTTCATCGACTTTTGATATGAAGGTCCCCCCAGTGTCCAGCTCGATCAATGTGAAGGTCCTCCTCATGCTACTACTGCCAACTGGTGCAGAGGTCCTCCCCAAACCATAGACAGCTGGCATGAAGGTCCTCCCCATGTTCTCACCAACTCTAGCAGAGGTCCTCCCTGGCATAGAACTCCCATCTGTGAAGGTCCTCCCCATGCATCCAGTGACTAATACGGAGGTCCCCCCCTGTACCCATGCATCTCAACATGGAGGTCCTCCCCTATCCCATTCAGCATCTGCCTAGGTGATCTCATTGAAGGTCTCTTGAGTGGAGGTCCTCGCCAATTTCACCGTAGTCCTAGTGGAGTTCCTCACCGCTCCAACAACAACAGATACGGAGGTCCTCCCCATATCTCATCCAGCTTAGGAAGAGTTCCTCTGTGCCCTAACACCAACCCGCATGGAGGACCTCCCATGTCGAGGACTTACTTTTCCCTGAAGAACCACCTAGGGCAGAAAGGGGAACCATCGTTTCCAATTTAAGAACTATGAGAAACACAAAATCATTGGAAATCTAGTTCATTTTTCAGATTATAAAGTGGAGAGTGATTCAATGATAGAACCTTGACCCCAATCCTATACATCAGGATATGGGGAAGGTACCCGACATCTTATATTTTTCTTTCTAGAAAGTTAAATTCACTATATCCATGAAGTCCTCTGTAGGTACTTGCAGGTGGAGAAATATTTGGTTCCTTTCCAGGGTCTGGCCATGTAGTCTTCTCTGTAGTCACCAGGATCATTCTCTACCTCGACATGAGATCATGGAGAGTTGTTCAAGGGACTGGTAGATGATGAGAACCAGCCTGACCTACAACCATAAACCTTCACCCACACACATGGAGTGGTGATCCAAACCCCATCTTACATGGACATGATTATGCAATCAATATCATCCCCTAGAGAAGACCCATTATGTAGCGGCCTGTTAGCTCGCACAATGTTATCTTTGTTGTCCATTATACCACTTTATCAGTCCATATTAGTGTCTTTGTTAGTCCCTAAACCACCCCCACTCAAATAATGGTTCAAATGAGAGCTGAATCCCTCTTCTGAATGGAGAATGTTTTGCGACATTCTCACGGCGAACCACTTCCCTGAGATATTCTGGCCAATTGTGACCCCAAAAATCAAAATCCCTGAGTCCCTCACATAGGATAAAGTCATATACTTCAATCAGACTATCTGGCTGTTGCATTTCATCATCCATCATTGTTAGTTGGCTTATCCGAAAATCTAGGAGCATTATGATGACATCGGTCAGTAGTGTTGCAGGACTGACCTAGCCATGCTTCATGTGGCTCAGAACCCTGCATCACCAAGTTATCACCATGTTCTATAGAATATATGCATTCATATATTCGTCATTCTATACAAAATCATTAAAGAGGCATATTTGTACATGTAGATTTGGGTTTGGGGGAAATATATAGCTCTCCACTTTAGCCTGATCCTACAATAGTCAGATCTACTTGGAGACATTGAGGATATGACTTCGGGTGTAGTCACGATCAATATAGTCGAGCTCAGAACGCTTAAGGATAAAGATACAAAGGAAGGGTCTAGAGAGGATGACCCATCCCTTGGGGAGAATCAACATTTACTAGACCCCCAAGAATTATTACCCACCATCAGAGGCAGTTCCTCACCCTTGAAGAGCCCTTTGACTCATTTAAATTAGGTCAAGACCCCAACAAGGGTAAAGGACCACCTAGGGATGCCAAGCCATCTAACCAGTATGGTTTAGTATAGAAGATGGTGGTTAAACTCACCATGGATTCCTTGCATCAGTATCTAATCGAACAGAAAAGGGTCATCAATGTGCTCTTGGTCAAGAGTCTTATAGGATGACGTCCAGACTATGAAGATCCTCGGTATGATCTCATCCCTCCTCCACTCTGGCAGAAGGGATTGACAAAGGTCCTCCTCGTCTAGGTTCCCCTATTAATATTGACAATCTGGCACATCCCAACATGGTAAACACCAGAGCTTACGGAAAATGGCCACAGTATGAATCGTTGAACCCACCTGAACTATGTGAGAATAACCCTCAGGACCCAACTCAGGTCATCCCTCTAACAACCCTCCAGGTTTTTCCTCCATTGGTTTTACTAGTCACTCCATGATCCACTGGGACTGCCTACCATGTTGAAGAACCTACCAACACATTAGAAGTTAGGAAACCCCGCTAAGATAGGAATCACCATCATGAGGATCTGATGGCTACTCACATTTCTCTCCTTTAAGCCCTTGAGATACAATAAGAGGTGATCCCATCTGATGGAAATCCGTACTCTGAATGGGTAAATGATATGCCAGCACCCCCCAGATTTTGGGAACCCTTCATTCTACCCTTTCAATTGGATGGGTGACCTACTGTATCATCTAGATCACTTCATATATAGATGTGGACAAATGCTGGTAACTCTAGTGTAGTAGGAATCTTCTAAACCCTTGTGTTTCGTACAGACACATGAAGGGACCACATTTATCTCGTACAACCAGTTACCCATCATATACATTGCCGGTAGGGAGGATCTTCATAGAAAATTTATTTATCAATTCATCTCAACAATGTAGAAGTCTAGTATTGTTGACCTCTTCTTGTTCAAGCAATGACCATATGAGAATGTTGTCAACTTTTTCGCTAGGTGGGAGGGCCTCACATACTCACTTTATATGTCACTGAATCATGAATAGCTGCTGATGATGTGTATGGGGAATGTGAAGACTGAATTGGTTCCCTACCTCATCACTCATAACTTCCCAAGTGGGTTTCTAGATTTCTCTGATAAGTCTCAGTGCTTAGTGTAAGCCTTTAAATAAGCCAATTATGTACACCCATTGCCTCCCACGACTCTTTTAAGAAGGTTCTTCTGGGCTGATACTGCTTCTATATTATAGGTAGAGGCCCTCGGGCTGCTAGAGTGGTTATCGGTAGAGCCATGTTTATAGTGTGGGAGGAAGGTCAAAAGATAGGTGATGACACCCTCATCGCTCATTCGAGTCGTCCGCCCAATGATGTCTACATAGTCATCACTTGCATCACCAGCATGTTTCTCAACATCCCCCTGCTGGTCTCAAGTGAAGATTGTCACGAGACAGGACACCCCTCCACCCCACATCATTGATATTGGGACAGAAGGATGGATGATAAGCATCAGCACACTTATACTTCTTATCAAGACTTCCCACACGACAGTGACAAATTGCACTACCTTCGAACAATTCTAGCAGTGTGAGAGGTATCCCAGGCGGGCTATGATAGTGTCCCGGCTTCTGAAGCATCGAGGAAACTATGGAAACTATGTCCTCAAGTGGTGACAATGGCTCAACATTTGATGATGACGACAAGCAACTACAATGAGAAGTGAAGGAATGGTTATTTTGGCACAAGGGGTTCGATAAGGGAGATGGTGGCTTGTGAGAGTGAATTGTTTTCTACTTAGGGTTTTATTACCCTTGGGCCATCGGGCCTTCTTTTAGTATTTGACCCCTAGGCCTTTGGGCCTCACTTTGTTTGGCCTTCAGGCCTCTGAGCCTTCATGTCATCATTTGTGAGCATATGGCATTATAATAAGGACCAAAAGTACGGATAAACATTACAAATTGGAAATGCGAGCTGGAGATGTCAGGTGAGTAGCCTCAATTTGATGGATAAGAGTTTTGTCTCTTTTCATCCTACCTTTCATTCTCCTGGTTTTCCATGATGGATGAAGGGGTTCCCTAACAAGTGTCTTATCACACTAAAATCCAATCTGAGGTTGTGAAGCATCAGGCAGGTGTTTCATGTGATGGTCACACTTGTGTCACCGAACAGGCGACTCAAAAGAGAGATGAGTGTGTTGGCACCTATTATCAGTCCCTCCTCATACATTGTGGACAAAGGGTGCACCACCATGATGTGTTAGTCATGATGAAATAAAATTCACAAGGGGGCGACAAAACATTCTGTTTGAATTCATTATGTGATTTCCATTATTTGGGGGTGGGAGTTTTGTCTAGTGTCTGCATGATTTTGTCTACTCTTTCTTGGCCTTATGGTCTTACTCCATCTTTCAGGTCGATGGGCCTTTGGACCATTTTTTATTAGACTTTTTTGACCATGGGACCTTTGTTCATGTTCAGATTACCTCTAAACCTAGTTTAATAGATGCTTTTCTCTTTTTATTTAATAATGGGTCATCCAACCCTACTTGTTTAAAAAAATATTTACATTAAATTAAAATATTAACTATATTATAAAAAGGTGGGTCCCATTACATATACACACGCTACAAAGAAAACAGCATGAGACTCCACCCCATGACTGATGCCCCACAATATTAACTATTTTATTAATAAAATTAAGAATTATATTATAAATAGATATAATTAATTACTTTAATAATTAGATCATAAATTACATTTTAATTATAATATTAATTACATAAATTTTTTATTTATTATTATCTACATAATCAAATATACTATATCATTAATTTAATTACTAATTATTTATATTTATATTATTGACTAAAATGGTTATGAAAACATTATTATTAATTATTATCAATAATAATAATTAAAATTAGGGGTTTTCATAAGTAGTAAAGTCATATTGTGATTCTACATATGATAAGGGGTTCAAATTATGAATGCTTTGGGGTGATATCTAGACCATTTATGAGTTATGATACATGCGAAGAAGTAGACAGGGGTGCAAACCCAGGTAAACACTGGTGCAGCATTGCCTGTGGGCCTGGAGGCTCTGGGCTAGAATGAAAGGACCTCCAGGCCATCAAATTGTGTGTTTTTAGTCTCAAACTTATGTAAATCCAGAATTTTATAGATCTAACAACACTCATGATATTTTGAAAAAATAATAATGTTAAATAATCAAATATTTGAACAAACATTAATTATTGAACCATCTTATTTATATTCCCCTATCATTTTGTTGGATGATCTGTGAAAAATCACTCTTTCTCTTGGCACAACCTCTTCGATATGATACGTTATGCCCATCTCATCCCCTACAACTCTAATGTGGGGTTTAGTGTTGTAGGGGATGAGATGGCCATAGCGTATCGGAGAGGTCGTGCTAGGTGAAGGAGTGGCATATCACTTATCATCCCACAAAATAACAAGGGAATATAAAAAAACATAGGATAATGAATAAGAAAAAAATCTACTCAATTGATAAAGACAACCCAATGTCACTCAATTGAATGTTAGTCTCATTTCCGAATCCTCAATTCTTCTTACCTGCACAACCCAATGCCGATAAATTGATAAAAACAAAGGAAAATGACAAGGAATAAGAAAACAATTACTCAACCACCTATTTGATCCATTTGAAAAGGGATGGGACAATACATAAAATTTCTGAAAATTATGACTCCCATTCACATAGGCAACACATGAGGTATGTTCTTCATAAACCCACCACCTGTGATGTGAGCTATCCCCTTCAAACCTCTATTCTTTATCACTTCAAGAAGCTCTTTCCAAAAGACCTTGAAGTCATGTTGACTGAATGTACATAATCAAAAAACTACAAGTTTGATAACCCACCTGTTTCCCATATATTACAGTTGTAGCCATCAACGCTTTGCCCAGTGTAATTTTCTCCATGGATTTAATCCTTGAGAATCAACCCACATTGTGTCACAACCCTATAAAATTAGTATTTAGGTTGTGTTTGACAACACTTATTGAAAAATAACCTTATAAATAATAAATTTGGTAATAAGTAATGAATATCAAGGGCCTGTTTGAAAACACTTACTGCTTCTAACAATTGTTGCTTATTGGTAAAGGTTAGGTTGAACTGAGTCTCACATTGAATTCTAGGTATCAGGTCATCTTTATCATTCACTATAAATAAACAACATGACCTCCCTTAAGAGGTATATATCTTGGATATTGGATCCACTCTCTTCCATTCTAACACTTGTGATGAACAGTTTGAAAAAATAAGTATTTACACAGTTTCAAAAAATACTATTCAACTTAAATTTCAAAAGAAACCCACTTCAATAACAGTGAAATATTTTTTCAATAAGAAAAATAAAAAACACTTTATGAATGCCATAAAAAATTCCCATTGTGTTTTGTCAATGGAAACTAATCACTTCTACTAACTGTTTTCAGATTTTTTATCGAAAGAATATCTTTTTTTTGCCAATTATTTAAATAGTTCTCTTTGGAAATTTAATAGAAAGATCCTTTTAGAAACAGAAAGAACAATTATTTTTAAAAAATTACTTATCACAAGTGATGATTGTTACAATAATTTTCAATAAGTGTTGCCAAACACAGCCTCAGACAAACCCATAGTTGATTAATCACCTCCTCATGAGTGATAAGCCATTGTAATGGACCCCACATAATGGTAGGCCAATGGTAACATCACCGGCCACAATGATCTTTCCCTCAATGGTCGATTGCTTATCAACAATGCCAATAGAAAATCCACTTATATCATACTCACCATCTACATAGAATTCCATAATTTTTTCTGTCTAATATACATACATAACTCAATAAGTTGAATATAAAAATGAGCTATTGCTGCTGCAACATTGTGAGTGTGTGAATGCGACTACAAGGCTCCATTTGAAAGCATTTTTTGAGAACTACTCGATAATCAGTTTTCGATATGTTGTTCCAAATGAATCCTAATACATCAATGTTGAGAATCATGGGAGCATACCTCACCACCAAAGTGGATGCACCCAGATTGTTCATAACCAGCTATAATTCCTTTTATGATGAGAAAGATGGGAAAGCGACGAGTGCACAAACAATAGAAAAAGGTGAACACGCAGGGGAAATAAAATCCTTCCACCCAAATAAATGTGGATGCACAATGAAAAAATTAAGTGCAGAAAAATAAAGTTGTCACCAGAATTTTTTACGTGGAAAACTCAAAAGGGAAAAACCACAGGACCTACTCCAGAAAGAGTGATCCACTAAATTCAAGAGGTACATGGTAGAGACTACCAAAATTGTAAGGGATGTCAAAATTAATATTCAAGAATAGAAGTTTTGATCACATGGCAGAGAGAAGTAAAGATTATTGTCAAAGAAATGTGAACAACAAATTGGATTTTCTCTCAGTATTGTTGGTGCCGGTGATGTTGAAATTCCTTGCCCCTTCCTCCTTATATAGGAAGAAGAATCTGCATCAAAAAATGTCTCTGTGTCAAAAGTGTGTCACCGAGTTAATTAATTCATGTGGTCTTGGTCTGCATTAAAAACACCTCATTAAAATAGAAACCATTTGAGCACCATTTGTGGAGACGTTACACGGTTCGAAAACCAGGAAGGCGCCCAAAAAACACCCCCTTTGACTCAAGTGGCGATCACTGCCCACCCTTCAATCTGTCGACAAGTCCCAATCATTCCTCTAGGTAAACTCTAGGTCAACATGTATGACCCTTTGTCATCAGTGTGGATCTTTTAAAGCTATAATTGTCTCGAATAAAGAACTTTGTGGATCCAATGATATCAAAAATAGATATGTTTTGACAAGCCATGAAAAGTAGAATTCTTTCCCAAACAAATAGCACTCTAACTATCACAAAATAAAACATACCTATCCTGTTTAAAATTGAGATCTTGAATAAATTTATTCATCCACAAAAATTATTTTCACGCCTCAGTAGCTGCAACAAACTCTGACTCTGTGGTAGATAAAGCAACACATCTCTGCAATCAAGACTGCCAAGATATAGCTCCCCCTAGAAAAGTGATCAAATAGCCTGATGTAGAATTCCTCGAATCGATATCTCCTACCATATCTAAATCTGTAAATCCATGAAGCATAGGTTCCCCTTTGCCAAAATACAATCTCAGATCATAAGTACCTTGAAGATAATGAAAAATTTACTTCACTTCTCTCCAATTCTCTATACCAAGATTTGATAAAAAAATGACTGACCACACCAATTGCCTGAGCTATATCAGGTCTAGTACATACCATTTCATAAATAAAATAGCCAACGGTAGATAAAAAAGTTATGTGTTGCATCTCCTCTCTCTCTTAATTAGTAGAAGATGACTGACTGGTACTAAGCTTAAAATGTAAAGCAAGAGGAGTACTAACCACATTCACTCTATCCGTAGAAAATATCTGAAGAACCTTCTCAATGTCTCTCTCCTGAGATAACAACAATTTCTTGGCCTTCCTGTCATGGGAGATCATCATTACAAGAATATGTCGTGCTGGCCCCAATTCATTCATCGCAAATGACTGAAAAAGATCCTTCTTCAATCTGTCAATTCTAGAAGTATCATGACCAACAATGAGAATATCATTAACATAAAGCAACAGCATAATGAAATCATCATCAGTAAATATCTGAACAAAAACACAATGATCATAAGATGTCTTCCTGAAACCCGGATGAGAAATGAAAATTTCAAACTTCTTATACAACTTCCTCGGAACTTGCTTCAAACCATACAAACTCTTCTTCATCATACAGACATGATTTTCTTTACCTGTTTCAAAAAAACTCTCTGGTTTCTCCATATAAATCTCCTCTTCCAAATATCCATGGAGGAAAGTTGTCTTCACATCCATCTTCTCAATCTGCATATCCAGACTAGCAGCCAAACCAAGAACCACCTAAATGGAAGACATTTTGACAACAGGTGAGAAAATCTCATCAAAATCAATACCATTCTTCTGAAGGAAGCCTTTTAAAACTAACCTTTCCTTGTATATTCGAAGGAAACTAGATTCCACATTTTTAATCTTATAAATCCACCGATTTTTTAAATCTCTCTAAACTATTGGTAACATCACCAGCAAAAAGTGTGGTTGTCATGCACTGATGTCATCTTGTCATCCATTGCCACAACTCATTTTTCCTTCTGTTCACTCTTCATTGCCTCATCAAACAATTTTGGTTCTCCCCCTTCAACGAGGAGCACATACTAATTAGGTGAATATCGAGTAGAAGTGGTGCGATGCCAAGATGACCTCAGGAGTGGAACTGCGGGTTCAATAATAACCCCTAGAACTATATCATCAGAAAAAAAAGGTGCATCGCAAACATAAACTCCAACCTATTCCCCTTGAGCATCATTCTGTACATCAACATGATGATCAGAATCAACAATATGAGGTAAATGTGAATTAGAACCTAGCTCAAGACTGACAAAACCATCAAAAGATGAAGAAGCATCTTTTTCTCCCTTATCAATGTCTACAATTGTCTGATCCTCCTTAAACACTGCATCGTGGCTACTGACAAATTTCTTCAAAAAAGGATCATAGAACCGGTACCCAAACTCATTGTGTCTATAGCCAATAAAAATACACCGGCATATCTTACCGTCTTGCTTGTATCTCTCATCTCTAGGCATGAACAAAAGCATTGCAACCTAAAACATGAAAGTGATCATACCCGATCTCTTTTCCATACCAAAATTTGTCAGGAGTGTCTGTCTTCAAAGAAACTACAGGTGATAAGTTGATAATATAAGATGCATTAAGTAAAGCCTCACCCCAAAAGTGTCCAGACAACTTTGACTCCGAAAGAAAACAACGAACTCTTTCCAAAAAAGTATTGTTCATCCATTCAGCTACACCATTCAGCTTAGGTGTCTTGTTCGGCGCCTTTTGATGTTGAGTACCTTCTTTCCTGCAATAATGTTCAAATAGACCACAATACTCTCCCCCATTGTCAGTTAGAATACATTTCAATTTCTTTCCTGATTCTCTCTCAGCAGAAACATGAAATTTCTTAAAAACACTGAGCACCTGACTTTTGGCATTCAAAACATAAACCCAGAGCTTTATTAAATAGTCACCAATATATGTAACAAAATAAAGACTGTCACTAAAGGTCTTAGAATCGAAAGGACCACAAATGTCAGAATGTACCAATTCAAGTACATGTGACTTCTTGTGTGGTGGATGACTCCTCAAAATCACTCTACTCTGTTTCCCAGCCATGAAATGATCACATGTGTCTAATTTGACACTCTTAAAATCTAGAAGAAGATTTCTCATTCCAAACAACCAATCCCTTACTCACTGATGTGACTGAGCATATTATGCCACAAATTGGATGAAACACTACACTCAACAACACAAGCAGTATCACATTAATTAATAGCTCCAGTCCAGTACAAAGCTGATTGTTTCTTCCCTCGAGTTACAATCAATGAATCCTTGGAAAGCTTCTATTGGAAATCTCAAAAACTACCGATAAACCCTTCATCATCAAGAACGTTAGAAGAAATAAGATTCAAACAAACCTCGGGTGCATGTCGAACATTCTTCAAAATTAGCATACATCTTGTGCTGGTCTTTAAACAAAAAGTCTTGATACCCACAACATCAGGATGACCATCATTTCCCATCTATAAAATCCAAAAATTACATGGGCTGTAAGATTTAAAGAACTCCTTCTTCAATATCACGTGAAACAATACACCACTGTCAACAACCCAGTAAGAATCATCAGAAGCAATGTTAATGGAGTCATAAACAATAACAAGATCACCCCCTGTAGCGATGGCGACATGATCATCTCCATCACCATTTTTCTTTGGTGGATTTTCATTTAATATATTCTCTCTTTTCAGCTGATTACAAAACTTCATAACATTAACCTTCTTACCACAATGATGACATTCAAAATCTCTCTTCTTCGGTATGTATTTTCTTCTACCTCTGCTCTTACCCTGATAACTCTTCCCCCGGTCCAAGCTTCTCCCCCTGTTCTCTGTGACAAAATGCTCCGAAAAATATTTCCCCTGAGCGCATCTCCAGACATATTGATTTAAAAATAGCAGACTTGATAAAACTAAAGGTCACAACACCATTAAGAGCAGAACCGGTTAGAGTAACACATAAATTCTCCCATGAATCATGTAAAGTGTAAAGTAGAAAAGAGATAAAAACTCATCTTCAAAATTGATACCCATTTCAGACAACTTATCAAAACATCCTCGATACTCACATAAATAATCAGAAATAGACGTACCTTCATTGTACCTCAAGTTCATCTTTTTCTTGAAATGAAACAGTTTATTGTTTCCCATCTTGAAAGTGTAGGACGTCTCAAGCTTCTGTCATAAAGTTCTGGTGAGAGAGATATTGACAATGTGGTCTATCGCGTTGTCATCTACCCATTGGCGAATGAATCCACAAACCATATCATGCTCGAACGCTCATTCGTCGTCTGACATCCTCTTTGTCTTTTGGATACTAAACATTGGAACATGCATTCACTTGACAAGAAGCAGATCCTTTATTATAAGTTTCCACATATGATAGTTGGTACCATTGAACAAAATCATCCGAATGTAACTGGCCTCCATAATAAATATGAAATAAAACCCAAACCCTCTGATACCAGATGCTGAGAAAGATAGAAAAGCGACCAATGCACAAATAATAGAAAAAGTCGAACGCATAGCAGAAATAAACTCTTTCCCCCCAAATAAAAGTGGATGCGTAGTGACAAAATTATGTGCAGAAAAATAAAGTTGACACCGGAAATTTTTACGTGGAAAACCTGAAAGGGAAAAACCACAAGACCTAATCCAGAAAGAGATATCGACTAAAATCATGAGGTACACAGTAGAGACTCCCAAAAATGGAAGAGATCATAAAAGTAATACTGAAGAATAAAAATGGGGATAAAAAGGCGGAGAGTAGTAAAGATGATCGTCAAAGAAAGACAATCAACAAATGCTATTTTCTCTCGGTGTTGTTGGTGCCGGTGAGGTTGAAAAATCTTGCCCATGCATCCTTATATAGGAAGAAGAATCCACATCAAATAATGTCTCCACCTCAAAAGCATTTCACTGCATGAGCACCATTTCAAGAGGCGTTACGCGGTGCGCCAACCAGGAAGGCACCCAACATTTTATAACCTAGAAAAAAAACACAATGGATCATTAGCATGAATAAATAAGTAGTGTTTTTATGAATTCTCCATACAAAATGATAATGGATAAGAACAGAAACTATTTCAGCAAGGTCGACATCGAGGCAGTCTGTTGCGAAGTAATCAAGGAAAAATAACGGTCTAGCTCCAGAAGTATCCATGTAATTCACACACATCGAAACCTCAGAAAAGGAATTCATCACTCAAAAGAACAATGGACATAACAAACAAGAAGAAAGAATAAGCAAGTTTCCCCCTACATTCAACTAAAATCCACATAATGTAACAATATCAGAAATAAACATACATTATTGTTTCTCTCTACTATCAAAAACAAAATCATATACAGTTTCTAATAAATTTTGGAAAGTGAAAAAATGGAACATTTAACAAAACCAAACATAACCTAAGTTCTCCATCCCGCTGCCAATAGTCAAGCATAAATTTGACAAGCCTATAGAAAAAAAAGAAATGGTATAATTTCTTCGTCAAAATTTTGTTCTCAAATCAAGAACCCCATAAAACCATCAACTCTAAGATTTATCACTAAATCATCCTTTATTTTTACTTCTTTGAATTAGAAAAACTAGAACAATGATATGAACTATATATTAAAAAAATGGTCCATCTATTTGTTTCTAGTAACAGTTTATGTAAGAAATTAGTGACCTTAAATTTTTTAAGGAAAAAACATACATTCCAAAATGACTATTGTATTAAGATCCATTTTGTTTCATCTTGAAAATAAGTAATTTTAGGAAAATAACGTTATTTTAGGATTCTATTATATTAATAAAAAATACTGCTTAATTTTGATCAAAGAACCAATTTAAAAAAAAAATCAGAATAACTTTTGGAATGCAGATGGAAAGTGATTTCTTTTTGTAATGTGCCTTTGAAAAACACATAAAAACAGACTAAATTATAAATAAGTGATTATTATTATTAATATTATAGTATTATTATTTAAAAAAATTATTTTACACCAAAATAATCTTAAACATACAGGCCCTAAAGTAAATATCAAAATAAAACTGTAAAACACTTAAATTTGTCCAAAACATGCTTCATAATGTATCACTCAGGAAACAATTAATAATTTGTTACATAGAAGAGATATGCGCTCACAACACGTTAGAAAATTCCATAATAATACTTAAACATGAAAAAATTGTAGAAGCATCGCAGCATGATTGCTAAAATAATCCCTAATTTGGATGCTCCAAAACACAGTAAATTGAAAAGTATGTACACCAATTGTTGTTATTCACAAATTGATATTTAACTGATTTAAGAAGGCAAGGAAGCAAGTCAGAATAACAAAAACAATTACATAGCCAGGCACTGTCAAAATTTACAAGACAATTCCATGAACCATTCATGCATATGGGGTTATAAAAAAATAATGAATTTAATGCATTCCACTGATCATTTTCACATTTTCTAAAGCACTGATCATAGAATAGTGGAGAAAACTGATATCTTAAATTATGGTAACGAGCTGGAAGAACACTCTATCTCTGTTCTTCCACAGGTAATGAACGCCAACCAGGTTGTAAATGCTTCCCAAAACCATCAACCAAAAACTGCAGAGAATCTTGCTCAACCTCAAACTTGGTGTCATTGGGGCGAGGTTCATAATCCACTGGTACTGTGGAAAACACCCTCTAATTTAGCTCCACTACGTATTCCCAAATAACAAGTTTTCAGTTCAACCTCTAGGACTCTAGGTCTAGCTACATTAGTGGTTAAGGGTTTGGAGCAAAGGCCTGGATCATGCACCCCTTCTTTATTGTTACCAAATTCCTCCATCAGCACTGAATTAAATTGCTCCCACTTCACCTCCGGATTAGCAAAATGCCACGTCAAGAACCAGTGAAGACATGTGTCCTCCATGCAAAACTGTGTCAAAGGAAGCTTCATATCTTCCGGCGTGAAATTTATCTAAAAATAGATTTCGGATTTAGTAATCCATCCATAGGGATCTTCCCCTACAAAAAGAAATTTGACTCATTTAGCAATGAACCTCAAACCGTCATCCATCTACAGGAGCTTTGAACTCACAATTGACTCCCTGTGTTTCCTGGACACTGAGCTAAGTTCCACCTGATCCCTACATTCTAGCTGGACATATTGTAGCTCATGTAAAAACCTCTCGATCTATGATACATCCATAAGGGTTCTTACACCCTTGACAGTCTACCCAAGGAGGGGTGGTTGTGCCCAAATTTACCCTACAGGTATGCAGTCGTTGTAGTATAGGTAGGGGTCGAATCCACAGGGACCGAAGAAGAAACCTTGAGACACATTGATTAGATGCGGGATTGGATATGAAGTGGACAACTATGGTGTCGATTGATTTGATGAAATATTGAGTTAATTTATAGAAAAAACTAATAAAATTACTTGAATTAAAATAACCAATTAAGGTGAGTTGATCCTAGGTTGTCTCTTATTCTTGATTGGATGTATTTGTTTTTCATTTGATTTTCTGTTCATCAGTTCAAGAGGAATCCATTAAATAAAATAATCCCTCAATATCATTCTCCAATTTAATCCGTACACAATTTCAAGGTGAATCACCAATTAACATAGTGGATAAAATAAATGAGCACTCCATGGAATTGGATCGTACTAGCACTCAAAATTTGTCATCGTTAAAGTCAGTGAAGACAAAGAAGAAGATAAATCAAAGAACAGAAATCTTAAAATAAAGAATAAATCTAAAAATTTAAGATCATAAAATAGAATTAAATCCTCCCCATGCGACTCACTAGGATCAAAACATAAAAGTTTATCCCTCCATTGATGCTATTCTATCAATGGAAGCAGGTAGTATACTTAATGAAGCGGTATTGAAGAAGAAAAACATTAATCAAAATGAACACTACACCATTGTGTGATTGAATTCATGAGTGTTGGTGTGAGTAAATTCACACCTTGATTCAAAAATATCAACATGTGAAGAAAAGGAAATGAAAAAGTGAAGAATAATAAATTTAATTAAAATACTAAATGTGAATGAAAAACATACATTAGAGAAATTGACGATGCCATTAAAAACAAAAGCGGGAAATTACAATTGAAAGAAAAACATGGATTCCAAGAAAAATTTTAGATGATAATTCCCTTCACCACCATCTCCTTATATATGAATATTATGAGACTTTTTTCCACCCCCCACAATCAATTCACCACCAAAAAATTAATAGAGTCAAAAGGAGGGTGAATAATCCAAAAGAAATTGACATTTCGAAGTTGACCCGAAAAACTGTCCAGATTCATGCACTATTTTGACGTTCGAATCCTTAATTTGTGTAGGCCGAATCTTGAGGTGTAGTACAATAAAAATATCTTCTTCCATGTGTCCTATATCATATGTAAACATTTCTGGACATTTGGATCATCCATTTGGATGTTATGGTTGAAACAGTGGGATGACTTTATGTGCATTAATGTCGGGTCCACCATTTAATTCTCAGCTTCAGATCCCTTTATCATCATGAAAAATTCATAATTAGCTCTGGAAAAATTTGAATAAAATGATCCTCATATTTTTATCTTTCTACTGTATAAATTTTAGCTTCCTTGGGCTTGGTTTGTGAGCCCCACATTTTTTTGATGGGCCTTAGGCCCATTATGCTTTCTCCGTCAAATTTCTGTATTTGGGCACAAAATTATCCATCTTCATTTGGGATTCATCCATCGGACCTAGAAGATAAAATGTTCCAAACAAAGTGATCAATTATATCCCAAAATTTCAGTTTCATAAAATTAATATAATTTTGTACACAAACAAATTAATGATTGGGCCCAAATTTTCATTTTAAACATGAATTTCATTTTACATGATAAATGAAGTTCTATTTATGTAATGCACTAAAAACCATGTTTATGGACTTTAGAACAATTCATATAAAGATATTAACAATTAATATTAGCCACTTTCAGTGACTAATCACACACCCCAGCTTGAGTTTTGCTAGTCCCGAGCAAAATAAATTACAAATATGAAATTCAAATCCCCTTTTCCAAAAACATTTAAATACACATTGCTCACCCAAATATATCATACCAAAAAAATTATGAAACCCATCAAAATAATTAAAAACAAGCTAGGTCCATAAGAATATTCCAAGACCAAGACCTTTCATTTGTACAAATTCATCACCACATTTCATCCAATTCCAATTAAGAATGATATAGTGTTGTGCATCATAAAAGATATGGGGCCCATTTTATTGTTCCAGGGGAAATTTTGATGTGCGAGGTGGTAATCACATTAAACCTTAAGATGAGTATCCATTTTTTTATTTTTTTTATTTTTTTAATTTTTTTAACCAAAATAGATATGAAAAGACTACCTATGGGAAGGACAACTATGGAGTCACGATCCCCAAGTGTCAGACACCACACATATTGTCAATTTCATGCTCTACATTAGAGATATAAAGACAAACACTGGGCAAGACAACTATGGAGTCGCAATCCCCAAGTGTGGGACACCACACATTTAGACAAAACATTTCTCTATGTGGTCATTATTTTTTCTTTTTTTTTGTTGTTTTTGTTTGTTTTTGTTTGTTTTTGTTTTTTTTGGACACTCAAATTAAACTAAAAGTGACCCCAGAACCCTATGCTATAATGAAATGGACCCAAGAACTCAAATTTACACCCACAATCCAGTAGACGTGCATTGTGACATTTTTATTAAGAGGATGAAAATGTAAACATTGAAAAATCACATCAGACAACCGCACTTCCCAAAAACTATGCTCATGAACTTAAAAAAGCATTAAAATCAGAATCAAGGAATACAAAATTATTTGATATCCAATTTTAGAGTTTGAAATGTGTGTTATCATGTTCAAGGTTAATGGAGTTTTTCTTTTCAAGCATGTTATTATTCAAAAAAAATCATTTTTTATTTCATCTCCCCCCAACATAGAATAACACTGTCCCTAGTGTTTAAAGAAATGAAAAGTTAGAAGGGGGTATGGGAGGATTTCATAGAGTAAATGATAATCATGGAATGAAGTCACCTGGTGGTTGGTAATGATAGTGCGGGCCATTGTCTCCCTTTACTCCTAGATTTGAGTCTCAGCGGCTTGGATCATGGTGAATGGATTCTCCTTATGACTTACGACATGTCCTTTTATTTTTTTAACCTATAAAAACATAATAATAAACAAAACAAAATAAACTGATGATACATTGTCTTCTTTTTAGATTTCTGGGTAAGGTATTACTCAGAGATCACACCACGTGACACGGATGAATATAGCGCTCCCCTTTCATACCCATCCTTACTCATAAAAGATGAACAGGTCAACAGTCGATGATATTTTATTATATGAAAAATAAAATGATTCAAAATGATTAGAAAACATGAAAACCGTGGGTTGCCTCCCATGCAGCGCTTTTGTTTAATGTTGTTGGCTCGACTTGCACCCCCAAACATATCAAATTCCAACTTTCAACATTTTTAGGATCCCATTTTTGTGCACTTCAACATGATTTAGATTTATTTTTTTAGAATTTGATTCATGTGAAATCCCATGGTCAATAATGAGTGTGGATGTCCAAGGAAATTTGGTAATAGTTGATTCGGTTGAATTTTTAGTCTTTACTAAGACATCAATGACCATTCCAACATTATTGGTTTCTATAAAAGAATTAACTAAAAATACAAGGTCTTTAATATCTCCTATAGTGGTATTCTTGAGTTTAGAAGAATGTAAAATAATTTTGAGCTGGGCTTCATTGAAATTCCCTAAAGGAGATTGACAAATCAAATCAAAATCAATTTCTTCTCCAAAACATTTAGAAAGAATTTGTTTCTTTTGAAAATATGATTCATCACTAAAATTTTCTGTTTTAATTTCATGAGTGGGTATGGACTCACTATTCGTTATATCTTCCAATGGTTCAATGATCGGTGATTCAAAAAATATGTTTTTGGAGCAATATTATGAACACTCAATCCCTGAAGATAAATTTTCCCCTTGTGAATCCAAAAAAACTAATTTCCTCCTGATTTAAATTACCTTCAACATTTTCTTGATCTTTTTCAGTTATCTCATATCCAAAGGTTAGTTCTTTTTTCAATTCATGGGAGGTTTTTGAGATAAATGATTTATCTATCAATGACGAGGAAAGAACATCTTGAGTGGGAACTGGATCCTCAAAAATCTTAAATCTTTGTAATTATAATTTGAAAGATGAAACTTATGAATTCATTTTATCCATTTGTTCACACAATTGTTCATAACAAATTCAGTATTAGGGTTGATATATGTTTTTACATCGTGGAATTCCTCATTATTTATCTTTTCAATAATTCTTGATAGGTATGGAAATTGATCTTTTAATCATTTGTCATCCCATTGATTGTACATCTCATCTGGTGTGGTTTATTTAATTAAGGTTTGGTCAATGAAATTCTCTATATGAGGTGTTTCCCAGTATTGATTTCCGAATTGATTACAGCATTGGTTTATGAAGGGGTATTTTGGAGGATAATCAATTGGAATTGATTGAAAATTGGTTTTCGGATTTTTTTGACACAAAAATAGAAAGGGTAAAAGAGAAGAGAAATTAAGGTGAGAATAGAGAATTTGGGCTGAGAAAATAAGACGATGGTCTAAGGTACATACTTGTGTCCCCGGCAACGATTCCAAAATTTGGTTGTGCCCAAATTTACCCAACATGTATGTGGTCATTGTAGTACAGGTAGGGGTCTAATCCACACGGTCTGAAGAAGAAACCTTGAGACACTTTGATTAGATGCGGGATTGGCTATGAAGTGGCCAACAATGGTGCTGATTGATTTGAAGAAATATTGAGTTAATTTAAATAACAAAACCAATAAAATTACTTTAATTAAAATAACTAATTAAAGTTAGTTGATCCTAGGTTGTCTCTTGGTCTTTATTGGATGTATTTGTTTTTCATTTGATTTTCTGCTCATCGGTTCAAGAGGTATCCATTAAATGAAATAATCCCTCAATATCATTCTCTGATTTAATCCGTACACAATTTCAAGGAAAATCCCCAATTCACTTAGGGGATCAATTAAATGAGCACTCCAAGGAATTGGATCGTACTAGCACTCAAAATGTCTCATCGTTAAAGTCAGTGAAGACAAAGAAGAAGATAAATCAAAGAACAGAAATCTTAAAATAAAGAACAAATTTAAGAATTTTAGAATATAAAATAGCATTCATCCTCCCCATGCGACTCCCTAGGATCAACCCATAAAAGGCTAGCCTCCATTGATGCTATTCTATCAATGGAAGCTGGTAGTCGACTTAATGAAGCGGTATTGAAGAAGAAAAACATTAATCAAAATGAACACTACATCGTTGTGTGATTGAATTCACGAGTGTTGGTGTGAGTAAATTCACACCTTGATTCAAAGATATCAACATGCGAAGAAAAGGAAAATAAAAATTGAAGAAGAATAAATTTTATTAAAATACTGAATGGGAATGAAAAACTTACATTAGTGGAATTGACGATGCCATTACAAAACAAAAGCGGGAAATTACAATTGAAAGAAAAACATGGATTCAATGAAAAATGATAGATGACAATTCCCTTCACAACCATCTCCTTATATAGGCATATTATGATCCTTAGGTCCACCCCCCACAATCAATTCACCCCCCAAAAATTAATAGAATCAAAACGAGGGTGAATAATCATAAGGAAATTGACGTTTTGAAGTTGACCTGGAAAACTGTCCAGATTGTTCAACCATTTTGATGTTCAAATCTTTAATTGATGGAGGCCGAATCATGAGGGGTAGTACAATACAAATATCTTCGTCCATGTTTCCTCTATCATATGTAAACATTTTAGGACATTTGGCTCAGCTGTTTGGATGTTATGGTTAAAACGATGGGATGGCATTATGTGCATTAATGTCGGGTCCACCATTTAAATCATAGATTCAGATCACTTTATCATCCTGAAAACATCATAATTAGCATCGGTCATAGTTGAATATAATGATAATCATATTTTTATCTTTCTCCTGTATAAATTTTAGCTTCATTGGGATTGCTTTGTGAGCCCCACATTTTTTTGATGGGCCTTAGGCCCATTATGCTTTCTCCACCGAATTTATGTATTCGGGTGGAAAATTATCCATCTTCATTTGGGATTCATCCATCAGACCTAAAAGTTAAAATGTTCTAATCAAAGTGATCAATCATATCCCAAAATTTTAGTTTCAGAAAATGAATATAATTTTGTACACAAACAAATGAATGATTGGGCCCAAATTTGAATTTTAAACATGAATTGCATTTTACATGAGAAATGAAGTTCTATTTATGTAATGCACTAAAAAAATGTTTATGTACTTTTGAACAATTCATATAAAGATATTTACAAGTAATATTAGACACTTTCAGTGACTAATAAAGGGAGAAGTAGTCCCCACAGGTGGTTTAAGGGAACCATTTGGGTGGTAGGGTGATTTAGGTTATGGTCCTACTTTTTTTGTTTTGAGGTAGTGGTGGTCCCCATTGGTTGTTAGTAGCTAGGAGAGTTTGTTAAGCCATCTGTATTATTCCCCTTTAATACTCTTTAAATAGTACTACTGTGGTATTGTATAGGGGGGAAACAGTCTGAGTATTTCGGCCTTGTGGCTTGGACCATGAGGGGTCTCAGATCTGTTGGCGGAAATCTACTTTACGTGTCTATTAATTTTTCTGTACTCACAAACTCCTAGTCCATAAAATTACTAGTTACTTTGTCCCTTGCCTTTGTCTCTAACAAATTGATCTGATCTGCCGCTCTTTTTTCCTTATTCTACAATGGAAACCCGTAAATCTAGGCATGAAAATCTCAACCAAAGGATGAGCACCCAGGAATCTGCCTTTGGTATGCTTGAATCTTCCATGGCTGCTGTCTGGACAGATCAGGCCGAATTCCCCAAATCCCTGGCATTTGAAATAGTAGACCTCCTCCATCTAATCACTTCCACAATTCACCTCCTAGCCAAGGCCGCTCTCATAGTGGACACCAATAACCCTACTTTCGCCGCCCCTTTTCTTCCACCGAATACAACTGGAACTTCACCTTGGGACCCGATTGTTGCCCCTCACCCATTCACTATGCTTCCAACCTCTCATTCCACCTCCACCCGCCTTGACCTTCCCCAATTTGGTGGCCTCATCCCTCGGGGCTAGATAGCCCACAATGAGCTTTTCTTCCAGCTCCAAAACACCCCTAATGACGCCAAAGTATCTCTTGCCCATATTAGTATAGCTGGCAAGGCAATCCACTGGTTTACTATTGTTCAAGAACTCCATCCTTCAATTACTTGGCCACTCCTGAAATCCTAATTACTAGATCGATTTAGCGGCCTTGAAATAAATAATCCTTATGAGGAGTTGTCCGCCCTTCAACAGCTCTCTTCTGTGCAGGATTGTATCGAGGAATTGGAATACTTAGCTTCCTTAATCTCTCACCTACTCGAGCTGCAATACATTGGGTATTTCCTCCATGGTCTCCAACCAAATATCGAGGATTGGGTACGCATTCATAGCCCTAATACACGTCTCTAGGCTATGCGACTTGCTTGTCACGTCGAACTCGCTCTTTAACGATGAATTGGACAACCGGTCCATAGTACCCCTTGGCGCCTTTGCTCTTCCCGGGTGGGCTCTACTGGCCAACTACCTCCCCGGCACAGCTTCACTTCCTCTTCTTGGCTACCACCTAGCCAAGATAGACGTTTTGCACCAGACAAATGATTACTCTCCATAGAGCCCACCGACCAACCCCCTCCAGTGGGTAGGGGCATTCGCCATTCATCTCTACATGAGTGGGAAGACCAGCGCAGGAAAGGTCTCTGTTTCAAATGCACCAAGCCATTCACTCCTATGAATAAATGTCCCGATTCCAATATTGGGGTGATCCTTTTGGGAAAAGATGAGCTCCCATCGCCCACTGCCATAGATGAACCTCTAGTCCTTTTGGAATACCACGGCGATTCTCCCCCTGATGTTGTTGGGTGTTTGTTCCTTTATTTTTACACAATTTCTACCTACTCCTCCCACCACAATTCTACCGTGTTTTCGACCATAAAAATTGAATTCACACTGGGTGGTGTTACCCTTTTGGTCCTTATTGACAGTGGGGAAACCCACAACTTTATTTCCCATACCTTAGTGGCCTTACTTAACCTCCATGTTCATTCCACAGTTACAAGACCTGTTATGCTAGGCGGCAGTCACCTCATTTCTACTATGGGTCATTGTCCACAGCTCCATCTAGACATGCGATCTTATCAATGTAAACTAAATGCTAATGTCTTAGACATTAGCAAAAACAATTTCATCCTTGTCATTGTCTGGCTGAGGGAACTTGGGGAGGTCCACACAAATTGGAAAACTATGACCATGAAGTTACGCTTCGGCCAGCAACTCCACACCCTTCATAGGACACATGACATTTCAAACCTGATATCCTCCTAACATACATTGACCCTCAATCCACCTCAACCTTCTTTGTTACCTCAACACCATCATCTCCCCCTACAACACCTTCTAGACACTTTCCCTTCCATTTTCTAGGACCTCCTAGGTTTACCGCCTCAACACCTTCATGATCATCAAATCCATTTATATCCTAGTCAGTAACCTATTTTGGTTCTTCCATATCATTACCTGCATGCCCAAAAATCGGTCATTGAACAGAAGGTGCAACTCTTACTGTGGAAGGGGCTCATTCACCCTAGTACAAGTGCCTATTCCAGCCCAGTCCTCCTAGTTAAAAAATCATGACAATTATGGGCACCTGTGTGTGGACTATCAGGCTCTCAACAAGGTCACATGTCCAGAAAAATACCCGATTCCAGTAGATGATGAAATACTGGATGAGTTGCATGGGGTTGCCAACTTCTCAAAGATGGATATGCAGTCCGGTTATCACCAAATTTGTATGTCAGTGGCTGACGTCGATAAAACTGTTTTTCATACACATAATGGACACTACAAATTACTGGTAATTCCCTTCGGCCTCTCCAATTCCCCCTCCACTATTCAGGCTACAATAAATGATTTATTCCGGACCCATATTCGGAACTTTGTCCTATTTTTTGATGATATTTTACTATATAGTCCAGTGTAGGACTCCCACATGCAGCACCTGCAGGAGGTTTTGCAGCACCTACAGGACATTATTTTTGTCAATGTAAGGAAATTCTCCATTCCAGAAAATCAGGTGAACTACTTAGGCCATATAATCTCTCAGGAGGGTGTTGGGATGGATCCAGCCAAATTTCAGACAGTTCTTTCTGGGCCACTTCCCCATTCGGTTCACGGAGTTCGTGGGTTCCTCGGCCTCACCGGCTATTATCGCAAATTTATCTGCGACTATGGAAAAATTACTCAACCCCTTACCTCTCTTACAAAGAAGGATGGACTCTCCTGGACAGCGGTGGCTCAACTGGATTATGACACTCAAAACTGCCTTATCAACAACACCAGTTCTCGCCATGCCATATTTTTCGCGCCAATTTGAAGTGGAATGTGATGCTTCCGGTCATGGCATCAAGTTTGTAATTATGCTAAATCACCACCCAATTGCGTATTTTAACAAGGAACTCACTACTACCAACCTCTCTATATACACTTATGAGGAGGAAATGATGTCCTTGATCCTTTCCATCCAACATTGGTGCCACTACCTCTTGGGTCACCCCTTTGTGGTTTTCACTAATCAACGCAGCTATAAATATTTAATGGATCAGCGGCTCACCTCCTCCGATCAGCAATGTTGGATTGCCAAGCTCCTCAAGTACACCTTTGATATTTTCTATAAGACAGGTCGGGCCAATACTGTAGCAGATGCCCTTTCTCGTCACAATGAATGCACTACCTGCCCCTTTCTGTTTCCTCTCTATTTTGGCAGCACCACCCTACCTTATTTGCTGGCCTGCTGGATGACCCATTTACCAGAAATATTATCCAGCTCCTCCGTACAGGAAGCCCCACTCCAAGAGGGTTTATTCTCTCCCTCGATGTCCTCTATAACCATGGTCGGCTGGTCCTTCCCGCCAACTCTCCTTGGATTCCTTTCCTTCTTGAAGAGTTTCATGCCTCTTCTCAAGGTGGAAATTTGGACTTCTACCACAATTATCGTAAATTGGATTAAAATGTATATTGGGTTGGCATGCGTCGTCAGATTCTGCAGTATTTCCGTCAGTGTGACACCTGCCAACATTAAAAGTATTCGACACTCTCCCTTTCAGACCTCCTCTAACCACGACGCATTCCGACAGAAATTTGGGAGGACATATCTTATGATTTCATTACCGGGTTACCAAAATCTAAAGGCTACGATGTCATCATGGTGGTGGTCGATCAGATCTCCATGTATGCTTACTTTCTCACCATAAAACATCCCTTTACCACCAAGATTGTCGCCGACTAATCTTCCAGAGGTGGTCCTTCTACACGGAATCCACAAATCCATTGTGAGTGACCATGACCCACTTTTCGTAAGTCATTTTTGGACAGAACATTTCAGATTACAGGGCACCAAATTACAAATGACCTCCGCTAACATCCCCAATCTGATGGCCAGACCGAGGTAGTTAATCGCTGCTTTGAAACATACCTTTGTTGTTTTGTGGTAGAGCAGCCCAAATATTGGTCCTCTTGGATCCCCTGGCCTGAACTTTGGTATAATACCACCTGGCCCTCCTCCATTAAAACAACACCATTTCAAGAAGTTTATGGTAGTCCTCCCCTGACCCTTCTGGCCGGGCTGCCATCAGAAATTCAGGTGGAGGTCGTTGCCACTGCTTTATTGGATCTCCAGACAGCCCTCCAGCAGCTCCATCATCATCTTTCTCAGGCACAAAATTACATGAATCATCAAGTAGAAAAACATAATTATGACCTTTCTTTTTAGCCATGGGATACAATTTATCTTATGCTCTTCCCTCATGGCCAAAAAACCCTATCCCATAGCATTCACTAGAAACTTTACCCTCGCTTTTATAGCCCTTTTTGGATCCTCCATCCTGTGGGCATCCGAGCTTATATTTTGGATTTACCTAACACAGCTCGAATTCACCTAGTTTTTCATGTTTCCCAATTGAAACAAGCCATTGGGCATCACCCCTTGTAGTAGTCCCTGCCAGTTGACTTGGATGGCGACGCTTCAATGAGAGCACCAAATTATTAGGTATCTTCCTAACAATGGTACGTACAGCAGGAGATTAAGTAAAATAAACTAAAATAGTTTATATGAAACAAGTAGTATCGTGGAATTGAACATAGTGATACAGGAGAGAGAAGTAGATGAAAGAAGATAGAAAAAAACGATCTCCCGAAGAAAAGACTACTTCTCTCATGAACCCCCATAGTAGCGCCTCTCCCGATTATAGAATAAATTTTAGCCCTATCTCCTAACCAATCCCTTATTTAATACCCAAGAAAAACACTAACAACCTAGCCCTCAACTAACTAATAGCTACACCTGGCTTAAACTGACTAAAAAGGGAAAAGACCTTACTACCCTTTGGTAGTTGTGCACAGACAGATCCACTCCCCTACATTCCTAACAGTTGGTATCAGCTATTGTGAACATGGTTAGAAAGCACTAAAATGAATGTTTTCATATTATTCGACAAATCTAGTGGAAGCATCAATGATTCTTAGGCTCTTCGTCAAAGTGATGATCGGGTGGATAGTGTAATCTACTAAGACATGTAATTCTCATATGTGTATCTTGAGTGACTAACAAGAAAGCTAATTCAGCTAGATATTGATCGGTGTACTGGTAAATCTTCTAGATAGATCAAAATGGCTCCATGGTATTGAAAAGAGGTTTTTGAACTTGGGATTGGGTGGTGCTGAAATCTGATAATGTTTGTTGCAGCATACCAAGTAGTGTTGGTGTGATGCAGTGTAAGATTGAGTGCTGAAAGAAAAACAAACACATCCTCACCCAGTATAGGTGCTAAAATTTTTAGGACTAAGAGTATAAAAATTCATCAAAATAAGTAAACCCAATTATTAGTCCATATATAACAAAACAGAGTCTGGGAATAATATTTTTTAAAATTGGAAATAATTAATATGGAATACCTATGAAACTCTAATTACTTTCAATACATCCAATCTATATTCATATCAACAATTGACCAATTTAATATCATATTACACACCAAAACCTGATTGATGAAGAGGACTTGTGAAATAATTTTTGTTGATAAATCATACCTGGATACTATCTCCCACAAAATTGGTCTTTTTAAAAGTGTTTTCTTCCTTTTAATACCATGAAAATTCTTATATAGGTTCAATTCCATTGTCAATCTAAAATCCCGATATACATTTTATATGTGTATGAAAATATGTCGCTCCATCTCCCACATACTTCCTTTGTCATCCTAACTTGATTCTTCTCATAGTAGAGAGGAGCTCATGGGAGAGAAGGGAAGAAGATCGAACTTGTCCTTCAACCTCTTCGGAGAGTATAAATCTATTCAATGAATTGTTCTTGTGTGCATGATCTGATGGGATTAGTCGTGTTGACATGTAGGGGGTGGGACCACAAGATTGTGGCCAACAGTTATGATCAATGGAAGAAACACACATCCTTCACTACAACTGAGGAGGTTCAAGATTCTGTAGATATATTGGAATACACTTAGAGGACATGGGACAGAGAGAAGAATGGGGGATTCTAAGTCTAGAATGGTATGAATATTATAGAGAGCATTCAAACAACATTAGGCACTACAGAATGGAAGTTGGAAGAGTTTGACAAATCTATCACATTGAGCCATAGAAATAACTATGATATAAAAACAACATCCAGGCATGGAAAATTTGATCATTCAACAGAAAATGAAATTTCTCATGTTCAAGAAGTATTAAGGGAATATTTTAATGATAATTATAATCAACCTCTAAATTGGGTGGATTTAGATGAAGAAGAGTGTGCAAATTTAGCCAATTTCATCATCAGAACTTCCAGGACCATGTCATCTTTAAACGATGAATCGGTTTTGGAAGAACCAATACAAAGGAATGTTGGGGCGCCTCCCCATCTGGCCCCGATATTTTTTTGTATATCTTATATCTTTAAAAATATATTTTGATATCTTTGAAAATATATATCTGATATCTTTATTAAGATATCTTTGATATCTTTGATGAGATAAATTTAATATCTACAATCATATATGAGATATCTTTTAAGAGATACATGAGATATCATGTGATGAATCTTCTATTTAAATGAGATGTGAGGCTCCTCTCTCGGTAGTGGTTGGAGGCAATGCAGTTATGTTATCAAGGATCGGTTTTCAGATCTGCAACTGGTGGAACTACTTTTATTTGATCGGATTTCATATGCGGTGGTTTTTGATCTAATACCCGTGTTTTTTCACCTGAACTTTTTTTTCAAACATCAATCTTCTGCTTTCTAGGTCAGATCTATTTGGGTTTCTTTAGCAGGCTTCTTTCTTCTTTTCAGGCTTCATTCAGACTGCATCTATACTCTAAATTTGATCCACTATTTTTCTAAGTATTTCTTTTAAGATCCCTTTCATTTTTAGGGATTCCATACTATGTACTTATATATTTTTGGTGAATTCCTCATAATGGATAAGGTCCCATTGTTTTTCCCTTTTTTGGGTTTTCCATGTAAAAATTTCTTGTGACAACTTTATATTCTGCACCTATTTTTGTCGCTACGCATCCGCTGTTTGAGGGAATGGTTTTTCCGCTGCACGTTTGTCTTTTTGTGGAATGTGCATTCATTGCTTGTCATCATTCCCAACATCTGGTATCAGAGGGTTTGGTGTTTATTTCATATTCATTATGGATGCTAACTACAGTTGGATTATTTTGTTAAATGGTGGAAACTACCATTTGTGGCAACTTAAAATGAAGGATCTGCTTTTTTACAAGAGAATGCATCTTCTAGTGTTCAGTACCCAGAAGCCAGAAAGGATGTCAGATGAAGAATGGGCATTCGAGCATTAGATGGTTTGTGGCTTCATTTTCCAATGGGTCGAAGACAACGTGATGAACAATATTTTCAACATCTCTCACGGCAGAACTTTGCTGGAGAAGCATGAGACTACCTATGCTTCCATGATAAAAAACAATAAATAGTTTCTTCTCAAAAAAATGATGAATTTGAGGTACATAGAAGTTATGTATATTTATGATTATTTAATTTAATATTAGGGTTGTTTTGATTAGTTTTCTGACATGGGTATCAATTTTGAAGATGATGTTTTAGCACTTTTATTGCTTAACACGTTATCTGATTCTTGAGAGAATTTACGTGTTACTCTAACTGATTTTACTCCTAATGGTTCTGTGACATTTATTTTTGTGAAGTATTCTATTTTGAATGAAAAAGTCAGGAGACGTACTCCAGAGAAATCTTCAGAGCTCTTAGTCACAGAAAATAGGGGAGAATCCAGGAAGAGAATCAGGGACAGGGCAGTCGAGGAAAAAGTAAAAGCATAAGAAAATACAGATAAAAGTAGAGAGATTTTTAATGTCATCATTGGGGTAAGAAGGGGCATGTTAAGAAGTTTTGTTATCAACTGAAAAGGGAAAACCGAATGAAGGAAAATCAGCCATAGAAGAATAGCTATGGAGACGATCATGTCACTGCCGCTACAGGGGTGATCTTGTTATTATTGAAGACTCCATTAATATTGATTTTGATCATTCTTTCCAGGTTGTAGATAGTGGTGCCTGTTTTCACGCGACATCAAAGAAGTATTTCTTTACATCTTACAACCCAGGTAATTTTGGGATTTTAAATATGGGTAATGATGGTCATGCTGATGTTGTAGGTATCAGGACTGTTTGTATAGAGACCAATACTACAAGTAAGCTGATTTTGAAGAATGTTTGACATGCACCAGAGGTTCTCTTGAATATTATTTATACCAGCATTCTTGATGATGAAGGGTTTGTTAGTAATTTTGGTGATTGTCAATGGAAGGTTTCCAAGGGCTCTTTGATTGTGGCTCAAGGGAAGAAGCAATCAGGTTTTTACTGGACTAGAGTTTCTATTTCTTGTGATACTACTTGTGTTGTTCAGTGCAGTGGTTCGTCCAAGTTGTGGCATAAGAGGATTAGTCACATCAGTGAGAAAGGGCTTGGTTGTTTGGCCAAGAGAAATCTTCTTCTAGATTTGAAGAGTTCCAAATTGGACACGTGTGATCATTTCATGGTTGGAAAACAGAGTAGAGTGAGTTTCAATAGTCATCCTCCACACAAAAAGTCACAGGTACTTGAATTTGTACATTCCGAAATCTATGGTCCTTTAAAATATACGACCTTTAGTGGCATTATTTATTTTGTGACTTTTATTGATGAATAGTCACAGAAGCTCTAGGGTTATAATTTTAATGCCAAAAGTTAGGTTCTCAGTGTTTTAAGCAATTTCATGTTTCTGTTGAGAGTTAATTAGGGAAGAAATTAATATGTATTCACACTGACAAGGGGGGAGAGTATTATGGTCCATTTGATCAGTATTGTAGGTAGGAAGGTATTCGACATTAGAAGACACCTCCCATGACACCTCAGCTTAATGGTGTAGTTGAGTGGATGAACAGGACATTGTTGGAAAGAGTTTGTTGTTTTCTTTCTGAAGAAAAGTTAGCTGGACACTTTTGGGGTGAGGCTTTACTTCCTGCTGCTAATATTATCAATTTATCACCTGTAGTTTCTTTGCAGACAGACACTCGCAATAAGTTTTTGTTTGGAAAAAAGATTAGGTATGATCACTTGAAAGGTTTTGGTTTCAAGGATTTTGTTCATGTTCCTGGAGATGAGAGATCAAATTTGGATTATATGTCATGGCCGATTATTTTTATTGTCTATGGACACGATGAGTTTGGGTATATGTTTTATGATCCTGCTTTGAGGAAACTTGTCAGAAGCCGAGATGCAGTGATTAAAGAGGACCAGACTATTGCAGATATTCATAAGGGAGAAAAGTCCACTTCTCTGACATCTGATAGCTTTTTTAGTATTGAGCTAGGTTCTGATTCACATTTACCTCGTATTTTTGATTCTGATGATCACATTGATGTGCAGAATGATGCTCAGGGTGAACAGGTTGGAGTTGATATTTCTCATGCACCTTTTTTCTTCTGATGATCCGGATCCTGGGGTTATCAAAGAACCCGCAGTTCCACTCCGGATTTCATCTCGGCATCGTACCATTTCTACTCGGTATTCACTGGATGAGTATGTGCTCCTTGCTGAAGGGGAAGAACCAGAATCTTTTAAATAGGCAATTGAAAGTGAACATAAGGATAGATGGGTTCCGTCTATATATGACAAGATGATATCAATGCATAACAACCATACTTTTGAGCAGGTGGAGTTACCTACAGGTAAGAGAGCTTTGCAAAATCGGTGGATTTATCGGATTAAGAATGAAGAATCCAGTTCTGTTTCACGATGCAAGGAAAGGTTTGTTGTTAAAGGCCTTCATCAGAAGAATGGTATTTATTTTGATGATATTTTCTCACATGTTGCCAAAATGAATTCTATTTGGGTTATTCATGTTTTGGCTGCTAGTTTCGATCTGCAGATTGAGCAGATGGATGTGAGGATAGCTTTCCTCCATGGAGATTTAGAGGAGGAGATTTATATGGAGAAATCAGAGGGTTTTGTTGAAACATGTAATGATAATCATGTCTGCAGATTAAAGAAGAGTTTGTATGGTTTGAAGCAATCTCCAAGAAAATGGTATAAAAAGTTTGAATCTGTCATTTCTCATTATGGTTTCAAGAAGACACCATCTAATCATTTTGTGTTTGTTCAGATATTTATTAATGATGATTTTATTATAATGCTGCTTTATGTTGATGAATTGATCATTTTTGGCCATGATGCTTCTAGAATTATCATATTGAAGAAGGATCTTTGCCATTCATTTGCGATTAAAGACATGGGACCAGCACGACAAATTCTTGGCATGATGATCTCCCATGACAGGAAGGAAAAGAAATTTTGGTTATCTCAGGAGACATACATTGAGAAGGTTCTTCAGAGATTTTATATGGATAGAGATAAAGTGGTTAGTACTCCTCTTTCTTTACATTTGAAGCTCAGCACCAGTCAGTCACATTCTACTGATAAAGAGAGAGAGGAGATGTAACACATACCTTATTCATCTGTCATTAGATGTTTAATGTATACTACGGTATGTACTAGACCAGATATAGCTCATGTAGTGGGTGTGTTCAGTTGTATTCTATCAAATCCAGGCAGAGAGAATTGGAGGGCAGTGAAGTACATTTTTCATTATCTTTGTGGTACTTCTGATCTAAGATTGTGTTTTCGAAAAGGGGAACCTATTCTTTGTGGCTTTATAGGTTTAGCTATGACAGGAGATATCAATTCAAGGAAGTCTACTTCAGGCTATTTGATCACTTTTGTAGGGGGAGCTGTATCTTGGTAGTCTAGGTTGCAGAGATGTGTTGCTTTATCTACCACAGAGTCAGAGTTTATTGCAGCTACAGAGGCATGCAAAGAATTGGTGTGGATGAAAAATTTTATTAAAGAGCTCAATTTTAATCAAGATAGATATGTTTTATTTCGTGATAGTAAGAGTTCTATTTGTTTGGGAAAGAATTCTACTTTTCATGGCAGGTTGAAACATATTGATGTTCGGTATCATTGGATCCGCAATGTACTTGATTCAAGAATGTTAGAGCTTGAAAAGATCCCCACTGATGACAATGGGTCAGACTTGTTGAACAAGAGCTTACCCAGAAGAAAATTTGAGACTTTCCGACTGATTGCATGGTTGGCGATGATCCCTAGTTGAGTCGGAGGGGGAGTTTGTTGGGGCGTATCCTCATCTGGCCCCGATATATATATATATATTGTATATCTGATATCTTTAAAAAGATATTTTGATAAATTTGACAAAATATATCTGATATCTTACTTAAGATATATTTGATATCTTTGATGAGATATATTTAATATCTTTAATCAGATATGATATATCTTTTAGGAGATACATTATATATCATGTGACGAATCTTCTATTTTTATAAGATGTGTGGTTCCTCTCTCAACAGTTCTTGGAGGAAGTGCACTTATGTTTTCAAGGTGCAGTTTGTAGATCTGAAACTGGTGGAACTACTTTGATTTTATCTTCTTTCATCTCCGGTGGTTTCTTGATCTGATCCCGATGTTTTTTCATCTGTACTTTTGTTCAGAGATCAATATTTTTCTTTCACAGTCAGATCTATTTGGGTTTCTTTAGTACGGTACTTCCTCTTTTTCAGGCTTTATTCATACTGCATCTATACTCTGATTTTGAACCACTATTTTTCTATGTACTACTTTTGAGATCCCTTTCATTTTTAAGGAGTCTCTACCATGAACTTATCTATTTTTAGTGGATTTCTCTTTCTAGACAAGGTCCCGTGGTTTTTCCCTTTTTTGGGTTTTCCACGTAAAATTTTCTGGTGTCAATTTTATATTCTACACCTATTTTTGTCCCTACGCATCCGTTGTTTCAAGGAAAGGTTTTTCTGCTACGCGTTCCTCTTTTTGTAGAATGTGCATTCATCGCTTTTTATCTTTCCCAATAAGGAAATGATGTAAGTGTTAACTATTACACTAGATTTGGAAATGGTGGTATGGATAACATGGGTGGTCTGAAATAAATTCCCATTAACAAGGATGAAATTCATGTTATAGAGCTAGAGATTGAAGAAATCAGAGGGACCAGAGATAATCTGAACCCTCAAAATAGATATTTTTGTTCCAAAAGGCCATAGACCTCTCCCAATTATAGACATTTGGATATTTTATTCCTGGAAATTATCAACAGTAGAAGACATTGAGGTCAAGGCCAGAGGAAAAAATTTCACCTAAAGAAAAAGGTTTTAAGCCTACATTTTGGAAATGGAACCATTTGTGGGGTTACTGTGCACTTATAAGAAACGATTACCAATGAAGTTGATTCCAATATCATGTATAAGCATCTCAATATGAATGAAAGTAAAATAAAATATAATAAAAAGAAAAAAATTATTAAGTATTATGTATTTTATGTGGCTTTCACAAGTACTTTCAAGAAATGAGAATAGAAACCAGCAATTAAGTCATTTGAATCTTTGAGAAAGCAATCAAATCATTGGTGTTCATTTTTATCTTCCCCAATTCAAAAATACAATAATTACAATAAGGAAAGTATGACACAAAAAAAAGAATAAAACCATCCTGTTGAATGTACCAAATCTGGAAATGTGAAACTGTGGAAACACAATATGTTCAATACAATAACAAGATCCAGAGCACACCCAAAATGTTACGGCCACTACCATGACATGAGAATCAAAATTAAGCACCATTTGATAAAACTTCATTAATATGGTTTTTTTTAAATCAATATTAATATATTGATACAACCACAAGTAAAGTAAAGTAAATTATAAGTCAAAGGAAACAAAATCCAAAAAAGCTAGTGTGATAATATTAAGGAGTATCATTACATGTACAGATAAAAATAGAAATGAAAACACAAGGTTGCCAAATTTATTTTCTATTGAATCATTTATGATCAATACTTTCAGATATCACATGACAAAATTATTCTTTCTCACATTCACTAGTGTTTTCTATGATTCATGATTCTCTGAAAACTATTGTAGTTGAGGATTTTTTTCATGATTTCCAACCACATTTCTTCCACCGTAATGAACTCCTCCCACAAATGTCACGAATTCTTGCTCCCTAGGGTGAAAAATCATCCACATTGTTTTCGGAGATTACAATGTGTAGGAGATTGCCTGGCTACCAAGTTAAAGGATATGGCCCATTATCAATTATCATCTGGTGAGCTGCTTGGTCCAAATCAACATCTAACATTGTTATCTCCAATTCTAGTTTGGTGGAATAGACGAGCATCAGCTGGGTTATTCATGTGAATTTGTAAACATTCTCTCACATTTTCTCAAAATTCTAATTCAACGTCAACAAAAACCATGATCATGTGAACTTTATCTTCAAAATATCACAGATATTTTATCGATAAAACCAAAAATTGGTTGACCTTAACAAAATGATTGTTGCATCTTCAAAAACTGATAGAGATCTTCCATCCTTTATTTATTTAACACGCAACAAACCACATATTCCACAACAACATGTTCAATAGTATTGATATGATAATGTGTATTTGGGGACATAAAAAATCCTCTCTAACTCAATATTGGACCGAAAACTATGAGAATGATATAATATATCATCTATTGTCTGATAGTTGAGAATGTAATTAAATAACACTGGTGTAAAATTGAAAGGAGCCCCTGTAGGTTGAGTATTCTAGACCTGTGAACATGGTTTTTTTCTTTTTGGGATAGAGGATGAGTAATATTTTATCCTTCAGTAGAGGGATTCAGCAACCCAAACTAGTTTTTTTGATGTGCTAGCCTCAAAGGGCCTCTTGTAATGTTACATCTTGTGGGAGCAGATGAGAAGTCCAACATTTATTCGAACTCCAATTCACAACGTCCGACAAGTACTCCATTAATATGGGAATGAAATGTCAGAAACATGACGTTGATCAATAATTAATAATGTCGTAATTTCGTATTAACAATGAAACATACTTTCAAATAAAATATATTATAATTAATTTTGAATACTAAAATAAACTATTATTTATAATATGAAAAACTGGTAGTCTATAATCACACAAATATATCATTTTGATGTTCAAAATATAAATTAAATTCAATATATATATCAACTATTATACATAGTTAAACTAATTATTCATTGAATAAATGTCATGCATTGTAAAAATGTTGAGACTGTAAATGATTGACCCACTGGTGCAAATATAATCATGAGATAATATAAAATAAAAAATGCGGAAATAAATGGACACCAAATGTATGTGGAAAACCCCCCAAAATAAAAGGGATAAAAAACCATGGACAAATAGAAGAATCAATTTGGGAAAAAATTGGTACACACTCCCTCACTATTACAAAAAGAAAACCCTCGTAAATATCTCTCTTGAATATATGGGGAAACCGCCTCATGAAATAACGCAAATAATTAATGAACTCCCGAACTGGATGAGATATTGAGAAGAGGAAGATGATATATCCTAGGGGAATCCACTGCCTTTTATAGGAAAGCCTCCCCCTTGATTCTCTTCTCCGCTTGAGGTTTGGTGGAGCTGGCCACCCACCTAACACCTGCCACGCATGTTGGATTGGTGTAGCCCGATCTGGTTGGGTCGAATGCTTGTGGCCCACAACTATTGCATGTCGAGCTCTACGGTGAGCTCATTGGGGGTTGCAGAGGGCATTGCGACACTACGCTGAGGGTCTGGGGTCCGAAGGTCCACTGCCCATTTTTTAGGACTGTAGATTATTTGACCACTGTAGCAGAGCTCACCGACTGACACCGATAGATACTGTAGCAGTGTAGACTTCAGAGTTAACTATACTGTAGCAGTTTTTAACTTCCAACCGGCATCCACTGTAGAACTTTTGATAAAGGTGGCGTCTGTTCACTATAGTGACGCAGACTTCCTATTCGTAACAGTGGATCATCTTCTCCATATATAGCCCATTTTGGGCTAGGATCTCTAACCCAAAAAACACTGTAATTTGTACTCCTGATTTTGAGTGAGAATTATGCCTCTCCGTGTATGTAAGGATTATTCCTGAACCACGTAAATTTGTGTGTTTTGTGTTCTTTCATTTCTTTTGTTTTTTTTTCTTTTTCGGTCATTGTAACTTCTGATGATTCTACAACAATGCCTGCCCCCTTTAACAAATTGGGGGGGGGGCACCGGGCATGGAGAAAAAACTCCACCGAAACATATCCCGCATAGATATTTGATTGGGAACCAATCAAATCTCATTAGATTCTTTCAATCTATCAAATATGATGCTCATGTCTCTGTAAGGTCGCTCGAGGATCTGCACCATTTGATCTTATCAGAGTCAACCGCCTTCATCAGGAAATCTTCTAGATTTTTTTTAGTGTGAATTTTTTGTACGTCCACACTTCTTCCACCACATCTTGGAAAAAGTGATATAGTACCACAATATTCTTGGTTCTATAATAAAAAATTGGTTTATTGCAATGTGCAAGGTGCTATGATAGTCAGAAAATAATGGAATCTAATCTTGTATATGCCTGAGCTCCTCTAACAACCTTTTCATCCAAATTGACTCTTTGCCAGACTGTGTAGCTACCATGTACTCTGCCTCCTTTGTGGATAAAGCCACAACTAATTGTAAGTTTGAAATCCAACTCACAGCTCCTCTGCCAAGAGTAATCACATAACCATTAATGGATTTCATCTGGTCAAAATCACCTGCAAAATCTGAATCAACATATCCTCTGATAGTGAAATATGATCCACCATAACATAATTCATCATTTGAGGACTCTATGAATTATCTCAGGATCCTCTTCACTGTGCTCCAATTCTCCCATCCAGGATTCACCATTTACTGACTAACTGCTCCCACTGCATGTGCACTGTCTAGTATAGTACAAACCAGAGTGAACATCAAACATCCCACTGTTGATGCATACGGTACTCGAGACCTCTACCTCCACTCTACTTCACTACTAGCATAACGATCCAATGTATTATAAATGGAATTACCTTTTTATAATTATGTCTTAATGTATCATCACATAATATTACATATAGAACACAATAAAATCCTTATAAATAATGAATGAGTAAAATAAAAGGTATCTCTAGAAGTTAAAGAACATATACCGATGAAATAGTATCTATCATTTGGAATAGTAATTTGACCCTTATGAGTAGAAAACAGGTCAATGTAATTGTAACTTCACCAATTAAAGTATAAATAAAATTTATCAATATTATATGTGACACTATGATATAATCATATCGTAGTATAAGTAAATAATTTTATAAAAAACTATTAATAAAGTGTTGGTATTTTTGTAAGTCTGGTATATTTAATTACAATTTTTGGAATGATTTAACAAATTAAAAGAATTTTTATTTTCTTAAAATAAATTAATAAACTATTATTTTTATGTCTTTTGATAATAAAATAATTTTATGAGACCTTAATTAAATTTTCAAAGTGTTAGAAAATATTTTTTAATGTTAAAATTGGTATTTTTCAAGTAAATTATGATTTTAATTAAAAATTAAATTTCTCATATTTAGAAAATTATTTTGGAAAATTTTAGTTTGTTTTTTAATCTACAAGTTGAAAAATGTTTAGGGTGATTTTTTGAGATTGTTTTAAATACTTAAATTTTTAGGAATAGTAAAATACGATAATTTATGATAAATGCTAAATAAATGAATTTCTACATCATGCTTCAGCCATGGATAATGTAAATGATCATTGGTTCGAACACATGATCTATTTACTCTTTTTGGTCACAAAAGTCAAGACTATTAATAGTCTTGAGCAAAATTATTAAAATAATGATTAAAATAAGGGGAAGACCATCCGCTCCACTGTAAATATGACCCCTCTTTACCTCCTCTCGTCACTCATCTCAAGCCTTGTGCCTAGTCTAAATTCTTCTCAAATCTATCCCTAAGCCCCTGTCATGTATAAGAGCTCTTTTTATCATATAAAAACCACAACCTCTCCCCTAAAGAGGCTCTCAAGGAAGATATATTCAAGAGGTAAATTCCATTTTTCTTTTTTTTTCTTTTCTTTCAGGTTCTTTTCTTTCTTTTTCTTTCTTCACCTATTTTCATCTAAATTTTATGATAACTCTAGTATCTTACATGTAATGGAATTTTGTTTTGATAATGATATAATTCATCATCATCTCCTTTTTCCCCATCTTTTATACTAGAAATGAAAACACCATCCGAGATGTGTTAATTTATCACATTCCAGGACGACGGGTTTTCAATTTCAATTACCATCTTCAATTATGGTCATGAAACCATTTTTAGGGTTGAAACAGACTATAATATATGTATTATGTATTTTTTAAGGTTATGAAATATTTTTTAAACATGATATCAATTTATAATTCAAAATGTGTTTGATGTGATCAAAAACCGCAAATTAACCAAAATAGTTATCCTTGAAGTTTTATATAATGATTCATCTTCACTCCAAATAACCAAATAAATTTTATAACCATGTAATATTCTAGATGATAAATAATAACATAAAAATTCTTTTCTCAATAACCATTCACATCTTACATGTTTATCATTACATATATATAAGTAATGAAATCATTAAAACCAAGGAAACAAACGCTCTCAAACAATGAAATTGAACCTCTTAACCCATCAAAAATGTCATGAATGAAGTTAATAAGGTCACAATAAATCAAATTCATGAAGAATAGGTTCGGGAAATATTAATTAATGAATGAAATTCGGTTATCCATGACATTAAGATCAATTGACAAACATCATCAGACTTAAGGCCAGGGATTCTACCCAAACCTCCATTATTCTTTCAGGTTTCTCTATCTTTCTTTTTACCCAAATGAAGTTATCTATTATTTTTATGAAAATCTTATAAATGTTGTGTATATACTCTAAACTCATGTATCAAGATCCATTCATCATTCAATTTCAGGGATATAAATGTTTTTAAATGGTTCTCTCCTCAATACATCCCGAAAAACAAACCGTTTTAAAGGAATTTCTCAAATTCTTACCCAATTTTAAATACACTCTATCATATGTTTTAAGCCACCATTGTTTTTATAAAATAAATCCTTCTATTATTATAACCTTTTTTGGTTCACTTCTGGTTTTATATAAATGATTATTCTCTTTTCATTTTTTAATTCTTTTTAGTATTTTTCTAAAAATCGTACTAAAATGTTGTAATGCTAAAATTTGAAAATAATTTTTTTGCATGTTATCACTTATGTTTGAAATCACTTAACATGATATAAGTCTATTTTTTATTATGAATTTCCATGTATGTTCTAATTAATTCTTTCATGGACATTTTTATGATACGCCCATTATTATGCTTTATAACATGATTATGATACTCATTTCATTCCATGGGTACCCTTATGTTTATGGATGATTGGTTATGTATGATTATTTATATGGAAATAATATTAAAAAAATGTTAAGATGAATGTGCGACGCTCCAATGAATTGAGTAAAGTTTAGTATCATGAGACATTATGTGCAATGGTCTTGGGCGTTAGCCTTGACTCGTGCTACCACGTGTAGCAGTCTTGGTGGTTAACCTTGAATTGTGATCCCCTATGTGCAACGAGCTTTGACTCGTGCTAAATTAATTTTTTATGTTGCTTCCACATTATTATGACTCCATGTTTATATGATCCCATGTTTATATTTTAGATTACATATGTTCCATGTCTTTTTATATCATTATGTTATGTTTTCGAACTCATGTGCAAAAGATTTATTATTATGTTTATTACCTTACTAGGCTTTTAGCTCATACCTTTGTTCACGTTATCCCCAGGTTATCCTATGAAGATGTATTAGCACAATGGAAGTTAGGAGATCTTTATGAATATTAAATAAATAAATGTTTTACTTAGTCCCATTTTTTCAGTTTTAGGTACTTAGTCTTCCTAGACACTAAACTTCACGGTCCTTGTCTTGTAATATGATGTTTTATTATGCTTAAAATCAAGTGATGATATGTGTAAAAGGCTATGGTCTCTATAGTTGATATCAGAGGATGGTCGAGTTAATTTTGAAGATTAGGAATAGAGCACTTTATTAAGAACATTAGAGATGAGACTAAGTATATGAAAACATCCATAAATTTTGGTAAGTATAGAGTAAGTGGTTTATCAAACAAATGCATCTCTATCTGGATAAAAACAAGTGGATGTCACTATGGTACAAATGTATCTTGGGGTAAAACCTGAAAACACCGCTTTGAGCTAGACTCGAACGAGAATTAGTACACGACAACGGGATTTGCTTCACTTCTGGGTTGAAACTCCTGAGGGATATTATTTGATAAATTCATAAGATTTGTATGAACCATTAAGGGAACAAAAAAAAGAATTTCATAAGAATAAATGTGAGAAAACAGATCATGGATAACCTAGATTGAAACCTAGAGAATCATAAGTTATGATTTTCCTTTAAGAGTTTATCCTTTTATGTTTAATGTTTCATTTTTTATGCTTATTAGTTAAGTGTTCAAGCCCCGTAATTGTATGTTCTTTTTCGTAGTTAATGGCTATAAATAGAAGAACATGTGCCAAAAATCAATATGATAGGAATTGTGATAATCTCCCAAATTATATGTCTGATATGATGGGAACGGGTGCTCAAAACTTTATAAAAATACTTGTTCAGCTAGCTCAAGTTATAAATAATAACTTGAACCATGTGGAACGCCCTCCTCCACTAAGAAAAGAGAAATTTGTTGCTGAATACTTTATGCGGAAAAGGCCTCCAATGTTTAGTATATCATTCGATCCCCTCATTGTAGAACCGTGGATTAACTCCATTGACAAGATTTTTTATGCACTCCAGTGCTCAGAAAAAGAGAAAGTCGTACTGACTGTCTATCATCTTGATGGGGAAGCTATCAGTGGTGGACACTGATCAAGAATATGAAATCCCAAGAGGAAATTGATCTCACGGATTGAGAGGAATTGATGAAAATGATTTTCAATAAATATTTTCCCTGAACACTCCACCTCAAGATGGAAAGAGAGTTCCTCAGACTGAAGCATTAGGAAGATAACTCAATCTGAGGCATATGAATCAAACCTCACAAGGCTTTCGAGATCCACCTTTTTCATAGTCATGAACACCAACAGAAAGTAAGATCACTTATTTAGAAGACTAAAGTTGAGTCTACGAAAAGTGTTGGCGATTCGAGACTTCGACGGTTATGAGAAGACTTGTCCGTTGTTCCTTCAGTGTAAGGGTGTAATTCTGACCCGGCGGCCCGAAAGCCCAACCGGCCTGGCCCGAAAGCCCAAGCGGACTGACCCAGCAAAGCTCGAGTTGAGCCGGCCTCGGGCCCCTGGTTCGCCAGGCCAGGACAAGGCCTATGCAAGAAAACATGCGGGTCGAGCAGGGCCGTCTCAAAAATGCCCGGCCTACGGGCTCGTATGAAGCTCGCCTATGGGCCCTTATGAAGTCCGACCCATACACGCCCACCCTCATTAATAAAAATACTGGGAAACTGTCGAAAGGGAAACTTCAACCTTCTACCACATGTTTCCAAGGTTGCGCCTGGACCAACTGCTCTAGGCGGTGCACCTCGTTTAAATTACAAAGACTATATATATATATATATATCTATATATCTAGTTATATATATGTATATATAAATATATATATATATATAATTATCTATCAATGATTTTACACTATATATATAATAACTCCTAATATATTAAAAAAAACGTTCACCCACTAATGTTCTCACACGTCCCCTCCGACTTTATTTATTTAATTATGTTGCAAATTTCATATATTATATATATTATATATACATATATAAATCTATTTAGAAAAATAATTAACTCGACTACTGTTGTGCACCACAAAATAATTTTATTTTATAACCTGCACATATTATATATATATTCACATGTATGAAGTTTTTATAAAAAAATTAACACACTCACTCACCACTGTGCACGAACCTCTCGTTCATTCTTTTTACAACTTGCACATATTATATATATAATTTATTTAAAAAAAAACATTTAAAATAAATGATGTAACATAATATATATATATATATTAAATAAAACAGTCACCCCCTAATGTTTAAGCCCCTCACTCCCACATTATTATTTTTTTATATATGTTGCTACTTGGATATTATATATATATATATATATATCAATTTAGAAAAAAAAATTAACTCACTCACTCTTGCGCACCCCTCATTAATTTTTTTACAACTTTCGCATATTATATATATATATTCACATGTATAAATCTATTTAGAAAAGAAAAATAACACCCTCAAACCCTCATTATTTTTTTAACTTGCACATATTATATATATATATATATTAACATATATATATCTATTTTAATAAATTGAAACACTAGAAATATAATAAAAAAAAGATAAAAAACATTTTAAAATAAACATTAAATATAATGTTTTAAAAATTAATGTTTACAAAAAAATGATTTAAAAACATTTATGAAAACCTCAATCTATTTAGAAAAAAATCAACACATGCACCCACTACTCGTTTAAAATTACCAGAATATATGTATATATAAAATTATATATAATTATATAGTAATGATTTAAAATAATATATATATATATATATATATTAACAAAAAACACTTAACCACTAATGTTCGCCCATGCCCCCCTCCCACCTTATTTTTTTAATTATGTTGCAACATGCATATATTATATATACGTATATAAATATATTTATAAAAAAATTTAACTCGATCACTAGTACGAACCCCTCAATAATTGTATTTTAAAATATGCACATATTATATATATATATATATATATTCACATGTATAAACCTATTTATAAAAAACAATAACACTCACTCACTACTGTGCAGCCTTCATTCATTTTTTACAACTTTCACATATTATGTATGTAAATCTTTTTAAAAAGAAAGTAAAACATTTAAAAAATTGTTTTAAAATAAACCATGTAACATAGTATATATATATATATAAGAACGCCTAAAATATTAACAGAAAAACCCACCCCCTGATGTTTGCACAATCCCCCCTTCTACATTATTATTTTTTTATGTATGTTGCAACATACATATATTATATATATTATATATATTATATATACATATATATATGAAAATATAGAAAACAAATCACTCACCCACTCCTGCGCACCCCTCATTAATGTTTTTACAACTTACACGTATTATATATATATTCACATGTATATATCTATTTAGAAAAATAAATTAACACATCCACTTGTTGTGGTGCACCCCCAACCCCTCATTAAATTTTTTTTATAACTTGCACGTATTATATATATATATATATTTGGAGTTTTCATCCAACAACAGACTTGTGGTCCGGTGTGGTCTTAATTATTCATTATAAAACAACCTCAAGGGCTCCTTTAAAGGTAACCTTGGCACTTTGGGTCTCTCTTTTTATTGTTCTACATGTTATCAAAAGGAAACTAATACCATGCCCTCCCTCCCATTTTATTCCCCCCTATCTAGGGTTTACCGAAGTTTTCCCATAAAGGGGGCAGCAACCTCCATGGCTAGCTCTACCACCACCCCTTCCTTCCTTCCTGAGAGCCGGTCGCCCCCCTATCGACTATCCCTACTCCCTCCTTATTCGGTCTTCTCCTCCTAAAGCACCTCCATATGCTTCTTCTGACGACTCCCGGGCCGCCCTTCTCTTCGAACGTGGCTTCCTGGCTCCTACAACTCCATCAGCGGCTACACTCGACCCCGCCGCTTTCGGTGACTCCCTGGTCCCACCTCTCCCTCATCACTACCGATGCCCGATCTTGACGTATCTCCCCATCAGATGCGGCTCCATGCCTCCAACCTGACCTCCGCTCCAAGAAACCTTCCAACGAAACTCTGCAACTGGCTCCCTCCCGCGATAGTTTCCACTAGCTCCATCTCCCCACTGCACACTACCCTGACAGAAGCCACCCCTCCCGTTGTCCAAGGATTCCAGGTGTCGGATCTCTCCTCTAGCAGATCTTTTGCTGCCATACTCTACCATTGCGCCTCCATCCCCTCCCTCCCTAGTGTCTCCTCCCCATTATGTGCACCAAACTCGGCCCTCCCAATCCTGTCATTAAATTTTTTTTATAACTTGAACATATTATATATACACTTTTAAAAATTAATGTTATAAGTCTATTTTAAAAAATTAAAACATCAAAAAAAATGTTTAAATACATTTTAAAATAAACGTTTAATATAAACGTTTAAAAATTAATGTTAAAAAAATATTATAAAAATTACAAAAAAAAATAATATATTTAGAAAGAAATAACACACTCACGCAATGCTACTCATCCCCAACCCATAATTAATTCTATTTAATAAAATTTCAATTGGAAAATGTAACTGTTGATAAAGAAGAAAATAATTTTTATTAAAAAAATGTTAAAAAAATGTTTTAAAAAATAATTTAACTGAAATGTTAAAAAATATTAAAAACGTTTATAAAAGATGTTACAAAATAGGTTTTAAAAACACTTTAAACACTCTTAAAAAATCATTTTCAGTAAAATGTTCTAAAAAACGTTTTAAAATTAACTTTTAATAATTAACATTTTGAAAATGCTTTAAAAAAACATAAAAATGTTTTTAATTTGTTATATATCTTATTTTAAAAATAATAAAAACCCAGAAAGGCCGGCCCATGGGTCGACCCGATGGTTTGGGATGGCCTGAGGCTCGGCTTGGGTGGCCTCACGGGGCTGTTCGGGGCAGTCCGAGGCCGAAATTACATCTTATCCTCAAGGCTAAAATGGAGATTGGAGACTCTAAATGGTCTCGTAGGCCCAATGAAAAAATGCAAAAAATAGAGTCTAATATGAGTGGTTCGGCAAATAAATATCATGATCGAAAGAAAATTGAACGTCTCACATGTCAAAATTGTTCGAAAATCATCCAGGGACTGTCTAAAGGGAACCAGGAAATGCTTTAAATGTGGAAGAATGAGACATATGAATAAAAAATACTGAAGGGATATGAAGAATCCCACTAACGTAGAAGGAAAAAAAGGAAGATTCAGATTAACACTCATCCTATAGTGTAATGGCCTAGACCTATATGGTTCATTACATTGCTGAAATTTGGTTTTTGAGGTGTTCTGGGAGGTCAAGGTGAGTTATCCCCAACACGTAGCCAAAAATTACAACCTGTTTCATGAAACGATGTCACTTTTTCTTTCCAAAATTCCAACCTATTTCATTAAACGGTGTCACCAAAACAGTGTCACAGAAATGGTGTCATGGAAATGGTGTCATAGAAACAGTGTCATGGAAACGATGTCACAGAAACGGTTTCATGGAAATGGTGTCAGGGAAATGAAGTCATGGAAACGGTGTCACAGAAATGGTTTCATGAAAATAGTGTCACGGAAATGGTGTCACAAAAATGGTTTCACAGTTACCATATCAAAGATACTGTTTCACATATCATTTTCCAAATTTCCAAATTTTTCCAGATTCTATGATTTAACGTTTTCTTTGCTGAAAAATGCATTAAAAGCCTTGTTTTAAGGTATTTGAGGCTGATTTATAGCCCATAACTCCAATATTAATTTTCTTAAGGATCGTGATGTCTTTACTTGGTCAAACCATGTGGTTTAATGTGATCCTCTTTTAATGGAAAATCCAAGATATCATAAACCGCTACTCCGTTAAATATTTTAAACAGATGAGGTATCCTCCCCCATTTTTCTTAATCCTTATTTTCAGGTGAAAGATGCTCAAACCTTTCCTCCCTTCCAGTAGGAGTTGTGCGATCAAACTTTCCACCTTGGATTCGTTCCCCTTTATGTTCTTCCTGATGCAAGTGCACCCCCTATTTTGGTGCACCCAATAAGTATCGTTCAATCTTAAATATAAGGTATGATCTATCGTCGTTTTTTATTCATATTGTTCTATTTCTACTTTCCCTGTTATGGCATGCTCTCTCCATGTTCGTAATGGACTTTTCTTGGGTGTTGGACGGTGTGGTGGTGTCTCTTCATCCTCATGTGGATGCAGTCTTATGGAGCACACCTGTCATAGAGCATTGAAAAACAATTATTTCCCAAGTTAAAAATGTATTAATTTGGATGACCTAGGATGTCTCCTGAAGAGGAGTGCGCACAAAATAGTTTGTCTCTTTAAAATGAGGATAAAAATGTTGTGTTTTTTAAAGTAAATTTGAAATTAAAATGATTGAAAAAACTATTATATTAAAAAGGGTGATTAGGCTGGGGTCTGTTTCCAAAATTTCAATGCTATAATTGTTCAATTTAATTCAAAAATCTTCTTATTAGTTGATTAAAGTGAGTTTCCACAATCGTTTCCTCTCACTTCCTTGGGGAAATTTTGATGGTGAGAGAAAACCTTACCAAGATCCCAGTTTGGTCAACTCTCCTTCCATGTGAAAAATAGTTGTACTGAATATCATTAATTGACATGGGAAATACCTTATTGGGTCTTGTTTATCCCAAACAATCAAGAATATTCACTACCCTTTTTACATGTACTGACGATCGTCGAGTACTTCACCACTAACCCTCAGTTTATTTCATCGTATATAAACCAGAAATTAGTAGAGGGAGATAATGATTATTTTTTCAAGGAAAAGATAAATAATATAATTTAAATTAAATAATGATCACACGTGATAATAAAATCATATATATGAAATTGAAAACAACTATGAAGAAGAAATAAATTTTATTCAATTACGTCCAAGACCTCAAGCATTACAAAATAGAAAACCTGCCCTTCCCCAATCACTCAAAATGTGAAACCCACCATGGTTAGGGTAATTGAGAATATTGAAAAAGAAGAAGGCATTACGAAACTATCTTAATGAAATGAAATAAAAGATAATGCTGAAAATTTCTTCTCCTTAGTGTCCTAGAAGGAATGGGATGGAATGAGAGGTGCTTTGAGAGGGAGGATCTCTTCTTCTATTATAGCCAGAATTCATCCTCATAATTTTGATGGGTTGTATCCCAAATAAATTACATCTTCACGTGTTTCACCCTTCTTTAATGTTGTTCATAATTCTCTTGGTCGTTTCCCCTAAAAATCATAGTGTATTTGGACAAGTATTTCGAGAGTTATGCCTGTTTTACAATCACAATTTATTTTGTCTAGTCAGACTCGCCAAATCCCAAACATCCGGATTAGGATGCTTTAATGTAGCTTAAAATGGAAAATTCCTATGGTCTTCCCTTCCTGAAATATGTTCCAAAATGCCTTTCATGAATACCCACAGAATTTCACAACAATTCGGTCTACCAAGAATGATTTAGGGACCCCACACCAAAACATGGGAGATTCTTAAACAGTTTTCATGCTCCCACTTGTGAGATTAATTTGAGCATTCATATGACCAATTCAGCTTTTGGCCCAAAATAATAAAATGAATCCTTATATGTGAAGACTCTTTAAAAAAGAATTTATAAATTTGGATTAGTGTAAAAAATGTTATGGCCGAACTAAAAAAATAATTTAAAACATTTAAAAATCTGAAATGGGCCATTTTTACTATTACGCTCAAAATATTACCAATATCATAAAAATTCCGCAATATATCTTAATGTAATAATTTGGTGTGATTTAAAATAATAATATTCAACACAAATTAATTTAAAATATTTTCTCTATCAATTCCCCCATATTTAGCACATGGAATCCTGGACAGGTAAACAAAAAAATCAAATCAAATCAAATCCAAAACACATACCAATGAGATCTACCAATTCTATACCAAGAAACAAAAATACATCATAACTCATCAAAAAAAAAATTATTTCAAGTTAAAAAATTTATATTATTTAATATATTTCCAGTTCATTTTTATCTCATGAACACAGAACACCTACCTCACATGAATTTTCTATCATCTGACAAATGTAAATGTTCAACAATGCTTTTCTCATCCAAACTCACACAAGAGTCATCATAGGATTGATAAATTTCTACTTCTCCACCCGATGTGAGTCAAGAAAAAGTGTTTCTCAAGAGTAATTTTCAGGGTTGTTCTGTGGATTCTGGTTGGTAGGATTTAGATTTTAAAAATTCTGAGGCCAAAAAATGAGGGATTGGCTCTTTTTGAAGAAAAATTACAAGATTATAATTTTCACTCAAACATTGTCTCCTTCTCTTCCCAGTTGTAGAAAATAGGCACCATCATCATTCAATCAGCTCAAGATTTCAGGATAAAAAATTTCAATCTTTTCAAACATGTGGTTTTTCATGAATTCTCTAGATATACACAACTTTTTTTTACATCGGAAGCTCCAGAAAGGAATACCTTCTCTTATCATGAATGCCCCAAAAAGGCACAACTTCTTTTATCATGAAAGCTCCAGAATGGCACATCTTTTAACAAAATAATATCTTCATTAGAAACATCATCTCTTAAAAATTTTATATTCCACAAAAAGTATCACCAAATAAGGTATTACATCACAAGTCATCTTCCCTCACACTTAAGTTCAACTAGATCATGCAATTTTACTTCAAGAGAATGTTGGATAGGTAAAATTGGCTTGTAATGTGGCTAACCTAATAGCTTTTTCATGGATTCTAGGGGCTACAATGATTAATTTAAGGTAGACCATAATGAAAAGGATTATTTTGAAAATAGGGAATGAAACCAAATAAATTCCTCAATCATTTAAAAAAAATCACCTCAAACCCTCAAGTTTTGAAAGGAATAAATCAAATTCTGGTTAAAGAATGCATGGACTGGTTCTCTCATGAAATGATGTGAATGATAAGAATATGAAAAAAATGGTTCAGAAGCCTCACAGGAAAGTGATTTAAAAGATATAGATAATGAAATATGTAATGAGATTCAAAAATTAGTGTAATTTTCATGAATTTCTAAAAGATTTAAACTTGAAACAAAGTCATTTCACCCATAATTTAAGCTTAGTTTCATGGAATATATTTCTTCACTCATTGAAATGGGTTTCAAAAATGGTAATGATATTCATTTTAGCTCAAAATTTTTGACAACACACTAAATTTTAAAAATAAACACAAAAATATATAAAAAACAAAAAATTATTTTTTTATGAAAACTATAAACCAAATATCAAATAAAAATCCTAAACTACAAAGGTTCCCTCCCCCACACTTAATTGATGCAATGTCCTCATTGATTTCAAATGGATTTAACATGTAAGATGATTTTTGATTGATTCACAACAAAAAAGTATAAAAGAGCGGTACAACCTGACTTATTAGCAATGCAATGTTGAGTTGGGATCCTATGTGTTGCTTTTTGAAAACCTAAAAAATGTAAAAATTAAACATAAAATTTTTTTTAAATGAAATTAAAATTGATTCGGAATAAGAAAAAAAGGATAAATATTGGTTTAATCCCCCATGTGGCCTTGGGTTTTGACTACCTCCAGAGGGGTAGTTCTAATCGGTTATCCCCATTCTAATGGTGGGTTAAGTTTCTTCCTCATAAACAAACAAAAATTATTCTTTCCAGCAAGCACTTGTTCCTTTTTTTGAGGACACCAATTATATAGAGAAACACATCCACCCCCATGAAAATTACATAACACTTGAAAGGTGGGGGTATGATAATGAATAAATCTGCTTCCTTCATGGTTTCCACTTTCACAACATCTTCTTTATATTCCATTGGTTGTTGAAGGTATGATACATCAATAGAAAAATCAAAGGGAATGTTAGAATGAAATTCTATTTGAACAAAATTAAAGCATGATGTGTTAATATCAAAATCTTCCGTTTCAATTTCTACGTATTGTGTCTCTATATTTTTAGAAAAATTCAGTTTGATATCCTCTGAAACACCCTCCAATAAATGCTAAACAAGTTCGGGGATCTCCATATGTTCCTCTTCAGATGAATCTTCTTTTTCATAGTCTTCCTCAAAGTAAATAAATGTATTGGATGAGTCTGATAAATTAAAACAATGAGAGGTAATACTAAATTTAGATTCAATAAAATCAAAATATAATGAGTTTATGAAAAGATTATCTCCCTATGTTTTTTCATCTTCAATATCTTCCTCAACGGAAAACATCTCTGGGAGCTGAGTAGTACAAGGTAGAGGCAGGTAATCAGTCTCCACTATATCTTGGATCTCCATAGGAAAATCAGGCATGAATAATAGGGGTTCATCTGGGACCATAAAAACTTCATCAAATTATGGAATGTATAGGGATAACTCAGTTAGATTTCGGGCCATCACTTTTAAAACATCTTTTTTCATGTCCTCCCTTAGTCTATCTATGAATTGTTTGAATATTTCCCCTCATTATTTGTTTTCTATAATAACCTCACATGTCTAATAGCATAAGAAACACCATCCTCCTCGGAAAATGATGAGTCAATAATTAGTTCATTTATCAGTGGGTAATTGTTATGTGAATTAAAAAAATAATCATTTGAAAACATCATGGAAAAATATTTTTTTTGTTAATTAAAATTTTAAAAGTATCAAATATTTATAATTAGTTTGTGGCAACTTCCTCCCTGGAAACAACATCAAGTTTGATGCACCCCGGTCATAGGGCGTGGGAAAACAATTATTTCCCAAGTTAAAAATATAGTAATGTGGTTTACTTAGTATGTATCCCGAAAAAGAGTGCACACAAAATAGTTTTTCACTTTAAAATGAGGGTAAAAATGTTGTGTTTATGAAAAAAAAATTTTTAATTCAAATGATTGAAAAAAATATGATATTAAAAAGTGTGATTAGGTTGGGGTCGGTTTTCCAATTTAAATTCTATCCTTGTTCAATTTAATTCAAACCCCTTTTTCTTATTTGATTAAAGTGAGTTTCCACAATCATTTCCTCTCACTTCCTTGGTGAAATTATGATGGTGAGAAAAACCTTCCCAAGATATCGGCTTGGTCAACTATCTTTCCATGTGAAAAATAGTTGTATTGAATATCCTTTATTTACATGGGAAATATCCAATCAGGTCTTGTTTATCCCATACAATCAAGAACATTCACTACCCATTTTACACATACTGATGATCGTCGAGTACTTCACCACTAACCCCCGGTCTATTTCATCACATATAAACCATGAATTAGTGAAGGGAGATAATGATTATTTTACCAAGGAAAATATCAATAACGTAATTAAAATTAATGAAAGATCACACTTGATAATAAAATATGCTGTATTAAATTTAAAAAAACTTTGAAGAATAAAAAAATTTCATTCAATTACGTCCAAGAACTCAAGAATTATGAAATGGAAAACCTTCCCTTACCCAATCACTCAAAATGTTTACCCCACCATGGTAAGGGTAATCGAGAATAATGAGGAATATTAAGGCATTTCAAAACTATGTAAAAATAAATAAATAAAATTGAAATCTGGAAATTTCTTATCCTCGGTGTCCCAGAAGGAATGGGATGGAATGAGAGATGCTTTGAGAGGGAGGATCTCTCCTCCTTTTATAGCCAGAATCTATCCTCTGAATGATGACACGTTATACCCCAATTAAATGATATCTTCACGTGTTTCACCATTATTTAATGTTGTTCATAATTCTCTTGGGCGTTTCCCCTCACAATCTCAGCGGATTTGGACAAGTATTCTGAGAGTTATGCCCGTTTTACTATCACAATTTATTCTGTCCAGTCAGACTTTCCAAATCGCAAACCTCCGGATTAAGATGATTTAATGACCCTTAAAACGGAAAATTACCATGGCCTTCCCTTCATTAACGATGTTACAAAACACCTTTTGCGTCCACCCACTGAATTCCACAACAATTGGTCCCACCAAGAATTAGTTAGGGACCCCACACAATAACATAGTATATCTGTAAACAGTTTTTATGCTCCCACTTGTGATCTTCTATTGAGCTTCCATATGACCGATTCGGCTTTTGGTCTAAAATGATTAAATGAATATATGGATGTTCCGACTCTGTAAAATGAATAATTTTGAAATTTTAATTAGTATATAAAATGTTATTCCCAAACTACATAAATAATTTAAAACAGTTAAAAATATAAAATGGGCCATTTGTACTTTTTAGCTCAAAATATTAACAATATCATAAAAATGAAGTAATTCCTTTTAAAGTAACACTTTGGTGGGATTTAAAACAATTATATTCAATGTAATTTGATTGAAAATATTTTCTCTATCAATTATCCCACACATAGCACTCGGAATCCTGGACAAGTAAAAATCGAAATCTATCAAATCAAATCCAAAATACATACTAATGAGATCTACCAAATCCATTCCAATAAACAAAAATATATTGTGGCTTATCAAAAACAATTATTTCAAGTTCTCCATTTTATATTATTTACTATATTTCCACTTTATTTCTATCTCATGCACACAAAACACCTACCTCACATGAATTTTCTATCATCTCACAAATGTAAATGTTCAACAATGCTTTTCTCATCCAAACTCACACAAGAGTCACCATAGGCTTGATAAATTCATACTTATCCACCCAATGTGAGTCAAGGACAAGTGTTTCTCATAAGGACATTGCAAGGTTGTTCTATGGATTATGGTTGGTATGATTCAGTTGTTAAAAATTATGAGGCCGAAAAATGAGGGCTTGGCTCTTTTTGAGCAAAAATTGCAAGATTCTAATTTTCAATCAAACATGGTCTCCTTCTATTCCCCGTTGTTGAATATAGGCTCCATCATCATTCAATCAGCTCAGGACTTCAGCATAAAAAATTCCAATCTTTTCAAACATGTGGTTTATCTTGAATGCTCCAGATATGCACAACTTTCTTTTTTACATTAGAAGCTCCAGAAAGGCATAGCTTCACTTATCATTAAAACTCCATAAAGGCACAAGTTCTTTTATCATGAAAGATCTATAAAGGGACACCTTGTAACAAAATTAAATCTTCAATAGAAACATCATCTCTTCAAGATTTTATATTCCACCAAAAGTATCACCAAATGCGGTATTACATCACAAGTTATCTTGCCTCACACTTAAGTTCAAATAGATCATGCAATTTCACTTCTAGAGAAGGTTGGATAGGGAAAATTAGCTTGTAATGTGTCTAACCTAATAGGTTGTTCATGGATTCTAGGGGCTATAATGATTAATTTAAGGAGGTCCATAATAAAAAAGAATATTTTTAAAAGGGGGCTTAAAACCAAATGAATGCCTCAATCATTTAAAACACAAGCACCTCAAACCCTCAAGTTTTTAATGGAATAAATTAAATTATGGTTAAATAAATCATGGTCTAGTTCTCTCATGAAATGAGGTGAATGAAAAGAATATAACAAAAATGGTTCAAAAGCCTCACAGAAAAGTTATTTCAAAGATATAGATAGTGAAATATGGCATGACATTAAAAAATTAGTGTACTTTTCATGAATTTCCAAAAGATTTAAACTTGAAACAATGTCATTTTAGCATTAATTAAAGCTTTGTTTGGTGGAATAAGTTGGTTCACTCATTGAAATGGGTTTCAAAAATGGTAATGATAATCATTTTAGCACAAATACTTTGACAACGCACTAAATTTTAAAAATAAACGCACAAATATATAAAAAAACAAAAAATTATTTTCTTTATGAAAACTATAAATGAAATATCAAATGAAAATATTAAACTAAAAAGTATTCCTCCCCCACACTTAATTGATGATGTGTCCACAGTGAATTCAAATTGATTTAACATGTAAGAAGATTTTTGATTTATTCACACCAAATAAGTATAAAAGAGAGGTACAACCTGACTTATTGGCAATGCAACGTTGAGTTAGGATCCTAAGTGTTACTCTTTGATAACCTAAAGAAGGTAAAAATATTACATAAGAAATTTATTAAATGAAATAAAAATAGAATTTGAATATGAAAAAAAGGATAAATCTTGGTTTAATCCCCCCAAGTGGGCCCTAGTTTTTGACATCCTCTAGAGGGGCAGTTCTAATAAGTTATCCCAAATCTGATGGTGGGTGAAGTTTCTTCCTCATAAACAAACAACAATTCTTCTTTACAGCAAGCACTTTTTCCTTTTTTTTGAGGACTCCAAGTATATAAAACAACACATCCACCCCCATAAAAATTACATAATACATGAAAGGTGGGGGTAGGATAATGAATGAGTCATCTTCCTTCTTGGTTTCCACTTGTGCAACATCTTCTTTATATTCCAGTGGTTCTTGAAGGTATGCTACATCAATAAAAAATCAAAGGGAATGTCATAATGAAATTCTATTTTACTAAAATTAAATCATGATGTGTTAATATCAAATTCTTACCTTTCAATTTCTATGTATAATATCTTTATTTCCTAAGGAAAATGCACTTTTATCTCCTTTTGAACACCCTCCAATAAATGTTCAACAAGTTCGAGGAGCTCTAGATGTTACTCTTTAGATGAATCTTCTTTTTCATCATCTTCCTCAAAGGAAATACATATATTGGATGAGTCTGAAAAATTAAAACAAGGGGAAGTAATACTCAATTTTGTTTCAAAAAAAAAATCAGAAGATAATGACTTCATGAAAATATTATCTCCTTCAGTTTGTTCATCTTCAATCTCTTCTTCAATCGACATCACCTCTTGGAGTTGAGTAGTACCAGGTAGAGGAAGGTAGTCAGTCTCCACTATATCTTGAATCTCCATAGAAAAATTAGGTATGACTAATGGGGGGACTTCTTGGACCTTGGAAACTTCATAAAATTCTGGAAAGTATTGGGAGAACTCAGTTAGCTTTAGTGTCATCGCTTCAAAAAATTCTTTGTTCATGTCCTCCCTTAGTCTATCTATGAATTTTTTGAATGTGTCCACTCATTATTTGTTTTCCAAAATAACCTCACATGTCTAACAATATAAGAAACACCATCCTCCTCAGAAAAGGTTGAGTAAATAATTGGTTCATTTATCAGTGGGTAATTGTTCTATGAATTAAAAAAATAATCATTTGAAAACAACATGGAATAATATATATATTTTTTTAATTTGAAGAGTCAAATATTTATAATTAGTTTGTGGCACTGCCTCCTTGGCAAAGACGCCAAGTTTAACGCACACCATCATAGGGCATGTAAAAACAATTATTTCCTAAGATAAAAATATAGTAATGTGGTTGACTTAGGATGTCTCTATAAAAGGAGTGCACACAAAATAGTTTTCCACTTTAAAACAAGGGTAAAAATTTTGTGTTTTTTAAAGGAAACTTGAAATTAAAATGATTGAAAAAACTATGATATTAAAAAGGGTTATTAGGTCGGGTTCAGTTCCCTAATGGAAATTCTATCCATGTTAATTTTAATTCAAATTGTTTCTTCTTAGTTGATTAAAGTGAGTTTCCATAATTGTTTCCTCTCACTTGGTGACATTATGAAGGTGAGAGAAAACCTTACAAACAACTTGGTTTGGTCAAATCTCCTTCCATGTGAAAATAGTTTTATTGAATATCCTTAATTGACATGCGCAATACTCAATCAGGTCTTCTTTCTCCCAAACAATCAAGAACATTCACTTACCCTTTTACGCGTACTGACGATCGTCGAGTACTTCACCACTATCCCCCGGTCTATTTCATCGTATATAAATAAGAAATTAGTGGAGGGAGATAATGATTATTTTTTCAATGAAAAAATCAATAACAAATTAAAAATTCAATAATGATCACACTTTATAATAAAATCCTCTATATTAAATTGAAAACAACATTGAAAAAGAAAGAAGTTTCATTAAATTGCATCCAAGAACTCAAGCATTACAAAATAGAAAACCTACCCTTCCCCAATAACTCAAAATGTTTATCCCATCTTGGTAACGGTAATCGAGAATAATGGGGAAGAAGAAGGAATTCCAAAACTATTTAAAAGAAAAGAAATAAAATATAAAGCTGAAAATTTCTTCTCCTTGGTGTCCTAGAAGGAATGGGATGGAATGAGAGATTCTTTGAGAGGGAGGAGCTCTCCTACTTTTATAGCCAGAATTTGTCTTCCGAATATTGATTCTTTGTATCCACATTAAATGACATCTTCACGCATTTTAACCTTCTTTAATGTTGTTCATAAATCCCTTGGGAGTTTTCCCTCAATATATCACGATATTTGGACAAGTATTCTAGGATTTATGGCTGTTTGATTATCACAATTTATTCTGTCCAGTCAGACTCGATAAATCGCAAACCTCCGGATTAGGATAGTTTAATGACCCTTAAAACATCCAATTCCCAAGGACTTCCCTTCATGAAAGCTGTTCCAAAAATCCTTGTGCATCCACCCATAGAATATCACAACAACGTTCCCCACAAATGATGAGTTAGGGACCCCACACCAGATCATGGAATATCTTTAAACAGTTTTCATGCACACACATGTGAGCTTTTTTTTAGCTTTCATATGACCGATTCATCTTTTGGTCCAAAATTATGAAATAATTCCCTGGATATAGAGACTCTATAAAAAATAATTTTTCAATTTGGATTATGGATGAAAATGTTATGGCAAAACTACATAAATAATTTAAAATAGTTAAAAATACGAAATGGGTCTTTTTTACTATTAAACTCAAAATATTACCAATATCATAAAAATGCAGTAATTCATCTTAACGTAACACATTTGTGGGATTTAAAACAATTATATTCAATTTAAATTAATTGAAAATATTTGGAGTGATTGGGGAAGGGTTGGTTTTCTATTTTGTAATGCTTGAGTTCATGGATGTAATTTAATGAAATTTCATTCTTCTTTAAAGTTTTTTTCAATTTCATATAGAGGATTTTATTATCAAGTGTTATAATTCATGAATTTTAATTCCGTTATTGATTTTTTTTCCTTGGTAAAATAATCATTATCTCCCTACACTAATTTCTGTTTTTATATACGATTGAATAGACAAAGGGTTAGTGGTGAAGTACTCAATGATCGTCATTACATGTAAAAGGGGTAGTGAATGTTCTTGATCATTTGGGATAAATATGAACCGATCGGGTATTTCCCATGTCAATTAATGATATTCAATAGAACTATTTTTCAAATGGAAGGATTGTTGATTAAACCTAGATCTTGGTATGGTTTTATCTCACCATCATAATTTCACCAACAAAGTTAGAGGAAACGACTGTGGAAACTCACTTTAACAAACTAAGAAGAAGAGGATTGAATTAAATTGAAGGATTGAAATAAAATTGGGAAACCGACCCTGACCTAATCACCCTTTTTAATATGATAGTTTTTTCAATCATTTGAATTTCAAATTTCTTTCAAAAACCGAACATTTTTACCCTTTTTTTTAATGAGAAACTATTTTTTGTGCACTCCTCTTCGAGAGACCTCCTAGATCAACCACATTACTGCATTTTTAACTTAGGAAATAATTTTTTTTCCATGACCTACAACAGGTGTGCATCATCCTCCAAGATAGTTGATCATGATCTGTTTTGTCAGTCTGTTCATAGAGCATTAGTAACCTTTTAAGGTAGGTGATTCGTTTTTTCTCTGTTCTATTACGTGAAATAGTAGAGTTAGCATGTTTTAGCCTATTGGATCACAATAGAATTTAAATAAATATTTAAACCGGATAAATAAATTGATTTTAATTGTATATTATTGCCTCTTGTTTTTTAGATAGTTTGATATCTATGCTTTCATTGTTTAGCTTTTCATTCATGATGAAAATTGGTAAATAATATAGAGTTAGAATTAATTGTAATTTTTTTTCAAAGATAAAGATGTATGAAAATGCATCTGGTTGTTGTAATTCGATATTAGCAATGGCTATGATAGCTTGTTGTTTACATTACCCATAGTTGGAACCTACAAATAATAAATCGGTAAATTCTAGAAGGATTAAAGAACCGACTGTTTCATAAAATGATAATGCTTCGTAGGGTTCTGAGTTACCCTCTTGCTTGTAAATTCTAAGTGCCTTATGCTTGGAGCTATGAGAGCTCATTGTGTTTGATGGTTTGATACCTTGTTTATGGGCCAATAGCCCTGTCAATATGATGTTTGTTTTCCTGCTGCTTGTGTTGTGATGTGAGCCAGGATGGCTGTTGTGATATGTGGTGGTGGGGATGTTTAGTCAATAAGTTTTTCCTTATGTCTTTTCCATTAATTCTTGTTTTGAAAATCACAAAAACCTTATACATAAGAAAATCTATATTTTACTTCTCTAAGGAAAATTTCCTTCGTTAACGAAATTTAACCTAATCTAGATTTTCTTACACATATAAATATTTTTCTTAAGTGTAAAAATAAGTTACATAGCCAAAACCTCGGAATCATATAATACTTATATATGAAGCATTCTATTATAGGATCCGAATTTTGAATGAGAACTGTAATGAAGTTCCCCTCTGAATTCTTGATGTGAACTATAATGACATTCCACTCCAAATTTTGGATGATAACTGTAATGAATTTGCACTCCAAATTCTGGATACAAACTCTAACAAAGTTCAAATCCGAATTCTGGACTCCGAACTTTTACATGTTCGACTCTGAACTTTTACTAGTTTGATTCTAAAATTTTATGAGTTTGATTATGAACTTCAATGAGCTCGATTCCAAACTTCTATGAGTTTGACTCCGAACTTCATTGAGTTCAACTCCGAACTCTTACCAAGTTCAACTCTGAACTCTTATCAAGTTAGACTCCAAACTCTTACTATGTTTGACTCCTATATCTATAAGTTCAGATACCGAATTCTGGTGAAACCAGACTCTGAATTTCCTTAGAAATTCAGACTCCAGATTTCTATAGAATTCAGGTTCTGAATTCCTATAAAACAGAATCCTAATATCCTTTTTATTGTATACTCAAAATTCCAATTTGTATAGACTCCTAATTCCATTTTGGTTAAACTCCTAACTTTTATTTTCTTACACTCCAAACATTAGTTTTGCTACAAAACGATGTCGTGCTTTTAGTTACACATGTTTTGTCATAAAATGATGTCGTCCATTCTATTTCTAACAATCTATTTGTTCTGTTACACATGTACAGGTCCTTCCGAATTTTAAGGAAAATATGACCATTTGAGGAGGGAACCGACTATTCCAATCATGCCTATAAATAGGAGCTCATTTGAAAGAGCTCAAACAACAACTTCAACAACTTGAAAACTTGTGATTACATGCTATTGAAATGATTTCTGAAGAGAGAGGCTCTTATTAACTCTCACACATCGTTCAGAAAGTTTGAACGACTTGTTCAAACTTTTCCTTATGCTGATTGCTTCGTGCGACTACGAATGTTGGTGATTACAGTCGAGGGCTTCCGGGGATACGAAGACAGAGGTGCCGACTTCCTTGAAGTTTGAGGGATTCCTTGCTGAGGAAGATAGAGGTTCCAACTACCTTGAAGTTGAGGGCTTGCAGGGATAGCAAGACAGAGACTCCAATCGTTTTATTGAGGGCTTACCCTAGTGGGGGTAAGACAGACTTGCATAAAAGTATAAATCAAGGGACCTTTATCCGAGGTTGTTGGATACCATTCTTTTTTGGTTAAAAGACTTATATCTTGTTACTTGTAGTTTTACTACTTGTTTTTTTACTGCATTTCATATTGAATGGAAAGTATAACATTCTTATATTCCTTACATTTATACTCTGATTAATTTTGATTCTATACGCTTTAAGGTAGAATCTCATATTAGGGTAAGTTTCAATTTTTGGAATCATATTTCTAGAACCTGTTTTTTAGAATCACTTTCCAGATTCAAGAAAGTGCATAGAACTAAAAGTTTATAACTTCATACCCTATTCCAATTCACCAATTTGTGTTAGAGGTGTTGTGAATTTTCTTGGTTTAACTTTGTTAATCTTAGATTTTCCCTTGTTTAAGGAAATTTTTAAAGTGTACAATTTACCCCACCACTTGTATATTGAGCATCTACAACATTATTTCGATCCTACAATTGGAATCAAAGGTTGGGAACCTCATACTCTATACCAATCATAAATTTGGTATCAGAGAGAGGTCTCTGAAATACTTATACTCACATATAAGTTTTCCTTGCTCATTTTTTCCTTGTTCTATATTTTCCTTTCTTAGGAATATTGTACCTTGAATCCAAACTTTTGGTATTAAAAAGTTTTATGTGTAGAAAACATTATTAAAGGTGGAAGGTTTAAATTATGGTTCCATCGACAACCTAACTCATACAAGACCACCAATTTTTGATAGTAATGATTAGGAACACTAGAGAGTCCGAATGAAGACACTAGTTATCAATACTGAAGTAGATAACTTTGTTATGCTTACAGGAAGTTATAAAATTCATGATAAGGAAGTAAGTGCTTTCACCATCCAAGAGAAGCATGATTATCAATTAAACTATAAGGTACGCAATACTCTACTATGTTCAATGACTAGGAACATATATAGCCAAATTAATTCATGTGAAACAGCTTACTGTATAGAAAATAAACTTGAAGTTACTCTATTTGGTACATCTAAAGTGTTTGAGACTAGAAGAGCTATGTTGAGAGCTGAGTATCATGGTTTTAATTTTCCTTATGGAGATCCTATAAGCAAACTGCAACAAAGATTCATGACTATCGTGAACAGCCTACAATCAATGGGAGAGAAAGGTTTGGATGATGAAGCTCTTACTGAAAAGATTATTGATATTATTCCCAATGAGTGGGAATCAAGAAGAACATCTATGGTTGAGAACATAAAGGTTACTCAAATTTCCTTGGATGATCTATTTGGAACTCTTCTCCAACATGAAACAAGAATGAAGAGGGATGCTGACAACATCAAAAAGAAGAATGGTAATGGTACTGTTGCTTTTACTACAACATCAAATCACATGAAATCTTAGACTCCTGAGAGAGTATCTAGATACAAGTCTAAGAAGGTTACTATCCAATTTGAATCTAGTGAGAGTGATGTCTCAGAAAATGAGTTAGCAAATCTTGCATGAAGAATGAACAAGATAGCTGGTCAAAGAAATTTCCAATCTATGTATAAGAAGAAGGAATGAAACGATAAGAATGATTCAGAGGACACATGCTATGAGTGCAAGAGAAGTGGACACATATGACCAATTTACCTATGCTCAAAAATAAAGAATGAAAAGATAGGCATTCTAAAAGGAACAGGAAGAATTTATAAGAAGCTAAAGCTAAGAAAATTCTGAAAGCTAATACTACATGGAGTGCTAGCTGTAGAGACTCTTCAGAAAGTGAGTCCTCAGAATATGATTCATCAGCTCATAAGAATATGGGATTCACTGCTAATACTTCTATTCCACATACATGTCTTATGGACAAGGTATGCTATGCCGAGGCTTTAAAAAATTTATCTCTTGATAAGAGTTACTATTCCGAAAATAGTACTTCTAATGAAGATACTTCATCCTCATAAAATGAAGAACCTTAATATGAATACGTATCTATATTTTCCATGTTACTTGAAGAAAAAAATTGTATAATTTCTAAGAAATTAGACAAGGCAAATACTAGGGAAGAAGTTCTTACAAAATAGATTTCAGATCTTTCTTCAGATATGAAGGATAAAGAAGTGTTTTTAGAAAAACTTTCTAAAGACCTTGTGAAAGAAAATTCGGATAAGGAAGAACTTTCTAATGATCTTAAAAATGATATTTCACAAATGAACGTTTTTGGAGAAAAATCTAACTCTAAAGAAATTATTCATGAGGATATGAATTTATTCATTAGACAAAAATCTAAAAAATTTTCCCTAAAGAAGCTACTTGTCAAATTTACCTCTGGGAAGGAAAATTTTGACAAGATGTATTCTCAAATTAAACCTCATGGAAACACTACTAGATTAGGTCATACTCACAAAAAACTAGTTTTAAAATACAACTATTTTGTTCATTCTAGAGAACATTTTTTGCACTAAGTGTCAAAGTGGAGGACACTGGAAGAAAAATTCTTCTTTGAATAAAGTTCAATATCTTGTGTTTAATAAAGAATATTTCTCTAAACAAATGTGGATACCCAAAATTTTGTTATTTGAAAATCTCGGATCCAAACATGTTTCTATTCCAAACGTCTAACTCTTTTATTATTTTCAAGAAGATAAAGGAAGTACCAACAACAATACATAGTACATAAATAGTGGATGTTCCTGGTATATGACTGGTAACAAAAACTATTTCGAAAAGATTATCATGAGGAAAGGAGGAAAAGTAACTTTCAGAGATAATGCTCAGAGAGAAATTATTGGTATAGGTAATATTGTTCTTCTTGGTAAAACATTGATTTCAATTGTTTTGTGTGTTAAGGGTTTTAAGCACAACCTTATTATCATAATCCAATTATGTGATGAAGGATACCTTAGTGATTTTTAGGAATGATAAGTGCACAGTTCACAATTCCAAGGAAGAGTTTATTCTTTATACCAATAGGCAAGATAATGTTTACACACTAAACATAGAAGACCTTATAAGCTAAGACTTACCTTGCCTGAGTGAAATGGAATATCATTCTTGGTTATGGCATAGAATACAAGGTCAAAATAATCTTATAAAATTATGTAAAGTCTCTATGAAAAAACTAGTCAAAGATCTTCTGGAGAATAGATTTGATTCTTATAATGTTTGTGATCCTTGTCAATATGGAAAGAAACATAAATCTAGTTTTAAATAAATCAGTGAAGTCTCAACAACTGATGCATTACAGTTGGATCACATGGATCTTTTTGGACCAACACAAACGGAAAGCATTGGAGGCAAATACTATGTTCTTGTTCTAGTTGATGATTACACTAGATTTACATGGGTCTATTTTCCTACAAAGAAGTTTTTAGCTTTTTCTTATTTTAAAAGTTTTAGTTCCCAAGTTAAAAATAAGAAAAACCTACCACTTAAAACTATTCATAGTGATAATGTAGGAGAATTTCAAAATTATGATTTTGAAACTTTTTGTAGTAAAAAACGTATTACTCACCACTTTTTAGCACCTAAAACTCCTCAACAAAATGGTGTAGGTGAAAGAAGAAATAGAATCCTTCAATAGATAACTAGAACCATGTTGATTGAATATTATATAGCGAGAAATTTTTAGGATGAAGCTGTAAGTACTGCTTATTATAATATAAATCGAGTTTGATTAGACCTTTTCATAATAAAACTCCTTATGAGTTATGGAATGAAAGAAAACCAAGACTTTCCTACTTCATGGTTTTTGGTCTCAAGGTATTCATTCTGAATACTAATGATAATCTACACAATTTCACACCAAAATCAGATGAAGGAATTTTCTTAGGTTATTCCACAACTTCTAAGGCTTATAGAGATTTTAATAAAAAAACATGTACTGTTGAGGAAACAGTACATGTAAAATTTAATGAATCTGATCCTTTTGTTTTTAAATTATCTCAACCTACATCCTCGGATGTGTTTTCAAAAACTAATTATCATCCTTTGATAAAAGATTCTTCTGATAAGGAAAATGATCAAGAAGATGCTTATGAAGCATTTACCCCAAAATATTTTCTACACTATGTTGATGAGAAGGTTTTACAAAACCCAAGTCAGGTGTTTTTTAAGAATCATCCCAGTGATAGTATCATTGGTAATGTAAATCCACCTGTAAAGACTAGAAGTTCCTAAGGAATGAAGTAGAACATCTAGCATTCCATTCCCAATTGGAACCAAAAAGCACTGATGAAGCTTTAAGTGATGATGATTGGATTAAATCCATGAATGATGAGATAAATGAATTCAAAAGGAATAAAGTCTGGACCTTGGTTGAAAGACCTAAGGAAACGTCTGTTATTGGAGTAAAATGGTTCTTTAGAAACAAGTGTTATGAAAATGGAGTCATTTTTAGAAATAAAACTAGACTATTTTCTAAAGGCTATAATCAGCAAGAGGGAATAGACAATGATGAAACCTATGCTCCAGTAGCTAGACTTGAATCTATTCATATCATACCTTCCTTTGCACCATTATTCAATTTTATACTTTTTCAAATGGATGTATAATGTGCTTTTCATAATGGTTATGTTCAAGTGGAAGTTTTTGTTGAACAACCTCCTAGCATTGAAGATACAAAACATCCTGATCATGTTTTTAGAGTCACCAAAGCCTAGTATGGCCTTAAACAAGACCCACAAGCTTGATAAGATAGACTTACATGATTTTTTCTTCAAAATAACTATGTTAAGGGAAATGAAGATCCAACCCTTTTTATAAATAAAGATAAGAAAAATGTTTTTATTGTTCAAATTTATATTGATGACATTATATTTTTCTCAACTCAGCAATCATTAACCAATTCCTTTGCATGTCTAATGAAATCTGAGTTTGAAATGATTATTATGGGTGAGATAACATTTTTCCGTGGTTTTAAAATTTCTCAAATACCAGAAGGAACCTATATATCCCAACATAAGAATATTAAATATCTTCTTAGAAGGTATGGTTATGAAAACACTAAGAGTACAAGTACTCCTATTGGTACCTCAAAAAAACTTGATCTTGATGAAGCTGGGAACCCAGTAGATCAAACATCTTTTAGAGGTGTGATAGGAAGTCTACTTTACATGACGACTAGTCGACCAGACTTGATGTTCTCAGTATGCTTATGTGAAAGATATCAATCCAATACTAAGGAATCTCATTTAAAGGCAGTGAAAATAATTTTTCGCTACTTAATGGGAACCATGGATCTAGGAATATTTTATACCTCTGGAAATAATTTTTTATAAAAAAGATTTTCATATGTTGACTTTGGCGGATGTTGAATGGATAGAAAGAGTACATCTGGAACATGTCATTTTGTAGGAGATTCATTATATTCTTGGACATGCAAGAATCATCACTCGGTAGCACTTTCTACTACTGAAGATGAATACGTAGCAGCTGGAAGTTGTTGTGCTCAAGTGTTGTGTATGCAACACACACTCACATATTATGTCTTGAGTGTGTGTGATAACACAAGTTCCATTTCCCTAATTAAAAACCATTCACATCACTCTCGTGCAAAACACATAGATATTAGGCATCACTTTCTGAGGGATCACACACTTAAAGGAGATATCATTCTTCAGTTTATCAGAACACAAGATCAACATGATGTCATTTTCACAAAATTATTACCCTCCGATGTATTTGAATACATTAAACAGAAGTTAGGAATGATAACCATAAATTAATATATCTTTATTAACTTCTTGTTGAAAAATTATTCTTATAGTAATAAACTTCTTTTCTTAGGGGGAGTACATTTGTTTGAAAGTGTAGCCAAAATTTCCGTAATCATTCATTTTCTTTTAAAAAATCTTCTATATTCAGTTTTTCAAAATTCTTGTAACTGAAATTTTCGTAATGTAGTTTGTGGAATTGAAATTTTCGTAATGATATTTTTAGAATTGAAAATTTCATAATGAACTTTTCGGAACTGAAATTTTCGTAATGCAGTTATCAGAACTGATATTTTCGTAATGAAATTTTTGGAACTGAGCTATTCATAGTGAATTTTTTCGGAACTGGGAATTTTTTTAATGAGTTTTTCGTAATAAGGTTTTCATAATAAGAATTTTTGTAATGAGAATTTTCGTAATGAGAATTTTTGTAATGAGAATTTTCATAATGAAAAGTTTCATAATGAGAATTTTCATAATATTTTTTTCGTAGTCAAAATTTTCTTCAAGAAGAATATCACCTATTATGAATAAACTTCCTGATCAATCCGAAAGGTATGATTTCCTTACTTAAGTTTTCGTAGTCATATTCTTCTTACTGGTATTTTCTTATGAGTTTAAAAAATTTTCAGGTTCTAGTTTTCTTAAGACCTCAAAATATTGGAGTCATGTTTTCCATGCGGTTTGTATCTCAACCATCAGATCAAATCTCAATGTATCGCAACCGTTCGATCAACCGTGGAAACTGAACCGTCATCTAAAAGCCTATATAAAGGGAACCCCCGAGAGTCGTCCCACATCGGTTTATCAATGCTTTCGCATCTAAAAGTTCTAACACTCTTCTTATGGACCATTCTAATCTTTCTGAAGCCCGTTCCGAATCCTCCAGAATTCTCCATTCCAAATGTCTGTTGAAGCTAGATCTCAAGACATGTCTACTGCAAAGCCAATCTCAAAGTGGATAGTTTATAGGGAGAGGTTATTACAACTGAGTTTCTTCAAATACGATTCTCTCATAACTAATAATATCATATTGAATGGATGAGAGGATTTTTGCTTATCGAAGTCAGAGAAACATAATCTGATTTATCCAGATCTGCTTGTTGAGTTCTATTAGTTTGTTTCCTTCCCTGAGGATGATGGTAGAGATTTCTTTTCTTTCAATTCTTATGCGAAGACTTACAAATTATCTTACACCAAGGCTGCAAGCTTGGTTGGTTTAACATATGAAGGTGAAGCTGAGTTTTGTTCACAAAAGCTTCCGGATGTGCAAGGAAGTTTCAACAAGGTGATGACATTGAAATGCAATGGACTTGAAGATGCTAATATAGCTACGATTTCTCATCTCTCTCCAAATAATTGGATTCTATAGCTGTGGGTACATGGTTTTCTCATACCAAGAAGGGGTGACAAGGATAATCTGATGAATGGTGACATTTATGTTCTAGATTTCCGGGTAAATATAAGGAAGATAAATTTGATGAGGAATAATTTGATTATAGTCAAGAATTTCAAGGAAGGGAAATTAAGATATCAAATCATCATGTACCCTTCCTTACTATCAAAGCTGATAGTTCGGTGCTAAGACTCTTTCAAGGTTGCATGTATGTCTAAAGTTCAGAATTGCATGCTTATTCTTGTTATTGATGATACATTAAAGAGGATGAAAATGGGTTTTTATGATGAATCCGCAGAATTCTAATCCTTAACAGAAGAAGAGGCTAAGACCAATCTGGAAAACGTGGGGAAGGCTGTACCAGAAAAGAATGTTACTAATAAGTGGAAGCTTAATGAAGTGGTTGGTGATGAAAAAACCCCCAAGTCTAAGGAAACTCAATATGCACCACCCAAGCCAATGAAACAGAAATCATACCCAGATGAAGTGGCAGCCAAGTGGAGGGAAGACAAAGAGAAGAGGAAAGAAGCAGATCCACAGTTCAGATTCGACCCTGCTGAAGCTAAGGCCTTAAAAGAGAGAGCTGCTGATGAGTTAGAAAAGCAAGCAAAAGAGATGAATTTGAAGAATAAAATGTCTAAATACGAGGTTGTTTAATCTATTTTGAAACCAACGGATATGGCTTCTGAGAGGATTCCCATTCTGGAAACCTTTGATGTCCAACCATCTTTACTAGAGACTCCAAGAAAAAACTACATCACTCCAGAAAAGATTAAAGAAAAAGAAGTTGTTGAAAGAGAAGAATTAGTAGAGGAAGAAGAATAAGAAGAAGGAAGTGCTGATTTAAATTATCTAATCAAACAAGTATAAGATTGTCATGAAATGGCGGAATCTGCAACATTAGTCACTCTGGGAAAGGGAGTTGAGAATGAAGGAACGAAGGTTGATGATGAGCATGAGGAAGTGGAAGAAAATGTTTTGTATGATGAGGAAGAATCCAATGAGAAGCATTATCTTGAAGAAGGAATAGAGAAGGAGAAAATTGATGAAGAAAAAAATTTTCAACTATCAGAAAGTGAGGAAGAATCTCCAGATGAACAACACATTCTAAAAACAGACAAAGGTAAGAAAGTGCTCATGGAGACCCCAATAAAAGATTTCATCAGGAAGAAAGAGGTTGGTGGTTATTCGAGAATGAATCTAGTGCAGGTTGAGGAATATAAATTTTCAAGTAAGATATCTGATTCGGATTCATCATCACATGGTCATGAATTTGTTGTTGAATCTTTGAAAAAGCTTGTGGACACCATTCCGATATTTCCCACTATTGACACCATATTCCAGATGCTGCAACATAGTTTGAATCAGAAGTCAGAAAACTTATCTATGGTGATGGAAAATTGTATTAATATTGATTCCGACCATACAAATTTTCTTATCAATTATGATGGACACATGAGATCATGCAGAAAAATCACCTTGTGGTCTATGAAAGTTGAATAAGACATGGCTCGGTTTGATAATTTTCCGAATGAGGTAAAAGATCATTTTGATACTGAGGATGCTAAGATTAAGAATCATCAGGATGAGATGATCATTGAGAAAAGTTCTCAGATTCAACATGTGAAGTATCTGAATGGAAAGCTCAACTCAGTTGCTCAAAACTTGAAAGGTGAAAGATATTCCCATATTTAGTTTCAAGAAAAGTTTCAAAAGAAAGATGAGTTAGTTAAAATGCAAGAAGAGGCCATCAAGGCTCCAGAAGAGTTGTTTAAAACTCAATAAGAAAGGATCACATCTTTGGAAAAGCAAGCTAAGTAGGATAAAAAAGACTTGAAGAAGCTGAAATTCTTGTTGAAGAAGTTGATCCCGAAGGAAAAGGAAGACAAATAAACCCACTCTGATATTTTGTCCTATTTCTTATTCATTGGGAAAAAAATTCTCAACTTTAATGAAATTTTTTTCTTGGTTCAATCTTCTGTTATTATGTACTAATGTTTCAGGGACCATATTTCTTTTCCATTCCCTTAAATTATTTTTGAAAATCACAAAAGGGGAGAAGGAAAATTAACTACTTAAAAGGGGAGAAAGGAAAAATTTAAAATGTAGAATGAAATTCTTTTAAGTGAAATACCCTTAAAGTAAGAGGGATTTTCTCATTACGAAATTTTTCATTCCCATGATAATGAAAACTCCACTCCAGAAATTCAGAATAAAATCCTTAGAGTATCAATGCCTATGGGGGAGTTAGTTGTATTCACTCTCATCCATGAAAAAAGAGAGATAAGTTTTAATTTCAAAGTCTAATGAAAATTTTCAAAGACCTTATATTCTTTTCTGTAAGGTTTTTTGTGCTTTCCAAAAAGGGGGAGATTGTTGAGTCAATAAGGTTCTCTTTATGAATTTTTCATTCATTCCTATTTTGAAAATAACAAACACCTTATACTTAAGAAAATATATATTTTACTTCTCTATGTAAAATTTTCTTCCTTAATGAAATTTTCCCTAATCTAGATTTTCATACACATATCAAAATTTTTCTTAAGTGTAAAAATCAGTTTCATACCCAAAACCTCAGAATCATATAATACTTAGATATGAAGCATTCTGTTATAGGATCCGAATTCTGAATGTGAACTGTAATGAAGTTCTGCTCCGAATACTGGATGTGAACTGTAATGAAGTTCCACTCCGAATTCTGGATGAGAACTATAATGAAGTTCCACTCCGAATTCTGGATTCAAACTCTAACAAAGTTCAACTCCAAATTCTATACTCCAAAGTTTTACAAGTATGAATCTGATCTTTTACTAGTTCGATTCCGAACATCTATGATTTCAATTCCGAACATCAATGAGTTCAACTCCAAACATCTATGAGTTCGACTCCGAAATTCTATGAGTTCGACTCCGAACTCTAACCATGTTTGACTCCCAACTCTTACCATGTTCTACTCTGAACTCTTACTAAGTTTGACTTTGAACTCTATAAGTTCAGATATCAAATTCTAGTGAAACCAGACTCCGAATTTCCATAGAAATTCAGACTCCATATTTTTACAGAATTCAGGTTTTGAATTCCTATAAAACAGAATCAGAATATCCTTTTTATTGCAGACTCCAAATTCCATATTGGTTAGACTCTGAATTCCATTTTGGTTAGAATTTGAACTTTTATTTGCTTACACTCTGAACTTTAGTTTTGCTACAAAACGATGTTGGGATTTCAGTTACACATGTTTTGTCATAAAACGATGTCATCCATTCTGTTTCTAACTAACTCTTGGTTGTGTTACACGTGTACATGTCCCTCCGAATTTTAAGTAAAATATGAACATTGGAGTAGGGATCCAACCATTCCAACCATGTCAATAAATAAGAGCTCATTTGAAAGAGTTAAAACAACATCTTCGACAAATTGACAGCTTGTGCTTACATGCTGTTGAAGTGATTTTTAGAGTGAGAGGCACTTATTAACTCTCAAGCTTTGTGCAATATGTTTAAATGACTTCTTCAAACTTTGCCTTTTTCATATTGATTTGTGTGACTCCAAATGATGGTGATTACATTCGAGGGCTTTCAGGGATAGGAAGACAGAGGTGCCGACTTCCTTGAAGTTCAAGGGCTTCCTTGCTGAGGAAGACATAGGTTCTAACTACCTTGATGTTGAGGGCTTGCGGGGATAGCAAGACAGATACTCCGATCATCATATCGAGGGCTTACCCTGGTGTGGGTAAGACATACTTGCTTGAAAGTATAAATCAAGGGACCTTTATCCAAGGTTGTTGGATACCCCTCTCATTGGGTTAAATGACTTATATATATTTTTTTGTAGTTTTACTACTTCTTTTTCCACTGCATTAATATTGTAAGGAAAGTATATCATTATTATATTTCCTTACACTTGTACTCTGATTAATTTCAATTCTATACGCTTTAAGGTAGAATCTCATATTTGGTTAAGTTTCAATTTCTAGAACAATATTTCCAGAACTTTTTTTTCGGAATCACTTTCCAGATTCAAGAAAGTGCATAGAACTAAATGTTTATATCTTAATACCTTGTTCCAATTCTCTAATTGGTGTTTGAGGTGTTGTGAATTTGATTAGTTTAACTTTGTTAAACATACATTTTTCCTTGTTTAAGGAAATTTTTATAGTGTACAATTCGCCCCCCCCCCCCTCTTGTATAATGAGCTTCTACAACATTATTTTGATCCTACAGGGGAGGCCCACTGGTTTTGGTAGAAGTTAACACCTAAAGTGGCGAGATGAAATGGTTTATGCATGTGGGTATCGGGGAGCATACCAAAAATGATGAAACGGGTTGGATGTGAATGTTTGGATGCATACTGATTCTTGTTGGTTGTTTATCTTCTTTACTTTCCCCACTACTCAAGGTAGCTAGTTTTCTTACCCTCCTTCCAAAAGGGGCAAAGACGTGCGAGATATGTCACGTTCTTTCGGTGTTTATCTTCTCAAGGGAGGATTGGTCTAGCTCCTGCTATAAGTAGAAAAGACTTGACAGGTAGTTTAACTACCCACCATGTTGATCTCCCTTGTCTTTAATATCTTATAATGTTTATCTAGAATGCCTGGGAATATGGGAAAGTAATAATACTATTAATAAATTATTGAATAAATGATGTTAAAACATAGGGTTGGAGCTTTTTGGAACACAGTTTTGAGGTTTCAATTTAAAGAAACAGTGGAATTTGTGTGCGATGCTAATGAAATATAATGTGGAATTGTTAATGGTTAATTAATGTTTAAAAAATTTATTAACATAAAGTGAAGCTGGTAAAAAGGGATTGAATTAATGTAATAAATCTCTTTAAATGGTTGTGTGGTTATTTGATACCTACTCTTTGAAGTCGTAGCCATGAGTCCAAGAGCCATTAGCTGCAGTTGAGTCTAATACCAGGTTATTCTCATAGTGTGGTTGTGAGATATAGTATATGTTGTACTTTTTGTGTTTCTATATGCTACTCCACCATGTCAGTTTGGGAAACTAACACCCCATGGATTCTGAGCCCTAATAGGGTGTTCTTCCCAACATTCTGATGAGAGAATGGATGGCTGACTACCCCATTTGACTCTGCTCTCTTCTTTTAGTACTTACTTGTGCTGGTAGGCACAATGGTTAGTTTTCCCCATATATGTGTGTATAGGGATGTAATGGTTTGTGTTTATTCAAACACATATATTCCAGATAATGTTTTTTATGGAATACTATAGGCGTAACGTGTATAGGTTGTAATGACTTGAGGATCCCTACTCGGTGTATGGGATATAATGGATTGAGGTTTAATACCCAATATACGATACATGTCATGTGAGTTGTGGTGGCTCCCAGAAACTACTATGTTACCTTGGTTTCATGGATTTAGTTGTTTTACTACACGAGGTGCATATTGTGGTGCTTTTCCTAGGTGTCTACGGGCAATCCTTTTGGAGAGAAATTCTTAGGACGTGTGACGTTGGGGAAAAGAGGAAAACCAGTGGGGAAGTAGAAGAGGAGTACCCTTGATATTCTTTATTATATTATATACTTCTTTATTAAATACTTGGTGAGAGTATCCATGGTGAGGATGGGAACTTAGTATACCTTTTTAGATGACGATTTAGCTTCACTTGTTGTTCACTATTATTTAGCATGGTTCCTTTATTTTGAACGAGAGGCTTCGGGGAGGATCCTACTGAGTATACTGTTATACTCACCCAATGTATATATAAACTGTTTTTCATGTCACTTATAGAAGGTTGGAGATCAGGCTGGTTACTACTAGCTTGGGATTGCAGAAGCGGTTCGGGGTTCGTGGTTTCTACTATTTTTACTTTCCTTTGATACTTGTAGTTTTTTATTTTGATTTTAGTAGTTTTCATGATATTAGACATGTGTACTTGGGTTTTATTTTATATTTTATTCATGGGTTGGAGTTGGTTGGTGGCTATCTTATCTCTCTCATTCACATGTGTTCTCTTAGAGGGTAATGCCTCCCATTTGTGTGTAAACTAGAAATTCATTACAAGTTGCCAATGCAGGGCCTAATGGAGGTGGGACTCAGGGGTCACTCTCTCTGATAGGAAAACATGGTCCAAGAAAGATGGGAGGTACTACTGAACAATAGGGGATGCTATTGGGGGATTCTGTTGTAACTGCTTGGGATTCTATTGTAACTGCTGGGGGGACCCATGGGGAAAATACAGGGAATAATCTAACTAATTCCTAATGGGGACCAATTTGTTATTCCCTGGGGAATATGATGGAGGGTCCCCATAAGTAGTTGGCTGAGGAAAACCATCCTTTGGTCCCCAACATTCTGTTTGAGTGGAGTCTGTTTGTGTTGTGGTGGTCCCAGTTGTTTGTTAAATTTTTTGAGTCTATTATCCAACTATAATAGTTTCCCCATAATATCCTATAAATAGTACATGGGTGTAGTTATCATGGGGAATGTCTGGGTATTTAGGCCATTAGTCATAGACTAGGAGGGATCACATATTCTCCCAGGTGAATTCTACTGTAAGTGTCAGTTCATTTTGTTTTACTACCCTTCCCATTCTACTTTATATTGCATAGTGCCCTTCCCCTGTCTTCTATTCATATCAAATTGGTCTGACCTGCCATCCCTTTATTTTTTTATCCTGCCATTGAAACTTTCCAAGCCCTCCATGATAATCTAAAATAGAGGATGGACACTCTGGAATCCTCTTTTTCCGCACTGAAAACATCTCTGGTAGCAAACCACACAGAGCAGACCATGTTTCAGAAATTTGTGGCGTTCGAATTGATGGCCCTCCGCCACCACATCAATTCCATGGTTCACCTCTCGGAGAGAGAACCATTTCATGCCAAGGACAACCCACCCTCTTCTTCACATATGACTTATTTCAACACTGTCATTTCCAATGCTTCAGAAAACTCCACATGGGCACCTATCACTGCCGCATGAATGACCCCTCACGTGGTGAACAATGCACCACCACTGCAAAAACCATGGGAAAATGTTGGGAATACTGTAACTAATTTTTTGTGGGGACCCATTGGGAAAAAGCTGGGAATGCTCTAACTAATTCCAGATGGGGACCAGTTTGTTATTCCCTGGGGAATATGCTGGAGGTTCCCCACAGGCAGTTGGCTAAGGAAAACTAGCCTGTGGTCCCCAACTTCCTATTTGAGTGGAGTCTATTTGTGTGGTGGGGGTCTCAGCTGTTTGTTAGATTTTTTAGTCTGTTAGCCAGCTATAATAGTTTCCCCCTAATATACTATAAATATTATAGGGGTATAGTTTCCAGGGGGGAACAAATTATGAGTATTTCATCCATAGGGCATGGACTAGGAGGGATACAATATTCTCCTGTGTGAATTCTACTGTAAGTGTTAGTTCATTTTTCTGTACTACCCTTCCCATTCTACGTTTTATTACAAAGTGTCCTTCCCCTATCTTCTTTTCATATCAATATCACTTCTCACATTGTAGGACCATGTTTGGTACACCTTGTAGGGAAACCGTGTCATTAAAGTTTAGCAAGTGATGTAAACACTAGAGGCTAGTTGAAACATAGGTGTTTAGGGCCCCCTGTGATCTGATGCACGAACCTTTAAGTTTACAACGGCTACTAAACTAGGTGATTCTATATATAGGGTAGAGACCTAGGAAAGGATCATGCTTCATTTTTCTTTGTGTATGTGTTTGAATGGGTAGACCTTGTGATAGGTTAACCTAAAATGAATAAAAGAAAATAATTAATTAATTAATGTTGAGTCTTCCATATTCCAAGTTTAGGAGCTCTAACTGTTTGTTATTTTGTAGGTATGGCTCCGGGTCGACGTCCTCGTCATGTTCATGTAGAAGATGTCCAGAAGGCTGCGCCAGCAGATCACCACAGAGTAGAAGTCGACAACGACGACACTTATGGGAGGACACTCTGAGAGTTTCAACGCCAGAGTCTGCATAAGTACGAGGGATTTGTTTCAGATATTGTCAGGGAAGACTGGTTGAAAGAGGTTGAGATAGGTTTCAGTTTGATCTATGCTCAGAATGATCACTGGGTGTCTTTGGTTGTGGCAATGTTGCGTGGAGTAGCGATGTAGTGGTGGTTCTTGTTCCTCGGTGATCCGAAGGAGTCGGCGATCTCATGGGAGGAGTTCCGAGACAAGTTAAGAGTTGAGTTTTTTCATCGACCACGAAGGAATCCAGTCGCCATGAGCTTCTTAACCTTCGACATGGGAGTACCGGTATGCGAGAGTTTGTAATATGTTTCATGAACCTTTTACGATATGATTCAGACCTATTTCCAGATGATAAGGTTAGGGCGAGTCATTATGAGGAGGCTTTGTGTCTAGAGATCCAACACTAGGTCACCCGATTTATGTTGAAGACATATCATGAGGTGCTAGTGAGGGATGAGGTCGTTGAGAGGACTGTAGCCAGAAGCAGATCATTATTAGAGGGTAATCTTCATGATTCCTCACAATAAATAGCTATGTTCTGGGGATCCCAATTTTCAGGGAAAAAGAATTTCTGTTCATCCAGGGGTAGGTCCTATCCATCAGCATATCATTTCTCCTAGGGTGGCGACTCTCAGTCCTATGCCAAGGGATTGGGTGCTTTATTTTCTTGTGGAGGACAAGATCATCAGTAGCGAGAGTGCCCGACCTTTCAATGATGTAATCATGCACCAAATGTTCTACTCCAGGTTCCTCTATTGAGGCCGTTCTAGCCGAGGCAGCAATAGGTTGCACCAGCTTTGGATCAGCAGAGAGCAGATGGGGTATGCAGAGGACAGCCCCATGATTCTCCCCATCCTCAGAGAGTAGAGCGTGGACATGGTGATGGTCAACATCAAGGTCAAATAGGTAATGGAAGAGGTTTTGGTTAGCTTCATGCTTTAGCGTTGCCAGCGCCAGGCGAGTCAGACATCATTTGAGGTACACTTTTCTTGTTTTATACTTGCGTGTATGTCTTGCTTGATTCAGGAGTGACACACTCCTTCATGTCACCTGGACTTTTCCATGATTTGGGACTTAAGGTAGAGAGGCTTCTAGTGCACTTGGTGTTGACTATGCCAGTTGGAGGTTGAGCTGACTTGTTTAAAGTATCTAGAGACTGTGATCTAGTTTTGGGGAAGCACTGATCTTGGGGAGATTTCCTATATTTACAGATACAACCATATTATATCACCCTTAGAATGGATTGGTTGTATTTGGTGCAGGCTATCATGGATTTATTTAAGAGGCAGGTGGTCTTCTTCGATGCTGATAGAGATCGAGTGACGTTTGTTGGCAAGCAAGACCCTCGAATGAGTCAGAGGTGTGTTTCGTCCTTATCATCCTTGATGGATAAGCTGATGCTGATTTCTTTAGATTTTTAGTAGTTACATTTCCCAGGGTCATAGAAGAGTGCCCTGATGTCTTTTTAGAGGAGGATATAGCACTACCCCCTCGACGAGAGATGGAGTTTGGGATCGATCTATAACTAAGAGAATCTCCTATATTAATGTCTTCGTATAAGATGGCCCTTCAGAATTATAGGAGATGCATATATAGCTTGATGGTCTATTACAGTGCGGTTTTGTTCGGCCGAGTGTGTCACCATGGGGTGCACCAGTTTTGTTCATGAAAAAGGCTGACGACAGTTTGCGGTTTTGTATCGATTATCGTTGCTTAAAAAAGTGACAGTGAAGAATCTCTATCCTCTTCCACAGATTTATGATTTATTCAATCAACTGAAGGGTGCAAGATGGTTCTCAAAGATTTAATTGTGGTCAAGATATCATCAGATGCTGGTGAAGGATGAGGATATCCCAAAGGCGGCATTTCTTTGTCGTCCTGGGCATTACAAGTTTGTTGTAATGTTTTTTGGCATGACGAATGCTCCAACTGTGTTCATGGGATTGATGGACTCTATGTTCCGCAAGTTCCTGAATATGTTTGTTGTGGTTTTTGATCGATGGCATCCTTGTGTACTCCACATCTGAGGAGGAGAATACATAGAATTTGCACGCCGTTTTGGGAGTTCTTCATCAGCAAGAGTTATTTGGAAAGTTGTCAAAGTGTGAGTTCTGGGCCTGAGAAGTTCGTTTCTTGGGGAATGTGGAGTCCCAACAAGAAGTAGATGTGGATCCATCTAAGATAGAAACAGTTTTGTCTTGAGTATCCCCAAGGACAGTGGAATATGTGCGATGTTTCATTGGTCTCGTAGCCTACTACAAGAGGTTCATTGCCAATTTCCCTCCGATTGAGGCTCCTTTAATATCATTGAACATGAAGGATTAGTTGTTCTTGTGGACTGATTAGTGTCAGTCCACTTTTGAGTACCTGACGGAGAAGTTGGAAAGTGCTCCAGTTCTTAGTCTTCCATCAGACGGAGTTTAGTTTGATTTTTTCTACGAAGCTTCACATCTGGGGATAGGTTGTGTTTTGATGCAGCATAAATCAGTCGTTTCTTATGGGTCTCGGTGGTTCCATCGCCATGAATTTAACTATGAAAATCATGATCTTGAGTTGTCAACCGTGGTGTTTGCTCAAATGTTTTGGAGACATTACCTCATTGGTGAGTGCTTTGTGGTTTTCACTGATCATAAGAGCCTGAGGCAAGTTCTCTCTCAGCGTGACATGAACTTGTGGCAACATCGGAGGATGAAATTATTGTAGGAATATAACTTCAAAATATCGTATACATATAAAAAAGGGAATTTTGTGGCTGATTCCCTAAACAGGAAGTCACGTAGTGATGCAGTGCGTGAATTTGGTGATTCTTGGAGAGTGATTGAAGAATTTCTAGCTTTACATCTCGATATGGGAGAAATTGGGGGCATAGGATGTCTTTTTCAGATGACGGTGCAATCATCTCTGGTGCAGCAGGTGGAAGAGTCCTGGTTGGGGGATCTAGAGGTGGAGGTCTGTAAAGACCGAGTTGTTTGTGGTAAGGCCCCTAATGGTTGGTCTAAGGATGAACAAAGTCGAGTGTGGTATCATGGAAGGATTTTTGTTCCTTTGGCGATGTGTGAGACGGTTCTAATAGAGTTCCATAGTTCACCTTTAGCGGTGCATTATGGCATGACAAAGACGTAAAAGGCTCGAGGAGTCAGTTTTGGTGGTATGGGCTGAAGCGTGTTGTTGCAGAGTTTGTGTCTCGAGGTTTGCTCTGTCAGAAGGTGAAGGCCAAGCACAGTGTCCCCAGTGTTTTTCTCAAGCCATTAGATATTCCTTAGTAGAAGTGGGAGGAAGTCTTAATGGACTTTTTACTGGTTTACCTCTAGCTCGGGGAGGACATGATTCTATTTTGATGTTAGTGGATCATTTAACAAAATCAGTCCACTTCATAATGATCAAGGAGTCGAGCTCAGTGGAAGATTTGTCGAGCCGTATCTGGAGGTTGTGGTGAGACTCCATAGTATCCCGCGGATGATCATTTTCAATCGAGATCCTTGTTTTACCTATAGGATGTGGAGAGGTCTCCAACAGGATTTTGGTTCTCAATTATTCCTTAGCACTGCTTTTCATTCGCAGACAGACAGTCAGACTGAGCAGACCATCCAAACTCTTGAAGACATGTTGTGCTCTTATGTCCTGGATTTTGGAGGTTTGTGGATGAGGCACTTACCCTTGTTGGAGTTCTCTTACAACAATAGTTTTCACTTCACCATGGGTATGGTGTTGTTTGAATCCTTGTATGGCCGACATTTCCATTCTATGTTGTGCTAGACTGTGGTTGGATATTAAGCAATTCTCAGATTGGAACTAGTGAAGAATACGATAGAGATGGTTCAGGTGATTTTTTAGGGGATGAAGGTAGCGCAGGATCAGCATAAATCATATGCTGATCAAAGGAGGAGACCTTTAGCATTGATTTTGGGGATCACGTGTTTCTGAAATTGACTCCCTATTGTGGGTAGAGAAGATTCGGTCGTGGGAGTATGCTTTCTCCCCGATTTTTTGGGCCTTTCGAGGTGTTGGTTTGTGTTGGAGTTATGGTGTATCGAGTAGCACTTCCCATGCAGATGATCCGGATACACGATGTTTTTCATGTTTTATAGCTCTGTCGTTATCTTCAAGATGACTCTCGCATAATTGATCGGGGAGAGATCGACGTTGACGATGATGCGATCTTCAAGGAGCAGTATATAGAGATCCAAGACCGCAAAGATAAGGTGTTGTGCAGTAGTTATATCCCCTTGGTTTCTGTCTTGTGGTGACATAGTGGCATGGAGGAGAGTACATGAGAATGTGAGTCACAGATACAAGATCAGTACCCCAAGTTGTTTGATGCTTAACTCTTTTCTTATAATAATTTTCTCTTTGTGGTTGTACATCTTTCGTGTTTATGAGATGACATTCTTTTTTTTTCTTGTGTGGTTATCTCTCTTTTGAGAGGTATCTCTATGGGTGGTTGTTCGGACCCCTTTTCTATTTCCTTTTAGGTTTGTATTGAATTCTTGAGGATGAGAATGTTTTGAGATGTATTTGATGAAATGTCTTGAACCTCTCTGGTCCATTCCATTGCTAAAATTTGGTGTTTGAGGTGTTTTGGGAGATCAAGGTGACTTATCCACAACACTTATCCAAAATTCAAAACGATTTCATGAAATGGTGTCACAGAAACAGTGTCACAGAAATGGTGTCTTGGAAACGGTGTCACAAAATCAGTGTCATAGAAACGGTGTCATTGTTCCTGTCTCACAGTTAATATCTCAAAGATATTATTCCACATTTTCTTTTCCAAATTTCCAATTTTTTTAAAATTCACCGATTTAACATTTTCTTTGATAAAAAACACATTAAAAGCCTTATTTTAAGGTATTTAAGGCTGATTCAATGCCCATAAATCCTATATTAATTTTCCTAAAGATTGAGAATCATTTACATGGTCAAACTGTATGATTTAATGCAACCCCCTTTTAATGAAAAATCCAGCATATATTAAACCGATGCTCTGTTAAATCTTCTAAAGGGATGAGATATCTTCCTCCTTTGTTCTTCCTCTTGTTCTCTTGTGAGAGATTCTCGAAACGTACCTCTCTTCCCGTATGAGTCGTGCGATCAAATATTCCTTCTTATATTGAACCCCCTTGATGTTCTTCTTGCTGTAAGTGAACCCCCTTTTTTTGGTGAAACCAAGAAGTATCGATCAATCTTAGATATATTGCATGATCTATCGTTGTGATTTTGAGTTAATCTCCTTCTGTTTCTCCTGTCCCTATTATATAATGCTCTCTCCATGTTTCTAATGGACTTTTCTTGGGTGTTGGCCAGTGTGGTGGTGTCTATGCATCCTCGGGTGGATGCAGTCTTCCAAGAGAGGTGATTGTGATCAGTTTTGTTAGTCTATTCAAATAACATCGTAACATTTTGAGATAGGAGATTTGTTGCTTCTCTATTATTTTAGGTGAAACTGTAAGTTATCATGTTTTATCCCACTGAATCACAATAGAATTGACATAATAAATATTTAAATCAGATAAATAAATTAATATCAATTGTATGTTATTGCCTCTTGTTTTGGTAGATAGTGTGATATCTATTATTTCTTTGTTTTCCTTTTCATTATTGATGGAAATTGGTAAAGAACGTAAATCTAGAATTAATTGTAATTATTTTTCAATGATAAATAGGCATAAAAATGAATTTGGTGGTTGTTTTTGTAATTTGATGTTAATCAAATTGATGCAGTAAGCATTTTTAATCAATTTGTGATAACTATGATAGCTTGTTGTTTAGGTTACCCATAGTTAGAACATACAAATAATAAATCGGTTAATTCCAAATGGAATAAAGAATCAGTTGTTTGACAAAACGATAATGCCTCGTAGGGTTCTGAATTACCCTATTTCTTGTAAAGGCCAAGAGTCTTATGCTTGGAGATATGTGAGCTAATTGTGTTTGAAGATTTTATGCCTTTTTTAGGGCCAATAGCCCATTCAATATAATGTTTGTTTTCCTACTTATTTTGTTGTGGTGTGATCTTGGATGGCTGTTGTGATACGTGGTGGTGGGGAGGCCCATTGGATGTGGCATCAGTTGACGCCTAGAGTGGAGAGATGCATCGATTTATATGTTGGTGTTGGGGAGGACACCAGAGATAATGAAACGGGTTGGATGTGAATGTTTGGATGCTTGCTGATTCTTTCAGGTTATTTATATACTTTACTTTCCCCACTCCTCAAAGTAGCTAGTTTTCGTACCCTCCTTCCAAAAGGGGTGAAGATGCGCAGACTATGTCACATGATTTCTGTGTTTAGGTTCTCAAAGGAGGATGGGTCTATGCTCTGGCAATAGGTGGAAATAAATTGACGGGTAGTTCAAATACCCATCATGTTGATCCCCTTTGTGTTTGGTATCTTAGAATGATAATCTAGAATATCTGGGAATATGGGAAAGTAATAATATTGTAAATGAATGATTTAATAAATGATGTTAACACATTGGGTTGGAGCTTGTTGGGGCGCAATGATGAGGTTTCATTTTAAATGAATAGTGGACTTTGGATGTGATTCTAATGAAATATAATGTGAAATTTTTAGTGGTTAATTAAATTTTAATGAATTAATTAACAGAAATTGCAACTGATAAAAAGAGAATGAAGTAATGTAATAAATATTTTTAAATGCGTGTGTGCTTATAAAATACCTAGTCATAGAAGTTACAGCCAGGAGTTCGAGAGACGTTAGTTGCAGTTGAGTCTAATACTAGGTTATTCCAATAGTGTGGTTTTGAGATATAGTATATTATGTACATTTTGTGTTTCTATATGCTACTCCACCCCGACAGTTAGGGAAACTGACACCCTAGGGATTTCGAGCTATGATGGGTGTTTTCCTCAAAATTCTGGTGGGAGGATGGATGGCTGACTACTCCCTTTGGATCTGCTCTCTTATCTTGGTAGTTACATATGTTGGTAGAAAAAATGGATAGTTTTCCCTATATATGTGTTCAGAGGGCTGTAATGTCTTGTGGTTATTCAAACACATATATTAAAAATATATTTTTCTATGGAATACTATAGGTGTAACATGTATAGGTTGTAATGGCTTGAGGATCCCTACTCGGTGTATGGGCTATAATGGCTTGAGGTTTAATAACCTGACGTACGATAAACGTTTGAGAGCTGTGGTGGCTCCGAAAAACAACCTCGTTACCTTGGTTGTGTTGATGTAGTGGTTGTACAACACGAGGTGCATATTTTTGTGCTTCTCCTTGGTATCTTCGGGCAATCCTTTTTGAAGAGAGATGCATAGGACGTGCGGCGTTTCGGAAAAGTGGAAAACTATTGGGGAAGTAGTAGCGGGGTACCCTTGATATTATTTATTATATTATATACTCTTGTATTTGATACTTGTTGAAAATATCCATGGTGAGGATGGGACCTTAGTATACATGTTTAGGCGATGAGTTAGTTTCAGTTATTGTTTAGTGTGCTTTAGCATTCTTTCTTTACTTTTTCATGAGAGGATCCAGAGAGGATCCTACAGAGTATACTGTTATACTCACCCTATGAATATATAAACTATTTTTCAGGTCACTTGAGGAAGGTTGGAGATCAGGCTGGTTACTATTAGATTGGGGTTGCGGGATCTGTTCGGGCTTCGTGGTTGATGTTGTTTTTACCTTCCTTTGGTACTTGCAGTTTTTACTTTAGATTGTAGTAGTTTGGTCTAAAATTAAAAATGTTTAGTTGGATTTTATTTTATATTGTAGTCATTGGTTGTAGTTGGTTGGTGTTTGTCTTATTTCTATCTTTCGCATGTGTTCTCTTAGAGGGTAATGTCTCTCATTTGTGTGTTTACTAAACCCTCGGTACTAATCGACAACTCCGGGCCTACTGGAAGCGGAACTCAGGGGGTCACTATCTCCCTTCTCACATTATCGGCCTAGGAGGGGTATACCTTTTGGGGAGGGGGTTATGACATGTAATGCAGGGTTACAACTACAAGGAACATGGGAATTATGGGAACAATTTCCCTAAGCCATGGTTTATCAGAGGAAATCAACAAAAATCTCCAAGGCAACAAGAAAGGACTTATGCTATCACTACTGATAAGGTGGATCCGAACAACGATATAATGACCGGTTTGATAGTTATTCATTCATGAATAGCAAACCTACTATTTGATTATGGTTCTACGCATTCTTTCATATCCTGCAAGTTTAATAGAATTATTCAAACACCACCTCAAAATTTGGAGGTTGAGTTATCTATGAGAACATCAAATATTGAAATTATTATGTCCAAGGTTTATAACTTCTCCCTGGTAAATGTTTGTGGGATGAACCTCCCAGCAAATCATTTCATACTTTTTCTAGTGATGTTTGATGCTATTTTGGACATGGATTGGCTATCTTTATACAAAGCCAAAATTAACTGTCAGGAAAGGGAGATCACTCTTGAAATCCCATAGTATCCTCAAATCCTATATAAATGTATATAGAAAGATGAATACCCTTCAAAATCATTTTCTCAAGTGTGAAAAATGTTTCCTTTTGAGCAAGCATATCTTTGATAAATAATTGAGACAAAGGAGACAATCATGCTCGAAAACATGCCCATTGTAGGGGACTGGACATATGTATTTCCCAAATAATTTTATATTCTTCCTCCTAATCACGAGGTTGAGTTCTCAATTGATCTTATTCATGGATCCTTACCTACATCAAAGAAACCTTATAGAATGGTCATAGTTGAGCTAGAAGAGATGAAGAAGCAGTTACAGTAGAATCTAGACATGGGTTTTATACACCTGAGTGCTTCGCCTTAGGGAGCACCAATACTGTTTGTTAAGAAGAAGGACTGATCAATGCACCTCTGCATTGACTATCGTGATCTCAATAAAATCACGATAAAGAATATATATAGTCTACCTTGGATAGATGACTTGTTCGATCAGTTATGTGGAGCCACTTATTTCTCTAAGATAGACCTTATGTCGGGATATCACCAATTAAATGTAAGGAATGAAGATATTTCTATAACTACCTTTTGAATGATGTATGGAAACTATGAGTTCAGAGCGATGCCTTTCGGATCCATTAATGCCCCAAAAATATTCATTGATTTAATGAATAGAGTCTTTATAGATTACCTCAACAAATTTGTGGTAGCCTTTATCAATGATATTCTGATTTACTTCAAGAGCAAGAAGGAACTTCAAGAGCAAGAAGGAACATGAGGAGAATTTGAATACTGTACTGATGAATTTACGAAGAGAGAAATTTTATTTAACGTACAGTAAATGTGAGTTCTAGATGGAGGAAGTATCATTCATAGGTCATGTTATCACTAGCAAAGGGAAATTTTGTGGACCCTTCCAAAACAATGGAAATGTAAGAGTGACCCAAACCAGATCCACCTCTTTCTAGGTCTAGCTGGGTATTATCAATGATTTGGGAAGGACATATCATGATTTTCAAACTCAAAGACCAAGCTGACAAGGAAAGGAGTGAAGTTCGTCTAGACCCAATAATGTGAGGAAAGCTTTAAGGAGCTAAAATATTTTTTTATCACTACATCAATAATCACACTCCAAACAAGAGTATAACTCTTTGTGGTGTACAATAATGCTTCAAAAAATAGATTGGGTTGTGTACTAATGCAAAATGATACCTAGTAGTCTGTGCCTCAAGGCAGCTGAAAATCCATGAGAAAAACTATCTCACGCATGATCTGGAATTGATTGTTGTGATCTTTGCGTTGAAAACCTGGCTGCATTATATCTATGGGGAGAAGTGTGAGATATATACTGATCACAATATTCTCAAATATATTCACACAGAATGAGCCTAATATGCACCAGTAAAGATAGTTATAGCTCATCAATAATAATGGCTGGTCAATGAATTACCATCTCTGTAAGGCAAATAAAGCGGTGGATGATCTAATTAGAAAGAATCTTGCATCTTTATCAATGATGAGAATTGAAAAAGATCCAATCTTATTAGATTTTCATAGGATGAAAATGGGAATCATTAAAGTAGGAAAATCATCAATCTTTTATCAAATGATTGTTCAAACATCCCTCATGGATAAAATAATGGATGCTCAAAGAGAATATGTGGAAATTCTGATAAGGGTGGAATCTATCAGAAATGGAAAACCCTCTGATTTAAATATTTATGAGGATAAATTTGTAAGATCTAGGTCATTATTATGTGTATCATCTGATCCAATGATAAAGAATCAGCGTCTGAATGACGCACATATCTCAACCTTCTCTATTCACCCAGAGAGGACAAAATGTATCAAAATATCTATGAGAATTATTGGTGAGACAATATGAAGAATGAGATTACTAGTATACATCAATGTGTCTGGTATTTCAGCATGTGAAGGCTGAAAGGAAAAATTCTAATGGGATGATGCAACCACTACCATACTAACATGGATGTGGGAAAACATCACCATTAACTTTGTCACATGACTTCCAAGGAAATGCAGAGGAAACAATGCTATATAGGTCATTATAGACCGTCTTACAAAGACGGCTCACTTTATCGCAATTAGAGAGGACATATCATTGGATCAACTTACATTGATATATATCAAAGAGGTGGTAAGTCTGCATGGAGTACCACTATCTATTGTATCCAATAGAGATTTGAGATTCACCTCAATGTTCTGGAAAATTCTCTTGTATATCTTAGCACTGAACTGAACTTCAATATGGCCTATCATCCTCAAACTGATGACTAATCTGAACGAACTATTCTGACACTAGAAGACATGTTGAGAGCATGTTCTATGGACATAAAAAGAGGGCAGGACCAACATCTTCCACTAGTCAAATTTTCCTACAATAATTTCCACTCCAGAATCTGAATGGCACCATATAAAGCCCTTTATGGAAAAAAGTGCAGAACACCGGTATGTTGGGATGAAGTTGGTGAGAATAAGAAACTAGGACCTAAAATGGTCAATGAAATGATGGAGAAGGTGAAAACAATTTAGCAACACATCAAGGCTACCCAAAGTCTACAATAGAGTTATGTAGACAATCGTCGACAAGACCTTATGTTCAAAGTTAGATACATCGTATTCCTCTACATATCTCAATGGAAGAAGGTCAAGAGGGTTGGGAAGAATGTAAAGCTAAGTTCTAGATACATCAACAACTTCGAGATTCTTGATCATGTTGGAGTTGTCGCCTATCGACTAGCACATCCACCTACCATGTCTAGATTACATGATGTCTTCCATGTATCCCTCTTAAGGAAAGAAATACCAAATCCTTCACATGTACTAACTTCAGAAGTGGTAAAGTTGGAGAATGATCTTACTTATGGGGATCAGCCAGTGATGATCTTGGATCGTAGAGATAAATTTCTACGTTACATGACTACTCACCTGATTACAGTACTATGGCGAAACCATAAGTATGAAAAAAATGGAATCAGAAGGAAGCATTGAATGAAAAGTACCCATACCTGTTTATGTCTTAGAATGTAAAACGAAATTTCAAGGACGAAATTTCATAAGGGGGAAGAATGTAATGACATAATGTTTTATCAATGAAACTCTCTTCTTATAATTATGTATTAAAGTATAATCACATAAGATTACCTATAGAACACAATACAAACCATATAAATAAAAAATGACTAAAATAAAAGGTATCTCTATAAGTTAAGGAACATATACGGATTAAATAGTAACTTGACCTTTTGAATAGTAATGTGACCTTTATGAATAGTAAATCGGTCAATGTAATAGTAACCTCACCAATTAATCTATAAATAAAATTTATCCATCTTATATGTGACACTATGATATAATTATATCAAAGTATAAGTAAATAAATTTTTAAAAAATTATTTATAAAATGTCGGTATTTTTGTAAGTCTAGTATATTTTATTACAATTTTTTGATTAATTTTATAAATTAGAAAAAAAATTATTTTCATAAAATAAATTAATAAATTATTATTTTGATGTCTTATGATCATAATATAATTTTATGAGACCTTAATTAATTTTTCAAAATGATAGAAAAACTATTTTATTTTTAAAATTTGTATTTTTCAAGTAAATTATGATTTCAATTGAAAATTATATTTCTCATATTTAGAAAATTAGTTTTGAAAAATGGAGTTAATTTTTGAATTCTACATATTGAGAGACGGTTCGATTAAATTTTTGGGATATTTCTAAAATACTAGAATTTTTGGTGAATAATAAAATATGATAATTTACAATAAATGCTAAATAAATGAATTTTTGCATCATTCTTGAGTCATGGATGATGGAAATGGTCATTTTTTGAACTCACATGCTCTATTTACAATTTTTTGTCACAAAAATCAAGACTATTCATAGTCTTGATCAAAAATATTATACTAATGATTAAAATAATGAAAAATTTCTCCTCTCCTCCACTATGAATACCACCATTCTTTACCTCCTCTATTCACTTCGCTCAAGCCTTTTTAGTCAAAATTCTGCCTAAATATCTCCTTAATCTTCTCTCCCACGTTCATGTGTTCTTGGCCTCATAAAAATACCAAAACCTCTACCCTAAAGAGACTCTCAAGGAAGATATATTCAAGAGGTAAATTCCGCTTTTCTTTTCTTTTATTTTCTTTTGAATTCCTTTCTTTCTTTTTATTTCCTCACCTACATTCATTGAAATTTTATGATAACTCTGTTACATTAAATGTACTTAAATTTTGTTATTATAATGAAATAATTCATCATCATCTCTCATTTCCCCTCTTTTTATACTAGAAATGAAAACACAATCTCAGATATGCTAATTTATCACATTTAAGGACGATGAGTTTTCAATTTATATTACCATCTTCAATTTTGGTCATGAAAATATTTTGATGATTTAAATAAACTATAAAATATGTATTATGTATAATTTAAGGGTCTGGAATATTTTGTACACATGATATTAATTTATAAAACAAAATGTGTTCGATGTGATAAAAAATCATCAATTAACCAAAACAGTTAACATTAAAGTTTTGTATAATGATTCATATTCACTATAAATAACCAAATAAATTTTATAACCATGTAATCTTTTGGATGTTCACTAATAACATACAACTTCAATTATGGACAATTATTTTCATCTTACATGATCATCCATACATATATATAAGTAAACTAATCATGAAACCCAAAGAAACAAACACTCTCAAACAATGAAATTGAACCTATTAACCCATAAAAAAGATCATAAATGAACTTAATAAGGTCATAATAAATCAATTTGATAAATAAGAGGTTCTGATAATAATATTTAATTAACTTAATTTGTCTATCCATGACATTAAGATCAAGTGAAGGACACCATCAGACTTAAGGTAAGGGATTCTACCCAAACCTCCATTATTCTTTCAGATTTCTTTATCTTTTATTTTACCCAAATAAAATTATAAATTATTTTTATTAACATATTTTAAATGTTGTTTATATTCTCCAAACTCATTAATCAAGATCCATTCATCATTCTATTTCGGGGATATACATGTTTTTTAATGGTTCCCTCCCCAATACTTCCTGAAAAGCAGACCCGTTTTATGGGAATTTCCTGAATTCTTACCGAATTTCAAGTGCACTATATCATCTGTTTTAAGCCACAATTGTTTTTATAAAATAATTCATTCTATTATAAAAACCTTTTATGTTCACTTCTAATTTTATATAAAATGTTACCCTCTTTTCTATTTTAAATTCTTTTTAGTATTTTCCTTAAAAATGCACTAAAATGTTTTAATACTAAAAATTTTAAATACTTTTTTTACATGTTATCACTTCTATTTGACATCACATACCATGATATATGCCAATTCATCCATATAAATGTCCATGTATGTTATAATTGCTTTCTTTCATGGACACTTGTATGATACGCTCATTTATTATGCTTTATGACATGATTATGATACTCTTTTCTTTTCATGGGTGCCCTTATGTTTATCTGTGAATGCTAATGTATGATTCTTTATACGTTTAGAATGTTCATGAACATGTTATGATGAGTTTGTCTAGATATAACTTCAATACATTGTGTAATGTTTAGTCTCATGAGACGTTATGTGCAATGGTGTTGGCGGTTAGCCTTGACTTGTGATACCTTCTGCAACGGTCTTGGTGGTTAACCTTGACTTGTGCTCCTCTATGTGCAACGAGTATTGACTCAGGCTAAAATCATGTATAATGTTAATATCACATTAGTATGATTCCATGTTTATATGATCCCATGTTTATATGTTATGATTCCATATGTTTCAAGCCTTTTTATATCATTATGTCATGTCTTATAACTCATGTGCTAAAGATGTATTATTATGCTTATTTCTTTACTGGGATTATAACTAATCACTTTGATCATGTTATCCCCAAGTTATTCTATGAATATGTATGAGAAGAATAGAAGTTAGGATCACTTTAATAATATTAAATAATGAAATGTTTTATTTAGCCCCATATTTTCATTTTTATCTACCTAGTATTCCAATACACTAGACTTCACGATCCTTGACCTGTAATATGATGTTCTATTATGATTAAAATCATGTAATGATATGTGTAAAAGGATATGGTATCTATAGATTGGACTCATCATTGAGGATAACTTAAAATTAATTGGAAGAGGGGTAAAAATTGGTTTGTAGTCTTGCATGTTGAAGCGTTTCAAGACTTTCTGTAAGTAATTTTTCTGTGATAGCCAAATCTTCCCATTATTTTTGTCCTGGTAAATATACATATTAAGAATATTGTTTGTTGGTCCCAATTACTTCATATCAAACTCCCTAGAAAACTATGTCTTCGTCTCCTGGATTTGATCTTTGTTAGTTCTGCAACCAACAATGAAATCATTACCATCTGAACCCTTGAAAAATGCACAAGGGTCTGAATGAGACTGTATAAAGATTTTTTCAACCTGAAAACAAATTTCTATTTTCTTTCTTCTGAAAATCCATTCGTTTGGAGTATATATATCTATTCATCAAGATCACCATGGAAATAAGAAATCTTTACATTTAACTTTTCTAGATGTAAACTGTATGTTTCACACATCCCCAAAAATATCCAAATTGTCATCAGTTTAATAGGAGAAAATATTTCATTGAAATCAATACCTTCCTTCTGAGCATATCACTTGACCACCAATCGTGCACGATATCTTTCGACCTTGTTGTTTCCATCCCACATGATATTAAAGACCCATTTGTTTCTTGTTCAATTATTCATCCCTCATCAGACTTCAGGTCCGGTATGGTCTTTAGTATTTGTTATAAATGAACCTCAAGGCCCCATTTAGAGAGTACCTTGGGGGGTTTAGGTCTACCTCATTTTATCATTCTACATGGTATCAGAGGGAAACTAATCTCGAAGCCCTTCTCCTATATTTTTCCCTTATCAGCCTCTAGGGTTACTACCCGTTGGGGGGCAGCGGACTCCATGGGCAAAGAACCATAGGTTTCTCCCGCCGCCCCCTTCCGGACATCCCTCTCTCCTGCCCGTAATACCTCTCCTGTAGCACACTCCCTTCCCGGCTCTCTGCCAGCCCTCAAACACATCGCACCTGCTTCGCCTGCCGTCTCCCTGCCAGACCTTCCTGGTGGTGACTCCCGACCCACACTTTGAATGCAGATTCCCAGCTCCCATGACTCCATCAGAAGCTACGCCCAGCCCCGCCTCTTTTGACGCTTCCCGGATACTGCCTTCTTCGGAAACTACCGGCCCCACCCTATCTGTTTGGACCTCCCACCGTGACCATCTATTCCTGCCATAACACCTCTCCCATGTCACTCCTGATGCTAGATCCCAGGGTCCCTCCCCATCCGACTTGGCTCCACACCTCCAGTATGACCTCTTCTTAATGAAAACTTCGGATGGGCCTCTACAAGAGGGGCCCTCCCGTGAAGGTTTCCACCGGCTACGCCTCCTCATTGCACACTTCCCCAATGACAGTTGTGCCTACTGCTATCCACAGCTTCTAGGTGGAAGCTCTCTCCTCTAGCAAATCTCCTGCTGTCGTGCCCTACCATTGTAGCTCCACCCCCTCCCATAGTGATTGTGCCTCCTAGCGCTGCCCGCAACTACGGCTTCCCAGCGTCACCTGACCCTACCTCCCAAGCTCATCCCAGCACCCCGTTCTCCTACATCTCATCCCGCGTTGGCAACTCTCACGGCGCTTCTCCCTGATGTTGCCCCTCCCACTAGCAACTCCTACCTATGCGTCGTCCATTTCGTAGCCCTTCCCTCTGCGCTTCCCAACAACTTCTCAGCTTTCACCAACCCCACTGCCATGTTCAGTCCGTCTCTTCCCCTCCCTGCTGATTTCTTCCGGACACCTAGACCTCCCTTCCCCTGGCCAGATCCCATCTTCCGACGCCAGATCCCTCCCTGCGTAGGATGACTCTAGAGGGCCATCCCCATCCAGCTGCCTCCTCTCCAGGTTAACATGTCCACATTCATGTTGGAATCTCCACTTATCCCTCAAATGAAAGCCCCTTCAATGTGCGTGATGCCCCCCTTACTCATGCGCTTCTCTCCTGGTAGTCACCTCCCATTCCCAGCAAAACCATTTTTGCGCGCTCCTTCCAGATCTAGAGAGTCGTCACCCTATCCGCCAGCACACCGTCGTGCTTCGCCCACCGTGGAAAATCACTTACATCACCTAGGATTCGGGCCCTTTGGTGTAGTAAGATCCCATAACGACTTTGTGAAATCACTTCCCCCTGTCACCAGCCCTACAAGTGTGGATTTCCCAGTGCTAGTGTGGCTTTTCCGACGCCTCATCAACCAGCCCCACTAGTGCGTAATTTCTGGTGGTCCGTCAATCAGACTGGTCTTGTGGTTCATGTGCTACGCCCATGACAACTTCATACATCCATCATCTAGAGGGGGAGCTACAAACATCACTTGTTTCTTTTATTTCATCTTGTTTTTTAATCAGGCTGGGTATGACCAGATTGAGGGGGAGTGTTTGTAGTCTATTGATTTCATTGTTTTTTTCATTATGTGTTCACGCTAGGTACACATAGCTTGAGGGGGAGTTTTGAGGTCTGCATCCCACATCAGAATTGAGGTCTGGTGTGGTCTTTAGTATTTGTTATAAAATATCCTCAAGGCCTACTTTAGATAGTACCTTGGGGTTTCGGGTCTACCTTATTTTATCGTTCTACATTTCTGATACCTTTCCTTCCATGAGGTAAGGAATCAAGATCTCAAGTATTATTCTTTTGCAGAGCTTCAGGTTCCTTCTACATTGCTTTCATCCATGAGAATACATCTATACTCTAGGTTGTATCCACAAAAAAAGATGGATCTGCATCCTCTGTCAATAAGCAGTACACAATATTGCTCTAAGTGACATAGTTTGAGACCCTTATTTTTTCTATTTCCACCCGTGTTGACCATCATGGTCCAGAATCAATCGGTTGAATGAGAAATGGGTTTATCCCCATTCTCCTCCTAAACCTAATCTTTATAGTTGAATGAAGAAATGTAAAATCAAACTTTTTTGGTATGTTGGGCGGTGGAACAAAAATAAAACGGTGCAATCAAGCCAAACAACCACAAACTAAATAAGGAATGAACTGGAGTTGTAATTTTGACAATGAAAGATCCATAACAGAATCAAAAGAGTGCAGAATAATAATAGGACACACTGAATTAACGCGCTTTGGTCCTTTAGGGGACCTACGTTCATGCCAAGAACACCACACCCATGCAAACCTTTTATTGATTTTAATGCAATTGAAACAAGTACAATAAAACAATCGAACCAGGAAGAAGAAATATAACAAGAAAGGAAAATGAAGGAGATTTATGGGCTGCAAACAAAGAAACCAGTAATCAACTGACAATGACGGACAACCGGCTGCCCGATAGTCTTGTTCTCTTAAAGTCGAGGTGGATTGCACGACCTCCCGATTCTGGTGGTTCATCCGTGCACCGGTTACTCTTGAGTTCCTGAAATCATCAATCGAGGCCACACTTCTTCTGTCTGAGAAGGGGGTTGTCTCCACCACGCACCGGCCACCGGATGATTCCAAAGTAGATCAACATGCCTGGACGAGCATCGATGAAGAGGCCTACACCATGAACCACAGAACAGCAGTAGCACTAGCGTTCATAGATTAAGGTTAGAGCACCACACTGAAGGAAGATCCAAGAAACTGAATGGATTCGCTAATATGGGAAGATATAGGAAGGGGCATTGAAAATCCGCTGCGAGCCTTCAAAAACGTAACTGTATGCCCTATCCAAGGATGCCATCGAGCCAATGTTGAACGAACTGCCCAAAAAACCCAAACAGAACACCAAGAAACACTAATGGATGGAGGGTTGGGATGATTTGGGCGTCCATGCTCATCAACGGCCAGGAATGAAGGCAATAAGACACCTGGATCACCACAATGGTCAATGGCTCAATAAAACTAGCGTGGAAAAAAATTAAAAGGTTGGAAAATATATTAAAAATTTTTAATATGAAAAACATATTAAGAAAAAAACTTAATTAAAAAATCTCTACCTTTTCAATTAAATTTGATATGTTCTTGCACCTAACCTACGAATTGAATTGGGAAATTAAGCTAAACAACCTAAGAAAAACATCGAAGACCATAACCAGTGCAAGTCAAACTATTCACTGTATATTTCCAACCTGTGTATCAATGTGATACACATTTTCCTTCAACAATTCCATCTAATCTACTACTTAAACATGCTTATAATTAAACTAACTAAACATAAAAAATATCCATACCCGCACTTACCTGATTCAACTGCTGATATCATGCCATCGAGGAAACCCCATACTATAAACTAATACCTGCACAAAAGTAGCAATCAATGAAGCACCAATCCTCAAATTATAACAGTAATAAAAAGAATGAACATAAAATCAATAGTGCATATGAAAACAGTAGTAGAAAAGAAAATATCTCCTGAAAATGAAAGCAAACAAGCAAACAAATCACAAGGCTCAGAGCATGAAAATCACTTACTCCACCTAGATCTAAGACAGACCCAAAAAACTCTCTCCACCTAAGGACAAGACACTCCCTAGACATGTGCAATAGGGGAAGACATCTCCTAACCTCAACCATTGTGAAACCCATACAACCCCAATCCTAGAGCCAACTCTTAACCACAAGGAATGAAACCCAAAAAGCAAGGGAAACCAACTACTGACTTAGGGAAAATACATCGTAGTCTAGCCCACATACGAAATCAAGCACCTTATTCCCAGGTACCCATCAAATGTCAACAAAGAGATACCAGCAACACCCCATTCATATGGTATGGTGATCAGCCAGACACATCCCATGATCTTCTTCTCTTAACAATTACCCAACGTTATACTGTCCTCACACCACATTACCTCACAAGAGACGTAACACCCCTAGGAGAAAAAGAAAGAAACAAAACCCAAAGTCAAACCCACAACTCTTCACCCCTAAAGCACACTAGAAACACTACAGAACTACAGTATCGTCGAATCTAGGATCAACAACATTATATTCATCCCCATCACAACTCAAACCATTCCTTTCAGGACAATCCCTTTTAAACTATCCTCGTTTCCCACACTGATAGCACATTAGTATCCTAAACTGACCTGCACCTTTCTTTTTACCCTTATCACTTTTTTCCCTTGTCCCCTATTATTTTTTCTACCCATAGCATTAAGCCCCTCTCCCTGTGATCTTATCCCGTTATTGGCCTACAAATATTTTAAAAGAAGGGCGTAATTAACCTCTTCCAGGGTCAGTGAGTCTCTACCATAAATCATAGTCTCAACCAAATATCTATAATTGTTGTCAATAGAAATTAAGAGAATCATTTCCTGATCCTCATCATCGACTGGTACATTTAAATTGGAAATATGTAACATGATTTTATTAAACTCATCAAGATGTGATTTGATAGAACTGCCAGTTTTCATCTTAAAAGTAAACATGCAATGTTTTTTATACAATTTATCCACTAATGATGTAATCATATACAACTTCTCTAATTTCAACCAAATGTCAGAAGTAGTGGACTCGAAAGAAACTTCCCTAAGGACCTTATATCCTAGGGAAAGAAAAAGGGAGATATGGGACTTAACTAGCACATCAAGGGGTACATCTTGGTATTCTACAACAGTCTAACCAGATTGATTAACAGATGTAATGGGTTTCTTGGGCCCACATGGAAAATCAATTAGACCATTCTGAACAAGCAGTGCTCTCATTTTAATTCTCCACAAATTGAAATCGTTTTCTCCATCGAATTTCTCAATTTCGTATCGCATTGTAGTAATGTTTATCTAGATGAGTTGATGTCGAGTGGTTGGGGACAAAAATAGGCATACGCCCCCAAAAATTGACCAGTCTCACTGGGTAAATGTGTACTGTGAGATACAAAAATTAGAGTATTTCATTGAATACAATGGTTTCTATTAACAAATAGAATTCAATTTAAACATGCAGAATTAAACAGAGATGTAGATGCAAATAAAATACAAGAAAACCCAAATTAATAAGCTGTAAAAAGACTGCAAAAAACTGTAAACATAATACAACAAGGCTGTAAACAGTGGAAGAAATAAAGAAACAACAATAGCAGTGGAAGCAAGAAATCAACGGCAATATAAGATTGTAGAAAGCACAAAGGACCAGAAGAAGATCAAGGAAATATCAAAATCAAAGCAACACAGTAGCTATGAAGGCTCTAATACCACTTGTTGTGGTATGTTGGGCAGCGGAAAAAAATACAATGGTGCAATCAATCCAAACAACCACAAACTAAACAAGGACTGGCCTGGAGTTGTAATTTAGATAATGCAAGATCTAAAACAGAATCAAAAGAGTGAGAAATAATAAAAGGACACATTGATTTAACGTGTTTCGGTCCCTTAGGGGACCTACGTTCACGGTATGAACACCACACCCATGCACACCTTTTATTGATTTTAAAAAATTTAAACCATTAAAAAAAACAATAGAACCAGGGAGAAGCAATAGAACCAGAAGGAAAACTAAAAAAGATTTATGGGATGTGAACAAAAAAACCAGAAATCAACTCACAATGTTGAAAAACGGGCTATCCGGCGGTCCTGTTCTCTTCAAGATGAGGTGGATTTCAAGGCCTACCAATTCTGGTGGTTCATACACCCACTAATCCCTCTTCAGTTCCTGAAATCATCAATCGAGGCCTCACTTCATCAGTTAGGGAAGCGGGTCATCTCTACTATGCACTGACCACCAGATGAGGCCGAATGAGTTTGAAAGTCTTGGATGAGCACTGATGAAGAGGCCTACACCATGAAGCGTAGAAAATCAGTATCACTACGGTTCATGGAGGAAGGTATGAGCACCACGCCGAAGGAAGAGCCAAGAAACTGAATTGATTCGCTGCAACAGGAATAGATTGTAGAGACCCGAAGCTTGACGTACATTGACATTACATTACATTTGCGGAATACTTAGTACATAAAAAAACACACACACAATGATCGTAATAGTTTAGTGTCTTTGGAAACTCAGAATATAATCTTCTAATCCTGGTGAAAGATCTTCAATATCTCCCATAAAGATCTTCCTTTTTTTATACCTAAAAACCTTTCTTTATATCCTGGGGAAAAGAAAACATAAAAGGGTGAGCGCAAATGCTCAGTAAGGGTAAACAAAATAAATATCAATCACATCGTATACACAAGCACATAACTTTTGGAAATCTTAACCTGCAAAAGAGATCATAATTTCATAACATGGGATAAATCATGGCAGTTAAATGTAATCACAATAATCATAACATAAAACATTAAACTTTGTGGCATACACACATAATCATAGAAAATCATTTCTTGTTAGTCAAGACTCATTGCCAAGACTATCTTAGTGGAAAAAGTCCCTTTCTGAATCGAGTAACCCTCGTTCCAGTCCTGTTTCACTGAACCGAAATAACCTTCCGTTCCATCCATGTCTATCTCATGAGATATAAAATCTTTACCCAATGCATTGGAGGGAGATATAGGTCCCACCCATCTCTTAATGAATCCTTTTCTTATGTGTGCCACAGAATCATAAATCATACATCATTGCATAACACATGTAATACAAATGGGAATCTTAAACATCATGACATCATAAAACAATTCATATAAGATAAAGGAATTCATAAAAATAATTCCATCACAACATGATCAAATCAATGTAATAATAGGGATAAAAACAGAACCCTTTTATTATCTTAGATGGAAAATAATTTTGATAAAATACTTGAACTCCATTCTTGAGGAAAATATCCTTTCTACTTCAAAAATATTTTTCCTTTCATAACATGTCATACGACTTTAAAATAAAAGAAGTTGATTAAAAATAAACTTGAAAACATGTAAAGGAAGCTTCTTGGAAATAATGTTTTAAAAATCCATTCATGCCGTATAAGTTAAAAAAACATTCTTCATACTTTTGTCAGAAAAGTCAAAAAGTACCTCGTATGAAAAACGACAAAAGATTCCTTTCATATATTTTACTAAAAACTCACCGAAGGGTAAAATAGGATTTAAACAATTGTAGGTGAATGGAAATAATATTACATATTGAGGAAACATGGATGTGGATGATAAAATACACCCCAGTAAATGCCAAAGTATAAACAATCTCGGATAAAAATGAGATTGTGATATTTCCCTTACCTTAGGTCCGACTTGCTTTGTACGTGTCCGAACCTCCTGTATAATGATTTACATAATGTTATTGACTTATTAAAGAATCAAATTCATTGTTATGATATCATATATGGCTCTCTTATGGCTTTATATTACCCGGTCTTTTGTAAATTCCATGTTAATGAAGCGTTTTGGGTAAAATCGTTTCATTTATCTTAGGTGTTTTGACTTGTTGTTCTTGACATCATTATTACTTATATCATGATTTACTTACTTCCAGAATATAAAATATGATTTATATACCATATATATTCAGTATATATATATATATAATAGATAGATAAATAAAATGAAAAACACCGTTCATGGAGACGGTAGTCCGTACGTACGCATGAACGCTGTTTTACTTTCCTTATTGTCTTGAAATGGAAGTAAGTAGATGACATACATATATATATATATATACATATATCCAGTAGCTTTATAATGTCATATATTTCATTATTATTTATTATATATACTTTATAATCATTCTTAAATGGTTAACATGGAGAATGAATCTCATCGCGTCGTGGAGACGGTAGTCCGTACGTACGCACGAGCGATGATATCATTTCCATAAATATTGAACTGAATCGGAGTGGATTATACAATATATCAGAATCAATATGATGTTGTAATAACTATGTATAGTTATTCATTACACCATTATACCCATCCATGTAAGGTGGTGGTGGAAAATAGATTACACCACGGCGTGGAGACGGTATTCCGTACGTACGCACGCGCGGTGATTTCTTTTTCCGTAGGATGGATAGATGGTGAAATAGGGTTGTTTCATACTTATAATAACATATCAGTATATTAGTGATACTGATGTTATTACTTCATAATTAAACAACCTATGAAGAAGAAGTGGAAGAAGAAATAAAGATGAAAGAATTGGTAACGGTAATTACCTCTTCTTTGAAGCGCCTCTTTGAGACCTCCTCTTAGGGCACTAAAATTGGTCTTTGAGGAAGACCAGAACCTCTAGGATGTTTCTAGGGAAGTGGAGAAGATATTTTGGCAGGGGTTGGCCGAGCTTGAGTGCTCAAATTGGTGTGAGGAGGAGGGGGAGGAGGTGTCCTTTTATAGAGGAGGAGAGGGGCACCTTAGGAATTCTTAAAAATATTAATTTATAATAAATCTAACCCTACTTAAAAACCTCCAAAAATGACTCATATTCGAAGATTAGATGATATAGGGTTGTAATCTCATCAAAAAATCAAATTTAGACATGTTTGGATATTATGTTAAACCTTATCAATTAGATTTAACTCTAAGTTAAATAATTTAACTTTTACCGTGTCTTTTTGTTTTCTTTCACTATATGGTTAATACACTTACTATAACATGCCAAACGAACCCCAAATTGTTTATTATTAATATATATATCCTTATCTAAGTCATTTGGCCGAACCTTAGATTTTTAGGAATAAAATAACAATTAATAATATAATATTTTATTTAAAAACTATTTTGTGTCAATTTTGACACTATTTGATATATGATTTTTGTGAAAGTCATAACATAATTATATGTTCGAACCAAGTTGATTAAATCAACACTAATATATCATAGTAACCTATAAAATTAGTGGAATTCATAAAAAGTCTTAAATTACATTTATTTTGGTATTTATATTATCAATTATGTCAATATTTCATTAATAAGATAATTACTGCATCATCTTTGTGTTATAAATAAATTAAATTATTTGATTTCGAAAAATTACAAATAAAATACCATCATGTACGAAATCTTTTTATCTTTCTAATTAATATTTAAAATCGAATTTATCTTATGTATAACCCCATATTAAAAATGATTTACTTATTAAACATTGATTTTAACTATTTTAACCCTTCTTTAAATAAATTAATAATAAATGTCCTAATCTAATCCAAGTGGGCCTAAATGGTCATATGTTATTCCTAAGTTTGTTTTTGGTCGAATTACACTTGTCCAATAGAATTAGGACATGTGTTAGGGTAATAGTAATATCACATTTACCCTTAGTTACCCTATTTACTATTAACCACGGTAAAAAAAATAAAAAGTTATTATTCACCAAAAAATTATTTTTATCTCATTGAACCACATTTTACTTACTGATATCAACCGTGTCTGTCGGATTTTCGAAATTCCATTCACAGAAGCGGTAAAATTAAGTTTTATGCAAAATTCAGTTTTTTAACTACCACTTAGTAGTTTCACTATTCATCAAACATTGATGTTTTTCAGAATAATGCCAAAATTTCATCCTAAGCTATATTTCATATTCCGAATTCAAAAATGAAGTCTATTTTACCAAATTCATAACCTAAAAGTTTCATTAATTAATTTTATAATTAAATCCCGCTGTTAAAACAAATAGCGTGTTTTTAAGAAACAATATCTATCAAAAGATTGACACTTGATTATGTCTGGTTTAAATGTGAAATTACATCCAATGACCAACATTGTATTAAATTGTAAAAATATATTCTAAATATACTTTAAAACCACTAAAATTAATGATTTATCACTATTAATTATTTCGATTAAAAAAGTTGTTTTTAATTATAATTTAGTAATTTTCACTATTCATCATAAAATAAAAGTTATCCGAAAAGTACCAAAATTTCACATTAGGCTAAATTCGATACTCCGAATCCAAAAATGAAGTTCATTTTGAAAAATAAGATCTACAGAATTTCAAAAATTGGTTATTACTATTCATAACGGCTAGTTTTAATAATATTTTAATAGCATATCGTTGTTTAGTGAAACTCGGTATTGCGTATTACACACGCTATCGAGGAAGGTCGCGATTGCGTGTAATGCAAGGCAAGTCAAGGATGTGTGTTGTGCAAGCTCCTTTTGGTGTAGCGTACAACACAAGACATTAAAATTAAAAAGAATATTTTTACTAAAATCTCGGGCTGTTACATTCTACCCCCCTTAAAATGAATTTCGCCCTCGAAATTCGTCGGGGTTATAAATAGTTTACTATTCGAAAGTTTCTTTAATAGAAACCCACATCTTAAAAAGGAATACCAAAACCAATCTTTATGAAACGAAAGTATGAAACGTAACGGTTACCCAAATAAACTAATCACTGGGTTTCCACATAGGTGAAAATATGGATATGGAAGAAAAATCTAACCATCATGTTCTGATGGAGAGTGGTAGAGAACATGGCTATGGAAAATCTAGCAATCACAAAGCCATAAATTTGTGACGATCTAAGGTACCATCTGATTAATCAGATATAAGAGCACTAGGACATCATTTTTGGTTTTCAAGATCATTTCCCTAAAGTTGATGAATTAAAAGAAATACTTACATGATTTTGTTACAATCTCACTATTGTTCGTGAATTGAACAATTTCCACTTCATATCATGAAGTTGAATTTGTTATTCATGAATCATTAGCAGATCTTGTGATAGAAGTATGGGTCATTCCATTTATTTCCAACAAAAGGTTAGCAAAAGTATAAGTCCATCTTATAGTGAGATTAATCGTATATGGTTCCAAAAATGAACTTATACTTCATATATCATACCGCTTAATAAAATAAAACTAGTTTCTACAAAACAGGGACTTCCTATAGGCCAGTGGTAGGCGATAAAGGCCAGTCGCACTTTGGTTGTGGGTTCCATTCCCACAGCCCTGTCCGAAGCGATGGGCTGTCGCCCGTCCTGCAGGTTGTCCTTTTTCTAAAACTATATTACTATAACATCCCATAAATAATATCAAGAGAACTTCAATCCTTAATCAATAAGAACTTATGTACAACATAATCCATTCCAATTCTTTAGGCTTATCCATAATACCGCCGTCTACTCTCATAACATAGTGAAAATGATTACCAGAGATTTAACAGCATCGTCGATCCCCATATATCATAAGATATGTTTTGTTGGTCACATTCCAAACATTCAAAGTCCTTAATCATGTATTCTATTGAATACCTTAGTGAAAACATGAATGCAGTTAAAATCTAACACTTTCCACATACCAAAATCGTCAAAATTCTATATAATCAAACCATGATATCACTTAGTCCTTATATCAATCATGAGCTCATGAATACTATTAAACATTTCATTTTCTCGTTTTCCATTCATTATGAGCATATCATCTTATTTCCAAAAAATATATCAATCACTTTGAATACCACATTAGAAAAATACATAAATATTCCAATACTACATGATACAACATTATTTTGGAATCCCATTACATAAACACTTAATCATTCCACCACATCATTGTCATATTCAACATTGCCAATAGAGATCGCATGTGACTTCCCTTTGTCCTTTGCCTTAAGTGGTTGCTCATGTTGATCGTCACTAACCCTTGGATTAGGGCATTTATTAGCATAATGCCCCATTTCCTTGCACTTGAAGCATTGAAGTGTTGGTGGTGCGTTCTCTTCAGTGTTTGCTTTATTCACATCATTAGAAACCCTTTTTCCATTACTTCGACACTCAGCTGCTCGATGACCTTCTTTTCCACACTTAAAACATTTTCTAGTCCCTTTAAGACAATCTCCACCATGCTTCTTTCCACACTTTGTGCATAAGGAAACATTCATCTTCTTTTCACCATTATTTTGAGATTTCTCCTTGAACTCCATCTTTCGTTTCTTGTCAAAACCATGAGATGGATATGTAACACCAACTTCCATTTCTACCTTGATAGCACAACGCACAATTTCTTCATAGCTGTTAAAGTCTCTTATAGCTAATGCCCTTCGAAGACTTGGTTTTAAGCCACTGAAAAATCGGTCAACTTTACTTTCAGGTTGGATGATAATACCAGAAGCGTACCTTGCAAGTCTTGTAAAATTTGCTTCATAGGTACCAACTGATTCATCATCCATTTGCTTCAGTTCAAGAAACTCTTTCTCCATCTTTGTTCAAAGAATACGAGGGAAGTACTTACTAAAAAACAAGTTCTTGAACTCGTCCCATTCCATGGACTCAATTTCATCTCTTGGCCTCGTATTCTTGATAAGATTCCACCATTGATCAGCTTCACCTTCCAAATGATATACTGCTATGATGACTTTATCATGTTCAGAACATTGAAGAACTGAAAATATCTTTTCAGTAGTACTGATCCATTGTTCAGCCACAAGTGGATCAGAAGACCCACTGAAAGAAGGTGGACGTTGCCTCATGAAGGACTCAATAGAATATTGTTCCCTTCTCTGCTCGTTTGGAAGTCCAGAATGATTCATAGATTGTGTTAGTATAGCAATAATATTTTGCACTCCATCTCCCATAACATTTGTTCGTTCAGGAGGGCAATCATTGCATTGTCCATTGCATTGATCAACACGGTTCCTTCGGGTTCCAGCCATTGTCTAAAACCCAAAAAGAATAGTGTGAGAGGAAAAAATCATGCTAGGGAAAACAACATTATAAAGGGGGAGTACCCTCAATATCTATCATCTTAGGTTAAATTATAAGATCATTAGTGCAATTCTAGGACTATAACCTATACGTATACTTAACCTTAAAGACATCCCTAGACATACCTTAGAAATATCTCTAGGGATCTCACTAACGTTTTTCGCATCCAAGTTTCCAAAGGTTGACTAAACCTTTCCTCTGATACCAACTGTAGAGACCCGAAGCTTGACGTACATTGACATTACATTACATTTGCGGAATACTTAGTACATAACAAAAACACACACACAAGGATCGTAATAGTTTAGTGTCTTTGGAAACTCAGAATATAATCTTCTAATCCTGGTGAAAGATCTTCAATATCTCCCATAAAGATCTTCCTTTTTTTTATACCTAAAAACCTTTCTTTATATCCTGGGGAAAAGAAAACATAAAAGGGTGAGCGCAAATGCTCAGTAAGGGTAAACAAAATAAATATCAATCACATCGTATACACAAGCACATAACTTTTGGATATCTTAACCTGCAAAAGAGATCATAATTTCATAACATGGGATAAATCATGGCAGTTAAATGTAATCACAATAATCATAAATTAAAACATTAAACTTTGTGGAATACACACATAATCATAGAAAATCATTTCTTGTTAGTCAAGACTCATTGCCAATACTATCTTAGTGGACAAAGTCCCTTTCTGAATCGAGTAACCCTCGTTCCAGTCCTGTTTCACTGAACCGAAATAACCTTCCGTTCTAGCCATGTATAACTCATGAGATATAAAATCTTTACCCAATGCATTGGAGGGAGATATAGGTCCCACCCATCTCTTAATGAATCCTTTTCTTATGTGTGCCACAAAATCATAAATCATACATCATTGGATAACACATGTAATACAAATGGGAATCTTAAACATCATGACATCATAAAACAATTCATATAAGATAAAGGAATTCATAAAAATAATTCCATCACAACATGATCAAATCAATGTAATAATAGGGATAAAAATAGAACCCTTTTATTATCTTAGATGGAAAATAATTTTGATAAAATACTTGAACTCCATTCTTGAGGAAAATATCCTTTCTACTTCAAAAATATTTTTCCTTTCATAACATGTCATACGACTTTAAAATAAAACAAGTTGATTAAAAATAAACTTGAAATCATGTAAAGGAAGCTTCTTGGAAATAATGTTTTAAAAATCCCTTCATGCCGTATAAGTTAAAAAAACATTCTTCGTACTTTTGTCAGAAAAGTCAAAAAGTACCTCGTATGAAAAACGACAAAAGATTCCTTTCATATATTTTACTAAAAACTCACCGAAGGGTAAAATAGGATTTAAAAAATTGTAGGTGAATGGAAATAATATTACATATTGAGGAAACATGGATGTGGATGATAAAATACACCCCAGTAAATACCAAAGTATAAACAATCTCGGATAAAAATGAGATTGTGATATTTCCATTACCTTAGGTCCGACTTGCTTTGTACGTGTCCGAACCTCCTGTATAATGATTTACATAATGTTATTGACTTATTAAAGAATCATATTCATTGTTATGATATCATATATGTCTCTCTTATGGCTTTATATTACCCGGTCTTTTGTAAATTCCATGTTAAAGAAGCGTTTTGGGTAAAATCGTTTCATTTATCTTAGGTGTTTTGACTTGTTGTTCTTGACATCATTATTACTTATATCATGATTTACTTACTTCCAGAATATAAAATATGATTTATATACCATATATATTCAGTATATATATATATATAATAGATAGATAAATAAAATGAAAAACACCGTTCATGGAGACGGTAGTTCGTACGTACGCATGAACGCTGTTTTACTTTCCTTATTGTCTTGAAATGGATGTAAGTAGATGACATACATATATATATATACATATATCCAGTAGCTTTATAATGTCATATATTTCATTATTATTTCTTATATATACTTAATCATTCTTAAATGGTTAACATGGAGAATGAATCTCATCGCGTCGTGGAGACGGTAGTCCGTACGTACGCACGAGCGATGATATCATTTCCATAAATATTGAACTGAATCAGAGTGGATTATACAATATATCAGAATCAATATGATGTTTTAATAACTATGTATAGTTATTCTTTACACCATTATACCCATCCATGTAAGGTGGTGGTGGAAAATAGATTACACCACGGCGTGGAGACGGTATTCCGTATGTACGCACGCGCGGTGATTTCTTTTTCCGTAGGATGGATAGATGGTGAAATAGGGTTGTTTCATACTTATAATAACATATCAGTATATGAGTGAAACTGATGTTATTACTTCATAATTAAACAACCTAAGAAGAAGAAGTGGAAGAAGAAATAAAGATGAAAGAATTGGTAACGGTAATTACCTCTTCTTTGAAGGGCCTCTTTGAGACCTCCTCTTAGGGCACTAAAATTGGTCTTTGAGTAAGACCAGAACATCTAGGATGTTTCTAGGGAAGTGGAGAAGATATTTTGGCAGGGGTTGGCCGAGATTTAGTGCTCAAATTGGTGTGAGGAGGAGGGGGAGGAGGTGTCCTTTTATAGGGGAGGAGAGGGGCACCTTAGGAATTCTTAAAAATATTAATTTATAATAAATCTAAACCTACTTAAAAACCTCCAAAAATGACTCATATTCGAAGATTAGATGAGATAGGGTTGTAATCTCATCAACCAATCAAATTTAGACATGTTTGGATATTATTTTAAACCTTATCAATTAGATTTAACTCTAAGTTAAATAATTTAACTTTTACCGTGTCTTTTTGTTTTCTTTCACTATATGGTTAATACACTTACTATAACATGACAAACGAACCCCAAATTGTTTATTATTAATATATATATCCTTATATAAGTCATTTGGCCGAACCTTAGATTTTTAGGAATAAAATAACAATTAATAATATAATATTTGATTTAGAAACTATTTTGTGTCAATTTTGACACTATTTGATATATGATTTTTGTGAAAGTCATAACAGAATTATATGTTCTAACCAAGTTGATTAAAGCAACACTAATACATCATAGTAACCTAGAAAAATAGTGGAATTCATAAAAAGTCTTAAATTACATTTATTTTGGTATTTATATTATCAATTATGTCAATATTTCATTAATAAGATAATTACTGCATCATCTTTGTGTTATAAATAAATTAAATTATTTGATTTCTAAAAATTACAAATAAAATACCATCATGTAGGAAATCTTTTTAGATTTCTAATGAATATTTACAATCGAATTTATCTTATGTATAAACCTATATTAAAAATGATTTACTTATTAAACTTTGATTTTAACTATTTTAACCCTACTTTAAATAAATTAATAATAAATGTCCTAATCTAATCCAAGTGGGCCTAAATGGTCATATTTTATTCCTAAGTTTGTTTTTGGTCGAATTAAACTTGTCCAATAGAATTAGGACATGTGTTAGGGTAATATTAATATCATATTTACCCTTAGTTACCCTATTTACTATTAACCGCGGTAAAAAAATAAAAAGTTATTATTCACCAAAAAATTATTTTTATCTCATTGAACAACATTTTACTTACTGATATCAACCGTGTCTGTCGGATTTTCGAAATTCCATTCACAGAAGCGGTAAAATTAAGTTTTATGCAAAATTCAGTTTTTTAACTACCACTTAGTAGTTTCACTATTAATCAAAAATTGATGTTTTTCAGAACAATGCCAAAATTTCATCCTAAGCTATATTTCATATTCCGAATTCAAAAATGAAGTCTATTTTAACAAATTCATAACATAAAAGTTGCATTAATTAATTTTATAATTAAATCCCGCTGTTAAAACAAATAGCGTGTTTTTAAGAAACAATATCTATCAAAAGATTGACACTTGATTATGTCTGGTTTAAATGTGAAATTACATCCAATGACCAACATTGTATTAAATTGTAAAAATATATTCTAAATATACTTTAAAACCACTCAAATTAATGATTTATCACTATTAATTATTTCGAATAAAAAAGTTGTTTTTAATTATAATTTAGTAATTTTCACTATTCATCATAAAATAAAAGTTATCCGAAAAGTACCAAAATTTCTCCTTAGGCTAAATTCGATACTCCGAATCCAAAAATGAAGTTCATTTTGAAAAATTAGATCTACATAATTTCATAAATTGGTTATTACTATTCATAACGGCTAGTTTTAATAATATTTTAATAGCATATCGTTGTTTAGTGAAACTCGGTATTGCGTATTACACACGCTATCGAGGAAGGTCGCGATTGCGTATAATGCAAGGCAAGTCAAGGATGTGTGTTGTGCAAGCTCCTTTTGGTGTAGCGTACAACACAAGACATTAAAATTAAAAAGATTATTTTTACTAAAATCCCGGGCTGTTACATAGATAGCCAAGGGCATTGAAAAACAGTTATGAGCCTTCGAAAACGTAACTGCATGCCCTATCCAGGGATACCACCGAGCCAAGGCTGCATAGCATGCCCAAACAACCCGAACAAAATACCAAGTAGCACAAATGGATGGAGGTATGGGTTGATTTGGGTGGCCATGCTCATCAACGGATAGGAATGATGGCAATAAGACACCCAGACGACCACAATGGACAACGACACAAAAAAACTAACGTGGAAAAAAAATAAAAGGCAGGAAAATATATTAAACAAATTTAATATGAAAACCCAATTAAGATAAAAACAAAATTCACACAAACATTATTATAAGGGATGTGTAAGAGACATGGTGTCAATGCGGGTGCATCGAAGGTGATGAACTGGGCATGTGAAAGTGGGCACAGATCGCAGATGAGAGGTGGCAGCCGATAGAGATCGAGGAGTGGGGAATCCATAGGGAGAACCAAGGCAAGGGCAGGATTATGTTTTATTTTTTATTTTGGGAGGATTCATTATTAATATTTATTTTTAGTTTTTTATAATTTAAAATTTTTCCATTCAATTTTTCTGATGGTTTTTAAAATCCTTATGAGAGAATATATTTCATCCCAAAAAATACCAAAAATTTATTATTAATTTAGCTCCAAGTAAAATATATCTTGGATGAAATTTTCTAGATTATCCAAATGTTTATTAACATTTTCTTGTTAATTGCAATATTATTTATTTCGTAAATTTATAAATGATGTTAATAAATAAAATTTGTTTTCCAGTGTTTTCATTTTAGTGAATAAACACTTTAAGGAACATATATGTGGAAAAAGAATGTTGGTAACAATGATTAATTATAATAGATTCATTTGTAGGTAAAACAATCATTGGTATTACTATGATAAAGTAACAAATTTAATTTTTGATAAAATATTTATTTATGTTAAATGATTAATGAAAACAAATATATCTATCGTTAAAAATAACTGTTCGTACTTAAAGTTAATACTAACAAAACTAAATATCTGTTGGAAATGTACATTATTGCAAACAATTACATTATCGATCACTGTATTTATGTTGGTAGAAGTTATTATTTAATTTGTGGTTGGGGTGGCCTCTCATTACATGGGAATCTTAATGAAATGAATGGAATGTGAAACAACCTGTGTCAATATAAATACAGTGAAATACAAAGGTCTAATACAAAGGAAGTACTTGAATAAAGAGGATAAAGAGAGGATCTTGTGCAAGAGAGGTTGCTTCTAAAAGATTTGGAAGAGATTCAAAAGTTCTTGGGAACACTGTAGGAGGGTTATAGATAGGTACATGGATAGGAACTTAATGATCATTGGTTTTTGAGTGAAAAAGAACTGGAGGTTGGGTGGGTGTTTATAGAAAATGAGGAGGAATTTCATTATTATTCTCTAAACATAGGTTTCTAACTCGATGTGATAAAATAATAAAAACAGAAAACCATACCATGGTTTTAGAACATTTTTTTTAATGAAGATGAGTGGTTTTAAATATTTTATTATGCTATTAATATAAATCCTTAACATAATACCATCAATGATGTTGATGTGAGTCATGTTCATAAAGAGTTGTTTTTAAAACCATAAAATATAGTATAGTGGTTTGAGGATGCATTATTGTTTTGTAAAATTCCTCAAATAACATCAATGTACATTATTTTAAATGGGTAATGTATCTGTTTCCACATATGTCATATATTGTATTTATTACATCACACTTGGGCTATTATTATGTCATAATATACACAGTATATTACATCATATTCAAATTTTACCAACAAATTCATCTGTCTCAATTTTTTTTGAAAAATTCACCATTGGATAATTTTTCCATGATGACTTAAAAAATGGTATTTATTGGATGAAAATAATTTTCTAAATAAAAAATATATCCAATTATATATGAAAATCTTTAATTTTTTTAAAAAATATTTTTTACGATGAAAACAACACTACGAAGCTTATAAAAATTACATTTGGCTTCTTTACATTATATTGTCATTTATATTTAAATAAATATTTGTAAATAAGACTATTACATGAAACTAAAATTTATTTCAAATATTTATAAATTTATCTTAAAGAGAGCATTAATTGAAACTATATATTTCCCAAAAATATAATTTTGATTTTGTCCCATCGAAATGAAATTTTTATCAAAATCATTATATAATCATGTGTCTATATAAAGAAATAATGAAAATATATCCTTTATATTATTAAAATGAAATATAAAAAATTTCATACTACTAGGGTCTAGATATATGACCCCTTATTACATGCCAGTATTCCCTAAGGGTATGCTTTGCAATTTTTGTTCTTTCTTATCTTGGTTTGACAAACCTGGTTATGGTAATTATATCTACAGGCTTTAACTTCTCCATTAAAAGGATTTTCTCATGATTTAATTTTTGAACCCTAAATTGGTCTTAGTTAAGGGGAAATCCTAGTGACCCCGTCTCCCTCATAAGATTTATTAAATGGTATTCATACGGTACGGTCACACTGGTCAAGGTCATCACTAATTCCTTATGAATAAAATAGATATTATTTTAACAATTAATTTATATCAATCGTAATGTTCACTGTAAAAAACTATATTATCAATAGTTATGATGATTAAAAAACTTTTTATCCCATTATAAAACTATGCTTATATTTTATAAGGGCTCAAAAAAATTTAAATATAGTTCCTATGTTTTCAATAAATACATTACATAATGAGGTATTTATTCATTCGGAAGGGGATTTTATTTATAAATTTTTTGGTTGTTACCTGATGGTTCACATAGTATGGCCATATGTCTGGGCAGGAAATGCCATGCTCATCTATAATTAATTCTCAAAAGCATCCTGTAAACCTCTCCATTTCTGCAACTTGAATTGAACATCATGGGCAAAGACAATCGTCGATGGAACCTGATGATACAGGATGACCTCCTACATGAACACATGCCCCAAACTGTCAACTAAACATTTCTCCATATTAGAATTACATCGAGATTAAATGGTAAGTTTATTGACAATCACCCATATACAACCATGGACTCTCACTATTTAGGGAAGCCACCTTAAAAATTCCATCGATATGTCATCCCCATTTCACTATAGGATATCAAGTGGTTGAGTCAACCCTACTAGAACCATATGTTATTCCTTTACATTGTGATACATGAGGGATTAATAAATAAGCACAACAATACGATACTACATATCATGCCACCAAAACTTCTTCTTAAGGACTTGGTATATCATTGGTATTCTATTATATAAATAAAATTGGAGGTGTGGAACTCTATATAAACCTGATCATGCAATACGATTGAAACTGTCATTTATCTAAAGAAAAGTAAAATGTGCTCCCCACTTTCAAAAAATCAATCTGGTGTATATCCTAAGGGGATATGATCATGAAAAACCTTTCATTCAATTCCCAAACTGAGTCTCTCTTACATGCTAATGAAGTAGTGGTATCACTACCACTGACAGTAAATACGCTTACCCTCTCTAATCCATCAGGGTCAACCAAAAAGAGTATAACTTCTCAAAAAACGCCAATATAATGTGATAAAGAAATTTCAATTTTTTTGGAATCAACAACCTTGTTTCCCTTTCCATGTATAGAGAATATCTTGAAGTCATAGTCTGACAGAAACTTCAACCAATGTCTTTGTTTTGGGTTGACGTCTCTATAGGAAAAGATGTACATGAGACCCTGGTGGTATGAACTGACTACAAAATTCCCTCCCAAATTATAATAACTTCAAATTATCAAGGAAAATACTACTCTTACCAAATCCAAATCATGGTTTGTGTAGTATTACTCATGGGTTCTCAGTTGCCTTTGTTCGTAAGTGATCATTGCTTATTTTTACATTATCACACATATGATCTCATCTTTAGATGCATTACAGAACACTACTTACTCAACACTCTCTTATGGTAGTCTCAACATATATGTAATAGTCAACCTTTTCCTCAACTCCTTTAATTCTCTCTAGCACCGCCCATTCCATGAAAATGACTGCCTTTTTTTGCCAAGCTGTCAAATGGGCCATTATTATAGAAAACAATTACACACATATATGATAGAACCCTTCCAACTTTGTATAAAACATGGATTTTACATTATCTTGGGCAGATCCTGAGCTGTAAATGACCCTATCATTACCGGGTCCATGACCAAAAAATAAACTAAAATGACATGCCCCAAAAAGTGAACCTCTCTAATCCAGAACTGACTCTTCAGGAGCATACCATAAAACCAATGTTCCTGAAGTTACTCCAACCACATCCTAAAATACCCATTATTATCATCCTATGATATATATTAAATGTGAATATCAGTGATAATGGCTACCATGAACCAATAAAATAATGGCTAGATGATACAGGTCATAAGTGCTATGATGATTGCAGGGGGATTATTCATTCTAATGGGCATCAACATAAACTAATACTTCTCATAGTAGCATAAAATTATCATTTTTAGTATATCCTCCTTTAAATATAGAATTTCTTTCATGTTATAGAGAGTTTTTGGATCATCCATGCATTACATTCAATTTAGTATGTCCCATAGACCCATCACTGACAAATGATATCACTATGAAGCCCTTGGTGATCATCATCAACCCATTGGATGATATGAATATTATGTAGCTTCTCTAAACTGTATTGTGTACCTATTTTAGAGGTTCATCATTTCAATGGGAATGTAATTTCAATTTTTTTATTTCTTCCATAATTTTATATTATACTCCTAATAATCTCATCAGTGGTATGAGATGTAATGACTCTAGTTTTGATGGATGGATATTTCGAAATTTTCTTGATGATACCAGTTTTCTTTGGTATCATCCCAATCCCTTCCCAACCCATTTTATGGTGTGTTTAGTACCGGGGGATCCTAGAGTGATTTTGAGGTGTAGAAAGATCAAGTTGAGCTTTATTTAGCTACAAGTGGAAATTCATGGAGTGAATAACTAAGTTGCAGCATGTATTTTCGAGGAAGGGTTTTAGGAGGTCCTCTCATCAAGGGATTGGTGAGATGGATACAAATTTTCCATAATGTTATTTCATACCTACTATTGTAGAACTATTAATGAAATTTTTATACATGTATAATTTGTGTGGTTCATGGCAGAGCTAGGGATTCAAGATATGATCGAGTTAATAAACAACATATATATAACTATAGAATCCATCTAATTTTCATCATTCATCCTATATTACTGTCAAAATGTAGGAATTTCTCCAATGTGAGGCAGGGATCTTCCATAACATATTTTATTGCTTTGATCCCTAGAATACCTAGACAATTTTTAAAAAATATAAAATTTCATGGGCTCATCAACAATAAAAAAATTCACTAATATCACCAACGATATCATCATTGTTTTTTCTTTTTAGTGATAAATCCAAAGACATGGTAGGGATTTGATATTTGTGGACTCTTCCGTTTTAAATTTTTTTAAAGAATGTATAGACTAATTTTCTTAGAAACCTTAGAATGTAGGTTTTCATAGCCTTGTGAAAACATTGTTTTTATTATTGTCATATTTGATTTGTCATATTTCACCAATTTTGTCTTTCACTTCCACCCCTATGATTTATGGACAAAAACTATTGGTTTTCAGTGCCTTTCACTTTATTATCTTACTTATTTATCCCCTCTTCTTTTCTCTCTTCATCTTCAGCCTATATGGTTGGTGATTTGACTATTATAGGATCAGTTTTAGCACAATCATACTCCAGATATGCACTACCAATATGAATATTTTGCGAGAAAACCTATAAACATTGTATCACATGACATATAATTATCTTGTGGAACATAGCAGTGACTGATGTTAATTCATGGGTGATACAAATGGATTTGTGAAAATGATATTCATGGAGGATGAATATTGGGTGATATAGGTGATTGTAGATCACTTTTTTCAATGTTTAGACACCTAGATTGGGTGTCATGCAAGGGAATGTGTCAGATCAACATTTCTATAAAGGTCTAAAATGGAAATAATAACTAAAGTATTGGATTCATTGAATACTAATGGGAACTCTAGGTTATAAATATCATGTTAACTATGTGAAACAAATATAATGCCATGAATATTTATAACCATGTTCTCATATGTATCTAGATGTTAATTCTCAACTTAAATGAATATTTTAAGTGGAAACTCAGTTGGGGATAATTCATTGAGGGAATTATACATTCACAAAGTGAACCTCACCTACTAGAGCTGTATGACCATATAGATCAAGTATGTGATATATTGGACCTAGCTTGATAATTTTTGGGACATAATGATTAAATATTTATTTCAAGAAGTCAATTTTGGTTGATGAAAAGGTTCATGTGTGATTATAAAATTTTATTTTAGGATCTGTAATCCCTTGATGATATTTCTCTTAGAGAATGGGTATCCTTCATATAATTGGTATATCCCATACACATTAGGGAGTGGATCATGTATCTATGAAGTTGGTATGCCCATATTATATGTATTTGATAGGGATTAATTCCTCTACTAGAGTCTGAACTCACTTGGTTGAGGCATCTACCAGTGAGGCACAAGACATCTATTATATTCATGTGATGATTAAATTGGACGTATGGATTCAATACGACACCAATTGATGCAGTTTTTGAAAACTCATCATTCTTTATCTGCTATGAATACCGATTTCTATCTCTATTTTATTGCGGTTTCATTATAATTATATCTATATAGTTTTGTTTCTACCTCCCCTCTTATTCATGGGATGAAAAGATCAAAGGCTTTTTTGTTGCTTTATGTTTCTTGGGATTCCTACAAGGTATGTTATAATCTCCCCAACATGATATTTTACCATATGGTTCATGTCTTACCCAATTGAAATATTGATTGGTGAATACCAAGGTAGACCTAGTATTGGAGGAGAATAAAAGTGCTCAAAGAAGGTGACCATGTTCGTTGGTCATAATTAGAGATCATAATATGTGATCCCTCCTTCTATTCCTGTTTTCCTATCAGGTTGGTAGAAAACATGGTTTGGTAGGTATTTTTCTACTTTTTACTACCGATATCATTCTTTTGTACTCTGATATTATTTCTAGTGGTAGTTTCATGCATTTTGTACATTCTATAGGTTCTTGATTGTCATTACTCTACTCTGTTACATGGATGTCGGAAGTGTGTTTGTGTATAGCTATATTATCATAAGGTCTCCAATTTCAGTGTTATGCATACTCACCGCTAGTCTCCCACACCTGACCTATTAGAGATGGTATTGGGGTGTCACACTCATCTTACTTATGGTCTATGCATTACCCTAGTGGGTTGGGTCTTGACAAAGTGGTATCATGGGAGGTATATCCTAGGGATGGTGCTTGAAGATAGATGTGTTGTGATGATTTTATTAGGAACAATGGGAAAAAATTAAGGTGTATCAAGTTCAACACTTAGGCTTGGTAACCCAGTAATAATGGTAGATAAATATGTGGATGTCTTCCTCGAATGGAGTTCATGAGTAAGAAGATTCAACCTATCTCACATCATTTAGTGAGTTTATTCCTTCATTAAATGGGCCCTTAAATGTTGTAAATTTCAATATTAGTAGAGAAATACATGTATGTATTCCTAAAAGATGGGTCTAGACTACATTGAGGTGAGATATCGACTTATGAATCATGTTTTACTCTAGGACCGCAATGATATCTTCTGTAGAAAATTGGATGACCCTAGACGGCCTTTCAGTGCTGAGAGGTTAGTTGTAATACCATTGTTATATGGGATTAATGAGACCTTGCATGCCCCCTAGATAACTTTGTGATAAACCGAGGGATGGAAGATCCCTGAAATACATTGGGGAAATTCCTAGAGTTCACGAGGAATATAGGATGAATGATGAAAATTAGAGGGATTCTATAGTTATATATATGTTGGTTATTGATCAGGTTATAACATTAATCCCTATCTCCATCGTGAACCACAAGAATTTTATATCTATCGAAAAAACCATTAATTGTTCCAAAATAGTATGAATGAAATAACGTTATGAAAAAAATTATCCATCTCACCAGTCCTTCAATGTGATGACCTCCTGAAACCCATCCTAAAAAAGTCATGCTGCAAATTATGTATTCACTCCATGAATTTCCACTTGTAGGTAAATAAAGCTCAAAATGATCTTTCTACACCTAAAACTCACTCCAGGCTCTCTAGGTACCAAACACACACCATAAGATGGGTTGGGAAGTGAACGAGATGATACCAAATAAAAATTGTATTATCATGAAAATTTTCAAATATAAATCTATCAAAACCAGAGTCATTACATATCATACCACAAATGTAATTATTAGAGGTTTAATAACAATTTATAGTAGAAAAAATTGAAATTCCATTCCCATGATCACCATGCTTAGAAATATTATGACAAAAAAATTTGAAATGATAAACCCTTAAAACAGGTATACAATAAAATTTAGAGAATCTACGTTATATTCATATCATCCAATGGGTTGATGATGATCACCAAGGGCTTCTTAGTGACATCATTTATCAGTGATGTGTCCATGGGACAGAATGAATTGAATTTCCTGCATGGATGACCCAAAAACACACAATAACATGAAATTACTTTTATCTTTAAAGGTAGGTGATGAAGAGAGAATCACCGGAAGAAAGTATCGGCTGAGCAAAGGGTCTCACAACCATAAAATATCATAGAAGTACCCTTATATAATACTCGAGGACACTCCTCGACTATGTTGTGTTCATTTATTCATTAGGAAACACGAGTAAATTATTTTAATTCATTAATGAATTTATTTAATTAAAATAATGTCTGTCATTTATATATTATACAATGGTCTATTAATGATAACACTTTGTAGATGATTTATTCAAATGATGATGTTTATTATTCAACCTACACTGTCAAAAGCCCATGATATATTTAGAGAAATGAAATATAAAAGTATAAATCACAATAATATTAAAATATTATTTCAGAAATGTATTGTTAATAATTTTTCAAAAATATGTTGGCATCAATGTATTCTTAGGCTATATTTATGGATTCATTAGAGTCTATATAAATTTAGGCTTAAGTTTTAGGTTGTATCATCTCTTTCAAATAAGTTATTTTGACTTTTCATAATAATATAGTCATTGGATCATCCCTAATCCAAGGGTGGATGAGTTTATGTGGTATAAACTACCACATTATCTTTAATTCTTTTCTTCGTGATCATTTTCTCGAGGTCTGTAATGCCTTGAGTTTTTAGGAAGTATATTATTTCCATAAACTATATGTTTATAATTATCAAATTTTATTTTCTATTTGTTTAAAAGAATTTAAATATACTGTGTAAAAAGTCATACGAGATAGGGAATAAACTAACAACATATTATACATTCATAGTAAAACATTACAACATAAATCTCATGAATCTAGTTATTACACATCATTGAAGATTTCATCTAAGAAAAAAAAAAATTAAAAGGGAAGAGTAAACTAAATTGAATAATATCTTTAGAAATGAAAACACACATAGACCACTTTCACCTTTAAGAATCACCATTAGTATAAAAAAGCGTACAATTAAAATGAATACAATTAGAGGAAAATGAAATTTGTGAGATCTAAAATGAAAACCAGGGAAATTGGAATTGTGAATGAAATAAGTTAGATAATATAACATATATATGAAAGAAATAAAATTGTTGAAAATATGTTCATTGAAAACATTTTTTTGAAAATATTATCATTTTAGATAAGGTATTTGGAGATATATTCAACAGATATACAAAATTAAAGTATTTTTAAGTAATAAAATTAAAATAATATAAATCACAATGAAATAGTTAAGATATATATATAAACTGAAAGTAATGCATTCATACAACTATCCCAAACCAAAGTACAACAGAAGAAAAAAATGGGAAAATATAGGGCCCACCAAACTAAAACTAAAAAAGTGTCCATCCTTCTCTAGATGAGGGGATCACTGTCAAACACCCACTGATAAGCTCCCCAGACAAGCTATGATGGAAACCTTGGTCTGTCCAACTACTATGCTCCGACTGCTCTATGTATTACTGGGACTCCATTGAAGGACATGTGGTCTGCACAATACACAAGACATGTGTGGGAAAAATCCGTGAAGGGGAGAGTATAAAGATACTCAATAGGTGCCCTAAAAACCCCAAAAGAAAATGGAGCAAAAGAAAGGAAACAATCTTCTCATCCCAGCCAGAGGGAACTCTAATGAGAGAGAAACTCCATCTCAATACCATCCTTAGCTAAACACGGTCATTCAACTAAAACCACATAGTGTGTCAACTCAAAAGTGACAACACCATAATGAAACAAAGAAAGAACACTAGATATACTTCTCTTATGCACCAAGCCTTCGGAGGTTCTGAACATAACACCAGCAACAGGTTCCTACTCATGTCTATAAAGAATATAATTGAAATCAAACACTAAAAGACAAGTCAACCCATATGACACTCATCCTAGAGATGCATCTCTATTATTTAAATGAACTAACAACACATTCTGGTCAACCATCATGATACCTGTCTATGAGGACACACTCGACGGACAACGTCATATAAGAATTCAACCGGTGACTAAAATACCACCAATTCCTAAGGTAGGGGATCCCACCAAAGGTCTCCTGGGGGATGCTAAAATGTAACATCTCAAAATTTCCATGTATTTTTTTATTTATATGGAATTATTTTGAGACTGTGAAATTTAACAGCACGTGGTTCCAAGGCTCGAAGAGCTCAAAATGGGTTTTTGAATTTTTTTTAAGTTACATTCAATAAACGTGTGAGTGAGATTTTCTATCTTTTGAACCGGTTCATGGATTAAAAATATAAGGGCACTGCTGAATTCAAAACTCTAGGATTTTCCTAGAAACACCTAAAATGTGGTCAGTAAGGGCCGAGCGGAAGAGTTATTTTTCGGAATTTTTGAGAAAAATAATAAAAGAATTTAAAAGAATTATTTTCATTTCTTTTTCACAGTTGAGTGGAGGAGGGCGACGTTGTGGGGTAACACCGATGCGACAATGATTCACATTAATGAGTCTCATTAATGGTGCGTAAGAACAATATTGTTTCATAAATGAAATAGCATAATGATGCGGCATCACATCTTAATGGAAACACTCCAACATGTTCCTATTTATAGTCCGACGTGGTGGGGAAATAAGGATTAAAAATTTAGAGGATTCTATAGAGAACTTCTGCTGTATTTCTGACCTATAAAAGAACAACGAACACCGACATTACTTCATCATCTTCGACGACTTTCAATGATCAGAGCCAGGAAGCAACGTTGAAGTCTTAATTCCTCAAGGACGAGCACCGAGACATCGGATGTCAAAAGAGGTGGGGTTTTTATTTTATATTCTTCCTCATCTATTTTTTAAAACAATGAACATAGATCAACCCACAAATAGGTAGATCCACGACTCATGTGTTATACAGGGGTGATTTATTCATGGGGTTATTTATTCAGGGTCCAAATCATGGCATGGAATGATTGCACAAAAACTCCGTGAACCTCCCTCGTCTTTAAACCTCTAACACAGAGGCCCTGGGCCGACACAAACAAGGCTCGAGTGCCTTCGTATGTGCGTTCTTTGTGGTCGTACCCTTGAAATGATGGAAATCTTGTTTTGGGATCCTCGTAGTGATGCGGGCGCTCCACGGAGGCCACATACACAGACGACTCAAAGAAAGACCACCAAAGCGCATCTTGTGGTCCTCTAAATGCTCTGTTGGCATGCTATCACCAACAGTAGTGGTGGCGGTGGTGGCTGGGCTTGTTGGCCACAGGGAAAAGGCGGCCAGTGCCGGCGGGCCTATTTGACCGAGAAGTCACAACTAATCAACCACAATGGCACGCTACAGGACACGACACCAAGTGAGGAACTGGGTGGAGGGACAAACCACGTCTGGGATCTCCAGATTACTAGAGAAGATGCAGTTTGTACACCGCAGCTAGTGGAAGGGCCCCTCACCCGTGGGGCCAAGGGGGATCCATACATGGTAGCCAGGTCGCGTCCCACCTAGTCGGAACCACCAGCTACACCGCATGACTGGTCCCCAACTGGCGGGCCAGACCCAAGCCCAGCGGGCTGGACTATGCTTGCGGGCCGAACCCATGCCACCTTCGGGTCGGGTCGGATTAGACCGGGTCACTGGGTGACCCGGCGGGATGGACCCTCAGCCAACCGGGTCGAGGCACACTCTATGAAGACTGCTGAGAGCTGAAGACTACAACTGATTTTGTGGAATTTTAGATGCAACAAAGGGATTGATGAGTGGTTCTCTTAGTTGCTCTACATACAGAACCCTAATACTGGTTGAGAGATGACGACTGATGACTTTTTGCCCAGTGGGAAGCACCTCTATGTGAATTTGTAGGCCCACAGTGGGAAGAACCTCTTTGTGACTTTTCAAGACCACTGTATGCGGTGAGGATGAGTACCTCAGTAGGCCACGACTAGTGGGAAGCACCTATCAGGGACTTTGCAGGCCCACAGTATGTGATGGGGAGGAGTACCTCACCCATCCAAGGTTAGTGGGAAGCACTGCTTTGTGACTTGGTAGACCCACTATACTCGCTAGAGGATGAGTTCTCTAGTAGTCAAGGTGTTTGAAGATGTGACTATGGATGATACTATTACTACCTTATAATGTACCTGGTGTGAGATATCTTGTGTTTCGTGCTTTATTTTGAGGACTTATTGTGTGGTATTTCCTTTTTGTTTTGGGGTCCTTACTGAGTACTGTGTTACACACCCCTGTACGGGATTCCCCCGCCCGTGTTGTGTCTAGTGAAGACGTACAACATTTCTATAGGGGTGCTTTGAGAGGAAGGACTGACGGATGCTATGACGGTGGACTTAGTGGCTTAGGACCTGGCGGGGCCTAGTAGGACTGGGAAGATAGGACATAATACTTCAGCTCCCAGTAGCTTCACTACTCTCACGATCTAGTGGGGGTTTCTGCGAATGGCCATCAGAGTTTCCTTTTTGTACATGTTGTTTATAGTTCCTTGTTGGATTTGTATTCTGGCCCACTTACATTCAGTTGTACTTGCACTCAGCCTTGTTTTAGTAGTATACATGTTTTCCCCCTTTTAGTGTTCTGGCATGTGGTTGGGTTTTTGTGTGCGTATATGTAATCAGGAAAATTCCACCCACTTGTAGCTTGATGTCTTCAGCGTTAGTTGTCAGCCCCTAGCCATCAAAAGGTAGGCTTGGGGTAGTCACCGCATGGGCCCTAGGGGACGGGTCATGAAAAAGTGGTATTAGAGGGAGGTCTGTCCTAACACAAAGACCAGGAGTCTGATGTTTTGTTTTGGGGAAACAGTGTTAAGTGTTGTGAGTTCGAATTTCATATTCAGGGTGTCCATTGTAAGTGCGACGACCAACTTATCCATTCACCAAGACCTTAAATTCTATTTTCGGTTCAATAAATGAAAAAAATGATTGCATAAGTGTCTACTTATTTTAAATAAGAGCTATATCACAAGGTATAACCTTATAACTGTAGTACATCTTGATCTATCTTAGGATGCCTCCACGTAGACGACGGGCCAGGATCTTGACACGAGGTCATGAGGACAACCCGACGAGTGATGTGGTTTCTTTTGAGGGACTACTTCTTAAGATGGTCCCACTAGGTGGTGCCCCAATGATACCACCACCCAATGGTTAACATCTACTACCAGCGGTTCTGGCAGATAACGTTCATAGGATCAGTGTCCTACATGAGTTTTAGAAACAGAGACCTCCCAGGTTCAGGGGAGAGAGAGATCCTCAGGTTGATGAGGACTGGCTGGAGGCTGTGACATGGGTCTTCAACTTAGTGAGGACACATCCTAACTAGATGGAGATCTTGAAAACGAGGCTTCTATAGGTATCAACATGGAGATGGTGGATTTTGACCATCCAGACTCATGATGAGGAAACCCTCACTTAGGTTGACTTCTAGAGGCTTTTCTGGGAGGATTTTTTTCCTGAAACCTTGTGCTCTGTGTGCATCTAGGAGGTGGTTAAACTATAGGAGGAAAACATGATGGTTTCCAAGTACTCAACAAGGTTCACAATTATTTCCCTCAACTCCACAGATATGGTGTGAGACCGTTTCTTCAGGGCTCAAGCCTTTGAGCTAGGACTCAGGAAGGAGATCAGGTCTTCAGTGGTGTCTCTCAGCATCCCTACCTAGGTTGGGGTGCTAGAGAGAGCCCTTTTTATTGAGAGATTCTTGGCAGAGCAGACTCTCATAACTAGAGCTATCGATAGACACCAAGGGGTGGAGTCTTCGATAGGCACAAACAATAGACATGAGTGTCCAAGCGGGCCAGGCCATTCAGAGGATGACCCCAGGACTCAGGTTCAGCAATGCGAGGCTAACAGGCTAGAAGGAGTCAGTCGGGGCCTAGGATTGTCTACTCGTGTAGTGGGTAGGGATACATCTAACGTGACTGCCCAACCCACTGTACAAATGACCATTAGTTGATCGAGTGGCCGCTAAGGCGATGATCAAGGGGCTGATGAGGCAGCGACAACAGTTCATGTGCGGAGGTATGTAGGGTGGCAGACATGGTAGGGGAGTTGGCCAAGCGATAAGTGGTGGGAGATAGTTTGAGGTGTTACCTCCACCACCCCCAGGTGGTCCACCCTGACCTCAGGGAGCGTAAATATAGGGGCAAGCTCTGCTCCAGGCAGTAGAGCCTTATGGCCACGACACTTCAGATGTGATCCGAGGCATGATTTGTGTTTTCTCCACCCTAGATACAATACTTATATACACAAGTTCTAGTCACTCCATCCTTGACATGGCTCTCATTTGGAGCTCATAGATTCCAGTGGAGACATTGGCTCGATCCTTATGGCTAGAGACCACTATGGGATGGGATTCAATGATTACACACTAGTTCTGACAGTGTTAGATTACTATATGAGATGATAGCTTCGACTGAGATCTTTTAGTTGCAACGTTGAGGCCTTACGACGCCATCCTAGGTATGGAATGTTAATCCATAGTCCGTGCACAGATCGACTATTTTAGGCACACAGTTTGGTGTGTCCATGGATATGGAACCAGGTTTTCTTTTACCGGCGATAAGAAAACCCTTACAGCGCATGATAAACTCTCTCGGAGGAGGGTGCAGCTGATCACTCACTAGTTGGCTAGACTCACCCTCGGTGCAGTGGAGGAGAGGAGTCTGAGAATCCCTATAGTGATGGATGATTATGAGGATGTTTTTCTTGATGAGGTTATATGGCTACCTCCTTATAAAGAGGCAGACTTCTATATCAACCTATACCCCAGGACAACACCAATATCCACAACATCATATCAAATGGATCCCGCAGAGCTTCGCGAGTAGAGGGTACAACTGGAGGACTTACAGGTGAATGTGTTCATAACTCCCATCATTTCACAATGGGCAACCCTGATACATTTTGCTAAGAAGGCAGATTGGAGTTTGAGGTTATGTGTGGACTTCTGGTGCCAAAACTAGGTGATCGTGATGAAAAAGTACCCACTATTGATAATTGATGACCTCTTCGACCAGCTGAAGGAAGTGAAGTAGATGTCAAAGATAGACCTCAAATCAGGCTTTCATCAGCTTCGAGTATGGGATGAGGATGTACTGAATAAAGCCTTCAGGTACTGGTATAGACACTATGAGTTTCTGGTGTTTCCTTTAGGTGTGACCAACACCCCAGAAGTGTTCATGGGCCTAATGAACAAGATCTTCTAGCCCTACCTCAATCGGTTCATTGTGGGATTTATCGATGATATCTTAGTGTACTCAGCGTTGGAGGAGGAGCACGTTGTGCACCTGCAGATAGTCCTGGATACACTCCAAGAGAACCAACATTATGGTAATCTCTCGAAGTTCTAGTTTTGGATTCAGGTGGTCCATTTCTTTGGAAATGCCATCTTAGAGTATGGAGTTGTAGTAGTTCCAGCAAATATAGAGGTGGTGATTTCCTGGGAGCCACCCAGAAGCGTGACTAAGGTACAAAGCTTTTTGGTGTAGGATGATTACTATCAGAGGTTATTGCATGAATTTTCTAGGGTAGCACCTCCCTTATGGGCATTGTAACGAAAGGGAAAACCATTCGTGTGGTCGGAGAAATTCCAATAGAGTTTCCAGGAGCTAAGGTAGAGACTAACTAGTGCCCTCATCTTGATACTACTATCGGATGGCATTGGGTATTTATTTTACTGCGACGCATCAGGGACCGAGCTCGGTTGTATCCTGATGTAGGAGTGAGTGGTGACCAACTATGGCTCATGGTAGTTGAGGCATCATGATAGAACTATGCGACCCATGACCTAGATTTTGCATCAGTGGTCCTTTACTTGAATATGTCGCAACACTACTTGATGGGTGAGTGGTTCATCATTTACTCCAAACACAATTGTCTTAGGTATATCTTCTCCTAGAAGGACTTGAAACTGAGATAGAGGGGATGGATAGAGTTCCTCCTGGACTATGATTTTGAGATAGTTTATACTATTGTAAAGGGGAACACGGTGGTAGATGTGCTTAGCAAGATGATCGATTTACAGCCACTGAGTGAGGTGACAGAGTAGTTAGTTGCGATGCGGATATCATTCATGGATGATGGTGATGCTGCTTGCCTCCAATCGATGATTGTTACTCCCCTACTCTTACAGAGAGTCCGGAAGGCACAATCGGGTGATGTTGACTATGAGGAATAACATGACTAGGTATCCTCAAGATGTGTTCCTAATGGATTTTCGATAGCGGGGAGAACATCATATTTTTCAAAGGGTGCATCGTAGTTCCAGTGATGTTAAGGGAGGAGGTGTTGAGGGGGTTCTATAATTTTCCTCTAGCGGTACATCATAGTGTGGAAAATATGTACCAGGACCTATGGTGTCAGTACTGGTGGCCAAGGATTAAGAAAAAATGGTCGTGTTCATTTCACGAGCCAAACATGTCAACAACTGAAGACTGAGCACCAGGTTCTAGAAGGCTTAAGTCAGCCACTCGATGTACCAGAGTGGAAATGGGATGACGTATCAATAGACTTCATGATTTTGTTACCATAAACATCTATAGGTCACAACTCTTTTTGGGTGATCATTGACTAACTCACCATGTTGGCTCGCTTCCTACCCATCCGGGAGTAGAGACTGGTAGAGGGAATGGGACGCCTCTATGTCCAGGAGATAGTGTGGCTTCATAGGGTTCCTTCGACGATCATCTCAGATCGCAACACCCGCTTTACATCCCAGTTGTGTAAGGGATTACAGGAGGAGTTCAGGATGTAGCTATGTTGGTATGGGCTACCATGGAGAAGGTTCATACCGTCTAGAAGTAGACAAGGAATGCACTGAGCAGGAAACATTTTTATGTCGACAGGTGACGAAGACCCTTGGAGTTTGTAGAGGGAGATCATGTGTTCCTTCAGGCCTCACCCCGACAAGGATTGCAGTGATTTGGCCGTGGTGGAAAGCTATCTATAATGTTCATCGGACCATCTTAGATCCTAAATAGAGTTGGCGGGGAGGTGTACCACCTACATCATACCCCATAGATGCACCAGGAGCATGATTTTTTTCATGTGTCGCAACTGAGGAGGTACGTTCCCGACCCATCACATGTCATTGACTGGGGTGAGATGGTAATTAACGATGGAGCGACGTTTTCAAAGTTCCTGGTGGAGATAGAGGATCAACTAGAGCGGGTCCTACATGGGTGGTCGATTCCTCTAGTACAATTTTGATGGTAGAATGAGAATCTTCAAGAGAGTACATAAGAGTGGGAGACTCAGATTCATGCTCATTACCCCACATATTTTTGTTTAGTTGTTGTTTTGGATTTCAGGAATGTAAATCACTAAGTCGGGGAGAATGAAATGTCTTTGAAATTTCAATGTATTTTTTTTTTATTTTTTTGGATTTATTTTGAGACCGTGAAATTCAACAGCATGTGGTTCTGAGGCCCAGAGAGCCCAAAACGGGTTTTTGAACATTTTTCAATATACATTCAGTAAACGTGCGATCAGGATATTCTATCTTTTGAACCGATTCTCTGATTAAAAATCTTATGGAACCGTTAAATTTGAACTATGATATTCTCTTAGAATCAACTAAACTATGCTCTAAAGGGGCCGAACGGAAAGGTTATTTTTTATAATATTTAAGAAAAATAATAAAATAATTTAAAATAATTCTTTTCTTTTCATTTTCACAGTTGAGTGGTGGATGAAGACGATGTGGGTAAGTGATGAGGCAGAGTCAATACACATTATTGAGGCTCATTAATGGATCGTTAACTCACAGTGTAATGAAACTTTAATGGCGCATAACAGCGATGCTATTTCATAAATAAAACCGCATAATGAAGTGACATCACATCATAATGAAAATGATGCAACATGATCTTATTTATAGTTTGATGCACTGGGGAAATAAGGATTAATAATTTGGAGGATTCTCTGGAAAACCTCTAATGGATTTCCACCCAAGAGAAGACTGATGAACGCCGGTGGAACATCCCTATCTTTGATTCCATTTGAAGATCAGAAATGGGAAGCGATGTTGATGTCTTAATCCCTTGAGGAAGAACACCACGACATTAGGTGTCAAAATCGGTAGAAGTTTTTGATATGATATTCTTCCCCATATTTTTTTTAAAAAGACGAACACAGATAATTCCACAAACATGTTGATCTGCCATTCGTGCGTTATAAGAGAATGTGATTTGTTCTTGGGTGTATTTATTCATGGTCTACATCTTGGCATGGAATAATTTAATAGAAACTCCTCGAACCTCCCCTCTCTTTAAACCTCTAACTCGGAGGCTCCAGGATGACATAAATAAGGCCTGGGCGAATCTGCATGTGCGTTCTTGGTGGCCGCACACTTGAAATTATGGAAAGGAAGGTTTGAGATCTTTGCGGTGAAGACGGTGTCCACATAGGCCAAATATGTAGACGACTCGAAGAATGGACAACTGGAGCGCATCCAGTCGTCCTCAAAACGCTCTACCGATGCACCGGCACCGGCGGTGGGGACAGTGGCCAGCCTCGCCGGCCACATGGAGAAGGAAGCCCATGCTGGCAGCCCACGTTGATCAGGAATCTGTAGCTTGTCATCCATGGTGATGTGATAGAGGACGCGATGCCAGGAGGGGCGTCGTATGGAGGGAGGACCCACGACTAGGTTGTTCGAATGGTTGGTGAAGTCCCGGTCCATCGAACGCGACTATTGGAAGGCCTCTGCACCCGCAGGGCTAGGGGAGCTGGACACAGCAGCCATGCCACAACCTAGTTGGTCAACACCACTGGTCGCACCACGCCAGCTGGCCAGAACCACGCCCCATTCGTACCAGGCTGGACTAGACGGGGTTATTGGGCGACCCGACAGGCTGGACCCTCGGCCAACCGGGCCAGGTCCAGTGAGGCTTATTGGGCCTGACCCACTTGCTAGACCGGACGAAATTGACCTCAAACCTCACGAGTTCAGTTCAAGTATGCTTAAATGATCCAGGGTATGTGGGACCCCCAGGTCTGGTTGGTCAGGTCGGACCAGGCCCCGTTGCAACCGGCCCCCTAGTTACTTAAACGCTCGTATCTTCCAAACCGTACTTCTGATTGATGATCTGTTTGCGGAGTTGGGACCCTCTCGATGAGGCAGATCATTTGGAACACTCTATGGTGACTTTAGTGGAAGTTGAGATGCGATGAAGAGATTTAAGAGCTGTTCTCCCAAGCGCGCTATGTACAGAACCCTATGATTGGATGAGACCTGAAGACTGCTGAATGTTGGCCCAGTGGGAAGAACCTCTCTACGACTTTGTAGGAAAACAATGGAAATGACCTCTCTGTGAATTTTAAAGCCCATGGTATGCAATGAGGAGGAGTACCTTAGTTGGCCCCAACTAGTGGGAAGATCCTCTCTATGACATTTCAAGCCCACAGTATGCAATGTGGAGGAGTACCAAAGCAGTCCAAAGATAGTGGGAAGCACTTCTTATTGAGTTGGAAGGCCTAATATACATCTAGAAGATGATTTATTCAGCAGTTGAGGTGTTTGACGATTTGACTGGTGATGCTATTATTACTACCCTAGATTGTACCTAGTGTGATCTATCATGTGTTTCATGATTTACTTTGAGGAATTGTTGGGTGGTCTTTACTTTTTTTAAGGTCTCTACTGAGTATTGTGTTTCTCACGTCTGCAAGGGATTCGCTCGCACATGTTGTTTCTAGTGTAGACAAATGATGTTTTGACTGGGGTGCTTAGGGAGGCGGGACTAACAGATTCTATGATGGTGAACATGGTGGCCTAGGATGATGCAGGGCCCAGTAGGACCAGGAAGACATGAAATACTACTTCCACTCTCAGTAGCATCACTACTCTCAAGATCAGGTGGGGTTTTCCATGGATGGACATCAGAGATTCCTTTTGTTACTTGCTGTTTTTAGTTCCTTTTGGGGTTTGTATTCTGGCCCACTTACTTTCAGTTTCACTTGCACTCAACCTAGTTTTATTAGTATACTTGTTTTCTCCCTTTTAGTGAGTTTGGATGTGTTTGGGAATGTGTGTGTGTATAGGTACTCAAGAAAATACCTCCCACATGCAAGTTTATTCCTTCGGCTATAGTCGCCTACCCCTAGCCTTCGGGAGGCAAGCTTAGGGTAGTCATGGAATGAGCCCTGGGGGATGGGTCGTGACATAAAACCCTAGCTGGAACATCAAAAATAGAAAGGGTTATCTCGGAACAACCCAAAACTAGAACAACCCACTTAGAACAATTCCAAGAACACCGCCAATTAAAACATCATGATAGATCACAGAAGAAACACATCTCAATACATAGATAGAGATTTTTCGCCTAGGGCTCACTAGAGGCTCTGTACCCTACTGGAACATCCTGGGTAAAGGATTAACGCCCAGGTAAATATTTGTCATGCCAACACCAAAAACACTACCAGGGAAACACAAAGGAATGTGAGAATCGCATTGGGACTCTTGAGGCGATACATGATCTAAATATGCTGAGTGTTATGTTCAACTGGATTAAGAAAACTCACTCCAAAATGTGGGAAACCCAGGTTGGACACACACAAAGTAGCTGAAGAGCGATCACTGTCCAGTGAAAAGGATGTGATATCAAAAATCTTCATAGTAGCCAAAGAGTGGTCACAATATGGTGATGAGGACATGATACTAAAAACCCTCGTAGCTAAAGGAAATAGGGGACACACTCAACCTATCTGATCGAGACATCACAAACGAGAACCCGGGGGACCTACTCAACCCTACCGGTAAAGGCATCACTCACCCAAGCAACCCACACAACATCACTTGCACATTATGTCTCCTAGGCACAAACCATGACCGCCATAGAGTTCTATGTAAAAAAACACATATGATAGAATATTTACTCACCAAAATGGATAAATGATGAAAAAATAACTTTCCACCACAACAAGACAGAACGGGTCATTGTGGGGATGATCGTACCACAATTCATTGTTTTATTTCACCCTTATACCAAGGTATTAAACTTGTTTTTTATTATAAATTAAAAGTATAACAACAAATTTCACTTCATGTTTGATTCAATTATTTTGTGTTTAACATTGTTAAAAATTTCAATGTTACTTGTTCTGATAATTATATTGTAGGCGGAGGTGATTTGGAGGACCCATGATGAAATCTAAGAAAATGGGCCAATCTGCACATGATCCAAGCACACCAGTGTACTAAAACACATGATGCTAATAAACCATGTATTCAAATGGGATGATTTTGTTTTTTATGATCAAAAATTTAATGGGATACTTTTCATATGAAGGAACCCAAGCCCCATTCAGTCTCTAAAATTCCCATCCGAACTAATCTGTCCAGGGTGTCAAATCTCCACAAGTCAAAAACGGTGTTCTATATTTTATCAATATCTCCAAATGTGATTGTCCAAATAGAGCCAAAATTTCAGTGGAGATATTTCTTATGTGGGGATACAACTTTCTAGATTTTTCCAAAGAGATATTCTACTGTCTAGTGGCCGAAAACTACCAGACAAGTGGTTTTACACAATCTATTTCCTCAAAACCACCTTCCAATTTGCCTATAAAAGAAAACCTTGGGAACTTCATTTAGAAGTTCAACCAGGAGGCAAGGTTCTTCCATTTGGGAGTCCCAAAGGAGTCTTACCATCATCGCTAGAAGTTCTGGAGGCTATTGGAAGTTCTACTTCAACATCTTCTTCTCCCATTGAATTCTAAACACCATGGGATCACCCGGGGGAGGAACGTGATGCAAATCCAAAAATTCATGTTTGTAATATTTGAATGGTCTTTTTAATTCCAGGTTTTTATGTGGTTTTTAATCATCCTCTATTATTTTTTGTTGAGTTATGTTCTGGTATGTCATGCTCAATTCATATGATCATGTTGGGGGGTACCCATTCACGTGATGTTTCACACACCATTCACTACTTTTTCTACCCTCATTCAATTGAAGTGTTTGTGAGGTTCATATTGGTCAATTGAACTCACATAAGCATTTTAAAGGATATGTACATTTATTTTATGGTAACACATTTAAATAAATTACAAACCTGGACAGTGCATCCAGTTCTTCGTGTGTTTCCTTGGTGAGTTTCAGTTATGAAGTCGAACACAAATCACCAAATCATTGGTGGTATATAATGAATCATTGTGTGTTTCCGAATGAACCCTAGGAGGTATCCTAGATTAAAATCAATAACATTCTGGTTCAATGTGTTACAAACTAGGGATTAAAATATCATAACCCTTTCTCTTTAAGAGATGAAGGATGAACATTACAAGTTCTCCCTGGGTTGTTCATGCTTAATTACTCTTGTTAACTTCCACTTTTCTTTTATATCATTCCTCTTTATTTAGGAATATTAAATCATAAAACCCCATGTTTTATAAAACCCCATTCCCATTTTTTTACTTTAATAATCAGAACCTCATTTTGGAATTAATGATCTAAGGCTCTATCAAGAGACGACCCATGGTTGCTGCTATACTGCAGAAATTCTAGTAAAAACTAAAAAACTATTTTGACGTGCTCGACAACACAATCAGGGGCCCACACCTTGATCCTTCAATACATAAAAAAATATCCATTGTGATCCTCATAAAAAAACTCATGAGATTTACTATTCATTCGTCTAAAATGGACACCCAGTGAAAAAGTCACATTTCACCGAAAACACCCAAACTGAGCCTTGTGGGACCCGCATCATGATATTGGGTTATTCCCTTAAAATGAGTTTTAAAATTACTAAATTAAATTCAGGGTCACATCACTACTAATTATGTGTCAAACGGACATCAGACACCAGAGAAATGTCTGATACAAGATTCACCAAATAATAATAATTATATTATTATTATTAAAATTGGCTATTTTGTTCCACCAATCCTTAAATAAAGGGTTATGTCTCCACAGAAGAAACATGAATAAGTTCTATGGTCTGAAAGATATGGGGGTTTAAAACTCCCTCGGACTAATCTGGCCGGACCGGCCCGCTCTGGCTTATCAGCACCATCTGGGTTGGCCCACACCAGCCGGCCCGGACTGTTTCACCAGCCTGCGGCCCAGACATTTGACCCGGACCATAAAACTATGGCATGTGTCTTAATCGTGTCTGGACCACGGCCCAGCCGTCTCCGGCCCGCGCCGACCCTAGCCGCCCGCTGGCCTCCGCACTACGCGCGCATCGCGCGCCCGCCATCTCCCCTCCACTATGGCCCGCTCTGGTCAAGGCAACTGCACCACTATCAGACTCCACTATGTCTCCCCACTTTTTCTTAGCCACCATTTATATTCCCATACCAGCTCCACCTTCCACAGACCAGTAGAAACACTCTGGTGGTTGGAAAACAAAATCTAGAAAAGATCTGGGATCCTCAAATCCCGATCTGCAAAGACCATGTGAATATTTGAACTAAAACACAGAAAAAACAATGGTATTATGATTAAATGTCAAATATTCCTACCTCAGGGCGAATTATTGACACTTTGAGGTTATATCCACGCTCTGAATCCGTTGATGCAAGATCCAGGAGTGATCGCTGTCAAGATCGGAGATCAACGATGCTTAGTTTTCTTGATTTCGGCTGATTGATCATCATTAAAGAGTTAGAGGAGGGGCTTACTAAGAGAACACCAAGGGTGGGAGAGTATAGTGATTTTTTTAAAATTTTTATTAAAACAAATATCCAGTTAACACCCAGGCCAGAATAGCCTCTGACTTGAAGCACGATGCCAACAATGTTTATGTTTCACCTAGGGTAGACATCACATTATAAACTCAACCGTGGTCTCAAAAATAAGATCTGCAACTCTATTTAGAAGTTATTCAACCCAAAAAACAAAATAAATAAATTTTATTTTTTTATGAAGAAACCCTTAATAATGTTTTCCACAGAAGGAATGCACCCACGATGGTTATACACCACTTAGGGTAAAATCTATTCTATATACGCAATCGTACCCTCATATTTATGATGCAATATACCATTTTAGAGATAACCCATTTTTTACATGTTCATTTTGTAAAGATACTTAATATTTTAATAAATTTTATTCCAAGCACACCAAGCCTCGGAATCCCCCGCTGTCTCAGCACCTAGCTCTAGAAATATATAGAGGAATATTATAAAGTCTTATAATTAAAAAAGTGGGTCACTACATCCACCAAAACTTAAAGATTTTCATCCACAAAAAGCAAAAGTCTAGACATGAGGGGAAGAAACTGATCTCTCAATTGGGACTCCCACACCACTGAGCTCACCAAAGCTTCATATGTTGTAACAAAAAATGTACCCAGAGAAACCACACCACCATAAATAAAAGAGAGAGTTTCAAAGCCTCATAGGTAGACTAATTCCTCAGTTAACACTCTGAACCCTCGACGAGATCCAATAGAACTTAAGAACTCACAACTGAACACCAAGGGACAACCTCGTTGGTCTAAAACCACCATGAATGTGCCCCAAAAAACAAAAACTAGCTCCAAATAGTCTATTCCAACATTAACACGACGTAAAGGAAAAAGAACACCTCAGCACCCCATCTCACCACGTGATTGGTGCCTACACAAATCCTCAGAAGGTTGGTGCACTCCCCACCATAAGGAAAATACATCACGAACATTCACCCGGTTTTTCACAATTCCCAATTGAAACAAGCCATTGGGCATCACCTCTTGCAACAGTCCCTGTCGATTGACCTAGATGGTGATTCTTTAATGAGAGAACGAAATTGTTAGGCATATTCTTAACAATGGTACGTACAACACGAGATTAAAGAAAAAAAACTAAAATAGTGTATAAGAAACGATTAGTATCACTGAACTGAAAACAGAGATATAGGATAGAGAAGTAGAGGAAAAAAGATAGAAAGAAAGGAGCTCCCGAAGAAAAGACTACTTCTCCTTAGAACCCCCACAGTAGTGCTGCTCCCGATTACAGAATGAATTGTACCCCTCTCTTCTAACAACTCCCTTATCTAATACACAAGATAAACACTAACAGCCCAGCCTTCAACTACCAAACAGCTAAAGCTGGCTTAAACTGACTAAAAAGGGAAAAGACCTTACTGCCCTTCGGTAGTTGTGCAAAGACAGCTCCACATCCCTACATTCCTAACAGTTTCTATCAGCTACTGTGAACTTGGTTATAAAGCACTAAAATGACAGTTTTCATATGATTCGAAAAATCAATTGGAAGCATCAGAGATTCATAAGCACTTCGTCAATGTGATGATCAGGTGGATAGTGTAACGACCCAATCTTTTTGAGTGGAATATTAACTTACTCTTAATAATTTAATAGAGATGTTGTTGGTTAATGCAGAAAGAGGAGTTGATGGCTTCATCCAGTAGACTCAAACCTTATGAATCCCACTTATCAGAGCTTGGGAAGGAGGTGGCATCTTTGGGCTTCGCTTTGGACCAAGCCCAAGCCGAACTCCAGCGTGTCAAGCGTGAAAGGAAACGCCTACGGGAGAAGTTTAAGTTAGTAGAGATTACTACTAGTGCAATGTTATCTGAGCCTCCCTCAGATTCTTTCACCATAACACACCTTACACTGAGGTCATATGCTGGTGTTATAAGGGGTTGTGTGACGAGACCCTAGCTTCTTTGTGTAATCCTTTGGGATGAATAAATTGAGATTTCTTCCTTTAGTGATGTTTATGAAATTTCAATTATTTGGATAATTTTAGGATATATTTTATTGATGTATTTTTGAAAAAGGGATATTTTAAAATATTTATGTAAACCCTAAATAATTAATGATGTGTAATGATTTTCAAAAAATGGTCTTCTACAAAATTGTTCAGTAAGAAATTTGGAGTCTAATAAGATCAACTTAATTTTTGATGAATAGTAAATTATGAATATTGAATTTATGCTTAGTATTAGTAATGTGACCAAATGGATTAGTAATTTCACTCAAAGAAAGTTTTAATATAATTTAGACACCTAGATTAAGTAATGTGATTCAATAAAATGGGTAAATAACGGTTTCATAAATTATTAATCAAGTGTTAGTTTTTTTGGATGAATAGTTTTTTTAATTATAAATTGAATTAAAAATAATTAGAAAATTATTTTTATAAAATGGACATTATTTTTGAAATCAGAGCACCGATATTATGTTATGGTAATATTTGGGGTATTTTCTAAAGAAATGAATTTTTGGTGAATACTGTTTTTATGTAAAAATTAAATTAAAAATATTTAAAAAATTATTTTTATAAAATTTAGTTCATATATTTAATCAGAGCGTCGATATTTGGTTAAGGTAATATTTTAGGATTTTTCTGAGAAAGATGAATTTTCAGTGAATAGTAAAAAAAGCAGTTTTAGGGTTTCGGTATGTCTAATGACATCGTAGTTGTGTCATGGTGATTTCATTAGATATTTTAATGGTTGGCCGAAGTTAGGTGGTGAATTATTGTTTTGGGGGCCCCATGTGGCCTATCATCATGTGAAATATCATGAGAGAGAACATGGTTTTGAGTAAAGCACTTGTGAGGTGTCCCTTGGCCATTAATGCCTTGTCCCCTCACTTTCCCTATAAATACCAAGCCCTCCTTTAATCATTTTGACTCAAAAACCATCCTCAACGAAGTTCTGACCTCCCTACCTCCCAAGGAGTCCTCCCAAAGGTTCCCCAAAGCTTTCAAGGTCTAATCTTTTGAGTTTTAAGTGTTGCATTTTAAGGTAAGGGATCTGACCACTCCCTTCTTTTCAAGTAATCTCTTTTATGTCATTTCTTTTATACTCCATGTTCATATGTTAGAGGATGTTCTTATATATTCATATTACTTCTCATTTCATGTTCATATGATGAGAGACCCCATCTATCTCTCATCAATTCGTTTTAAGAAAGTTTAAGTGGCGCAATTAGGCTGCCGAAATTTTATGGGGATTCTTTCACCCTTCTCATTCTTTTCAAAGTTCTACTTTCATGTCAAGTCTTTCAACTTCCTTTTTAATTATGTTGGTGTATGATCTCAATATATATCATACTGAACTCTTATTTTCTTATGATGAGGGACCCTATTTGATATTTTCAATTCATTTTTGTTGAAGTTTAAGTGACGTCGTTAGGCTGCCAAATTTTCATGAGAGAAATCTAATTTTTGTCTTCCTTCCATGTTTTTCATTTCGAATGGTATGTCCTTGAAATTTCATTACCATGATTCATATCACTTATATTCTGTCCCTGTACTATTTTTACAAATCATTTATGAGTGGGTTTCCCATGCCCCTTCTATTTTCAATGTTTTCTAAAACCATGTATCATAGCCGTTATGCTGCATAATTTTCGTCTCAAAATGCCTCCCTCTTTATCTCAAAATTAGTTTTTGTTATTAAGTGAATACTCAATGATCTTATTTCTACATGGGTATTCACATATATATATATAACAAAATGTTCTATTTTAAATTCTGGGATTTACATACATGAAACCCACTTTCCCTTTTCTTGGGTTTAAAGTGACATAATGATCATGTCTTTAAAGATGTTTTTAAAAGGATATGATTATGAAATGAAACCCATTTCATTTATGCTATATGGGTTGTTTATGAAATTATTGATGATGATATATGTGGCTCACATGATAATAAAGACATGTCAAGGGTGCGCCAAGATAGCGCTCCAATGCATTGGGTAAAGACTTAATCTCTAGAGATGACTTTTTAGACTGATACCTTGGTGCATAACCTTGGTAAAATTTTAATGACACCTTGGGGATGGACCTTGGTGAAACGAAATGATTTTCAATATTAAATGTTGCAGCCACATCTTCAAGATATGAAAAATGTTATTTTTATTATGATGTATCTCATGATTCCTTTCTCATGCCTTAAAGTTCTTTTCATGTCTTTATTGAAGTATCTCAAGTTCACATGTAAAATGTTTCTCTTGTTTCCCTTACTGGGCCTTCTTCTCACCCTTTCTTTTGATGTATGTCCCCTAGTTATGAGATAAAGTAATGAACCTAGGATGAACTTAAGGAGAAGTCTTTCAAGTGTTTAAGAAGAATGTTTTATGTTGTTTTCAGGTATTATGTTCCTTGTTTCCAAGACACTAAACCTTAATGATCCATAGTTCCGTGTAATGAAATGAAAGTTTATGTTATAAAAAGACGGGATGCTATAGTTGGTATCAAAGGATGGTTTAGTTATTTGTGGAAATTAGGATATAAAAACTTTAGGAAGAACCCTATAAAAAATTTTAAATATAGGAAAACTTCCTGGTATTTCAGTATGTATTGAGTGAGTGGTTTATCAAACAAATACATCCATGTCTGGATACGATCATGTAGAGGCGGCTCTGGCACATATGTACATAGGGGTAAAACCCAAAAACACCACTTTGAGCTAGACTCGAACGGGAACTGGTGCACGATAACGGGCCTTGATGCACTCTTGGTTACGACACTCACGGGGGATATGTTTGGTTAATCACAAGATTTTTATGAATCATTATGAAGGGATTATAGAGAAGTGTAATTGTCTAAGAATGAAGTCTTAGTTAAAAGATTCATAAATGATATAAGTTTCTCACTAAGGTTTTATTCATTTAGAAAATTGTGGGCAATTGGAGGAACCGTGCCGTGGGTGACGGCAATGCACCATGTGCTGACGGCCCTCCGATTGAAGTTGGAATGGATACATTAATGCGAATGATGAACCAACTGACTCAAGTTATGTGTAATAACTGGAATCATGCAGAGAGGCCGATCTCACCACGAATTGAACAACACTCTATTGAGTCCTTCATACATCAACAACCACCATCATTCAGTGGATCTACTGACCCTTTGGTTGCGGAACAATAGATAATCTCCATTGAAAATATCTTTTCTGTACTCCATTGTTCGGAACAAGAAAAAGTCACCCTTGCTGTTTATCACCTAGAGGGAGAAGCTGATCAGTGGTGGTCACTGGTCAAAAACACGAAGCCTAGAGGAGAGATGGAAGCTATGGAGTGGGAAGAATTACGGGGAATATTCTTTAACAAGTATTTCCCTCGTTCCTTGAGAACAATAATGGAGAAAGAGTTTCCCGAGCTGAAGCAGAAGGAGAAAAAATCTATCGGAAGCTATGAGATGGACTTCACCCGACTTTCACGATATTCCACTAGCTTTGTCACAGATATAAGTGGGAAGGTTCATAGATTTTTCGGTGGACTAAGACCTCATCTGCCGAAGAATTTAGCCAACCGGGACTAAGATATCTACAAGGAGATCGTGTGGAGTGAAATGAAAGTCGAGCTGGAGTTTGGTGAGACACAGTGGTCTCATAAATAAAATGAAAAGAAGAGATCGTAGGAGCCCAGTTTAGGGAATACTTTTGATCAGGGAAGAGGTGGAAAGAAAATTCAACTTACCACATGCAATAAATGTGGGGAGAAGTATCCAAGGAACTGATTGGTTGGAAGTGGAATGTGCTACAAGTGTTGATGAGGAGTCCATATTGCTCGGAATTGTCGTAGTGAGGTGATGCCTCAACTCCCCCACACTAACAACAGATGAAAGATGGTTATGGCCTTACCCGAAGTCCATTGCTTCAAGTGTGGACAGCATGGGCACTATGCTAATCTCTGTCCAAATCCAAGGGTAGTGGAGGGGAATCACCATCAACATCAGCAAAGGCTAGGGGAGCAAGGTCGTGCTTTTTCTATCACGACATCTGAAGTTGAAGCTCCGAATGACGTGGTAGCAGGTACTCTTGTTGTCCTCTAAAAACTAGAAACTACTTTGTTTGATTCTAGTTCTACGCATTCCTTTATTTCCTCGACATTTGCAAAGAATATAGAATCAATCCCTGAACTGCTTGAGGTAGAGTTGTCAGTCAAGACTCCAAGTGGGATTATCTATGCATCAACAGTGTTTAGAGTCTCTAGTGTTTACTTTAGTGAGCACAATCTTATCGCAAATCTAGTAGTCATTAAAATGTTGGAATTCGACGTTATACTAGGGATGGACTGTCTCTCAATGTATAATGTTAAGATAAAATGCAGAAGTAAGGAAATCTCAGTAGTCTTGAATAAACTACCTACAGTTATATTCCAAGGAGAGATATCCCAAACTTATCCCTATCTAGAAGCACCTCCTATAGCTTTATTTATGTAGTCAATCAGTGATGATGATGAAGGAAAAGTGAGCATACAAATAGAAGATGTTACAATTATTCCGGAATACATGGATGTATTTCCTGAGGATTTACATGGACCTCTCCCAGAAAGAGAGGTAGAGTTCTCCATTGAACTCGTACCTGGATCTCAACAGATATCAAATACAATGTATAGAATGGAAAATTTGGAGCTAGAAGAGTTAAAGAAACAAATCCAAGACTTGTTGGAGAAGGGGTTTATCTGACCGTGTGTGTCTCCTTGGGGGGCACCAGTTCTCTTTGTGAAGAAGAAGGATGGATCAATGCGGCAATGCATTGATTATAGAGAACTAAAATGGATCACAATGAATAAAAGATACCATATTCCAAGAATTGATGATTTATTTGACCATCTTCATGGGGCTCAATTCTTCTCTAAGATTGAGCTTTGATCTGGTTATCATCAACTGAGGGTGAAGAAAGAAGATATTCCAAAGACCGCCTTCCAATCAAGATATGGGAATTATGAGTTTACTGTTATGCCCTTCAGCTTGACTAATGCTCCTGGTATTTTCATGGATTTGATGAATAGAGTCTTTAAGGACTACCATGATAACTTTGTGGTAGTTTTTATTGATGATATTTTGATATATTAAAAAAGTCGTGAGGAGTATGAAGATCATCTCAGGGTTATTTTGAAAACATTGCGGAAGGAGAGGCTCATTGGAAAGTTCATAAAGTGTGAGTTTTGTTTACAACAAGTGGCTTTCTTGGGGCACATCGTAACCAATGAAGGAATATCGGTTGACATTGCAAAGAAAATGGTTGTGGAGGAGTGGCCTCAACCCACAACAGTAACTGAGATTCATAGTTTCATTGGTTTAGCGGGATATTGTAGGAGGATTGTGAAAAACATTTCTCGGATTTCTAATCTACTAACCAAGTTTACTCGAAAAGGGGTTAAGTTCATCTGGACAAATGAATGTGAGGAATGTTTCCAAGAGTTGAAGAAGAGATTGGTTACTGCACCAGTGTTAACACTACCCTCTATCGGAGAAGGATTCGTTATTTTTATCGATGCATCTATAAAAGGGCATGGGTGCATCCTCATGAAAAATGAAAAGGTAATGGCTTATGCATCTCAACATTTGATGATTCATGAGCAGAATTATCCTACGCATGATCTAGAGCTAGCGGCTGTTGTTTTTGCTCTAAAGATATAGAGGCACAATCTTTACGGGGAGAAATGTGACATATACACTGACCACCAAAGTCTAAAGTATATTTTCACACAGAAATAATAGAACATGAGACAAAGGAGATGGTTGGAGCTTATTAAAGACTATGATTTTTCAATTCATTATCACCCTGGTAGAGCAAACAAAGTCACGGATGCATTAAGCAGGAAAGAACCTGTTGTTCTGGCAATAATGAGGATCATAGGAGATCCCTTGATTAAAGATCTAGTAAAACTAGACAAGGGAATTATAAGGAAAGGGACATCATGAACCCTATCCCAAATTATTTCTCAACCTTCATTACTAGAGAAGATCAAGAAGGCTCAAAAACAAAATCATTTGCTGCAGGAGAAGATTGAGGCTGTAAAGGATGGGATGTTCCCTGACTTCAATATTGACCAAGAAGGTGTATTGAAATTCTGTACAAGACTATGTGTTCTATCTATTCTAGAGATAAAGAAAGAACTGATGGATGAAGCTTATAGATCTACTTTCTCTATACATCATGGAAGCACTAAAATGTATAGAGACCTTCGTGATCATTATTGGTGGGATAACATGAAGAGGGAGATTGCTGACTACACTACAAGGTGCTTGGTGTGTCATCAAGTAAAGGCAGAATGACAACTTTCTAAGGGGGTATTACAACCGCTACCCATACCAGTTTAGAAGTGGGATAATATCACTATGGACTTTGTAACTGGTCTCCCAAAAACGTCCAAAGGAAACAATGCGATATGGGTTATTGTGGACCATCTCAATAAGACATCCCATTTTATCTCTATTCGGGAAGATTTCTATCTGGATCAACTTTCCAAGATATACGTAAGGGAAGTGGTAAGGCTGCATGGGGTACCACTATCCATCGTGTCTGATCGTGATCCAAGATTCACATCAAAATTCTGGAGAAGTCTTCAACATGCTCTGAATACTGAATTGAATTTTAGTACGGCCTATCATCCTCAAATTGAAGGCCAATCTGAAAGGACTATTCAGACACTCAAAGACATTCTGAGATTATGCTCAATGGAATTTAAAGGTGGATGTGATATACACCTCCCATTAGTGGAGTTCTCCTATAACAACAGCTTCCATTCGAGTATTCAGATGGCAACCTATGAAGATCTATATGGAAAGCGATGTAGAACTCCTACTTGTTGGGATGAAACTGGTGAGAGAAAGCTTTTTGGGCCTGATCTCATGCAAGAGATGACGGAGCAGGTTCATGCCATCCAACAACACATAAAGGCTGCTCAGAGTCGGAAGAAGAGCTATGCTGACAATCATCGAAGGGACATGGAGTTTGTTGTTGGTGACAAAGTCTTCCTTCGAATTTCTCCATGGAAGAGAGTCATGCGGTTTGGGAAGAAAGGGAAGCTCAGCCCTGGGAACATTGGCCCCTATGAAATCCTTGATCGCATAGGAGCAGTGGCCTATCGCCTAGCACTTCCACCGAACCTAGCTCAAGTTCACAATGTCTTCCATGTATCTCTCTTGAGAAGTACACACCCGACCCTTCGCATGTACTGAACCCAGAGGTGGTACAACTGGAACATCACCTCTCTTATGAGGAGCGGCCAGTGGAGATCTTAGATCGTAGAGACTAGTTTGTACGAAACAAGACTACCCAGCTTGTGAAAGTGTTGTGGAGGAATCATAAATATGAAGAAGTGACTTGGGAGCCTGAGGAAACAATGAAGAAAAAGTACCCTCACCTTATCGACTAGGCCTCAAGTATAAATTTCAAGGACGAAATTTCTTAAGGGGGGAAGAATGTAACGACCCAATATTTTTGAGTGGAATACTAACCTACTCTTAATGTTTTAATAGGGATGTTTTTGTTTAATGCGGAAAGAGGATTCGATGGCTTCATCCAGTAGACTCAAACCTTTTGAAGCCCACGTATCAGAGCTTGGGAAGGAGGTTCCATCTTTGGGCTTCGCTTTGGACCAGGCCCAAGCCGAACTCTAGCATGTCAAGATTGAACGGAAATGCCTACGGGAGAAGTTCAAGTTAGTAGAGATTACTACTACGGCAATGTTATCTGAGCCTCCCTCAGATTCTCTCACCATAGCACACCTTACACTTAGGTCATATGCTGGTGTTATAAGGGGCTATGTGACGAGACCCTAGATTCTTTGTGTAATCCTTTGGGATGAATAAATTGAGATTTCTTTCATTAGTGATGTTTATGAAATTTCAATTGTTCGGATATTTTTAGGATATATTTTATTGATGAATTTTTGAAAAAGGGATATTTTAAAATATTTATGTAAACCCTAAATAATTAATGATGTGTAATGATTTTCAAAAAATGGTCTTCTACAAAAGTGTTCAGTAAGGAATTTGGTGTCTAATAAGATCAACATAATTTTTGATGAAAAGTAAATTATGAATAGTGATTTTACGCTTAGGATTAGTAATGTGACCAAATGGATTAGTAATTTCACCCAAATAAAGTTTTAATATAATTTAGACACCTAGATTAAGTAATGTGATTCAATAAAATGGGTAAATAACAGTTTCATAAATTATTAATCAAGTATTAGTTTTTTGGGATGAGTAGTGTTTTTTAATTATAAATTTAATTAAAAATAATTAGAAAATTATTTTTATAAAATGAACTTTATTTTTGAACTCAGAGCACCGATATTATGTTATGGTAATTTTTGGGGTATTTTCTAAAGAAATGAATTTTCTGTGAATAGTGTTTTCATTTAAAAATTTAATTAAAAATATTTAGAAAATTATTTTTATAAAATGGAGTTCATATTTTTAATCATAGCATCTAAATTTGGTTAAGGTAAAATTTTCGGATTTTTCTGAGAAAGATAATTTTTCAGTGAATAGTAAAAAAAGCAGTTTTAGGGTTTCGGTATGTCTAATGACATCATAGTTGTGTCATGGTGATGTCATGAGATATTTTAAGGGTTGTCCGACCTTAGGTGATGAATTATTGTTTTGGGGCCCCATGTGGCCTAACTTCATGGGAAATATCATGAGAGAGCACATGGTTTTGTGTAAAGCACTTGTGATGTGTCCCTTGGCCATTAATGCCTTGTCCCCTCACTTTCCCTATAAATACAAAGCCCTCCTCTCATCCTTTCGACTCAAAAACCATCCTAAACGACGTTATGGTCTCTTTACCTCCCATGGATTCCTCCCAAGGTTCTCCCATGCCCTCAAAGTCCAAACCTTTGAGTTTTAAGTGTTACGTTTTAAGATAAGGGATCCGACCTCTCCCTTCTTTTCATGTAATCTCTATTATGTCATTTCTTTAATACTCCATGTTATTATGTTAAAGGATGTTCTTATATATTCATATTAATTCCATTTTCATCTTCATATGATGATATACCCCATCATTCTCCCATCAATTCGTTTTAAGAATGTTTAAGTGGCGCCGTTAGGCTGCAGAAATTTTAAGGGGATTCTTTCACCCTTCTCATTCTTTTCAAAGTTCTACTTTCATGTCAAGTCTTTCAAGTTCCTTTTTAATTATGTTGGGGTATTATATCTATATATATCATACTGAACTCTTATGTTTATATTATGAGGGAAACTATTTGATCTTTTCAATTAATTTTTGTTGAAGTTTAAGTGACGCCGTTAGGCTGCCGAATTCTCATAAGAGAAATGTAATTTTTGTCTTCCTTCCATGTTTTTCATTTCAAATGGTATGTCCTTAAAATTTCATTACCATGATTCATATCCCTTATATTCTGTCCCTATACTATTTTTATAGATCATTGATGAGTAGGTATACCATGTCCCCTCTCTTTTCAATGTTTTCTAAAACCATGTATCATAGTCGTTATGCTGCATAATTTTCGTCTCAAAATGCCTCCCTCTTTCTCTCAAAATTAATTTTTTTATTAAGTGAATACTCAATGCTCTTATTACTATAGGGGTATTCTCATATATATATCAAAATTTTCTATTTTAAATTCTGGGATTTACATACATGAAACCCACCTTCCCTTTTCGTGGGCTTAAAGTGATATAAAGATCACATCATTAAAGATGTTTTTAAAAAGTTATGATTATAAAATGAAACCCCTTTATTTTATGCTATATGGGTTGTTTATGAAATGATTGATGATGATATATTTGGATCCCATGATAATAAAGACATGTCAAGGGTGATCCCAGATAGCGCTCTAATGCATTGGGTAAAGAATTCATCTCTAGAGATGACTTTTTAGACTGATACCTTGGTGAATATCCTTGGTAATTTTTTAATGACACCTTGGGGGTGGACCTTGGTGAAAAGAAATGATTGTCAATATTAAATGTTTCAGCCACATCTTCAAGTTATGAAAAATGTTATTTTTATTATGATGTATCTCATGATTCCTTTCTCATTCCTTAAAGTTATTTTCATGTCCTTATTTAAGTATCTCAAGTTCAATGTAAAATGTTTCTCTTGTTTCCCTTACTGGGCCTTCTGCTCACCCTTTCTTTTGATGTATGTCCCCAGGTTATGAGATGCAGTAATGAACCTAGGTTGAAATTAAGGAGAAGCCTTTCCACTGTTTAAGAAGAATGTTTTATGTTGTTTTCATGTATTATGTTCCTTGTTTCCAAGACACTAAACCTTAAAGATCCTCAGTTCCGTGTAATGAAATGAAAGTTTATGTTATAAAAAGACGGGATTCTATAGATAGTGTAATCTACTCAGGCATGTAATTCTCATATGTGTATCTTGGATGGATTACAAGGCTAGATATTTATCGGTGTACTGGTAAATCTTCTAGTTAGATCAACATGGCTCCTTGGTATTGAAAAGTGGTTTCTAAACATGGGATTTGGTGGTGCTGAAATCTGATAATGTTTGTTGCAGCATACCAAGTAGTGTTGTTGTGATGCAGTGGAAGCTTGAGTTATGCAAGACAATCAAACACATCCTCTCCCATGATAGGTTCTAAAATTTGTATGAAAAAGAGTATAAAAATTCATCAAAATAAGTGAACCCAATTATTAGTCCATATATAACAAAACAGAGCCTGGGAATAATGTTTTTTTTAAATGGAAAAAATAAATATGGAATACCTGTGAAACACTAATTACTTTCAATACATCCAATTTATATTCATATCAATAATTAACCAATGTAATATCATATTAAACACCAAAACCTGATTGATGAAGAGGACATGTGGAATAAATTCTGTTGATAAATCATACCTGGACACAATCTCCCACAAAATTTGTCTTTTTAAAAGTGTTTTGTTCCTATTAATACCATGAAGAAACTTATATAGGTTCAATTACATTTTCAATATAAAATCCCTATATAAATTTTATAAGTGTATAGAAATCTGTCACTCTATCTCTTACCTATTTCCTTTGTCATCCTACCTTGATTAATCTCATAGCAGAGAGGAGCTCATGGGAGAGAAGGGAAATGGATCGAACGTGTCCTTCAACCTATTCGGAGAGTATAAAACTATTCAATGAATTATTTTTGTGTGTGTGATCTGATGGGATTAGCCATGTTGATATGGAGGGGTTGGGACCATAAGAATGTGGCCAAAAGGTTTGATCAATGGTAGAAAGACACATCCTTCACTACAACTGAGGAGGTTCAAGATTCTACAGATATATTGGAATACACTTAGAGGACATGGGAAAGAGAGAAGAATGGGTGATTCCAAGTCTAGAATGGTATGAATATTATAGAGAGTTTCAAACAGCATTAGGCACTACAAAATGGAAGTTGGAAGAGTTTGATAAATCTATCACGTTGAGATATAGAAATAACACTGATAACACAACAACAGCTAGGCATGGAAAATTTGTCCTTTCTACAAAAAATGAAATTTCTCATGTTGAATAAATAGTAAGGGAATATTTTAATGATAATGATAACCAACCTCTAAAATGAGAGGATTTAGATGAATAAGAATGTACAGATTTTGCAAAATTTCATCGTCAGAACTACCTGGACCATGTCATATTTAAACGATGAATCCGTTTTGGAAGAACCAATACAGAGGAATGTTGGAAAGCTTCCTTATCTGGCCTCGATATAAATATATTTTTTTATATTTGATATATTTAAAAAGGTATTTTGATACATTTTACAAGATATATATGATATCTTTCTGAAGATATATTTGATATCATTGATGAGATATATTTAATATATTTAATCAGATATGAGATATCCTTTCGGAGATACATGAGATATCATGTGACAAATATTCTATTTATATGAGATGTGCGACTCCTCTCTCATCAGATGTTGGAGGCAGTGCAGTTATATTTTCAAGGAGTGGTTTTTAGATCTGCAACTGGTGGAACTACATTGATTTGATCGTCCTTCATCTGCGGTGGTTTTTGATCTGTTCCAAGTGTTTTTTCATCTACACTTTTGTTCGAACATCAATCTTCTGCATTCACGGTCAGATCTATTTGGGTTTCTTTAGCAGGATGCTTTCTTCTTTTCAGGATTTATTCAGACTGCATCTATACTCTGACTTTGATCCACTATTTTTCTAGGTATTACTTTTGAGATCCCTTTAATTTTTAAGAAGTATCTACTATGTACTTATCTATTTTCAGTGTATTCCTCTTTCTTGACAAGTTCTCATGGTTTTTCCCTTTTTGGGTTTTCCATGTAAAAATTTCTGGTGTCAATTTTATATTCTGCACCTATTTTTGTCGCTACGCATCCACTGTTTGAGGGAATGGTAATTACACTACGCATTTGTCTTTTTGTTGAATGCGTGTTCATTGCTTTTCATCTTTCACAACATATGGTATCAGAGGGTTTGGTTTTTATTTCATATTCATTACAGAGGAAAACTACAGTCAGATTATTTTTTTGAATGGTACCAACTACCATATTTGGCGACTTAAAATGAAGGATATGCTTTTTGTCAAGAGAATGCATCTTCCAGTTTTCAGTACCTAGAAGACAAAAAGGATGTCAGATGAAGAATGGGTGTTCAAGCATGAGATGGTTTGTGGATTCATTTTCCAATGGGTCAAAGACAATGTGATAAACCATGTTGTCACTATCTCTCACGCTAGAACATTGTGGGAGAAGCTCGAGACTACATATTCTTCAAATATAAGAAACAATAAATTGTTTCCTCTTAAAAAAATAATGAATTTGAGGTATAGAGAGGGTACGTCTATTTCTGATTGTTTAATTGAATATTAGGGATGTTTTGATCATTTGTCTAGCATGGGTATCAATTATGAAGATGAGGTTTTATCACTTTTATTGCTTAACACATTACCAGATTCATGAGAGAATTTACGTGTTAATATAACCGGTTTTTCTCCTAATGGTGCTATGACATTCAGTTTTGTTAAGTCTTCTATTTTAAATGAAGTAGTCAGGAGATGTACTCAAGAGAAATCTTCAGAGCTTTTAGTCACAGAAAACAGGGGGAGAAGCCAGGAAAAGAATCAGGGACAGAGTAGTCGAGGAAAGAGTAAAAGAAGAAGCAAATCCAGATCAAAGCAGAGAGATTTTAATGTCATCTTTGTGGTAAGAAGGGGTATGCTAAGAAGTTTTGTTATCACCTGAAAATAGAAAACAGAATGAAGAAAAATTATCCAAAGAATAATAGCATTAGAGACAATCATGTCACTACCTCTATAGGGGTGATCTTGTGATTGTTTATGACTCCATTAATATTGATTTTGATCATTCATGCTGGGTTCTTAACAGTGGTGCTTGTTTTCACATGACATCAAAGAAGGAGTTCTTTACATCTTCCAACCCAGGTAATTTTGGGATTTTAAATTTGGGTAATGATGGTAATGCTGATGTCGTAGGTATCCAGACTTTTTTTTAGAGATCGGTACTGGATGTAAGATTATTTTGAAGAATGTTCGACATGCACTAGAGGTTCGCTTGAATATTATTTCTACCACCATTATTGATGATGAAGGGTTTATCAGTACTTTTTTTATTTTTAATGGAATCTTTCCATGGGATCGTTAATTGTGGTTATAGGGAAGAAACAATCAGGTTTGTACTGGACTAGAGCTTCAATTTCTTGTGATACTACTTGCGTTGTTGAGTGCAGTGGTTCGTCCAAGTTGTGGTATAAGAGGCTCAGTCACATTAGTGAGAAAGGTCTTGGTTGTTTGGACAAGAGAAATCTTCTTCCAGATTTTAAGTGGGTAAAATTGGACACGTGTAAACATTGCATAGTTAGAAAATAGAGCATAGTGAGTTTCAGCAATCATCATCCACACACGAAGTCACAGGTACTTTAATTGGTATATTCTGATGTTTGTGGTCCTTTGAAATATACGACCATTAGTGGCGGTCTTTATTTTTTGACTTTTATTGATGACTACTCACGAAATCTCTAGGATTATATTTTGAATGCCAAAAGTTAGGTGCTCAGTGTTTTTAAGATATTTCATGTTTCTGTTGAGAGGGAATCAGGAAAGAAATTAAAATGTATTCACAATCACAATAGGGGAGAGTATTGTGGTCCATTTGATCAGTATTGGAGGCAGGAAGGTATTTGGAATCAGAAGACACCTCCCAAGACACCACAGCTGAATGGTGTAGCTAATTCGATGAACAAGACTTTGTTTGAACGAGTTTGTTGTTTTCTTTCGGAAGCAAAGTTGCATGGACACTTTTGGGGTGAGTCTTTACTTACTGCTACTTGTATTATCAATTTATCACCTGTATTTGCTTTTCATATAGACACTCCTAATAAGTTTTGGTATGGAAAAAAGATCAGGTACGATCACTTGAATGTTTTTGGTTGCAAGGCTTTTGTTCATGTGCCTAGAGATGAGAGATCCAAGTTGTATGATAAGTCACTATAGTGTATGTTTATTGTCTATGGACACTATGATTTTGTTTATAGGTTTTATGATCCTACTTTGAAGAAACTTTTTAGAAGCTGGGATGCAGTGTTTAAAGTGTACCAGACTATTGAAGATATTGATAAGGGAGAAAAGTCCACTTCTCCATCTTCTGATGGCTTTGTTAGTCTTGATCCCAGTTCTGATTCACATTTTCCTCATATTGTTGATTCTGATGATCACATTGATGTGTAGAATGATTTTCTGGGTAAACAGGTTGGAGTTTATATTTCTGATGCACCTTTTTTTTCTGATGATCCGGCTCCTGGGGTTATCAATGAACCGACAGTTCCACTCTGGAGGTCATCTCAACATCGTACCATTTCTACATGGTATTCACATGATGAGTATGTTCTCCTCACTGAAAGAGGAGGACCAAAATCTTTTAATGAGTAGATGGAAAGTGAACAGAAGGATATATGGGTTGTGTCAATAGATGACGCGATAACATCAGTGCACAACAACCATACTTTTGAGCTGGTGGAGTTACCGATAGGTAAGAGAGCTTTGAAAAATCGGTGGATTTATCAGATAAATAATAAATAATATAGTTCTCTTCCACAATACAAGGCAAGGTTATTTGTTAAAGGCATTATTCATAAGAAAGGTATTGATTTTTATGAGATTTTCTCACATGTGGTCAAAATTTCTTCTATTCAGGTTGTTCTTGGTTTGGCTGCTAGTTTGGATCTACAGATTGAGAAGATGGATGTGAAGACATCTTTCCTCCATGGAGATTTAGAGGAGGAGATTTATATGGAGAAACCATAGGGTTTTGTTGAAACATTTAAGGAGAATAATGTCTGATGATTGAAGAAGAGTTTGTATGGTTTGATTCAAGCTCCGAAACAGTGGTATAAAAAGTTTGAATCTTTCATTTCTCATCAGGGTTTCTGGAAGACATCTTCTGATCAATGTGTGTTTTTTAGAGATTTATTAATGATAATTTTATTATACTGCTACTTTATGTTGATGATATGATCATTTTTTTCCATGATTCTTCTATAATTGACAGATTGAAGAAGGATCTTTTCCAGTATTTGGCGATGAGAGACTTAGGGCCAGCATGACAGATTCTTGGCATGACATTCTCCCGTGACAAAAAGGCCAAGAAATTGTGGTTATCTCAGGAAAGATACATTGAGAAGGTTCTTAAAGGATTTTATTTGGATAGAGCTAAAGTGGTTAGTACTCCTCTTGCTTTACATTTTAAGCTCATCACTAGTCAGTCAACTTCTACTGATGAAGAGCGAGAAGAGATGCAACACATACCTTATTCATCTATTGTTGGTTGTCTAATGTATGTTATGGTATGTACTAGACCTAATATAGATCATGTAGTTGGTGTGGTCAGTCATTTTCTATCAAATCCAGGTAGAGAGAATTTGAGGGAAGTGAAGTACATTTTTCGTTATCTTCATGGAACTTCTGATCTGAGATTGTGTTTTGGAAAAGGGGAACCTATGCTTTGTGGGTTTAAAGATTCAGATATGGAAGGAGATATCGATTCGAGGAAGTCTACTTTAGGCTATTTGATCACTTTTGTAGAAGGGGATGTATCTTGGATGTCTAGGTTAGAGAGATGTGTTACATTATCTACCACAGAGTCGGAGTTTATTGCAGCTATAGAGGCATGCAAAGAATTATTGTGGATGAAAAAGTTTAGTCAAGATCTCAATTTTAATCAAGACCGATATGTTTTATTTTGTGATATTCAGAGTGCTATTTGTTTGGTAAAGAATTCAACTTTTCATGGCAGGTCGAAACACATCGATGTTCGGTATCATTGGATCTGCAATGTCCTTGATTCAAGATTGTTAGAGTTTGACAAAATCCACACTCATAACAATGGCTCAGAAATGTTGACTGAGAGTTTACCCAGAGGAAAATTCAAGAATTTCTGACTGATTGTAGGGTTTGTGATGATCCCCAATTGAGTCGAAGGGGGAGTTTGTTGGGGTGCCTCCTCATCTGGCCCCGATATATCTATATTTTTGTATATGTAATATCTTTAAAAACATATTTTGATATCGTTGACAAGATATATCTGATATCATTATTAAGATATATTTAATATTTTTAATGAGATATATTTAATATCTTTAATCAGATATGAGATATCATTTAGGAGATACATGAGATATCATGTGACTAATCTTCTATTTATATGAGATGTGCGGCTCCACTCTCGACAGTTGTTGTAGGCAGTGCAGTTACATTTTCAAGGAGCGGTTTTCAGATCAACAACTGGTGGAAATACTTTTATTTATCATCTTTCATCTACGGTGGTTTTTGATCTGATACTGGTGTTTTTTCATTTCCACTTTTGTTCGGATATCAATCTTCTACTTTCATGGTCAGATCTATTTGGGTTTCTTTAGTAGGGTGCTTTACTCTTTTCAGGCTTCATTCAGACTGCATCTATACTCCGACTTTGATCCACTATTTTTCTAAGTATTACTTTTGAGATCCTATTAATTTTTAAGGAGTCTCTATTGTGTAATTATCTATTTTTAGTGGATTCATTTTTTTGGACAAGGTCCAGTGGTTTTTCACTTTTTTGGGTTTTCTAAGTAAAAATTTGTGGTGTCAATTTTATATTATGCACCTATTTTTGTCGCTACGCAACTGTTGTTTGAGGAAAAGGTTTTTCTACTATGTGTTCTTCTTTTTGTTGAATGTGCGTTCATTTGTTGTCATCATTCCCAACAAGGAAATGATGCGATTGTTAACTCTTACACTAGATGTGGCAATGGTTGTATGGATAACATGGGTGGTCTGAAAGAAATTCCCATTAACAAGGTTGAAATTCATTCTATAGAGATAGAGACCTAAGAAATCAAAGGGACCAGAGATGATGTGAACCCTCAAAATAGAATTTATTGTTCCAAATGGCCATAGGCCTATCCCAATTATAGAGATTTAGAGATTTTATTCCTAGAAATGATCAACAGTAGAATACATTGAGGTGAAGGCCAGAGGAAACAATTTCACCAAAAGAAAAATGTTTTAATCCTACATTTTGGAAATGGAACTATTTGTGGAGTTACTGTGCCCTTATAAGAAAATATTACCAACCATGTTGAGTCTAATATTATTTATAATAATCTAAACATAAAAAAAGGCAAAGAAAATATAATAAAATGAAAAAAATAAATAAGTATTAATTATTTTATGTGGATTTCACAAGTAGTTGAAAGAAACAAGAATAAAAACCAGCAATTAAGTCATTTGAATCTTTGGAAAAACAATCAACTCATTGGTGTTCATTTTTATCTTCCCTAACTCAAAAATACAATAATTACAACAAGGAATGTATGACAGAAAAGGAAGAATAAAACCATCCTGTTGAAGGTATAAAATCAGGAAATGTGAAACTGTGGAAACGCAAAATGTTCAGTACACTAACAAGATCCAGAGCACACCCAAAATGTTACAGCCACTACCATGACATGATAATCACAATTAAGATCCATTTGATTAAACTTCATTAAAATGGTTTTTTTAAATCAATATGCATATATTGATACAACCACAAGAAAAGTAATGTAATTTATAGGTCAAAGGAAGAAAAATCCAAAAAAGCTAGTGTGATAATATTACGGATTAACATTACATGGACTGATAAATATAGAAAGGAAAACAGAAGGTTACCTAATTTCTTTTATTTTGAATCATTTATGATCAATAGTTACAAATATCACAAGAAAACATTATTCTCACTCACCATCACTAGTGTTTTCTATGATTCGTGATTCTTTGAAAACTATTGTAGTTGAGGATTTTTTTCATGATTTCCAACCACATTTCTTCCACCGTAATGAACTCCTCCCACAAATGTCACGAATTCTCATTCCCTGGGGTGAAAAATCTTCCTCATTGTTTTTGGAGATTAAAATGTGTAGGAGATTTCCAAGCTACCAAGTTGAAGGATATGGACCATTATCAATGATCATCTAGTGAGCTGGTTGGTCCAAATCAACATCTAACATTGTTATCTCCAATTCTAGATTGGTGGAATGGATGAGCATCAGCTGGGTAATTCATGTGAACTTGTAATCATTTTCCCTCATTTTCTCAAAATTATAATTCAACATAAACAAAAACCATGATTATGTGAACTTTATCTTCAAAATATTACAGAAATTGTATAGATAAAACAAAAAATTGGTTGACCATAACAAAATTATCATTGCGTCCTCAAAAAATGATAGAGATCTTCCATCCTTTATTTATTTAACACACAACCAAAAACATATTCCAAAGCATCATGTTCAATAGTTTTGATATGATAATGTGTATTTGGGGACATAAAAAATACTCTCTAACTCAATATTGGACCAAAAACTATGAGCATGATCGAATATATCATTTATTGTCTGATAGTTGAGAATGTAATTAAATAATTCTGGTTTAAAATTAGAAGGAGACCTTGTAAGTTGAGCATTCAAGACTTGTGAACATGGTTTTTTTCTTTTTGGGATAGAGGATGTCAAATATTTCAGCCTTCAGTAGAGGGATTCGCCAACCCAAACTGGTTTTTTGATGTGCCAGCCTCAACGGGCCACTTGCAATGTTACATCTTGTGGAAGCAGATGAGAAGTACAAAATTTATCCCAACTCGAATTCACAACATCCGACAAGTAATCCATTAATATGGGAATGAAAAGTCAGAAACATGACACTGCTCAATAATTAATAAATTCGTAATTGTGTATTTACAATGAAACTTAGTTTCAAATAAATTATATAGTAATTAATTTTAAATACTTAAATAAACTATTATTGTTAATATGAAATACTATTTGTTTATAATCACACAAATATATCATTTTGATGTTCAAAATATAATTTATATTCAATATAGATATCAAATATTATACATATTTAAATTAATTATTCATTGAATACAATTCATACATTGTAAAAATGTTGAGACTGAAAATGATTGACCCACTGGTGCAATGACAATCACGAGCTAAAATAAAATACAAAATGCGGAAATAAATTGACACCAAATGTATTGTGGAAAAACCCCCAAAATGAATGGGATAAAAAACCATGGACAAATAGAAGAATCACTATCGGAAAAAATGGGTACACACTCCCTCACTATTACAAAAATAAAACGCTTGTAAACATCTCTCTTGAATATACGGGGAAACCACCTCACGAAATACCGTAAATAAATAGAGAACTCCCGAAGAGATATTGAGAAGAGGATGATGATATATCCTAGGGGAATCCACTTAATTTTATAGGAAAGCCACTCCCTTGATGCACCTTTCTACTAGAGGTTTGGTGGAGCTGGCTACCATCCTAACACCTGCCACACCTGTTGGATTTGTGTATCCCGATCTGGTTGGGTCAATGCTTATGGACCGCAACTGCTGTGGGTCGAGTTCTGTTGTGAGCTCGTTGGGGGTTGAAGAGGGAAATGAGTCCCTACTCTAGGGGTCGAAGCACCCCGGCCCATTTTTTCAGACTGTATATTCTTTGACCACTATAGTAGAGCTGACCGACCGACACCGACAAATACTGAAGCAGTGAAGACTTAGGAGTCAACTATACTGTGGCACCTTTTGACTTCCAACTGACATCCACTATAGCACTTTTGACAAAGGTGGCTGTCATTTACTGTAGAGAAGAGGACTTCCTGTTCAGAACAGTGGATCGTCTTTTTCATATGTAGCCCATTTCGGGCTAGGGTTTCTAACCTAAAAAAACTCTATAATTTGTACTCCTGATTTTTGAGTGAGAATTCTGCCTCTCTGTGGATGTAAGGATTATTCCTGAACCGCGTAAATTTGTGTGTTCTGTGTTATTTCTTTTCTTCTGATTTTTTTTTGTTTCTCGTTTCTGTCATTGCAACTTCTGATTATTCCACATGAAAAACTTCCCCCTTTGACAAATTGGGGGGGCACCGGGCATGGAGGAAAAACTCCACCGACACATCTCCCACTTGGAAATTTGATTGAGAACAAATCGCATCTCCGTAGATTCATTCTATCTGTCAAACATGCTTCTCAAGTCTCTTTAAGTCTGATCGAGAATCTGCACCATCTTATCATATCAGAGTCAACCGCCTTCATCAAAAAATCTGCCAGATTTTTTTAGTGTGATTTTTTTAGACGCCCACACTTCCTCCACCACATCTCAGACAATGTGATAATGTACCCCAATGTTCTTGGTTCTATAAGGAATTGGTTTATTGCAATTTTCAAGGTGCTATGATAGTCAAAAAATAATGGAATCTGATCCGGTATGTGCCTGAGCTCCACCAACAACCTTATCATCCAAATTTCCTCTTTGCAAGACTGTGTAACTGAAATGTACTCTTCCTCCTTTGTGGATAAAGCCACAACTAATTGTATCTTTGAAATCCATCTCACAACTCCTCTTAAAAGAGTAAGCACATAACAAGTAATGGATTTCCACCGGTCAAAATCACCTACAAAATCTGAATCAACATATCCTCTGATAGAGAAATCCCATCCACCATAACATAATGTAGCAATTGAGGTTTCCTTGATGTATCTCAAGATCCACTTCACTATGCTCCAATGATCCCGTCCAGGATTTTCAATGTACTGACTAACCGCTCCCACTGCATGTGCACTTTCTGGTCTATTACAAACCATAGTGAACATCAAGCATCCCACTGTTGATGCATATGGTACTTGAGACATCTACAACCTCTCTACTTCACTACTAGCGTAATGACACAATGTTTTATCAATGGAATTCCTTTCTTATAATTATGTCTTATATTATAATCACATAAGATTACATATAGAACACAATACAAACCTTATAAATAATGAATGAGTAAAATAAAAGGTATCTCTAGAAGTTAATGAACATATACCGATGAAATACTAAGTATCCTTTGGAATAGTAATGTGACCATTATGAATAGTAAACCAGTCAATGAAATAGTAACCTCACCAATTAAAGTATAAATAAAATTTATCAATCTTATATGTGGAACTATGATATAATTATATCATAGTATAAGTAAATAATTTTACAAATAAATTATTAATAAAGTGTTGGTATTTTTGTAGGTCTTGTATATTTAATTACAATTTTGGGATTAATTTAATAAATAAAAACTAATTTTATTTTATTAAAATAAATTTGTAAAACATTATTTTGATGTCTTATGATCATAAGATAATTTTATGAGACCTTAATTTAATTATCAATGTGTTAGAAAATATTTTTTATTTTTAAAACTGGTCTTTTTCCAGTAAATTATGATTTCAATTAAAAATTATATTTCTAATATTTAGAAAATAATTTTTGGAAAAATTTGTTTGTTTAATAATTCTACAAGTCAAACAATGGTTAGGGTGAATATTTGACATTTCTCTAAAATACTTAATTTTTTTATGAATAGTAAAATACGATAATTTATGATAAATGCTAAATAAATGAATTTATGCATCATGCTTCAGCCATGGATAATGTAAATGATCATTGGTTAGAACTCATGCTCTCTTTACTATTTTTGGTCACAAGAATCAACACTATTAATAGTCTTGAGAAAAAATATTAAAATAATGATTAAAATAATGGGAAAACCATCCGCTCCACTGTAAATATCGCTCATATTTTTCCTCCTCTCTTCAGTCCTATCAAGACTTGTGTCTCGTCTAAATATTTCTCAAATCTCTCCAAAACACCCTCTCATGTCTAGGAGGTATTGGTCTCATAAAAAAAACCAAAACCTCTCCCCTAAAGAGGCTCTCAAGGAAGATATATTCTCGAGGTAAATTCCTTTTTTCTTTTTTTTTAATTTTCCTTCAAGTTCTTTTCTTTATTTTTCTTTCCTCACCTATTTTAATCCAAATTTTATTATAAATGCAGTATCATAAATGTATGGAATGTTGTTTTTATAATTTAATAATTCATCATCATCTCCTTTTTCCCCATCTTTTATACTAGAAATTAGAACACCATCTGGGATGTGTTAATTTATCACATTCAAGGACGATGGGTTTTCAATTTCAATTACAATCTTAAATTCTAGTCACGAAACCATTTTTATGGTTGAACCAGACTATAAAAAATTTATTATTTATAATTTAATATTATGAAATTTTTTTTAAACATTAAATTTATTTATAAAGCAAAATGTCTTCGATGTGATCAGAAACTGCAAATTAACCAATACAGTTATCATTGATGTTTTATATAATGATTCATCTTCACTCCCAATAACCAAATAAATTTTATAACCATGTAATATTATAGATGTTCACTAATAACATACAACTTTAATTATGAACAACCATTCACATATTACATGTTTTTCCTTACATATATATAAGTAAATCAATCGTGAAAACTAAGGAAACTAATGCTCTCAAACATTGAAATTGAACCTCTTAACCCATCAAAAATGTCATGAATGAACTTAATAAGGTCATAATAAATCAATAGCATGATGAAGTGGTCCTGGACATATTAATTAGAGAATGTAATTTGGTTCTCCATGACATTAAGATCATTTGACGAACACCATCGGACTTAAGGTAAGGGATTCTACCCGACCCTCCATTATTCATTCAGGTTTCTCTATCTTTCTTTTTACCCAAATTAAGTTATCTATTATTTTTATGAAAATCATATAAATTTTGTGTATATGATCCAAACTCATGTATCAATATCCATTCATCATTCCATTTCAGGTATATAAATGTTTTTAAATGGTTCTCTCCTCAATACATCCTGAAAAACAAACCCGTTTTAATGGAATTTCTCAAACTTTTACCCAATTTCAAATGAACTCTATCATCTGTTTCAAGACTCCATTGATTTTATAAAATAAATCCTTTTATTATGAAAACCTTCTTGGTTCACTCATGGTTTTATATAAAAGATTATTATCTATTAATTTCTAAATTCTTTTTAGTATTTTTTTTAAAATCGTACTAAATTGTTTTAATTATAAAATTCATAAATACATTTTTTTTCAAGTTATCACTTCTGTTTGATGAAAATTACCATGATATATGTCTATTTTTTATTATGAATGTCCATGTATGTTATAATTCATTTCTTTCATGGTCATTTTTATGATACGCCCATTATTATACTTTATAACATGATTATGATACTCATTTCTTTCCAAGGGTACCCTTATGTTTATCTATGATTATTTATATGTAAAGCATATTCACAAACATTTTAAGATGAATGCGCATCACTCCAATGAATTGGGTAAATTTTAGTCTCATGAGACGTTATGTAAAACAGTCTTGGCGTTAGCCTTGACTCGTGCTACCATGTGCAAGGGTCTTGGTGGTTAACCTTGACTTGTTATCCTCTATGTGCAACGAGCTTTGAATCTTGAAAAAGTCATGTATTATGTTTCTTCCACATTATTATGACTCCATGTTTATACGATCCCATGTTTATCTGTTAGATTCCATATGAAGCTCGACCCATACACGACTGCCCTCTTTAAAAAAAAATAATGGGAAACTGTCAATAGGGAGACTTGAACCCCATACCACATGTTTCCAAGGCTGCACCTGGACCAACTGCTCTAGGCGGTGCGCCTCGTTTAAATTACCAAGACTATATATATATATATATTTATATATATCAATATATGTATTTATATATATCTATATACCTAGTTATATATATGTATAAATAATTATATATATATATAATTATCTGTCAATGATTTAACATTATATATATAATAACTCATAATATATTAAAAAAACACTCACCCACTAATGTTCTCACACGTCCCCTCTCACTTTATTTTTTTAATTATGTTGCAAAGTTCATATATTATATATACATATATAAATCTATTTAGAAAAAAATTAACTCGACTACTGTTGTGCACCCCAAAATAATTTTATTTTATAACTTGGACATATTCTATATATATTCATATGTATAAAGTTTTGAGAAAAAAATAACACACTCACTCACCATTGTGCACGCAACTCTCATTCATTTTTTTACTACTTGGACATATTATATATATAAATATTTTTTTAAAAAATAAAACATTTAAAATAAATGATATAATAATATATATATATATATATATATTAACAAATAAACACTCACCCCTAATGTTTACGCCCCTCCCTCCCACATTATTATTTTATTATATATGTTGTTTCTTGAATATATTATATATACTTATATAAATCAATTTGGAAAAAAAATTAACTCACTCACTCCTGTGAAACCCTCATTAATTGTTTTTACAACTTTCAAATATTATATATATATTCACATGTATAAATATATTTAGAAAAGGAAAATTACACCCTCAACCCCTAAATATTTTCTTAACTTGCACATATTATATATATATTAACATATATAAATCTATTTTAATAAATTAAAACATTAAAAACATGTTTAAAAAAAGATAAGAAAACATTTTAAAATAAACATGAAATATAATCTTTTAAAAATTAATGTTTAGAAAAAAATGATTTAAAAAAACATTTCCGAAAACATCAATCTATTTATAAAAAAATCCACACATTCACCCACTACTGGTTTAAAATTACCAGAATATATGTATATATATATATTTATATATAATTATATAATAATGATTTAAAATAATATATATATATATATATATTAACAAAAAACACTTATCCCATAATGTTCACGCATACCCCCCTCCCACCTTATTTTTTTTTAATTATGTTACAACATGCATATATTATATATATGTATATAAATCTATTTAGAAAAAAATTTAACTGGATCACTAGTACCCACCCCTCAATAATATTATTTTACAACTTGCACATATTATATATATATATATATATATATTCACATGTATAGACCTATTTAGAAAAAAAATTAACACACACTCACTACTGTGAATCCTTCATTCATTTTTTACAACTTCCACATTTTATGTATGTAAATATTTTTAAAAAATTAAAACATTTATTTTTTTTAAAAAAATAAACCATGTAACATAATATATATATATATATATATATAATAATAACTCATAAAATATTATGAAAAAATCCCACCTCCTAATGTTTTCACAAGCCCCCCATTCTACATTATTATTTTTTATGTATGTTGCAACATGCATATATTATATATACACATATAAATAAATTTAAAAAAAAATCACAGACCCACTTCTGCGCACCCCTCATTAATTTTTATTACAACATACAAATATTATATATATATTCTCATGTATATATCTATTTAGAAAAATAAATTAACACATCCACTTGCTGTTGTGCACCCCCAACCCCTCATTAATTTTTTTATAACTTGCACACACATATATATATATATATTGTTGGAGTTTGCATCCCACAACGGACTTGTGGTCTGGTGTGGTCTTAGTTATTCATTATAAAAGAACCTCAAGTGCTCCTTTAGAGGTAACCTTGGGGCATCAGGTCTCTCTATTTTTATTATTCTACATGGTATCAAAGGAAAGCTAATCCCAAGCCCTCCCTCCCATTTTATTCCCCCCTATCTTGGGATTACTGATGTTTTCTTGTAAAGGGGGTGGCAGCCTCCATGGCCAGCTCTGCCACCGCCCCTTCCCTCCTTCCTGAGCGCCGCTCGGCCCCCTTCTGGCTATCCGTACTCCCTCCTCATTCGGTTTTCTCCTCATGAATCACCTCCCTTTGCTTCGTTCGGCGACTCATAGGATTCCCTTCCCTTCAAACGTGGCTTCCCGGCTCCCGCGACTCCATCAATGGAAACACTCAACCCCGCCTCTTTCGGCGACTCCCAGCTCCCGCCTCTCCCTCGCCACTGCCAAAGCCTGATCTCGGTGTCCCTCCCCATCAGATGCGGCTCTGGGACTCCAAGATGACCTCCGCTCCAAGAGAACATCCAACGGACCTCTGCTACATTCTCCCTCCCATGACAGTTTCCACCGGCTCCGTCTCCCCGCTGCGCACTGCCCCGAAAGAAGCCGCCCCTCCCACTGTCCATGGATTCCAGGTGTCGGTGCTCTCCTACAACAGATCTCCTGTTGCCGTCCTCTACCATCGCGGATCCGTCCCCTCCATCCCCAGTGTCCCATCCCCACTGTGTGTGCCAAACCCGACCCTCCCAATCGTGTCATATAATTTTTTTATAACTTGCACATATTATATATAAACTGTTAAAAATTAATGTTATAAATATATTTTAAAAAATTAAAACATTAAAAAAATGTTTAAAAACATTTTAAAATATACATTTAACATAAACATTTAATAATTAATGTAAAAAAAGATTAAAAAAACATTTACAAAAAAAATCTATTTAGAAAAAAATAACACACTCACTCAATGCTACGCATCCCCAAACCCTTGTTAAGTCTATTTAAAAAGGTTTCAGTTGTAAAATGTAACTGTTGATAAAGAAGAAAATAAATGTTTCTAAACAAAATTTAAAAAAAAGTCTTCTAAAAAATCATTTAAATGAAATGTCAAAAAAATAAAATATGTTTATAAAATATGTTAAAAAATAGGTTTTAAAAAAAGTTTTGAAATTAACTTTTAAAAATTAACATTTAAAATTAACATTAAAAAAACATAAAAATGTTTTTAATTTATTATATATTTTATTTTAAAAATAATAAAACCCCACAAAGGCTGGCCCATGGGCCGACCCGACGGTTTGGGTTTGCTGGAGGCCGGGCTCGGGCTGCCTCATAGGGTTGTTTGGGCCAGTCTGAGGCCAAAATTACATCCTAACCTCAAGGCTGAAATGGAGATCGGAAACTCTTAATGGTCTCAGAGGCCCGATGACAAAACGTAGAAAATGGAGTCTAATATGGGTGGTTCAGCAAATAATGCTCTTGATAGAAAGAAAATTGAACGTCTCACGTGTCAAAATTATTGGAAGAATCATCCTAGGACACTCTAAAGGGATCTGGTAAATGCATTAAATGTGTAAGAATTAGACATATTGAAAAAACCTGCCAAAGGGATATGAAAAATCCCACTAACGTAGAATGAAAAAAGGAAGATTCAGATCAAAACTCACCCTGTAGTGTAATGGATTGGACCTCTCTGGTTCATTCCTTTTCTGAAATTTGGTGTTTGAGGTGTTCTGGGAGGTTAAGGTGACTTATCCCCAACACATAGCCAAAAATTACAAACTGTTTCATGAAACAATGTCACTTTTCTTTTTCCAAAATTCCATACTATTTCATTAAATGGTTTCACCAAAACGGTGTCATGAATATTGTGTCACGGAAATGGTGTCACGGAAACGGTGTCACAGAAACAGTGTCATGGAAATGGTGTCAGGGAACCGGTGTCCCAGAAACGGTGTTAGGGAAATAGTGTCACGAAAACCGTGTCATAGAAACGGTGTCACAGAAAAAATGTGTCACAGTTACTATCTCACAGTTACCGTCTCAAAGATAGTGTTTCACATTTCCTTTTCCAAATTTCCAGATTTTTCCAGATTCGCCGATTTAACGTTTTCTTTGACAAAAAATGCATTAAAAGACTTGTTTTAAGTGATTTGAGGCTGATTCATAGCCCATAACTCCTATATTAATTTTACTACGAATTGATATGTCTTTACTTGCTCAAACCACGTGGTTTAATGCAATCCTCTTTTAATGGAAAATCTAGCATATCTTAAACTGCTGCTCCGTTAAATATTTTAAAAGGATGAGATATCTTCCCCCCTTATTCTTCCGTCTTATTCTCGGGTGCAAGATGCTCGAACCTTTCCTCCCTTCTAGTAGGATTCGTGCGATCAAACTTTCATCCTTGGATTGGTTCCCCATGATGTTCTTCTTGATGGAAGTGCACCCCTTGTTTTGGTGAAACCAAGCAGTATCGATCAATATTTAATATAAGGTATGATCTATCGTCCTTTTTTTGGATTCATATTCTTCTATTTCTACTTTCCCGGTTTGGTATGCTCTCTCCATGTTCCTAATGGACTTTCCTCTGGTGTTGGCTGGTGTGGTGGTGTCTCTGCATCCTCGGGTGGATGTTGTATTATGACGCACACCTATCATAGAGCATGGAAAATAAATTATTTCCCAAGTTTAAAAGGTAGTAATGTGGTTTACCTAGGATTTCTCCCGAAGAGGAGTGCACAGAAAACAGTTTGTCACTTTAAAACAAGGATAAAAATCTTTTGTTTTTTGAAAGGAAATTTGAAATTAAAATGATTGAAGAAACTATGATATTAAAAAGGGTGTTTAGGTTGGGGTCGGTTTCCCATTTTCAATGTTATCCTTGTTGAATTTAATTCAAACCTCTTATTCTTAGTTAATTAAAGTGAGTTTCCACAATCGTTTCCTCTCACATCCTTGGTAAAATTATGATGGTGAGAGAAAACATTACTAAGATCTCAGTTTGGTCAACTCTCCTTCCATGTGAAAAATAGTTGTACTGAATATTCTTAATTGACATGGGAAATATCCGATCAGGTCTTGTTTATCCCAAAAAATCAAGAGCATTCACTACCCTTTTTACACGTACTGACGATCATTGAGTACTTCCCCACTAACCCTCAGTCTATTTCATCGTATATAAACCAGAAATTAGTCGAGGGAGATAATGATTATTTTATCAAGGAAAAGAACAATAACAGAATTAAAATTCAAGAATTCTCGCACTTGATAGTAAAATCAGCTATATGGAATTGAAAATAGCTTTGAAGAAGAATTTTTTTTTATTCAATTACATCCAAGAACTCAAGCATTACAAAATCAAAAACCTACCCTTCCCCAATCACTCAAAATGTTGAGCCCACCATGGTAAGTGTAATCGAGAAGAATGAGGAAGAAGAAGGCATTACGAAACAATGTAAAAGAAATGAAATAAAAGGGAAAGCTGAAAATTTCATCTCCTTGGTGTCCCAAAAGTAATGAGATGGAATGAGAGATGATTTGAGAGGGAGGAGCTCTCCTCGTTTTCTAGACCGAATTTGTCCTCATAATGTTTACGATTTTTGGCCCCATTGAAAGACATCTTCATGTGTTTCACCCTTCATTAATGTTGTTCATAATTCTCTTTCTCGTTTCCCCTCAAAATCAATGTGGATTTGGACAAGTACTCCATGAGTTATTCCCATTTTTCTATCAAATTTTATTATGTCCAATCAGACACACCAAATCGAAAACCTATAGATTAGGATACTTTAATGACCCTTAAAACGACCAATTCCCGCAGCCTTCCCTTCCTAAATGATGTTCCAAAACTCCTTGGGCGTATACAAACCCAATTTCACAACCATTGGTTTCACCAAGAATGCGTTAGGGACCCCACACCAAAACATGGAAGATCTATAAACAGTTTTCATGCTCCCACTTGTGAGCTTTTTTGGAGCTTTCATATGACCGATTTATCTTTTGGTCCAAAAACATTAAAAGATTCCCTAGATGTGAAGACTCTTTAAAAATAGAATTTGGCAATTTGGATTAGTGTAGAATATTTTATGGACAAACTACAAAAATAATTTAAAATAGTTAAAAATTCGAAATGGGCCATTTATACTATTCAACTCAAAATATTACCAATATCATAAAAATGAAGCAATTTATCTTAAAGTAACAATTTGGTGGGATTTAAAACAATGATATTTAACATAAATTAATTGAAAATATTTTCTATATCAATTCACCCATATTTAGCACAGAGACTCCTGGACAAGTAAACATCAAAATCAAATCAAATCAAATCCAAAACACATACTAATGAGATCTACCAAATCCATACAAAGAAACAAAAAGATATCATGACTCATCAGAAAAACATATTTCATGTTCTCCATTTTATATTATTTAATATATTTCCACTTAATTTTTATCTCATGCACACAAAACACCTACCTCACATGAATTTTCTATCATCTCACAAATTTAAATGTTCAACAATACTTTTATCATCCATACTCACACAAGAGTCACCATAGGCTTGATAAATTTATATTTCTCCACCTAATGTGAGTCAAGGACAAGTGTTTCTCATGAGGACTTTTTAGTGTTGTTCTGTGGATTCAGGTTTGTAGGATTTAGATGTTAAAAATTCTAAGGCCGAAAAATGAGGGCTTGGCTCTTTTTTGAGAAAAATTGCCAGATTCTAATTTTCACTCAAACATGGTCTCATTCTCTTACCTGTTGTAGAAAATAGGATCCATCATCATTCAATCTGCTCAGGATTTCAGAATCAAAGGAAAACTTTCTTTTTTACATCGGAGGCTCAAGAAAGGCATAACTTCTCTTATCATGAAAGCTTTAGAAAGACACAACTTCTTTTATCATGAAATCTCCAGAAAGGAAAATATTTTAACAAAATAAATTATTCACTAGAAACATCAGCTATTCAACATTTTATATTCCACAAAAATTATCACAAAATGAGGTATTACATAACAAGTCATCTTCCCTCACACTTAAGATCAACTAGATCATTCAATTTCACTTCATGAGAAGGTTGGATAGAGAAAATTGGCTTGTAATGTGGCTAACCAAACAGGTTGTTCATGGCTTATAGGGGATACAATGATTAATGTATGGCAGACCATAATAGAAAGGATTATTTTGAAAAGGGGGCTTAAATCCAAATAAATTCCTCAATCATTTAAAACACAAGTACCTCAAACCCTCATGTTTTGAATGGAATAAATCAAATTCTGGTTAAAGAAAGCATTGTTTGGTTCTCTCATGAAATGATGTGAATGAATAGAATATGTAAAAAATGGTTCAGAAGCCTCACATGAAAGTTATTTCAAAGATATAGACAGTGATATGGCTTGAGATTCAAAAATAAGTGTACTTTTCAGGAATTTACAAAAGATTTAAACTTGAAATAAAGTCATTTCAGCATTAATTTAAGCTCAGTTTCAAGGAAAAGGTTGGTTCACTCATTGACATGGGTTTAAAAAATGGTAATTATAATCATTTTAGCTCAAATTGTTTTACAACACACTAAATTTTAAAAATAAACACACAAATATCTAAAAAACAAAAAATTATTTTTTAATGAAAACTATAAACCAAATATCAAATGAAAATCCTAAACTACAAAGGTTCCCTCCCACACACATAATTGATACAATGTCCTTAGTTAATTCAAATGTATTTAAAATGTAAGAAGATTTTTGATTGATTCAAAATAAACAAGTATAAAAGAGAGTTACAACCTGACTTATTAGCAATGCAATGTTGAGTTAGGCTCTTAAGTGTTTTTTTTAAAACCTAAAAATTGTTAAAAAAACATAAGAAATTTATTAAAAGAAATGAAAATTTAATATGAATAAGAAAAAAAGGATAAATCTTGGTTTAATCCCCCAAGATGCCCTAGGTTTTGACTGCCTCTAGAGGGGCAGTTCTAATCGGTTATCCCTAATCTGACAGTGGGTGAAGTTTCTTACTCATAAACCAACAAAAATTCTTGTTTCCAGCAATTACTTGTTCCTTTTTGTTGAGGACTCCATGTATATAGATCAACACATCCACCCCTATGAAAATTACATAATACTTGAAAGGTGGGGGTAGGATAATGAATGAGTCCTGTTCCTTCTTGGTTTCCACTTGCACAACATCTTCTTTATATTTCAGTGGTTGTTGAAGGTATGCTAGATCAATAGAAAAATCAAAGGGAACGTCAAAATGAAATTCTATTTTGAAAAAATTAAATCTTGATGTGTCAATATAATATTATTCCCTTTCAATTTCTACGTATTGTGTCTCTATTTCCTTAGGAAAATCCACTTTGATATCCTCTTTAACACCCTCCTTTAAATGTTAAACATGTTCGGGGATCTCCAAATGTTCCTCTTCAGATGAATATTCTTTTTCATAGTCTTCCTCCAAGGAAATACATGTATTGGATGAGTTTGAAAAATTAACTCAAGGGGAGGTAATACTCAATTTTGTTTCAATAAAATAAAAATATAATGAGTTCATGAAAATATTATCTCCCTGAGTTTGTTCATCTTCAATCTCTTCTTCGACGGAAAACACCTCTTAGAGTTGAGTAGTACCAGGTAGAGGTAGGTAATTAGTCTACACTATATCTTGGATATCCATAGGAAAATCAGGGATGAATAATGCGGGGTCATCTTGGACCTTAGAAACTTCATAAAATTATGAAAAGTATTGGGAGAACTCAGTTAGATTTCGGGCCATCGCTTCAAAAACATCTTTGTTCATGTCCTCCCTTAGTCCATCTATGAATTGTTCGAATGTTTCCCCTCATTGTTTATTTTCAAAAATAACCTCACTTGTCTAATAGTATAAGAAACACCATCCTCCTCAGAAAAGGTTGAGTCAATAATTGGTTAATTTATCAATGGGTAATTGTTCTATGAATTAAAAAAATAATCACTTGAAAACAACATGGCAAAATATTTTTTCTATTTTTTTAATTTGGAAAGAGTCAAATATTTATAATTATTTTGTGGCACTACATCCCTGGAAATGGCATCACGTTTGACGCACACCTGTCATAGGGCGTGGGAAAAAATTTATTTCCCAAGTTAAAAATAGAATAATGTGGTTGACATTGTATGTCTCTCGAAAAGGAGTGCACACAAAATAGTATGACACTTTCAAATGAGGGTAAAAATTCAGTGTTTTTGAAAAGAAATTTAAAATTCAAATGATTGAAAAAACCATGATATTAAAAAGTGTGATTCGGTCGGGGTCGGTTTCCCAATTTCAATACTATGCTTGTTCAATTTATTTCAAACCTATTATTTTATTTGATTAAAGCAAGTTTCCACAATCATTTCCTATCAATTCCTTGGTGAAATTATGATGGTGAGAGAAAAACTTACAAAGATCTCGATTTGGTCAAATCTCTTTCCATGTGCAAAATAGTAGTATTGAATATCCATAATTTACATGGGCAATACCTGATCAGGTCTTGTTTATCCCAAACAATCAGGAACATTCACTACCCATTTTACACGTACTGATGATCATCGAGTACTTCACCACTAACCCCATGTCTATTTCATCATATATAAACCAGGAATTAGTGGAGGAAGATAATGATTATTTTACCATGGAAAAAATCAATAATGGGATTAAAATTAAAGAACGATCGCACTTGATAATAAAATCTACTATATAAATTTGAAATCAACTTTGAAGAAGAAATAAATTTCATTCAGTTATGTTCAAGAACTCAAGCATCAGAAAAATAGAAAACATATCTTTCCCCAATGCCTAGAAATGTTTACCCCACCATGGTAAGGGTAATTGAGAAGAATGGGGAATAAGAATGAATTAAATAAATATGTAAAAGAAAATAAAAAAAGCTGAAAATTTCTTCTCCTTGGTGTCCCAGAAGGAATGAGATGGAATGAGATATGTTTTGAGAGGGAGGAGCTCTCCTCCTTTTATAGCCACAATTTTTTTTTCCGAATGTTGATACATTATACCCCCATTAAATGACATCTTCACGATTTTCTCCCTTATTTAATGTTGTTAATATTTCTTTTGGGCGTTTCCCCTCACAATATCAGCTGATTTGGACAAGTATTCCGAGAGTTATGCTCGTTTTACTATCACAATTAATTCTATCTAGTCAGACTTGCCAAATTGAAAACCTACGGATTAGGATGCTTTAATGACCCTTAAAACGGCCAATTACCACAGGCTTCCCTTCATGAAAGATGTGCCAAAGCTCGTTTTTCATCCACCCATCGAATTCCACAACAATTTGTCCAACCAAGAATGATTTAGGGACCCCACACAAAAACATGGAATATTTGTAAACAATTTTTATGCTCCCACATGTGAGCTTCTTTTGAGCTTCCATATGACCAATTCAGCTTTTGGTCTAAACTGATGAAATGAATCTATGAATGTGACGACTATGTAAAAGAATGAATTTTACAATTTGAGTTAGTGTATAAAATGTTATGGACAAACTAGATAAATAATTTAAAATAGTTAAAAATATGAAATGGTCCATTTTTATTATTAAGCTCAAAATATTAAAAATATCATAAAAATAAAGAAATTCATCTTAAATTGACACTTTGGTTGGATTTAAAACAATGATATTCAACTTATATTGATTGAAAATATTTTCATTATCAATTATCCCACACTTAGAACTTGGACTCATGGACAAGTAAAAATCAAAATCAAATCAAATGAAATCCAAAATACATACCAATGTGATCTACCAAATCCATACCAATAAGAAAAAGATATCATGCCTCATAAAAAACAATTATTTCAAGTTCTCCATTTTATATTATTTAATATATTTCCACTTCATTTCTATCTCATGCACACAAAACACATACCTCACATGAATTTTCTATCATCTCACAAATGGAAATGTTCAACAATGCTTTTCTCATCCAAACTCGCAGAAGAGTCACCATAGGATTGATAAATTCCTACTTCTCCGCCTGATGTGAGTCAAGGACAAGTGTTTCTCATGAGGACTTTTCAAGGTTTTTTTTATGGATTCTAGTTGGTAGGATTCAGATGTTAAAAATTCTGAGGCTAAAATATAAGGGCTTGAATCTTTTTGAAGAAAAATTACAAGATTCTAATTTTCCCTCAAAAATAGTCTCCCTCTCTTTCCCATTGTAGAAAATAGGATCCATCATCATTCACTCAGCTCAAGATTTCATCATCAAAAATTGCAATCTTTTCAAACATGTGGTTTTTCTTGAATGCTCCAGATATGCATAACTTATTTTTTTACATCGGAAGCTCCCGGAAGGCATAACTTATCTTATCATGATAGCTCTAGAAAGGCACAAGTTATTTTATCATGAACGATCTAGAAAGGCACATCTTTTAACAAAATGAAATCTTCAATAGTAACATCATCTCTTCAACATTTTATATTCCACCAAAAGTATCACCAAATGAGGTATTACATCACAAGTCATATTCCCACACACTTAAGTTCAACTAGATCATGCAATTTCACTTCAAGGGAAGGTTGGATAGGGAAAATTGGCTTGTAATATGGCCAACCTAACAGGTTGTTCATGGATTCTTGGGGCTATAATGATTAATGTAAGGTAGGCCATAATAAAAAAGATTATTTTGAAAAGGGGTCTTAAATCCAAATAAATTACTCAATCATTTAAAACACAACCACCTCAAACCATCAAGTTTTGAAAGGAATAAATTAAATTATGGTTAAAGAAAGCATGATCTAGTTCTCTCATGAAATGAGTTGAATGAAAAGAATATGGAAAAAATGGTTCAGAAGCCTCATAGCAAAGTGATTTCAAAGACATAGACAGTAAAATATGGCATGAGATTCAAAAATTAGCGTACTTTTCATGAATTTCCAAAATATTTAAACTTGAAAAAAGTCTCTTCACCAATAATTTAAGCTCAGTTTCATGGAATAGGTTGGTTCACTCATTGAAATGGGTTTCAAAAATGGTAATGATAATAATTTTTGCTCATTTTCTTTTTGACAACACACTAATTTTAAAAATAAACACACAAATATCTAAAAAAACAAAAAATTATTATTTTTATTAAAACTGTAAACCAAATATCAAATGAAAAACCTAAAATAAAAAGCTTCCCTTTCCCACACTTAAATGATGCAGCGCCCTCAGTGATTTCAAATGGATTTAACATGTAAGAATATTTTTAAATGATTCAAATAAACAAGTATAAAAGAGAGGTACAACCAGACTTATTGGCAATGCAACATTGAGTTAGGCTCTTAAATGTTTCTCATTGAAAACCTAAAAAAGTTAAACAGAAAACATAAGAAATTTATTAAATGAAATGAAAATATAATTTGAATAAGAAAAAATGGATAAATCTTGGTTTAATCCCCCAAGTGAGCCCTAGGTTTTGACTTCCTCTAGAGGGGCAGTTCTAATCGGTAATCCCCAATCTGATGGTGGGTGAAGTTTCTTCCTCAAAAACCAAAAAAAATCGTCTTTATAGCAATCAATTTTTCTGATTTTTTGAGGACTCCATGTATATTTAACAACACATCCACCCCCATTAAAATTACATAATACTTGATATGTGGGGGTGGGATAATGAATGATTCCTCTTCCTTCTTGGTTTCTACTTGCACAACATCTTCATTATATTCTAGTGGTTTTTGAATGTATGCTACAAAAATAGAAAAATCAAAAGGCATGTCAGAATGAAATTCTATTTGAACAAAATTAAATCATGATTTGTTAATATAAAATTATTCCCTTTCGATTTCTATGTATTATGTCTTTATATCCATAGGCAAACCCACTTTTATCGTCTCTTGAACACCCTCCAATAAATGTTAAACATGTTCGGGGAGCTCCATATGTTCCTCTTCAAATGAATATTATTTTTCATCGCCTTCCTCCAAGTAAAAACATATATTGGATGAGTCTAAAAAATTCAAACAAGGCGATTTAATACTCAATTAAGTTTCAAAAAAATCAAAAGATAATGAGTTCATGAAAATATTATCTCCTTGAGTTTGGTCATCTTCAATCTCTTCTTCAGTGGAAAACACCTCTTGGAGTTGAGTAGTACCAGGTAGAGGAAGGTAGTCAGTCTCCACTATATCTTGAATCTCCATAAAAAAATTAGGGATGACTAATGGGGGTCTTCTTGGACCTTGGAAACTTCATAAAATTCTGGAAAGTATTGGGAGAACTTCGTTAGCTTTCATGCCATTTCTTCAAAAACATCTTTTTTATGTCCTCCCTTAGTCCATCTATGAATTTTTTTAATGTTTCCCCTCATTATTTGTTTTTCAAAATAACCTCACCTGTCTAACAATATAGGAAACACCATCCTCCTTAGAAAAGGTTGAGCCAATAATTGGTTCATTTATTAGTGGTTAATTGTTCTATTAATTAAAAAAATAATCATTTGAAAACAACATTGAGGCATCGGAGGATAGCGACCAGCCTCAGGTCCTTTGGCCTCCTTGGGCGCCTGGCCCCCCGTCCTCATGTAAGACGTTAAACTACAAACCAGTCAGGCCTTCCTGACTGATGCTTGACCTTAGGCCCCTTGACCTTTCCAGGTCACAGCCTAGGTCCCTTCTTACCCGGAGTGTATGGTGTGGTGTGGGACTACGTCCTCATTCACGTCGGGATCATGTACCATGCCGTGCAACTCCCTTTACGAGGCCCAGCCTCAGGCCCCTTGGCCTCATCGGGTCCCCGACCCCCGTCTTCATGTAAGAAGTTAAACTACAAACCAGTCAGGCCTTCCGGACCGAGGCTCAGCCCCAGGCCCCTTGGCCTTTCCGGGCCGCGGCCCAGGACCTATCTTATAGGATCGTATGGTGTGACGTAGGACTACGTCCTCATTCATGACGAATTCTTTACCATGCCATACACCTCCCTTGTTTAGGGGTATATTACTCCCCTCCTCGTCCAGTATGACGTTAAACTGCATTTCAAGAACTATGTGTGGCTTGATTCCCATTCTAATGGGATACGTAGGATCACCTGAACGTCTAGGCTTCGGGTCCAGCCCCATCTCTCGGGAATCCTCATCCCATCTTGGCCCCTTGGCCTATCCTTCCTCCATGAGGGGACCATATGGTGTGGTGTGGGATTATGTCCTCATTCATGATGATCTCATAATGACCACGCCATGCTCCCCCCCTACTGAGATGTTTCGTCGATCCTTTTTCTTCGGCGGTTCACCAATGTGCTTAAGAGTACTCTGGTTTATTACCTGGAATGCCAAGCTTTACTCGGACACGTCCGCACCCGCTTTCCAGGCTTTGTGTATCCCCGCATTAGGGCTTTCATCAGCTTTCACACCCGGAGGGACCCCCAAGAACGGCCTGGATACAATGCCCAAGGGCTCTCCTGCCGATACGGGACAACGCCCCCGAGGGATTCGGACAACAAATCGATAAAATCCCGCGTTGCGAATATGGTCAGCGGTCGATGCTCGTTTTTTGGTCCCACCTCAGGCTAACGCGATACAGACGCTGTGTTTCAGTCATGGATAACAATTTTCCTCTGTCGTCACGCCAACCTATTAAGCCCAAATGTCAGGTACACGATTCACACCCTTCATCACTTCATCATGTCCAAGTAGAGTCTCGAGACTCCTGGTACTTTTCCCCCGTGCACGTCTGCGCGTTCGAGGAACGAGCTACATCAAAGGTGTCTTTCAAAATTCTCCGCTGACTCCCCTTTGATGGACGCCACAAGTATTGCGATGAGGATACCCCCCTTGTTTCCCACACCGAGTTTATCTCACGTGGGCTTAGGGATTGGGTTGACATCTGTGCTTACTCGGGAGTTGTCACCACCCACGGTCCGAGCTCTAAAGACCATAAACTAAGACTCTCATCTGGAACTACGTTCAAGACCCCTTGTCTTCGGACCCAGCTTGAGTTCAGCAAATTTACCTCTCTAATCCTGCCTTCAGGACCCTGATCACAGGGCTGCGTGGCGTGATGTAGGACTACGTCCTCATTCACGTCGGGTTTGCAATAGCTGCACCACGCACGCCCCCATTCTGAGGTTCGGTCCTCCTGTTCTCTGTCCTGCATGACGTTAAAAGGCACCCTTTAGAACTACGTATGGCTTGATTCCCATCCTAATGGGATACATAGGACCACCTGAATGTCTAAGATTCGGGTCCAGCCCCACCTCTGGGAGATCTCCTGATTTCCCAGTCACCTAGTCCACTTGGTCCATCCCTCTCCAGCGGGGGGTGTGTATGTATGATACAAGGTTTTGGGCACCATGACCCCTTCCCCTGGGAATCTGCAATCTCTTGATCACCCTCAAGGTTGAGTCCCTTAGCTCCCTGCAGTGGTTCACCCATGTATTAAGAGCACTCTAGTCTTGGACCAAGAGTGTCAGATTCAACTTGGTCAAGTTCCTTCCACTTGTCAAGCTTCGTGTTCCCCTCTATTCGGACTTCCATCATCTTTCACACCCAGAGGGACCCCCAAGAACGGCCTGGATACTGCGCCCAAGGGCTCTCCTACCGATACGGGCCAACACCCTCCATGGTTTCGGACAACAAATCGATAAAATCCCGCGTTGCGAATATGGTCAGCGGTCGATGCTCGTTTTGTTAATCCTCATTTCAGGCTAACGCGACATGATGCTGTGTTGCGAACATGGTCAGCAGTAATCCTCTATCGTCACGCCAGCCCCTTCAGTCCTTGAATGTTGGTTGCATGATTCACATCATTTTCCACCCCATCATGTCCAGGTGGAATCTCGACACTTTTGGCACTATCCCTCAGTGCACCGTTGCATGCTAGGGGGACAAAGCTGCAATCTGGCGCCCTTTGGGGCTCCCATGGTCCGAGCTCTATGACCAAAAAATAAGATCCATTCGGGACTACGTTCAACTTGATTCCCATCCTCATGGGACACGTACGACCGCCCAGACGCCCTATCTCCGGGTACAACCCATTCAGGAAGCCAGTCTCTCTCCCTGTTTCACCTCTGTATAGGCCCCTCGGCCTAAGGTTCCCCTCTCTGGATGGCGTACAATTCGATGTGGGATTATGTCTCTGTCAATTGTGTTTTATAACACTGCGCACATTTCCCGCCTAGCATCGTCCCTGCTACGTCTGCGCTGCATGACGATAAAATGCATGCTTGGTCCTATCATACGACCCTAAACTGTGACATTATCGTCCTGGCTGCACGACGAAAAACGGCACTGCATTGTGGTGGCCTCGTTGTAGAGGACATCACGTTGGGTATTGGTCACGTGCCATGCCATTTGTCAATGCCCATCATGGCTTGATTCTTGTGGCGACATCACGACCTACTGTTCTAGGCCAGTCGCTTCACAAAAAAAACCATTCACCTTAAAGAACAAACAAGATACATCAAATTCCGCTTCTCTTAGTGCAAGGGCTACGCCCACACTTCCCTTTTTCCCCTGGCACTGGTACCTTACCGTGCCACCCTCCAGAACTACGTATGGCTTTATTCTCATCCTTATGAGATATGTAGGAGCGCCCGGGTACATCCCCGCGGGCCCAGTCTAACCCTTGTGTTCGGTCCCTCGACTCGAGCATCTCCTCGGAGAACGCATGGTATGCAGGACTATGTCCTCATTCACGTCAGTTTTTGATGTCATTCGTCCCCTGATCCCCTTTTCCCATCCATGGTCCGAATTCTATGACCCTAAACTAAGATCTCCCCAAGGGAAAGGAATCTGCTCCCTCTCTCTAATAAGTTTCGTTGCCGTATTCATATGTGTTTTGACACGGAGCCCGAAGCGTGGGATTTTCACAGGGACATTCTTCTCATCTCATGACCAAGCTTCGTGAGCTCGCTATTTGGATCCTCATCCTCTTCCGCATCCAAAAGGACCCTCGGACGACGTGGATACTAAGCTTAAGGGCTCTCCATGAATGCTGGACCTAAGGGCCCTTCAATCGTTTCGGGCCAACGTCCCTATGGATATCTGACAACATTTGTGACATGGTCCCGTGTTTCGAACATGGTCAACGGTTGACCCTCATTTGTCTGTCCCCATTCTAGGCTAACGCGAAAGGATGCTGTGTTGCGAACATGGTCAGTAGTAGTCCTCTATCGCCACGCCGCCATCATCGTGATCCGAATCTCGAGCGTCATGATTCACACGTTTCCACTTCCTTATGTTCAAGTGGAACTCCATCATACTTGGCTCTTCTTCTTCGCGCATCTAGGTGCGCTAAATGATCATGTTAGTGTCATTGGGCCGGTAGTCACCGAGTGTCCCTTTGTCCTAACCTACCCCCTTTGTATCAGGAAATTCCCACCACTGCTGCTTGTTTCCCACACCGAGTACGACTCACGTGGGCTTAGTAGTTTTGGCAGGATGTGTACCAACACGGTTAGGCCCCTCCCTGTCCCACATGACGTTAAACTGCGCTTCCAGAACTACGTGTGGCTTGTTTCCCATCATCACGTGGGATATGTAGAGACACCCAGGCATCTTGTCTAGGGTTCAGCCCCTGGAATCACGAAATATTGTTCCTCCCCATTTCCAGCCCTCGCCAGAGAGGCCCTATCTGGAAGAAAGAATGATCCGTGATCAGGCCGATGCGCCCATCTGGCGTACTCCCACCACGGTGGTGCAACTACCGAATTGTTTGATTCTGTTTGAACAAACCACCACTCCATGTTCCACGCTTTGCGTTCCCCTTATTCGGACCCTCGTCCCCTTTCATGTCTGAAGGAACCCCCCCTAATGGCCTGGTCACATGCCGCATCGGCTTACCTACCGTCCTGTGCCAACGTTCCGGAAGACGGGTCATGTCTGGAAGGACCCCCTAACAGTATGGATGTCTGACCTATGGTCCACCAACTGTCCTGGGCCAACGTCCTGAAAGATTGATCGACAATAAATTGATAAAATCCCGCGTTGTGAATATGGTCAGCGGTCGATGCTCATTTGTTGTCCCCATTTCAGGCTAACGCAGTAAGGATACCGTTTGTCCGCCACGATTAGCGGTTGTCCTTTATTGTCACGCCATCCCCACGGTATTCCGAATTTGGATATCGTGATTCACACTTCCCATTTTCATCTGTTTGAATTGATTTCAGCGCCCCTGGTGTTGCCCCGTTCGGGCATAAGAGCACGTTGGAGAAACGGTAATTCGGCTATCCTGGAAGTTCCTCCTCCGATCGAGCCTTCCCCATCTTTCAGGAATCTGGACTGGTTTGGGGGAATTGTCACCAAACGTCCCGCATACATTGTAGGGATGTAACAAGGCAATTCAACAGTGAAAATCGTGCGTTCCGCGGAACTCAAAACAAAAGAGAAAGAAAGAGTTGAAGCACAAAAGTGTTAATAAAAGTTTCATTCGGGTTCGCTACAATACTCGGGGGTTGACATCCCCCATGGACGGGTTCACCCCGTCAAAAGAGCGTTGCAGCTCCACCACCCGCTGACTTGCGGCGTACAAAGCCTGTTGCCGCTGATTCAACTCCCGCTCCTCTTCAGCAGCGGCGGGGCGTAATTCGTCAAATCTGGCCCTGGCCCTTTCTACCTCGGCCTGGACGACAACCATCCTTCCAGAGGTCTGCCCCATATGCTCCTCAGCCTCTGCCAGCTGGGCCTTCAATAGTGAGACCAGCTCATATTGTGCATCGAGAGTGGCTGAAAGCTCATTGGCCCGGATCTGCATCTGTTGGACCTCGCCTTCAGCCTCCTGGAGCTTCCTGATGCTGGTCGCTTTCCTCCGATGCCATCCCACGCTCAGCCCACGATCATGCTCCCGGATCTTCTTAGCCCTGAGGTCTCGGATGAGCACGTGAGGGCGTTGGGCATCCACTCCCCCGACACACAGTTCGTGCAACCGTGAGTGGAGTCTATCCATTTCGGCCAGCCATTGCGCTTGGGGAGTGTCCCTGATAAAGCGTGTGATCAGCTTCCACGACCGGCGGCGGACTATGCCGCTGTCTTCCTCATCAGAGGCCGTTTCGTCCCAATCTGCGCGGTCGGCAGGCTCGTACGCAGGATATGCCTGCAGGAATTCCTCAGCGGGATCTGCATCTGGTGTTGAGTCTGGTACGACACCTGACGCCGGTGCAGGCACGACAGGACTGGGACCGACCGGTTGATCCTCTTCCTTAGAGTCCACCTCGATGACTTCAGGAATGGCCCTGCTGGTGGTCCCACCAGTGATGGTGTGCGCCGCAGCTTGAGGAGATGAAGGGACTATCGCCACCATCACTAGCATGCCCCTGGGAGGGACGCCACCAGACATCCCGACCAGCCTCGCTGCAGCAGCCCACGCTAGCCGAAGAACTATACGACAGAGAGACATAAACGTTAGTTGGAATGGCCTACATGTGACAACGAAGAGACCGGTGGAGGAGACTTACGAAGATCGACCTCCGAGCGCTTCTCCTGGGCCGGTACTGATGGGACTCCGAGACGAGGCCCCCCGTATACTGTTGGAAGGTCTGGAGATTCCAGAGGATCCACCTCAGACCCCCTGGTCCCACCAGACGCAGAACTGGATGCAGCCATAGTCGTGGGTTCTAAAGGTCCCGCATCGTCACCCGCCAAGGAGTGAGAACGAGGCCTATGAACAAGTTCCTCCTGCATGGCTCAAACATTGGTGAGAAGTCCGTAGGGACCCAAAAACAAGTCGTAAGGAGAGATGTTCGGGATGCTACCTCGAGAGCCTCCGCGGAGTCGTCAGATTCTGAGCTTCGGTCTCCGACCTCGCCCTCCTCCAACGGGCTCCCTCCTCCAGCCTCATCCCCCCGAGAAGAGTCCCCTGATTCCTCCGGCAAGGGGAAGAGCTCCCTCAGATCGGCAGCCGATAGCTGCGGGGGCTCCTTCTGATTCAACAGTACCCTCACCCGATCCGTCATTGGGAGAGGAACACCACTGGAGTGGACGTAATCCTCCAGCTCGTCCAGGTATTGTTTCGCCTCCGCCGAAGACACCACGAATCCAGCCCGAACTGGGCTTATGCCCGGCAGTTCCATCCCATGGCGATTCAGGTGGGCCGACATCTCAAGTGGGCTGAGGAATTGCCGGTTGACATCCCAAATGTCCCAAGCTTCCGGAAAGATGGCATCTTCTGCCATGTCAATGTGACGCAGCCGCTTCCCCGGAGCCTGAGTGGATATCCTACGGAATCCCCTCGGTGGCCGCCCCTCCGGATGACCCTGCTCTCCCGGAATCACCAGATCCGCCAATGCTGCCATACCCTCGGTCGGTGCGGGTCTCGCTGCCATGGCAGCCCCGCTACCGCGAGCGGCCCTAGCTGCCCTTCGACCCCGACCTCGAGTTAAAGGAGGCCCACCGTCACCAACCCGGATCATTGGCTTCTTCAGTATCTTCCCGGGATAAGCGGCCTCCCAGCTGATGGCGTACTCCTTCACTAAGCCGAAGGCGGCGGTGGACGGAGGCAATGCGATCTGCATCTTTCCATCCTCATGTGTGAACATGAGCCACAACTGTCTCATCACACACGGGTGATCCTCATGACGCACCTCCCAGTATACCTGTGGGGTCAGCCGCTGGAGGCACCGGAACTGCCTCGCAAAACGATGCGGGGTGTACGGTTCACAGATTGGATCACGATCTATCCGAGCCACCAAAACTCCACCTCGGAAGGCCAGGAGGTAAGCCCGATGTTCTTCCGTTCCCCGTCCATCATCAGTAAGACTCCCCGTCGGCAGTGGGAAGGGATGAAAGTTGAACTCGTCCGCCCTCCACACCCTATTCAGCACCATTGGAATGGCTAGTTTGAATGGGAAGCTCCCATCTGCGTTCAGAATGGAGGGGCGAAAGTCTGATCCCGGCGGCGAAATGGGGTTTGGATACTCGTAAATCCCCCTGATATGCGTTGTGATCCACCCATACAGGAGGTGGAAGGGCCCGTATATTCTTGGCGGCTTCATTCCCTCGCTAATACGCCGCAACATTCTGTATAGTTTGGCGAGCATCGGGATCCCCAGGTTGATCCGCTGCCCCATGGCCAACATCGATTCCATGATGAACGAGCTGGGCCATACCCCCATGCTTGTATCTCTCACCGGTAGGATCCACCCACAGATGAGAGCCGCGATGAACGCCGCCAGCCTGACTATTGGCTATTGTTCAGTGCTAACACTGAAACCCCGAGTCTTCCATTGGCTATCCTCCAAGACCCGCCAGTACGAGTGTCCCTTGCCCCGCTGGGCTGCTCTCGGACAAGTTTGAGGCCTTGGAGGGAACTCTCAATCTTCTGGGAAGTTCAGGAAGCGTTTGAACCATCTTCTGAAGTGGACATCCCTCACTGCTTCCTTGTCCTCTCCAGGGACAAGCGCCATCAGCGCTGACGCTAGCCGTGGCATTTGCTCAGCATCTCCCCACACGCTGGCAACGGGGAGGAACTCGTCATACATGGACCCCAAGATCGGGACCCCAGAAACCTGATAGACATCCCACAGGCTGATGCCCACCTCCCCGTGATGCAGGTGAAAAGTGTTGGTTCTGGACGACCATCTACTCAACTATTCCGGCATCAGCTGCTTTGGTTGGTAAATGTGGAACTCGGAGGCCCATGCCACCTCATACAATCCCACTCCCCTCAGCTCGTCCTCGAACTCCTCTCATGAGGCGCCTACCCAGTAGGCCCAGGCCCAGTCATCAGTAAAGTTGCCGCCCTGGCGTAGGTCCCACTCATCGGACCATCCCTTCTTCGGATCCTTTAGAGCCGCCTTCAGCATGGTGTGGTAGAGAGGAGGGGAAGTCTCCGGTTGCAGTGGCCTCCCGTCAATGTCGTTCATATGATTGTAGAGGCAATCTGCGGTGACGGGTGTGAAATCCTCCTGTGCATGACCATCGGCCGCCCTGAACCATTGGTGCTGGCATGGTGTGCTCCTGAACCAGCAAGCTGGTTCATCCCTTCTTGCCTCAGGGATGAAAACGTCATCCCTCAGCCCGAAGCTGTACAACGGTAGTTTCTTGCACTGCGGGTAATCCTTCTGACATTCCGACAATAGGTCTGTCAAGGAAGTGTGGTCGGAGTGGCTCCGAACCATTTCCCCCAAGCCTGGACGGTTGGCCATCTCATCTTGACGAGCAGCATCTGCGAGGACCCCCAAGACAGCTTCTTGATGGGCCATTTTAACTCTGGCCCTCAGAAAAGGATTCTTTCGGATGGATCGCGAAGCTCGATAGCGAAGATCGATCGCGAAGCCGGACCACGAAGGTCGGTCGCAAGTTCAAACCACGAAGTCCGGCCAAGACAGACAAGCAAAGGTTTGCTTGGCGCGGACGCGGAGTCAGAGGCCCGCGGTTCTCCGCGAAGCTCGATTCGCGGAGGGCTGTCGTGGAGTACGCGGAGCTTCGCGAAATCGAGAGCACAAAAAGACAAGGAAGGCACGTAAAGACAAAAGAGGGCGGACCCCCTATTTATAGGCGACGACCCCGGAGCATCGCGGTGCGCCTCACTCGTGCGAAGCATCGCGGCGCGTCCGGATCCGCGGCCCCGGCGAGCAGCGCGGGCCCCCTTTGCGATGCTGCATCGCGAACCACCGACAGTTTTGGCGATTGTCCCTCAGACTTCGACCCTTCACCCTCCGCGGCTCCAAGTCTGAGGGGGGGCATTTTTTGGCGCCAAAAATGTGGCCCGAAAGGAAGGAACGAAAAAAAAAGACAGCCGGCGCGCTGCCTCGCGAAGCACAGCCGTGAAGCGCAGCCGCGAAGCCCCGCCGCGAAGCGCCCCAACCATGGTGACCCCGCGAAGCTCCGGTGGCAGTAATCCTCTGCGAACCTGTTTGACATTCGCGAGCTGCCGCGAAGCTCCAGAGGCGGTAATCCTCCGCGAACCCGTTTGACATTCGCGAGCCGCCGCGAAGCCCTGAAGGTGGCGCGCGAGCCCTGCTTCGCGGCGCCCCTTCCCTATAAATACACGACTCCCCCTGAGTCCCAAGGACAGAAAATCCGACCTTTCGGCTTCTCCTCTCCCGAATCGCGAAGCACACTTTGCCCCAGGAATCATGAGCTCCGCAAGGTATTTCTACTTCGCGAGACAACTCTGCTTTGTCTCGTTTTGAGCCCCTCTTCCGAGAGGGATTCCCTTCGCGAAGCTCAAGGGCATTCGCGAAGGAAGGGGATTCCCAAGGGAACCCAGGAAGCCGCGGAGCACTTGTGCTTCGCGAAACACCCAACTATACGATTCATCCCTATGCTAAGGCAAGATCGCTCCACTTCGCGAAGCACATTGCTTGGCAGGACCCTGCTTCGCGAACCACACCTTCTTCGCGAGGCCGTGCTCCGCGAACACTGTTCCACTTCGCGAAGCACCTCCCACTTCCACCTATGCCCCCACGCTAATGCCAAGGCACCCCACTTCGCAAAGCACACTACTCTGCTTAGCGATTACTTTTTCCGTGCGACCCTCCAGGTTTGCACGATGTGATTTCAAAGTCCCATGGACAACACGTCCTGTAGCGTTGCTTCGCCTAATGCTTCTTCGCATAGGCATGCTAATGGCTATTGCTTCTTCGCATAGCCACGCTAACGTGGACCCCTCGATGGTTCGTTCCACGACCCCCCTTTACCATGGCCTTACCGGCACCTTCCCTTCCCCAAGGACCAGAGGGTACCGGTTATGTAAGCCCTAGGGGTGTGGAGTGAACCCACCTCGTCTGAGCTGCAGGACGTTAAACTGCCAAGCACCACGTCCTCAACACATGACGTTAAACTGTGACCCAACCTCGTCTCCCTCACGAAGGGTCCCCCCAGCTCGAACATTCTTTACACCACTCGTCTCCACGGGAATGGAACTCTTCCGCACATGGAATGAGATCCTCCTTGTCGGAGTAGTGTATGTTCGCAGGGGAAGGGCTGCCTCAGAGCGTAAGCCCCTAACCTTTGGTACGGATGATTGCACCCGTGCATCTCTAAACTTCCCCACTACCAAGGTCAGTGGAGGACGTGATAGGGAATGAGGCACCCCCATCTGGGCCTCCATCCTGGAGTAAGTCCCAACACCATGGGCCGCCCAACGCGTAAGCCCCTCTTCGCTTCTCACGGACGCACCCTTCGCAACGTGATCGTCAGGTCCATGCAACCTCTTATTTCTCACACCGAGCATGACTCACGTGGGCTTAGAGTGAGCACCGACCCTGAAAACCCCACCTGAACTACGAGGTCTTTGATCCATGTCAAGGCATGGTACGTAGGAAGCCTCCACGAGGTTCAAACCCACTCGTCGCTCATTCACGTCGGGTCCCATTCCAGTCCAGCGGTAAGCCATTGTGACCACCTGAACTACGAGGTATTTGATCCATGTCAAGGCATGGTACGTAGGAAGCCTCCACGAGGTCCAAGCCCACCCGTCGCTCATTCACGTCGGGTCCCATTCTAGTCCAGCGGTAAGCCGTTGTGACCACCTGAACTACGAGGTCCTTGATCCATGTCAAGGCATGGTACGTAGGAATCCTCCACGAGGATCAAGCCCACCTGTCGCTCATTCACGACGGGTCCCATTCCAGTCCAGCGGTAAGCCGTTGTGACCACCTGAACTACGAGGTCTTTGATCCATGTCAAGGCATGGTACGTAGGAAGCCTCCACGAGGTTCAAGCCCACCAACAGTGGACCAAGGTCTGCTTTCACGTCGGTTCACCGGCGAAACCCACCTGAACTACGAGGTATTTGATCCATATCAAGGCATGGTACGTAGGAATCCTCCCAGAGGTTCAAGCCCAACTCCCCTTGGACCAAGGTCCATCTTCACGTCGGTACACTGACGATGCCCGTCGGACCAAGGTCCACCTTCACGTCGGTACACTGATGACATTCATTGGGCCAAGGTCCAGCTTCACGTCGGTTTACCGGCACCATCCCGAACTACGCGGACTTTGATTCCCTGCCACAGGGATACGTAGGAAGCCTCTTCAAGGCTCAAGCCAAACTTCACTGTCGCTCCCTGCGATGGTCCCATTTCACTCTCACCCGTCTCCGCTGGACGTTAAACTCGCGGAATACCCTGTGTTGAGCACGGGAAGGTGAGGAAAACCTCAGATATGTGTCTACGACATGTAATTCCCCGCGCCCGATGTGGGATGCCTCGGGCTTCCACGCCCTCGAGAAGCCTTGTGATCAAGGATAACAGACAGACATGCCAGGTACCCCAGCATCCAGACATGCCAGGTACCCCAACATCCAGACACGCTACTGATGCCTCAACGTGACTACTCCCCTGACCGAAGGTTTCTGCCCTGACTGGACCCTTTGGAATGTCCCGACAGAAGCAGTGTAATTAACCGGCGTCCATGGAAACATGGCACTAGGAAGAGTTTCACGAACTACGTATTAAGTCTATAAGGGAGACCCGGACTAGGTGACGAGTTCTGAGGAGGAATCCACAGGAGGAAGAACTGACATCCCATCATCCCGTTTCGATCAAGGAGCAGACGTCCCTGAATAAGGAGCGAATGTCGCCCGCCTTAGGAAAGCGGGAATGCAGGGCAACAAAGTCGCGCGTCCTCCTGACGGACGGATGTGCGCACGCCCCGACGAAAGCTTCGGAAACAAATATTAATTAAAATATTTAAAAATATTGAATCCATTTTATAAAATTAAATTGCATATGTGTAAGAATTTTATTTAAAATTAAACCCGGAAAACATAATGAAAATCAGTTTGGACACTCAATGCTCCCCCTAAAATACAACAATTTTGGTGGCAGGTTTGCATGGGTACTCTCCCAACCATGAGCATTCTCAGTTACTAACATATGGCCAGTTCCCCTTTTTTTCATTTCTGCCCGAAAATTCCAGAAAATCCTTTGCACGCCATCATTCTCTACATGAGAGCTAAGGAAATGTGGAATAAATGGGGCCCGGCTTCTGCCGTTTCACTGGCTTTGGCCATTAAACATCCTGATCTTATGACACTTTGGTTCTACTCTCTATCTTCATATTTTTTAGTTTCACTTTTCTCTTTGGCCGAGATTATTTGGATCTGGCGTAACGATGCTGTTTTTCATCAAGTTCACAAACCCCATAAATTCTGGATTTAACGGGCCACTTCTGGGATTGAGGGCTGGAAAAACCAAAATGGAAATTATATTCTAGGTGTTACCCCCTCCTATCCCTCTCATTGGAATCCCCTAATGGAAGGTATTCTTAAGATTAGGGTAGATGCGTATCTTCCAAAGGATGGCCTTATTGCCCTCAGCCTCCTGGCCCAAAATCATTTGGGGAAAATACTAGCTGCAAAATATGAACCACATCAGGCATTCATGGAACCTGTAGTTGCTGAGGACACAACCATCATTCCCGGTATGATGCCTTACTTGGAATGTGGATGTGGTGATATCATTATTGAGTCATACTGCCTTATTGTAATCGATTCTATTAACCACAACGATGGTGGGCTCCAGTCATTTGGCATCATCATCAGGATAATTCTCTCACTTTGCTAATTATTCTCATTATGCACTTTATCCTTTACCAAAATGGATGGAAACAACGTGGCCCATAATCTTGCAGCCTCAGGCCCATTCAATACCAACTAGCACTGGCTAGACAATTTCACTTCATGGCTTTTAACATGTACTTCTACTGATCTTCGTCATTAATGATTTCTGTTGCTATTCAAAAAGGCCACATGGTTTGACCTAAAAAATGTATTAATAACAAATTCCAAAACAAAATATACAAATAAACTTAATTGGATTATTAATATTATAATTTAACCTATAATATTTTCAAACAATATTAAAACAAAGTGAATCTCTTTAAATTCCTTAAACGAAAATACATTTTTTTAAAAAAATCAGCAATTTTCACTATTCATTGATAAATCAATATTTTTAGAAAATAATAAAAAACCACTCAAAGATAATTTTGATGTTGTGATTTTAAAAATAAAGTTAAAATTTTAACTTAAATTTTCTAAAATTGGATGAAATCAATTATATTATTTCTTCAGAAAATGAAATAAAAACCATTTTTAAGGAAAAGTATACTTTTAAAGAATATAACAACTTTACTAAAAATTAAGTACTTATTAATAAATATATTTTATTTATATAACATCATTAATAATTTTTTTTTCAAACTATATAATGGATTTTTTAGACTCGGGGTTTTGTGAATCATAATTTGTTGAGAAATTAAATTTATTTGAATGAAAACGCATATTAAAATCTCAAGGTGTTACGTTATACCCCCTTAAAATTAATTTCACCCTCAAAATTGTATCACTCATATACAAAAAAATTATGATATATATGTTTCATCACATACTTAGTTTACCCTGTATCTTTATTGATTTTTTTATTCTTACATTCAACATAAACCAGGTGATTAATCTTTTTCTATACCACTTCATCTCTACGATTCATGATTTATATCATATATTATTTATAAGAAGGATCATAGTCCCATGGTACAACATATGAGATTAATAGATGTGAAAGATCAGGTATGTACTTTCTCAGGAGAGATACATGGAATATATCTTAAACTTGAGAGATAATTTATGGGATTTCCAAGAGATAAGCTACGATCCCTACTCGATTAAGAATCTCAAAGTGTCCAACATACCTAAGGATCATATTTCCCTTATTTATGAATTTCATAATCTTCTTCCATGGAGAAATTCACACTAATACCTTCTCAAGAAATTAAGATTCCATATTTCACTTATTACTATTAGCATACCTTTTTTTCATCTCTGATCATCATTCATGTGATTTTGAATGGATATGATATTCTCTTTTATTTCCTCAGCCAACTAAGGACCAAATAGCTTTATTTATCTAACTACATTCAAGAAATTTTGTGATCTAAACTTATTTACATAGATATATTCATGAGGATACATCTACATACTTGATTAAAGGCTATAGTTATAAGATAAATTTATATTATAAAGGTTTTGATCACCAACATATTAGAAATCCATAGAAAAATACATCAGTATATCCTCCAGAGTTTGAATGATTCTATTTGACTAACCATATCTCTGAGGATGATAAAAAGTTCTAAAACACAAATATAAATTCAGATCTTATGTATGTGTAACACCCCAATATTTTTATGACATATATATATTTTTAATTTCTTTGATATCTTGTGTTGTATGCTACACCATGATAAGCTTGCGCTATATGCAACACTGATTTAGCATGTGGTATACGCAACACTATTCTTTGGTGTGTTGCACACAATTTAAAGTTATTTTAATATAATCCATTTCATGAAAGACCATGTTAAATTGAACAAAAAAATATTTTTATGTTACCTTATAACCTAGTCATTATAATGGTGGGTATGAACAGTATTGACTTTCTTTTGAAAAACTATTTAAATGAAAATAAGTGAGTTTATAAAATAATAAAATCACTCTTAATGGATTTTATAAATGTAATATATATGTCATATATTAAATACAATGTTTAAAATTTATATTATATATTTTATATACAATATATAAGAACAAATTCAATTTTTTGGATAAAAGAAGTATTTTAAAAAAATGCAATTTTTCCGCCTTTTGATGACACACCCATTTTAAATATATTTTTTTGAAACATTAATATATTATATTTTAAAAAATAAACTTCTTCTTTAAAATAAAGATATAAAAATTTACTTTGGATGTGTTTTTGATATTTTTCTAATAAGTTTTATGTTTTGATGAATAATAAAAATACACTTAATTTTAATTAAAAACAACTTTTTTCATTGAAATAATTTATGTGGATAAATTATATTATTGAAATGTTTCAAAGTAAAAATAGAATATTTTTTTATTATTTAATATATTTTTGGTCATTGGAATTAATTTTACCATGAATTTGATGTAAAGATATTTCAATCTTTTGCAGTGTTTTATCTTTTACAAACCCGTTTTTTCATTCTGACAATAGGATTAATTTTAAATTATTTACTACAACTTCTGTGTTTAGAATTATTAAAAATGTATTCCATATTTTGAATCATTAGGTACAAATTATTTAAATAACATTCTTTTATTTTTGGCCATTATAAATAGTAACTTCAGTAATTTTTATTAATACGATAAAAAGGTAAATCAGTAATTATGAGTAAATATAATATTATAAATTTACCTTAATACTTGTAATAATATGACCGGCTGAGTTATTTTCTACCTAAACCATCCTTGGTTTGAAATGACGCCCTTTGGAAGCCACTTGGATGAGATCAGGACATTTAATAAATTTTATTTAAAGAAAAGTTAAATATGTCTTACTAAAATTTTAATAACGTTATAATTTATAAAATAAGGTTATAAAGAATATAAATTAGATTATACATACTCATTTAAAATATAAAATATTTTTATTTGTCATGTTAATTTATTTGAAATCATTATAAAATAAATAATTACCTTAAAGGATTATACATTGATGATGCATAAATTATTTAATTGATAAAAAATTAATAATATTTTTTTTTATTAATATGATAATAACCATTAAATGACCAAAAAACATGACCAAATATTATTTTTTAAGTATATATTGACCATAATCGTTCATATTTTGAGTTATTTACCATTTTTAATCATATAAAAAAGATTATGACACATTTAACATTTTATTTCAAATGATGTTAAAGTTGTCACATTCAAGTTTTAATACTTATAACCCTTGTAATGTAGGATTTTACAAGATATATATTATAATATAAGTGTTCTTATGAAATATAGAGGATTTATCTTCATCATTTTAATTTATTTTGAATTTTTTCTCGAAAATAAGTATATTAAATAATTATAGAATATTGATATTTTAATTATTTTATTAATGATAATATCAAATAAATGTTACTAAAAACACTAAGATAAATATTATTTGGGAAAATTAATATATAATTTTTTATATATATTAACTTGACCCCTTATAGATATAATAAAAAATTTAGTTCATGGTTAACATCTTAGCTTGATATTTTAAAAAATTCATTAAACGAATACTATCAAAATGACACTATTGGTATTTTGTCAAAATAATGTTTTATTAATTTTTTAAAAATCATAAAATATTTTAAAAAATATAAAATAATTATGGTTTACTCTAAAGTGTTCTATATTGTTAATTTATAGTCTAATTTACATAAAAAATGTAAATATTACACTACTTTAATATTGAATAATTTTTTACATTAGTTAAAATTAAAAGAGAATAATTAAGGGTAAAATAATGAAAATGTTTAAAATGAAATCAAAATATGTCTAAAAATTATTAGTTGATGATATTAAAACATTATATCATTTTATATTTGAAATAATTACATTTTTGAGGTTTTTTATGTGTTTTGAGTTTATTATAAATTATTATTTTTGGAGTTTTTAAAAGTGCCCCTCACCTCAATTATAAAAGGAAACCTTATCCCCCACCTCTTCACTTCACTTTGAGCCTTCAAGCTCATCCATCCAGTACTCATTTCCATTATTAACTTCCCATGTCATATTCTAGAGGTTTTGGTCTTCTAAAAAGGTCAACTCTATTACCTTTAAGAGGAGTTCTAGAGGGAGAATGTCAAAGAAGAAGAGGTATAAATACATACAAAGGATATTTGACCTAAGGGAAGAGAATATTTTGTCTCACTTTTAATTTTATGGGACATATTCTTTATACACCACCTATTTATTTTCAGTTGTGTTTATGATTCCTATGAAAGTTTTTATAATTCTTATTATGAAGGTTATGATATTCAAATAATTTTATTTATTTTATGAGGAATACAATTTGACTAATTAAAAATTGGTAAGGGATAATTTTTTGATCTCATTATTACCTGATATTGTTTATATGTACATATTTTCTGGGGTATATTTACCATCCACATCCATGTTTCATAAATATGTATTCCAATATAATTCTTTCTATCCCTATATAATTGTTTAATGTCAATTTTAAACTTTGGTGAATTTTTATTAAATGTCATGAAAAAGATCTTTTGTCATTTTTGTTACTAGGTAACCTTTAACTTTCCAAAAAAATTAAAAGAATAATGTTTTCTTTTTTACTTATATGGTATGAAAATATTCTTACATTTTCATAACTCTTTATTTCCATGAAGGTTACCTTATAATATTTCAAGGTTATTTTCTTAGAAATTATTTTATTTTAAAATTTCATGGTATTTTAAGAAAAGAAAATGTTTTTGTAGAGGAAAGGATATTTTCTTCATGAGTTGATTTAATGTGTTCTATCAAAATTATTTTCTATATAATATTACATTATTTAATAGGGTTATGTTTCAAGTATATTATCAGTATTATTCCTATGGTTTTATGGTGATTATGATGGAATGCTATTTTAGAAATCAATTTGTTTTATATGGATTATGTTATGAATGATATTTAAGAATGCTATTTTATTTCATGTGTTATACTATGATGAATTATTTATGTTTTTCTGGCATACGTGAGAATGATTTCATTATGAGAAGGGAGTGACCTATATCTCTCTCCAATTCATTGGGTAAAGATTTATATCTCATGAGATAGATGGGGTTGAAACAGGAAATGATCTCAGTTCAGTATTACAGGGCTGGAATGGTAAGTAAACCCAGTTTAGTAATACCGAGTTGGAATAAGGAGTGAACTTAGTTCATTAATAGACTTTTTCCACTATGATGGTTTTTGAAATGAGCCTTTACTAATATGAAATTATTTTCTATGCTTATGTTTTTTCCACAAATCCATGTTTTATTCCCATGCTATTTTCTTATGGATAATGTTATTTTATGTTTTATGCCTTATAAACTACCAATATTTATTTCATGTCTCAATATTCTGATATATGTTGAACATGGTATGATTTTGAAAAGTTATGTTCATGTTATTACATTATTATGTTCATGTGTTGGTTGATATTTTCCTTGTTTATCCTCACTAAGCATCTGAGATCACCCTTTTCATATGTTTTATTTTCCCTAGGATATAATGAAAGGTTTTTGGTAGGAAAACTAAAGGGGAAGATCTTAATGAGATATGTTGAAGACCATTCACTAAATTAGAATAATGTCTTCCACATTTCCAAAGGATCAAGAATAATATAGTTTATGGGTGTCTGTTTGTGCAATGTATTAAGTATTCCAAAAAAGTAATTTAATGTCCATATATATCAAGCTTGGGTATTTACAAGAAGGATTCTCTATAATTTCAAGGTAAACCTTATATCTCAGTCAGATACATTAGAATATGGTTATCCATGTAACCTTACAACTTACTTAATGTATATTCTAGAAAGATGATTAGGATAGAAATACTATCTGATTGCAATGAAGGGTGATGAAATTTTAAGGTGATCAACTACAACCAAAATAATATCATGGACATTACATGTTCTGGGGAGTCTGCTAATAAAATCCTTAGGGTTATTTTCCCATTTCAATTATTTTATGGGTAACGGTTGTAAAATCACCTTAGACTTATTTCTCATAGCCTTAATATACTAACATACCATGCACTAAGATACATAAACTACAATATCTCTATTTATGTTACACCATTGTAAATACAATTTTAGATCTCTATATATCTTCATACTTCAAGGAAGAATTTATAATGAAGAACTATGAGCTTCATCCAATTACTCTTTCAAATATTTTATTGATTATACTCATATACATTTATTTAACCTTCTCATTTTGTCAAATAATGGCTATTTTTAAGAATATTTCATACCTTCTTTTTTAACTCAACATCTTCTTTCGACAACTCTTTAATATTTTCATGGATAGATGGTTGAACACTCATTTGAACAAGATAAAATTTATCCCCATACATAAATATCTTTAGATCTATCCTTTTTAAATCATTATGTATTGGATTTTTTGTGAAATTCATCGTAGATAAGCTAAATCAATCCTTTCAACTCAGTGCATTGAACACCTTGTTCACATTCCCAGGGTGGTAATGTATTGATTAGTTATAATTATTAATCAATTCCAACCATCTTCTATGGTTCATATTCAACTCTTCCTGAGTGAATATATTATTAAAAATTATAAGATCAGTATATATATCACACATTTATTTGTAAATATAATTCATCCAGGTCATTAATGAAAAACCATTTCACAGCTAACTCCAAACCATGAGAAGGGAAACTTTTTTTATTCACCTTCAATTTTAATGTGGAATAAGATTTAACCATATCATTTTTCATGAGGAAACATCATATCCCATTATCTACTATAGGGAAGTTTATTAATAATTGTGCTAACTAACCCACTCTTCAGTTTCCTGATTTTTTTAACGTTCATTAGTTTAAAGAACTTAGAAGCCTTTCAAGTTAACATGGTTAGTGAATTACACACTTGTGAAAAAATCTCCCCAATGATTTGATAATATCTATCCAGACCAAAAAAATTATGGATCTATGTCATAGTGGTTGTCTAGGACAATTTTTAATAAGTTCATTCACTGTTGGATCCACCAATATACCCTAGCTTGAAATTATATGATCAATAAATGACACTTTTTTAATCCAAAATATACACTCAGAAAATTCAGAATACAACATCATCTTCATTAGAGTATTTAGTAATATCCTTAAGTGATATAAAATATCTTCCAAGTTTGTTTAATATATAATAATTTCACATATAAATACTACCACAAACTGATTCAGGTAATTTATAAAGACCCCATTCATCAAATCCATGAAGTTAAACGACGGGGGGGGGGGGGGGTTAGTAAGACCAAATGAAATCAGTAATATTTATGGAGTCCATACCTCATACAGAAGGCTATCATGGGTATGTATTAAATTTTTACCCCAACTAATAGTATCTATATCAAAGGTAAATCCTAGAAAAATATTGATCTCCATGTATAGAATTGATGAAATTATCAATATGTGGAATATGATACTTATTCTTGATTGAGATCTAGTTAGGTTCCTGATAATAAATGAAGAGTTGCATTGATCCAACATTCTTTTTAACAAAAAGAACAGATATGGATTCAATTATCCAAATGAATACATTATCATGATTATCCTATATTTCCTTATATAATTCTTACAACTCAATATGGTCCATTATATATTGATTCTTTGAAATAGGTGTAGAACTAAGTATGAGTTCTATTGAAAACTAAAATTTAAAAATTAGAGGAAGAATAGGAAAATATTCTAGAAAAACATCAAAAAAATCTCATACAACATTTATAACTTCAATGGTGATTTTATCCCCAACCATATGAGATAATAAACCATTTTGGATAGGAATGAATAACCATACAATGGAGGAAATTTCCATTGGATGTTTGTATTTATCATCTCACTGAAAGATGATCATATGTTGTTTTGTAAAATAAAATGTGACTTCCCTTCCTCAAAAAATGGATATGGGATTTATGTAATAAATGTTAATAAATTCCTAAGATAACATAAAATTCAACTAGAGTGAGAATAATGAGGTTTGTAGTAAGGATGTTACCACAAACATCAATCAGATAAGAATCATAGTCATGATATGTGATCATTGAAACATTATTTATTATAAATACTAATTCAACATCTAATCATTGAGATGTAATTGTGATACCCTATGAAAATTCTTCAGATATAAATGTGTGGGTAAAAATAAAATAAAATAATACACTACTAGTTCTAGAGTGGATGGAAGGTATACCTTTCACTACATCATTATAATACCCTACATAAAAAATAGTGATCAGGTGATATTTCCCTTTACCTATATGATTAAGAGGTTTCTTATATTGATCATCATGATTAACCATTGTATTTAAGAAATGGTTTGCATAATTCCTAAATTCCATGCATTTGAAACACTACATTGTGGGTGGTGTATTCTATGGTACTTTCTCTCCATTTTTATCTAAATTATTCTTCCCATCACAACATCATTTGATTTCTTAATGACCTTCCTTTCCACAGAAAAATCATTTACCAATCCCCTTAAGAAAAATTCATCCATGTTTTCTTCCATGCTTAGAGAATAAATAAAATCACTTCTTTTTCTATCCATGGGTTTTACTATTCGAATTTACTTTGAATTCTATCTTTCTTATCATATAATACCATGTTGTTGATGGGTAACTCTAATTTCCAATTACACCTTCGTAGAACATAAAATTATTTATTCGTAGTTACTAAAGTCTCTTATGACTGACTCCCTTCGGAGACTTGGATTTAAGCCACTGGAGAATTGATAAATCTTACATTAAAGTTAGATGATAATACCAAAATCACACCTTACAAGTAGTGTAAAATTTTACTCGTAGGTAAAAATATATTTACCATCTTATTTAGCCTATGGAATCCTTCCCCATTTTCATAAAAAGAATACATGGAATGCACTTATTGAAAAAATAATATCCCAAACTCATCCCACTCCATGGCGACAATTTCTTCTCATTTACTTGAATTCGTGATGGGAGTTCACCATTGGTTAACTTCTACTTCCAACCAATAAACAAAAAAAATAATTATTTCATATTTTTAACAATGGAGAATGGAAAATATCATTTTAGTGGTAATAATCCATTTGTCAACAACTAATGGATTAAAAGACCCACTAAAAAGAAATAGGATATTTCTCAAATATGTATCAATAATAAATTTTTACCAAAATTACATTTTCAGAATCTCAACATGATTATTAATGTCAGGATATTATGTAAGAATTATAATAATATATTCCATTGAATCTCCCATAAAATTTGGTTTCTTGGGGGGAAATCATTTCATTGCCTATCACACTCATCATTGACACAACTCCTTCAGGTTCCAGATATTGAAAAAAAAACCGAAAATCATAGTGTGTAAAAAAGTGATAATACTGGAAGCCATATAATCTTGAAAAATAACATGTATTATTTATAAATAATGATACTTTATTTTCAATATATGACAAATTTGGTTTATCCAAGGACATTAATGGACATCATCTATAAAAATCCTTCATAATGGTTTATAAATAAAATGAATTTAACCAAATAATATCCATAAGGAGAATCAAACCAAGTTTTTAGTAAGTGTAGACACACCGTATACCATAATGATGGTTGTGATATACTTGATCAACCTAAATTAATCTATTCTAAAACAATATCCAATTTTAGAATCGGGTCAGGGATATATTTCTAGAAAACCCATCGAATATCTTCTTTACCATAACATTAGGATGTGATCCTATACATTGTTTATTTCGTAGGGTATTCAACATAGTTTTATAATCATAATATTAAATGTTTTAATAAACCTACCCATGATACAAACTATAGAAAACCATATTTTTAGACAAAAATATTGAATTTTATTAGATTAATATTCAATAAATAATATCACATTCTATTCCAGAATAATATAGGTTTACTGTCTTTTTAAAATGTGATACATAAACAACTTGTTCAAATGAGATCTATATCATATCCCACTATGTTCTTAATAACTAACACCCTTTTTATACTTGTCATACTTAAATTCTTTATTCATAGCCCAGGGAAGGGAAACATAAGAAGGGTGTGTTCAGATACACAATAAGGGTAATGAAAGGAGATACCAATGATAAATTAAGAATGAAATTATAATAAGGGTATGAGAAAATTAGATTTTCTTTGAAAACCATACCCATCATATAGTAGATCATAATTTTGAGTCATGACATAATGCATGACAGTTCACGAGACATAAATAATAAAAAACATTAATGAACATGAGCCGTGGGATATTAAAATTGACATATAATATTAGTTTCTAGCATATAAATAAGCATAAACATTCATATCCATTGTCAAGGATCACTTCCAGGACAATCCTAGTGGTTTGGGTTCACTCCCCATTCTATCATATACTTAGTCAAGGTTCACTCCCCAAAAAGTCATTGTGGATAGAGTCCTTTACTGAACTGGTTTCACTCCCCATTCTAGTCTTTATTATCTCATGAGATATCCATATTTACCAAATACCCTATATGGCTATATAATTTCGATCTGACCCATAACATAATAAAAATCATACATATGTGTACCATAAGATCATAAAACATTCAATATTATATAACCTAATGAAAGGAAATGGTTTTCATAAAACTGTCATCATATCATTATAGCATAACCCATGGAAAATAAATGAGTTTCCTAAAGGTTTCTTCATAACATAATTAACCTGTGGGAAAGAAATGAGTTTTTTTAGAATTATTCCTAAATAATCACCATCATAAAATATAAAAATAATGAAAGTGACGGTATCATTAGATCATATACCTAATAAAGTATAATTAACATCCAAGGATGTAATCATAGATAAAAAATTCCTTTAAAACATCACTAAAATATTAATTGAGGAAAATTGAAATTTAACATTGAAATAACTTATTTAAAATATGTTTTTTTTAAATATTAAGGGAATAATTTTCTTTTAATAGTTCCTTGGAAACATATAGAGGAAGATTCAATTAATTGAGTGGTCATAGTGGTATGAAATTCTATTCATTATTTGTACATTAAATAAAATATTCCTTTTAAATTTTATGTAAAAATTCAAAAGTACCACATTCAAAAAACAATAAGAAAATTACTCTAAAATTTCAACCATTTAGAGTGGTATGAATTCTTAAAAATACTATTCAAACATATCATTTTATCTAATTATAAATTAAGAGTGAGGTTGTCAAGGGATTAAGGGTTTCCATGGCTTGTTTGAAGCCCAAAGATTTGCTTTTTGGAGAAATAGGAAGAGGCACACGGTTGGGACATAGTTAGTAGTGACATGAAACTCAACCATATGACCATATAAATAGGGGAATGGGTTGAAAACCCATATGAGGGAGTCTGCATGGCCATGTGAAAAATTGATGTTGTTTTTCTGATCTTAAACTCATGATTAGCGCACATTTTGTCTAACTGTGCATCTAATTGTGCAAGGGGATTGAGGTTTTAGATAGTGATCATACACATGCTAATCTTGTTTTGTCTAACTGTGTTCCTAGTCATGTGAGGGATGTTCCACTATGTATAGTACTTGTTTAGGGTTAGTGAATAGTTAGACTACCCATGTGACTAAACCATTCACCTCTTTGAAGAGTTGGAAATGACCTTTTCCTCTCATTTCCATTAAGTGTTTCCCATCCCTTTCTAATCCCATTTTTCATAGCTGCTCCCCCACATTTGACACTCTCCCTATTATCCTCCTATGTATTTTTATAAAACCATCATTCTACCTTAGATTAGAGTGTCATATATCATGTTAGATCATTATTAGTAATATATTAAATCCCTTTATTCATTTATGCAGTTATTTCTCCTTAAGGAATGCTAAATCCGTGCGAGATAATATTCCCTATTTTCAATTCATTCATATTTTTCTTCAATTTATTCCATTATAACCAAATTTATAGACTAATAACAAATGAAGAGTCTACTACCCATCTAAGGTAGTTGGTTTATACCTTTTCCCTTAATGTATTGATATTTATAGCTTGCTTCATAGTTTAACAAGCCATACCTTCTAAGAGTTTATTCTAAAATGGGTAATAACATAAATTAAATGTTTTCATTTTTTTGATGTTCTATTTCCCATTTTACATGATTGGAGGTCACTAAAATCAACCTGAATCACCCATTTATATGGGTTCATTTGAATGCCCATGACTATGACTCACCATTGGGTATGTTAAGATTTATACCCATGAGTGTAAGATGTATATGAATTAAAATAAGACCTTAAATATTAAATTAATCTTATGGAACATTTTCATTTATAAATTAATGTGAATAAGAAATAGATTAATTGGGAATTATGAAATTGGATGGATAATCTCTTGGATTATGCATTTAATGTTAATAGTTGGTGATGTGTCATGAATATTGATATGGCCCTCCTTTTATCACTTAGAAGTGAATTGATTAATGAAACGAATTTGATTATTTAAATTGATAAATATTCATGGACACTAACATATTCCCTTGATCCGTTATACAAAAATTTTCAATGATGGATACTTTGGTATGGCACCAACCTCATGGAATGGCACTGATATTGTGGTATAGCATAAAATACTTACTTACATTGGATGCCTTATATTATTACCTTGTATATATATTAGTTGGACCACCTTATATTTATTCCTTGGGCCCCACCAATGTCTTTACTGAGATTTCTATTGATGATATCTAAGGACTTGAAGAGGACACATTGAGCATGTACCTTTAGTTTCTGTCCCATGCAGGTCTACATTATACCGAGTTTTATATGGACAATCTTAGTGGAATTGAAGAGGACACCTTGGTCAATGGACTTGGGTGGTATCTCTCACAGTTTTGATACTTGATACATCTGACATATATCATGCTTGATTCATTAAATTGGCATTATGTTTTGATTTTTCATAATTTTTAGACTTCATAAAACAACATGTACTTTAGATCGGGCTACATTATATTGATCGCCTGGGAAAAATGTGGGATGATTGAGATACAATGAGAGCATTACTAGCTAAAACCAAGGAATATTAGGGTTTACTCCCTGCTTTGATTCTTCATTCTATTGGTCTTTATGGATGATTATTTTTTAATGCATGGGATATTCGACTCTGATTGTTTCTCTGATTTTGAGGTGAAACAGAGGTGTCATGAATGATGTGGTGATACCTAGACTAGGGAGAATTTCTCTTTTTTTCGACATTTAAATGAGTGATTGATTCTTCCAGTCGAAGGAAGGGTATGGTTGTTCACATCAAAGAAGATCCCAAGCTATTTCAGAGTGTTTGAAAATAGGTGCACATTCCATCATAGATCATAGATTTGAGGTTTTCCTCTTATAAATGCATCTTTCTAGGGTGGGATTACATCAACATGATCTTCCCTCTGAGGATCTGAATGTTTAAGCCTGGGTTTTTTGATCAATGTCCCTTAAACGAGGCATTATTCATCTACATGAATGGGATAAAAAATTCAACCCATTTGAGGATGGTTATAACACGTCTCAAATCTGGGTGAGGGTTTATGGGTTTAACTATATACTATGGAATCTGAAAATACTATATAACATTGCAATGTCAATATGTATTCTGATTAAAATCAATAAGGAAGAAATGGCTTGATTTAGACACTTTTCTAGGTTCTTATTTGAGGTTTAATTAGTTTCAGATTTAGTTGGAAATTAATTCTTGCAACTAATGATGATATAATTTAGTTGAAGATCATATATGAGAAGTCCCCAAAACTCTATAAGGATAGTAATGTTATTGGTCACGATTCCTCAAATTGTAGGCATTGTACAGTTTTTAGCATAGAATTCTTGCATGGGGATTATTTGAATAACTACCTTAAGATGACTAAATATTTTCCCACTCAGAAGAATAATGGTTCTCCTCAGATGGAGCTACCTCCTATTAATAAGGATGGCCAAAATTCTGTCCATCTTGACATGGGTGATTTTGCTACTAATAATGTCATACCGAGTGTCTAGGGATATGCTCTTATTGAGGTATCCAAACATGATGAAGAGAATGGTGGTAGAATAAGTGGTTCACTAATTGCAAAATCCCATACTTCTACAAGTAAAATAAAAACTTGGGCTGACATCTTTATTGGAGAAGCATATATGAATAATACTAATAGAAAAAGTGATGATAATATGTGGACTAAAATGCCATATGAGATCACAAGAAGTGAGATTGAACTGACGGTTGAAAATGTTAATGAGGTTGAAATACAGGAACATGTTAATCAATAACTTTCACATAAAAGGATTTCTATTTTAGGTACCCAAAAGGGTAAGCATATACTGGAAGATGTTTCTCTAGTGACCACTAACGATAGCCAATATTCTAAGGACCAATTTTTACAAGGTGTGAAAAAATATTTTTTAAAATATATCATGGATAAAGAGGACTCTCAACTGGTATCTTATATGAAGAAACGAGCTATAGATACTTCTCAAGTGATATCAGACACACCAAATGAAGGTATGTTTATTCCTTTTATAAAGAATAAAATTGATGATGCTAATGACATATAGGATGAAAATCTTAAAACCTTTAATGTTCTTCATGGAGACCCAACGCACTAGGAAACACACTTCCGGGTGGTAACATTGGAGGTACGAGTGATAACTCTATTTTTAAGAGACTCTTCTCCCAAAAAATACAATGGGAAACATGGTGATATCTCAGACTCTAATAGTACTAATTCTAAGACTCCACTTAAAAGGATTAAATCCCTCCCTTTAAGTAGGGGCCAAATTATAGGTTGGGGATGAAACATGAAAGAGTTTATTGATATGAAATTTGGGAGGAAGAAATGAATATAGGAAAAAGATTGAGGAAAAGGTTATGTACCTAACATTTTTTACTTTGGGATCTGTAGCATTATTTTCTAGTATGTTCTGTTGTTACACTATTTTTATCTATTAAAAGAGGCTCTACCCCTATCCTTATAAAAAAAATTCTATATATGTATACTTCTACAAATTATATACACATAATAGATTTTTTATAGACACTATTGGTGGTGGCCTACTAAGTATATCTCTCACCCCATTTGGGTTGCTGATTAGAATCAAAATAGACTTAATGCATGCATGTTGGTGTAAGAGAAAATTTATTACTAGGGATTCCTAATTTTCTGAACTAGGATACAATATGGGAGTAGAGGACTGAGCTTGTACTCACAATACTATTGGAGATAACTTTTGGGTCTTTTTTTATATTTTTGTATAGCATGACAAGATCATCATTTTGAATATAATTCTAGATATTATTGATTGTTAGTATTAATATAGTAGATTGAAATCCTCTTTTGATTATATATTATACTTCTGCTATTAATTGTTATTATAATATTGTTATGCTACCCTTTGATCATGAGGGTACAGTCTCCCCACCACATCTCTATAGATCATCACTATTAGTCAAATACCAATAATAAATGGAGAGGTGCACTGGAGTACACGTAGACAACCTTCTTTGGTTACATATAAGTGATCTGGGTTCAGGACATCACAAATTAGTATCAAATAAATTTTTTTCTTTTTGTATTACTATTTTGGTTTGGTTGAAAGGAGATCGGGAATGTGTTTGGATTTGTTAATTAGAATATTCCTTGGAGTAGCTAACACTCATGTAGGGAAAAGCTGAATTACCTATGATGAGACTTGTTGTTCCGGTTTGTGCTTATACAATTGTATTTATTTCACCATTCGGTGACGCATATAATTCAATTTGCTTATTATTGTTATTGATTAGGATTATTTATGTACATGGATTTCACAAACAATTTTTTATAAATTTTTTATTTAGTTTTAATTAATTTTAAATCTGCTTATTATGTTTTTAGGTTCTTTTTCTAATTTTTTAATATTCTAGTTATTTTTATAGTTGTTAGTTAATTTTACATTAATATTAGTAATTTTTTTATATTTTATTAATTTTAACTTTTTTGACGTTTATTAATTTATTATTTTCAGTAGTTTAATTAATATTAGTTTTTTATTTATTTTATTAATTAATTATATTAATTTAACTTGAAAATATAACATATATTTATATAATTCTATTTATTATTATTTTTATTATTGATAATTTAATTATTTAATTATATTATTATTTTTTATCTTCTATATAATTACATAATTTTAATTTTGAATATTAAATATAACTTTTGATTTTTAAATTTTTAAATATGATTTTTTTTAATTTGACTTTTTTTTTGTTTTGAATTTTTTCATCCCCCTTTGACTTGCTCCCCCCTTCCACCTATTTTCCACCCACTCCCACCTTTCCCTCACTTAGCTACCTACCCCACCCCTCTCCTCAGCTACCCCTTCCCCACCTCTCCCCCTGCTACCCCCATACTACCTCGTTCCACCTTCTATTTCCCCCACCTTGCCTTCCCCTCCCCCTACCACCTCCCCCTACTCCTCGTTCCCCCTTGCCCCATCCCCCTTCCCCTACCGGACCCCCCGCCACAATCCCTCTCCCACATCCCTCACCAGACCCACCCCTACCCCCCAGATCCACACCCCACCCCCTCCCCCTTCCCAAGCTGGACTTGCCTCCCCTTTCCCTGTTGGATCCCCCATCTCCACTACACCCATCCTGACCAATGACCCTCTTTCAACTACATGACCCACACTAGCCAATTACCCAATAAATAACGTAGGTAGTCACTCCTTCACCCGATCAACGGTAACCCAATGTAGACCTCCTTCGGTACATGTTCTTCTTCCCTCACCGCAGCAACCCCAGCCTTGTTCACTGATTCCCCATTACTTCGTCGCTGATTTTCCTCACTGTAGATTCAATTGAGGTGGGTGTGTGTTTGGTGATTTTATTTTTTCACACCTGAAGTCAGCACATGAGGAGGGATCGCGTTCATTCAGTGATGGCCATCTTGCATGTTTCTTCACACGACAAGAGTGTAGAGTGATATGACCATTTTTTTGGTAACACAGTTATGATTTTCTTGATTTTTTATTTTATAACCATGTTTATTTTGTTACTTGTGATGTTAGGGTAATTTTGTTTTGTGTTAGGGTGTTGACTGAGTAATTAAATTTACTACTCATGCCATGTGATGCTTTTAGCCTATAGTTAATTGTTAATTAACTGTATTTTCATTTGGATTTTTATCTCCATCAATTAAATTGGCATTTAATTAATTTATGAAAATTAAAACTATCCTTTTTTATTTGTATTTGTTTTGATGATACCAAGAAGGTTAACCGTTTTGACCTACTCTAGTGAAAATAGGTGGTAGAACTTTATGATAAATGGGTTGTATCATTTCAATGTTTGGTTCGTTGCTCCAATGCATCTCCTAGTTTATTTATAACACCAGAGAATGATACTTTAAATAATTTAAGATATTAAAAACATAAACCAATAAAAAAGGATTTATAAATTTGGAATGGGTGATAATTAGGAAGAATAAATATTTAATCACATAAAAGAGTATTTTTCATGGCTACAGAGTAGTTTGATTATGACGTCATCGTCTGAGACACAATTTGTTGATTCAGAGTTCATCATCATTTTTAATTGTAATTTATTTTATTTCTTTCACTTTCTAAAATTTAGTTTTATTAAAATACTTTTTTAAAAAATAGTAATTCTCTCAACTATGTGATCGTCTGAACATTATCAAAAGATAAATTTTTAGTGAATTATTTTCCACGATATCTATGGTTTGACCATACTCACCACTTTTATAGTAGCCAGTTGGTTATAAAATTTTTAAAATTGGATGCTCTATGATGCACACACCAAATTTATGGTACCATTTATGGGGTGCACACACACATCAAGCTTTAATAAAATTATCAAGTAGACCTTGCTTTAGGAATTGTTCATGTAGATGGTGAACACTCATAATTCAAATGCCTCGAAAAATAACCCACCTATTGATGAACAATAATAATATCAAAGAAAAGGGAAATCCTCAATTTTTATCTCTTCAGAAAATCAAATGAATCATTGGGAGGAAAGTGGTGAGACCCCCATTACAACGCTTCCTAGTAGACAAGTCCACCCATCTTCTAAATCCGCACTGATAATCAAAGTCAATGAAATACCATGAGATAATAATTGAGACCCACAAAAATTGAATTCAACTCAGTCATAACCAGATCAAGAATTCAAGTGACGCATTTTGAATTGGATCCATTGATGATAAACCTTCTCCAACAACATGCACAATTTCATGGCATGAGTAGCAAAGACCCTTATATGCATGTGAACAGATTTCTCGAAGTCTGTGACACATTTAAATATAATGGGGTGAATGATGATTCGATGATCTTACAACTGTTTCCATTCTAATTGTAACTTAATTATAAAGACTAGATGTAAAGTCTTGAAATAGATACAATCTTCACATATGATTTGTTGAGAAGAATTTTTTTATTGGTATTTCCCTACTATACAATATTTGAAAAACAAGAGAGACCTTGACTCCATTTTCTAAATTGAATATGAATTGTTAGGAGAATCTTGGGAAAGATTCAATTCCATGTTAAGGAATTTTATAATCATATAATTGATTTGGTAAACTAGTTGAAAGATTTCTACTATGGACTTCAACCTAAGAGTAATTCAGGAATCAACGTAGCTACTGGCAATGTGTTTATGGAAATGGATCTTATGAATTTGTGCATGCAAATTCAAAATATGACAGAACACAATTTCTAGTGGTTATAAGATTTTTGAAGAAGAAAATTAGGAGTGTATCAAGTTGATTCACACACATTCACAGTTGCACAATTTGATGCTCTCAACAAGAGGATTTACAACTTGTCACTGAGTCTACCTAATTTAGTTTCAGTCCATGTAGTTCAATTTGAACACCGTCCACACTATGGTGGTCCTCATGATTATCCCATGTGTCCATATAACACCTTTGATAAAAATATGTATGAAGCTAAATTTTTCAGTTACAATAGAGGAAATTATTGAAACAATTACAACACAAACTAACAAAGAATTATCCAAAATTTTGGTTGGAAGGAACCAATGGCTAATCATCCAATGAACCAAAACATGGGTCCACCTAGGTTACCTACTCAACCTAATTTTAGACCCACCATGAAATTAAAAGATCAAGGATCACAATAGAAATACTAACCACCATTTCAACATTCAACAACAATCCAAGGAACAAAAACAAACAAAAGATTATTCCCCTACTACAATTCGAGGTCAAAAAGATTGGTGGGAAACTATAGCAAAAATTATTATGTGTAATAAATAAAGACTTGAATCAAAAGATTTGGAAACCCAAAAATTATATGAATCCATGTGAACCATTGAAAATCAAGTCATTTAGTTAGTCTCACAAATGAAAAACCGAAAAGAGGGAGCTTTACCAAGTAAAACAAGAGTTAAATCAATAGAATAGGAAAAAGCTATCATATTGTGAAGTGAAACATAGTTTCTAGAGTTCCAATTTCCTGATTCTCCACTAATAGAAGAGACAACTACGCTTTTAACTGAGAATGGTACCTCAACAGAGAAAGTAATTCAATCTTAAGATAAAGAAGAGAAGGATTATAACGTACATTAAAAAATTTTAAATGCAAGAAAAGAAAAGGAAAATGAGGCCCCCAATGAAACAGTTAAATATCAAATTACACCTTCGAAATTTCAATAAAGGCCGAAGTAAATAAATTTGGATGCTCAATTTGTGAAATTCATGGAAATTTTCAAGAAGCTTCACATAAATATTCCTTTTGAGGAAGCCATTACACAAATTCCCCACTATGCTAAATTTATCAAGGAGATTCTATCAAAAAGAAGAAAACTAGATGATTTGGGAACAATTGTAATGCATTAGGAATGTTATGAATTAATACCCATATCCATTCCTACAAAACTAAGAGACCCTAGATGTTTCAAAATTTCTTGAAATATTGTAGGATGTCAATATGGAAGAGCTTTGTGTGACATCAGAGCAAGTGTATACCTCATGCCATCTGAAGTCCTTGAAGAAATAGGTATCAAAAAATTAAATTCAATGAGGGTCACCTAGTAAATAATGTATTGATTAGTGAAGCATCCTCAAGGAATTCTAGAGGATGTACTCATCATGGTTGATAAAAATTACTTCCTTACTGATTTTATTTTCCTCAATATAGAAGAAGATAACGACCTCCTGCTCATTCTTGGGAGACCTTTCTTAGTAACATGCAGAGCACTGGTTGATGTCCAAGAAAAAAAATATTTTATAGAATTGGGGACGAAAAAATTATATTTTATAACTCAGAGGCTATGAAAAATTCCTCTATTGCTAGCATTAATTTATTGGATACGATTGATGAATTGGATGAGTTATTAAGGGATGCACTGAATCTCAAGGATTTAAACAATGAAGATGAAATGTTAACCAAATAAATCGAGGAAGTAGAATTCATCAGAAATATAGTTGAGCCTTTGGATAGACAAGAGTTCACCTCATTAACTCCATCACATGAAAAACCTCCAACACTTGAGCTTAATCTTCTTCCACCAAATATGATATATAGCTACTTGGGAGATTAAAACTCATTTTCGATCATCATAAATGCTAATATTTCAAGAGAAAAATAAATAAAATTACTCCATGTCCCGTCACAATGTAAACCACTAATAGGTTGGATGATTAATGATTTAAAAGGTATACGTCCTTCCATATGAACTCAAAGAATATATATGGAAGATAATTCCAAACCTTGTAGGAAACCACAAATATTCATAACACCTCAAATAAAAGAATAAGTCATAAAATTATTCATTAAACTTCTTGATGCTGGTTTAATATTTCCGATATCTGATGGTCAGTAGATCATCCCATTGCATGTGGTACCTAAAAAGGGTGGGACCATAGTAGTTGAGAAAAATAAAGGATATTTTATAACCATAAGAATAATGACCGGATTGAGCGTTTTCATCAATTATCAAAAATTGAATGATGCCACAAGAAAAGATTACTTTCCATTACCCTTTATTGATCAAATACTTGAATGATTAGCAAGAATATATTACTATTGTTTTCTAGATGGATACTCAGGCTATAATTATATAGTGGAAACACTAGAAGATCAAGAGAAGAGCATGTTCACTTGTTCATATGGTACATTCTCTTATCAGTTAATGCCTTATGGAATGTGAAATTCCCCAGCCACATTTCAATGATTCATGATAGAAATTTTCCATGACATGATTGAAGAATTCCTGGAAATATTAAAGAATAACATCTCTGTATTTGGGGATTATTTTGATGATTTATTGGAACATTTGGATAATGTTTTGGCAATATGTGAAGAAAATAATTTGGTGATCAATTGGAAAACATCAAACTTCATTGTACAAAGTGGGATAGTTTTAGGTCATAAAATTTTAAATAAAGGAATTAAAGTTGACGCCGGTAAGATCAGTATAATCTTTGAACTACCCATGACTACTTCAGTTCATTCAATTTGATACTTTCTTGGGCATGTTGGATTCTACCGAAGTTTCATCAAGTATTTATCTATTATTGCCTATCCCCTTACCACGCTATTGGGAAAATATGTCACATTACACTTTGGTACTGAATTTCAAGAGGCATTTTATTTGTTAAGTCAATGTTTGGTTGAGGAATTGATAATGATTTCACCGGATTGGGAGCATCCATTTGAGTTAATGTGTGATACTAGCGACTGGGTAGTTAGTGCTGCTTTGAGACAAAGGAAAGAAATGATATTTATACCAATATATTATGCTTGTCACACATTGAATGAGGCTAGACATAATTACATGAAAACCAAAAAAGTTATGCTAGATGCTGTCTTCTATTTCGATAAATTTCAATCTCACCTGCGATTCTCCAAAGTCACTATCTATACAGATCACCCTTCCATTTGGTATCTGATGACCATGAAATATGGGAATCCTAGACTCATTAGATGGATATTGTAACTTCAGGAATTTTACATTGAAGTCAAGGACAAAATGGGCACTGAGAATTTCATTATTTATCATTTATCATTCCTAGACAATAAAACAAGTGAAATCAATGTGTAATTAATCAATTAAACATTTCCTGATGAAAAAATCTACGCCACTGAGAGAATCCCACCATGGTATGTAGATTTTATAAACTAATTAGCTTCAGGGATGGTACACCCATATTTATTGAAAGAGAATAGAAAAAAATTTCTGAATGAAGCACTCCATTATTACTGGAATGATCCATTACTTTTCAATGAATATGCTGATGGAATGATATGATGATTCATTCCAGAAGAAGAATTTGATAGTGTTTTGCAATTGTTCCATGTTAGAGAAACTAGAGTATATCATGGAATTCATTGAACAATTATAAAAGTTTTATTATGTGGTTTTTATTGTCGTACCATACATCATGCTATCCATGAGTTTGTCATGAATTTTGATAAAATCCAAAGAACTTGGGATATAAGCTAAAAGGATGAGATTCCACAAAATTCAATCATGGGCATCAAATTTTTTGACATATAGGGAATCAATATCACAAATCCTTTCTGTAATTTTTTTTTGAAAATCATACATCCTTATCTGTGTGGACTATGTGTCCAAGTGGGTGGAATCTAAATTAATTTTAGAAAATACTACTTGAGTGGTCATTAAAATTTTAAAGCAATACATTTTTACCTAGTTCATAATTCCATGTCTCACCATTAGTGACTGTGGTACCCACTTCAATAACACATTGTTTTAGACGATAATTTCTTACCATGTATTTCCCCAATACATGAGCACCCCATACCATCCATAGACCAATGAAAAAGATGAGGTTTCAAATAGAGAAATTAAGGTCATTTTAGAGAAAACTGCGAGTACATCTCAGAAATATTTGGACACCAAACATAATGATGCCCTTTGGGATTATAGGAATACATACCATATATCTATTAGAATGTCCTCGTATTTCTCAGTCTTCAGAAAAACATGCCAACTCCCTAGATAACTAGAATAAAAAGCTTATTGGGCTATGAAGAAGATGAAGTTTGATTTCACAACTACCCAAGAGAACCATTTTTTGTAGATGAACGAATTAGATGAGATGTGAAGAGAAGCGTATGACAATGATTTGATCTATAAAGTGAAAAATAAAGCCTGAAATGATAAATGGATCCAAAAAAAATTTCCCTGAGGAGACCATGTTGTACTCTTCAACTCATGACTTTAGATCATGGCAGGAAATCTCAAAACAAAGTGGATAAGTCCTTACACTGTCAAAATTTTTTATCCCCATGGTCTTATTAAAATATCTAATGGGAAGATGCCTCCATTTAAGGTTAATGGTCAACACCTCAAAATTTATCACACTTCTGATACAATAGGTGTTACTTAAGAATTCCAATTATAATGATTGGTTATCCATCTGGGTAATTGGGATGTAATCCAACTACTTCTACATTCCTTGTTCTCTATTTCATTACTCTCTCTCTCTCTCTATCACTTTGTAGGTGAAATTAAAATTGATGTTTATTGCTCTTATGCCTAATCTATGGTCATTGAGGCATCTGTTCTATCACCATTTGACCTCGTACAATGGGTGACATAGCATCTAGCTAATGTCAAGCACCAACTTGAGGAGCTTTCATTAGTGATTAGTGCTTAGTAGCAATATACACCATGAAGAGAAAAAATGATATTCCTTCCAAACTAGATTCATACTCAGTACACTCTTTAGGTGGATAATCCTGACAAGAGTCCACATGAGCTTGATGACACAACCACTTGGTATTGCAAGTGTGTGAGGAATTTTGAGCTGATGGACCAAGATGATCGACCTTTGACTATCTATCTGGATTAAGAAATACAACATAATTCTTCTAGGGAGGAAACCCATGTTTTTATATTTTCTTTATTTTTAATTTATTTGTTCTATTTTTTAGGAAATAAGCCTAAAATTTAAGGAACATTTTCAGCTACTCCCGAAATTTTTGTACACTTATTTTTTCGCCCATATATTTTCTTCCATTTGTATGATATTTTGTGTTATGTTTATTATATGATGTAGGTATGTTGTATCTATATGTAGATTTTATAAGTACACCATTTCTGAAGCTTCATCAGATACACGCATCCTTTCCATGTATATATTCTCTTACTCAGGGAGGTGATTTATTTTCATTCATTTTTAAGCTTAAAAAAGCCCCATATAAAACAACTAACTAAAAAAATAAGAAAAAATAAATAAAAATAAAAAATAACATTCTTTTCATTTATTAAACCCACATGAAATTAATTTTATTTTTTTCATAACATAGTCGAAGGCATACCACTTTTCTCCCTAGGTAGTTTGAGCACATGATTCTTGTTTTACATGCTTTGATTCTTCATAACCTGATTTAAATGATTACTGATATTAATCCATGATTTAAAAATTATTTACTTAAACTAATTTATTTTTGAGACACCTATTTTCACTCATGATCATATGTGTTTTCCAACATTTTATTTCCACACCTATGAGGATTCTGGTTAATTTTTTCATTATCTCCAGTTTCTCTTTTTCATGAGGGAATCTTGACCATGTTATGTCTTCTCAAAATTTTCATGTTCTTTCCATCAATGTGATAGGAATTTTTTAAAGTTGCACTGAAATGAATAAGTAATTGTTTTTATATTCATCCCCTTTGACCCACTAATCCACCCTTTAATTTTCTTTATCATGAATCCCTTATAATATTTGAAGAATCCATTTTAGAATGAGCCCACATCCATTAACATCCCTAACCAATTTCTTGAATATATGCATGAGGATTTTCAATCTATGTTTGGGGGAGAAATTTATTCATGGATAATGTTTTTTGAGGAACAATGAGTCATTTGATGCACATGGAATGAAATTATCTCATCCAAATCATATGTGTTATATTTCACAGTATCCACATTCATTACATGTATTTTGAGATGGGAATATAAAATTTTTTTTGTTCTAGCAAAGAGTACATTTTTGGTCATTATGCGGTAACCCTCACTTCTAAGGATTCCTATAAAAGTGATGACACATTACTCCATAACTATAATGTTTTATATATGACCAAATTTCACTGAGATTCTACAACATACATTCCACTTGTGTACATTTCTTTGGTTAATGACTTACATTTATTTCACGGGGTTTTTGAGTTGATACTCATCACTATTTCTACCCATCCTATTTGACTGAGTTGTGTCCCTAAGAAAACATTGGACTTTCATATTAATGGGTGCAATCAATATTTGAAGTGTAGGGGAGAAATACATTGAGGTATAAATTTGGATTGATAGTTATCACACATTCATTTAGTGATTCAAACATAAATTTTGCAAAAACATTACCGTGATTTTTTATGAACCTCCATCCTATAGCCTTAGAGACAATTGAATATAATGTGAATTACTAAATATTAATGCATTCTTTTGATTTCCACGAGTGGATATGAGAAATTCATGGAAATCCTATGGTAATAATGCATGTGTAAGAGAATAGAGCATAACTTTGTTAATTTTTTTGAGAAATGAGAGTGATATCAAGATAGGTCACATGATACATGATTGCACATAATTATTTTAGAAAGAATACGAGCGTAAGGAAAATTGTTTTCGAAAATTTTAATTTGAACATTTTAATTTGAAAAGGAAGCATGGTATTTTTTGGGTAAAAGATAGTGAAAAATTTCAACTTGTAATTTTTATTTTTTGATTTGTCTGTTGGTAAAATTGTGTATTCTTTAGGATTATTTTTCCTAGGTGTGAAAAAGATTAAGTGAGTGTGATTTGATGTACATGGATTTCGCTAACATTTTTTTATAAAATTTTAATTTAGTTTTAAATAATTTTCAAACCAGTTCTTGTGTTTTTAGGTTATTTTTATAGTTTTTTAAATATTTTAGTTATTTATATATTTTTAGTTAATTTTATATTAATTTTTGTAATTTTTTATTTTCATATTTTATTAATTATTGCTTTATTAATGGTTAATAATTTATTATTTTTAGTAATTACTTAATATTAATATTATTTTTATTTTATTAATTAATTATATTAATTTAACTTGTAAATATAATATATATTTACATAATTATACTTATTATTAATTATATTATTATGAATTTTATTATTTAATTATATTATTATTATTATTATTATTATTATTATTTTTTAGATAATTTGATAATTTTATATTTATGTTTTGAATTTTTTTTAAAATTTTATTTTATTTTTTGAATTTTACTTTTTTTTGTTTTGAAATTTTCCCTCCCCCTTATCTAACCACCCTCCCCCTTTGACCTGCTCCCCCTACCCATCTATCCTCCACCCTCTCCCCCTTTTCCCTCACCCAACCGCTTACCCCACCCCTCTCCCCAGTCACTCCCCCTCCACCACCTCTTCCCCTGATACCCCTTGTCATGCCTCCAACCCCATTCCTTCCCCTCCCCATGCCACCTCCCCCACCTTGTTGGAAATCACAAACCACTCCCATTGTTCTTTTCCCCACACGGTTGTGTATTCCCAACGCATTCCTTTTCCCATGTGACTTCTCACTTCCACATGCAGCGCCTTCCAATATAGCGCCTCCCCATCCGGGTCATTTACTCTCCCAATGTGTCTTTCATTTCCCATGCATGTCATTAATTGATGCTTTGTTTTTTGTGTCTCTATTTAATAATGCATGTCTCTCTTCGTTTTTTAGAATAGTATATATATGGGAAGAAATGTAATCTGAAGATAGAGTGTGTGATACAGAAATCTTGAAAGCCTTGTTTTGTTTATTGTTCCATTTTTATTCCTCTATTTTTTCTCGGCTTGTATAGCCAACAAATTGGTATCAGAGGGTAGTACCAAAGCATCCTCCAATTTCTGAATATGGTGACCGCAATCCAGCCGCATGTTCCGAAACTATATAAGGACAACTACGAAAGGTGGTGCATTCAAATGAAGGTGTTGTTCGGGTCACAAGAATTATGGGAGATTATCACCGATGGGTATATCATACCAACTATGGAGGAAGAAGCCTCCATCACAAATGAAGAAAAGGCGACTATAAAAAATCAAAGTAAGAAATACAATAAAGCATTGTCCCTCCTCTATCAAGGGTGGGAATGAATCGTTGTTCGAACATATTTCTGAAGCAACATCGAGTAAGAAATTTTGGGATACACTTGCCACAATCTTCAAAGGTGTTGATCGGGTGATGCAGGTTCATCTTCAAACTCTAAGAGAGGATTTTGAAGCATCACACATGAGGGAAGGTGAGAGTATCTCGAATTACTGCTCATGCCTAATTCTTATTGGTAACAATTTGAAAAAGGAATGGTGAAAAAATAGAGGATATTAGTGTTAATGAGAAATCACTTCGATCGCTCACAACCAAGTTCAAGCATGTGGTTGTGGCAATCGAAGAGTCCAAAGATTTGAAAAAATTGACAATTGAAGAACTGATGGGGTCGTTGCAAGTACATGAGTAGCGAATGCAGAAAAATGTAGGTTCAACAATAGAGCATGCCCTAGAGTCCAAGTTGACTCTGCAAGAAAATAAGAATGGAAAAGCACAATGAGGCAGTTATCGTGCATGGGGAAGAGGGCGTGGACATCCTGTAAGCCATCAACAAATGCAACAGAACATTCCCAACTTTCGTGGAAGAGGACATAGTGGAGGTCGATTCATGTGTGGTCATTGAAACACAAGGAACATCCAATGCCACAACTATAAGAAATTCGGCCATTTTGCATCTGATTGTTGGATCAAGGTGTATCATGATGAATGATCCAACTACGTTGAAGCATCTCATCATGAAGAAGAAGGTACCACACTACTCCTAGCATAAGAAAAAGCATGTTAACGCCCCGATGTATGGTATCTGGACATGGGAGCAAGTGACCACATGAATGGTAATAAAGAGCTATTCGAGGAACTCACCAAAGAAGTTTGTGGTGACCTGAGTTTTGGAGACTCATCGAAGGTGCCCGTTCGTGGCAAAGGTAAAATAAAATTCTTTCTAAATAATGGTGTGTTGAATAATATTTCCAATGTTTATTACGTACCATGCATGAAAAATAATATCATATGTCTTGGCCAACTCCTTCAGAAGGGGTATGATATACACATGGATAATTCTTCATTTTCAATAAAAGATGCTCACAGGAGACTGATTAGTCATGTTAAAATGGAGAAGAATCACATTTTTCCATTGTATATCAACACGAAGGCCGAGAAATTTCTTTTTGGGATCATGAATAATGACTCATGGATATGGAATCCACGCTTTGGGAATCTCCATTTCAGTGGCCTTAAACTTTTATCCTCATCCAGTATGGTACGTGGCTTGCCAACAATTGAAGTTCCAAATCATGTGTGTGAGGCGTGTACACTCGACAAGTAACAAAGGAACTCCATCCGATGTGGAGTGTCCTGAAGAGAAACAGAACCACTTTATTTGGTTCACACTGATATCTACGGACCACTAGAAACACCATCACATGGAGGTAATAGGTATTATATTACCTTTATTGATGATTTCAGTAGAAATTTGTGGGTGTATTGCATCAAAGAAAAATATGCTACTTTCACTATCTTTAAAAATTTCAAAGCTCCTGTTGAAACTGAAAGGGGAAACATAATCAAAGTACTCAGATCTAATAGAGGTGGTGAATACACCTCAAATGAATTCCAAGATTTATATAGGGAATATGGCATAAAACAACAATACACTACAACTTATACGCCACAACAAAATGGAATTGTAGAAAGGATGAACCACACTATCCTCGACATGATGAGGACCATGCTGAAGGAGAAAGGGATACCAAAGAGTTTTTGGGAAGAAGCAGTGGCATGTACTGCCTACTTGCTCAATTGGTGTCCAATAAAGAGCGTCAGGAACATTACACCACTAGAGGTGTGGAGTGGCTACAAACCGAGCATGGCGCATCTGAGAATCCTTGGGTGTGTCGCTTATGCTCAAGTTCCAGAAGCATGAAGAAGGAATCTGGATGATTGTTGTGAGAAATGCATTTTTATTGGCTATAGTGAAGCATCTAAAGCCTACAGGTTTTACAATCCACTAACCAAAAAAGTAGTGGTGAGTATAGATGTGATATTTAGTGAAGAGGAATCATGGAAATTGGATTATGAAGAACCAAACCAAGATGTTGCAATCGAAACTGAAGATTCTGAATAAAGGCATGACTATCAAGAGAAAACACCTGCAACCACTTCCTTGAGTGCATCATCAGTTGGAAGAATTCCATGAGTGCATTTCATCACTCTTGAATTCACTCCTTCAAGTGAAAATGTTGCCATCTCATCCTCACCCATGGATCCCATCAATATGAAAAGCTTGAATGATATGTATGATCAAATTGAAGAGGTAAATCTTTTTTTCTTGTATACAGATCATGATCCTATGACGTTTCAAGAATATATAAGGGAATATTGCTGGAGAGTTTCTATGGAAGAAGAAATTCATTCCATATATAAAATGACACATGGGAGTTGACAACACTTCCAAAAAGCTAGTAGACCATTGGTGTCAAATGGGTGTACAAGATCAAGCGAAATGATGATGTCGAGATCGATCGACACAAAGCAAGGATCATAGAAAAGGGGTACAAATAGATGTTTGGGGTGGACATCAAAGAAGCCTTTGCTCCTGTTTCTCGCCTTGACACTGTATGAATGATTATATCCCTTGTTGTCCATCACAATTGGATGATCTACCAACTGGATGTGAAGTCTGCATTCGAAAATGGAATCTTAGAAGAAGAAGTATATGTTGACCAGCATGAAGGTTTTTCTATGCAAGGGGAGGAAGATAAAGTGTATCATTTGAAGAATGTTCTTTATGGGTTGAAGCAGGCTCCGCGTGTATATAATTCCCACATTTCCAATTTTCTCCAAGAGAATGGCTTCCCCATATGAGCACACTATTTACATCAAGCATAATGATCATGACGATATACTTATAGCATGTTTTTATGTTGATGTTTTTCTATTTATAGGGAAGAGTCGAAAAATGTTTGATGAATTCAAGGGGTCCATGTTAATGGAGTTTGAAATGATTGATAGAGGTCTCATGTCCTACTTTCTAGGAATTGAAGTGAAACAAAAACATGGCGGCATCTATATAACTCAGAAAAGGTATGCTAAAGAGATGCTTAAAAATTCATGATGGCCGATTGTAATGCTATAACCACTCTGGTTGCAACGAGCATGAAACTGACAAAAGATGGAGAAGGAAGAATAATTTACTCGACCCTGTTCAAGAGTCTGATTGGAAGCCAGAGGTATCTCACAATCACAAGACCTGATATTGTCTATAGTGTTGGACTTCTAAGCAGGTATATGGAGGCACCTAAAGAGTCACATTGGATAGCAGCAAAATAAATCCTCAGGTATGTCAAAGGAACATTGGATTTTGGTATGTTTTATCCCTATAGTGAAGATGAAAAGTTGTATGGATACTCTAATAGTGATTGGGGAGGTGACCATGATGAAAGGAAAAGCACCACTGGGTATGTATTTTTTCTTTGATCTACTGATTTCACCTGGAATTCAAGGAAGCAGAGTGTGGTTGCTTTATCCACCTATGAAGCAGAATACATGGTAGCATAATCAACTATTTGTGAGGGAATATGGTTGAGAAATTTGTTTAAGGAGATGAAGCATCTACAAGATGAATCCACGGTGATATATGTAGACAACAATTCAGCTATTGAACTAGCCAAAAATCCAGTGTAGCATGGGAGAAGCAAACACATTGATACTCATTTTCATTTTCTCAGGGATCATGTGAAATAGAAAACAATAAGATTGGAATATTTCCATAATCCTAAACAGGTGGATGATATTTTCACAAAGGCATTACAGTTAGACGTATTCAAAAGATTAAGACTGATACTTGGGATGAAGCCCATTTTGATTTGAAGGGTAGTGTTGGAAATCCCAAACCAATCTCATTGTTCTTTTCCCCACACGGTTGTGTATTCCCAATGCATACCATTTCCCATGTGACTTCTCACTTCCCCATGCAGTGCTTTTCAATACAACACCTCCCCATCTGGATCATTTAGTCTCCCCATGTGTCTATTTCATTTCCCATGCATGTCATTAATTGCTGATTTGTTTTTTGTGTCTTTATTTAATAATTCATGTGTCTCTTCATTTGTGAGAATAGTATATATATATGGGAACAAATGTCATCAGAAAATAGAGTGTGAAATATAAAAAGCTTGAAATCCTTGTTTTGTTTATTGTTCCATTTTTATTCCTTTATTTTTTCCCAACTTGGATAGACAACACACCTCCCCCATACCCCCTGCCCAATCCCCCTTCCCCCACTGGACCCCCACCCCGCTCCCCCTCCCCCTGCCCTGCCATACCCCCACCTCCACTACAGAGACCCCCTCTCAGTTTCATGACCCACATCGGCCAACACCTACATCAATAACGCATACAATCTCTCCATTACCCGATCAAAAAAACCCAACGCAGACCTCATTTGGTACATTCTCTTCTTCCCTAACCACAATAACCCCGACCATATCTACTTATTCCCCATTACTTCACTGATACATTTCTATACTCTTCAGATTCTATTGAGGTGGGTGTGTGGTTGGTGATTTTTATTGTTCACACTTAATGTTGACAGCTGTAGAGGGATTTCTTTCATTTGGAGACGGAAAAATTGCGTATTTCTTCATGCAATAAGAGTGCTATGTGATAGAACAATTTTTTTGGTAACGCGTTTCTGATTCTCATGATTTATTACTTTATCATCATGTTTATTTCTTCAGTCATGATGCGGGAGTAAATTTTTGTGTGTTAGGTTGTTTAATGAGTAATTAAATTTTATGGGCATGCTATGTGATGTATTTATCTTGTGGTTAAATTTCTATTGAATTTATTTTCATTTTTATTTTTATTTTCTTCAATTATATTATCATTGAATTGAATTATGAAAATTAAAACATTCCTTTTTTATTTGTAGTTGATTTGGAGATACCGAGAAAGTTAACTGTTTTGACTGATAGTAGTGCAAATAGGTGTCACAGTTTTGTAAGAAACGGGCTGTGTCATTTCACCGTTCGATTCAGTGCTCGAACACACATCCTAGTTTATATATAACACAAGAGAACAAGAATTTAAATAAATTAGGATATTTATAAAATAAACCTCTAAAAAGGGATTTATAAATTCGGAACTGACGATAATTAGGTAGAAAAAATATTTAATCAAATAAAATAATATTTTTCATGGTTGCGTAGTAGTTTGATTATGAAGATAGCATCATAGAAAAAATTTGTTGATCCAGATTTCATCATCAATTTTATTGTAATTATTATAGTTCTATCACTTTCTAAATTTGAGTTTTATTAATTTTTTTAAAAATTGGAATTCCCTTAACTGCATGCCCATCTGAACATTATCAAAAGTGAAATTTTTAGTGAACTGGATTTCGTGCTCTCTATGGTTAAACCCTTCTCACCACTTTTACAGTATCCAGTTGGTTAAAAAAATTTGAAAATTGGACACTCTACGATGTAAATACCAATTCTCTCTTACCCTTGTCCCAATATAGCTTTGTGGTATAGTCAAATGCATTATTATATGCATTTTGAGATTCATATTCCAAGCATGTTATATGCCACACAGACACACATTACTATGTGAATTTCATGTTGTATATTTTTGGTGCCCCAACTATTCTATTTAGAAATGTGTTAACATTTCATTTAGAGATAAAAAAATTGGATAAATTAATTTGTTTACATAAAGATAAATAGTGTATACCTATATAGCTTGGTGGTGACACCTTAAATAACCAATTATAGTATGTTTGAGCCCTGGGTCATTGCTTATATTGGTTGAAATGTTTGTGATTAAAATAAAATAGATTCCATTTACAATTTATAATGTGTTTATACCTCTATAAATTGGTAATAGTGATTCTTATAATTTAAACATTGTGATAGGATAGTTGCAGTTACATGTAGTACCAGTTAAAACTTATAAAGATTTAGAAATTATATCTTGGGAATAGAAGACACATCTAAATGGAACTAGACACACACACACACATATGGAATAATGGATCATAATCGTAGAATAAAAGGTTTTCATTTAATGGGTATTTTAATTGAAACATAAAGGTTGTTATACTCTATAATGTGAAATTGAAACTCCATATATCGAAACCTCTTCTATGAGATATGAGACTTTGATCCTTGACCTTACTGTAGTATTGGGAAGTTGGGAGTATCTCTTGTGGTCTTTAGTGACTATTTATATCTTCTAGACATGGATTACGATCATTCATAGGGGTGGGACTCTTTGATAGGAAGGTGTTGTACTTATTATTCTCCTTTAACTATGATCTATTATGTTATCAAATCTCATTATGAGGAAGTTTCTTAGCATTTGTAGGAGAATCCCACCAGGAAGGCCTTGAGTCGTACATTAAGAGGGTGGAAACAACCATTCTTTGGATGTGGTTGGCCCCGAGACACTAGTATTACCTTTTATAGTGCCACCTACGACACCTCTTATAATAGATGGCATATGCATCAACAACTAGTTTCGAGAGGGTCTCCTATGACTGGTGTAATATATATAGGGAGCACCATGACCTACCCCTTCTATGACAGAGTTGACCGGGAATTCTAGAAGAAGCTACCTCTTACTCTTTCAAGGGAATGTGGTCCCTAGGCCGCCAAGTCATAGATAGAGGCAATGCTATATATCTTAAAACATCTTGATAAAACCCTATAGAGGAGGTTCAATCTTGTAGTGTACATGATTATAGGATCACTAAATAGAAGATGGGTTGTGTTGACCTAGGCTGATCAATACCTATATAAATAAGAAGATGCACATGGTTGAAAGATGATTAATAGTAATTATGTGACTAAATTGTTTAGACCTGTAAAGCAGACCATGGTTTGAAAAACCATGGGAGGGAAAAACATATGTTTATAAAAAATGGTGCAGGTGTGTTGTAGAGTTGAAACACATGGTTATCATATGGTTTGTCTAACCATAAACCTAACCGTGTGAGGGGATTGAAATTTTGGACAATGAGAATGCATGGGATCCATATTGTTTTTCTAACTATGATCCTAGCAATGTGAGGGGAGTGTCGCATTGGATAGTACTAGTTTATGGTTAGTGCATAGTTAGACTAACTGTGTGACTAAACTATACACATATTTAATGAGGTGGAAATTACTTCTTTTACCATCATTTTACATAAGCCTTTCTCACCCATTTCTCCTCCCATTTTTCATAGCCTCTCCCCCATGTTTGACTCTCTCCCTATTCTCTTTCTAGGTATTTTGATGACTCCCTCATTCAAACTCAGATTCTTGTTCTTCATATCGTGTTGTATATGTATTGGTAAGCACTTCAATTCTATTTCTTCCTTTCTTTGGTTATATCACCTTATGGAATTCATAATTGGTGCTAGCTAACATGCCATATTTTCATGTTATTCAGATTTATCTCATATTTATTCTATTATAGCCCAATTTAGAGGTTGATAACAGATGATGAGCCTACTACACATCTATGGTAGGTGGTCTATAAATTTTACTATCATGTCATGATATATGTATGTCACACTGTAGTGTCACACGTCAAACCTTTTGGGATTTTCCTATAATGTAAGTAATACCTTAAATTAAATGTTTTCAAACATTTTTTGATGCTTTATTTCCACTTTAATAAGGTTGGAGGTCACTGACCTCAACACAAACCACCACTTGATGTGGGTTTGTTTCAATGCCCATGACTATGCTACCCCTTTGGGTGTATTGAGCATGCCACCCATGAGTGGAATCCATGTATGAATTAAAATGGAACATTAAAGGTTAGACACCTATTATTTCACCTTGTAATTTCTAAATGAAAGGGATGATGAAATGGATTAATTGGGGATTATGAAATGATATGGATAATCTACTGGCTTATGCATTTTATTTAAATGTTTCGTAATGTGCCATTAACATTATTGTAAGAACCCGGTTCTTTCTTTCAGGTACAATTTTATTTTATTCTTTTTTCCTTTGATTTGTTTTTGAGAAAACAAGGGAAAACTAGAAAACTACTTGAATCATACTTCACACGGGTTGAATCAAGGTTACACGCTGTGTAATTCTAAGTACACACTGTGTAGTCATGTCTGTAGGTTCTGGAAAGTACGTCAATGTTAAACAACCACCAAATGAATAGTAAAATGATATACACACTTTGTATTTGGTATTGCACACAATTTATATGTGTTTTTTCACATAAAATGGGAAGAAGCCCCTCCTTTCAGTAGAATGGATAGAGGGCTCGCCAGGTTGAAGAACAAGAGCCGCCGAAACTTCAGCCTTCTCCCAAATCTTTGTCCGGACTCCGATTCGATCATCGTTGGATGATTTTGATCTGTATCGGTATGATATCTATTATTATTGATCCATTATTCCTAATTATTATACTATATGATGTTATTTAAGGTTGAATAATTATCCTTGTTTAATATATCTATACCATTCTAGCTTGAATTAGAAGTCGTGGATGGATGAGATGTGTTATACTACGATGAAGTAGATGGTCTCGTGATAATTGTTTAAGGTCAAGTTGTTTATATGTACCATTGTTCCACAGAACCATGTTTAGGGTGTCACTTGATTGAGAATTTGACCCATGTTGATACCTAATGACATTAGGTAATTGAATAAATTAATTTTAGCTTGTTTTGGCTTATTTATTTAGATTAAGGGCCAGCCTGTGGGTATGTTTCCCTCAGATGACCATTGATTAGGCGTTTGGCTTAGGATGCTAATGGGGATGCCTTTGTTTTCCCTTTTAATGTTTATTTTAGAATGAAATTAGTTAAATAAATGTTTCTATGTGAATATTATTGTTCAATATTTGTGGTAATTTAATTTACATGTTAGTCTTGTTATATAATTTTTCCCACATGACTTGATTATTGAAAACCATGTAATAGTGTAATTTATATGTACTATTTTTAATATGCTAAAATGATGATATACTAGGATTGGCCTTGAACATGCTGAAATGATGATACATCGGGCTTTTCCCTGATTTTAATATATTGAAATGCCGATATACCGGGCTTGGCCTTGAACATGCTGAAATGATGATACACTAGGCTTGTCCCTGATTTTAATTTGTTGAAATGCTGATATACCATGCTTGGCCCTGAACATACTGAAATACTGATACACTAGGCATGTCCCTGATTTTAATATGGTAAAATTCTCATACATCGGGCTTGTCCTTAAGACATATTGAAATAGAATGACTTATGACACGTCTGCTAAGCCAAAACACAAGCTTGGATTTGGTCAAAACTTATTTGTTTAGATATCCTGCTGAGGTATCTATTGTGTTTACTTTATATAGGATATTGATAGGTTTAGGATGGATCCTAAGACTTATATAATTTAATGAATTTTAATTGATTAAAGGACATGAAATGAATGTAAATGAATTCCAATAATTATAGGATTTTTTACTTTTGAGTACCTTCTAGTTTACTACATTTCACATTTGTACACTACTATTGCATATACTCATTGATAGGTTGGAATTGACCATTGGTGGTTTCCTAATGAGATATATTTCTCACACCCTGTTTGGGTCATGTTTTTGGGCCCAAATAGACTATATTACTATAGGGGTCGATAGGGTCAAGGATTCTTATACCGGTACTTGATCGCTACTTAGGATCAGGAAAGCATGGGACCATGCCATGACTTGCGATGCTGTTGAGTTTCATTTTCTGTTATTGTACCTTGGTATTGTTTTAACTGGATTTCATTGTATCATATTTCTTCGTTTTATTAGAACACGTGACATGCCATATCAATTTGATATTACATGCCTTCGGGTTATCTTTATCTTTCACTCATCAGTTGTTTACCTAAGTTTCATTCTATTTACCACCTCTTCTGTTGTAATTATTTATTCTGATGTGTTACACTCTACTGATGAGGGAATAGTTTTCCCACTATCACACATTAAGACCTCACTACTAGTCGGCAGCCTCGGGAGTTTGGGAAATGCACCTCAGTCCATGTGGCCAACCGAGTATGAGGCACCTTTTAGTGGCTCTCAGATCTGGGACGTTACAAAGTGGTATCATAGGACTTCTTTTCTAGTTTGATTTTCTATTTGGAGATGATATTAAGTACATGTAATTTGGTAATTATCTATACCCAGGAGTAAATACCCCATGTATAGGGAAAATCCAAATTGCCTCGAATTAAGTTGTGCTTTTGGATTTTGATCTATTACAGTTGATCTGATTTCACCATTGGTTGACACACTTGTTTTGTGCTATTATTATTTAGATTATTTTGGTTCTATTTTGTTCCTACCAGATGAGATGAGGGTATTCCATCACATGCATCATATAAACACTTGTTAGGATCACATGCCATACACTATGCCATGCCATATGGGATGCATTAGATATTTCATGCTATTGTGATAGATACCATGATAGATATTTATATTGTTGTGATAAGACCTTGATATATATGCCTACTATTGTAATAGTTGTATCGGTATGTAATATGGATCGAAATGAATAGATGACAAACTTTGATCTCTGAGTTTTATGGGCCCTCTTAGACCAAAATTTAGTGGATCATGATTCAGAATTTTGTATAGAATTGTACTATGATATACTCTACTTGGGTGCCAAAATTTGATTTGCAGGGAGCATGGGCCCTCATGGATCAGAATTTGGCATCCCACTAGATGGATTTTCTACAAGAACAGGGGTTTTCAGGGAAATATGGAGCTTCTGTCCTGAAAAACCCAGTATACATGGAATTTAATTTAGCCTAACACACTGTGTGTTCTACCTGTTCAGTGAAGAAGGTGTTCCATATATTTAAAAAGAACATTCCATGTACCAGTAGTACACACCATGTTGTGTTTTACCGTGTAACGATATGTGTGAGACAAAACAAGATCCGTGGATTTTGGATTAGAACAGGACATGTATTGCTTATACACACTATGTAGTCTACCCAGGCAGAACCCATGTAGACCTGGACATATGGGAGTACATGGAACGTAGGATGGGCCTGTGTACACACTATGTACCTTGGGTTGATACATGCCCAGGATGGTGGTAGCACACAAACATGTGACAACATAAGGGTACACACCATGTATTATTTATACACGCAGTGTAGTCCCTTCATGCCAAATTTTGAGGATCATTTCCAATTTCATTCTTGGCACATCTGAATATAAAAACATTATAATAAGTAGAACTAAGGAATATTCTTGACCCTGTAGATTCATACCACCGTGACGACCAAAAGTTGTATGCCTAGACAGTGGTGATGATCATACTCCATAAATGGTAATCCATGGGATAACAATGGATCCCCCAGTTGTGCCAGTAGAGGCACTAGATATTATACCAGAAACGGGTGCAGATGCATAGTTCCATGAATGATTTGTGAGGTTCATGTAGAGATTTTAGGGAGCACAGTAAGCTGCTACATCTATAGCAGAGCTGGTGTATATATTCCAGCAGCAACATCTACCTACTTTTGTAGGGGATAATAGACCAAAAGTTGCAGAATCATGGATGGAATCCGTTTTGAATTTCATTGAGCATCTAGAGATGCCCCTTAAGAGGAGGGTCAAGATTGAGATATATAAGATGTGTGATTCAACCAAGAGATGGTGGGATGTTATCACTCAGGCAGTCTATCATTAGGATATGACATGGGGAGACATTCAGGTGGCCTTCTATGATTATTATTTTCCCAAGACGCTGAGGGCCGACCGGGCATGGGAGTTTATGCACATGGAGTAGGGCACACTGTCAGTTATGGACTATTTTGCCCTGTTTAATGAGCATCAGTGATTCAAACCTATTGTGATGGGTGATGATGTATCAAAAGCTAAACGATTCGAGGATGGTCTCAAGTTTGAGATCTAATCATAGGTGAATGTCTTCAAGTTTACTTATGTCACTGCTATTGTGAATCAGGTGCTAATTACTGAGTGAAACCTATGGGAATCTGAGTGTACGATCCTAGGTGGTTCATCACTAGGATCTGGTACTTTCTCGGTCGGAAGCAAGAAGCATCTTATGGAGTTTTCTCATGTGGTATGAGTAGTCATAACTTTTCTTCTGGTAGCTAGGTGATATTTTACTTGTGCGAAAGGATTGGGCATACTAGACCTCAGTTATCGATAGACCCAGTCAAATGTCAATCTTGCAGCAAGATGGGCCATTTATAGCAGTTCTGCAGGATGATTCCACCATCCTCTAGTGAGAGAGGGTCTGCAACAACTCCACATTCAGGAGTGGGGACATCAGCTTCTCACCAGTCAGGGAACTGGAATATGTCAGGTCATTCAGACTGAGGGGGTGGTTGTGGCCATGTAAGCTTAACCCCTGGATCTTAGTGATAGCATGACATATTAGCATAGGGTAGCCAAGAAGTGTCTTATGGCCGTGGTACAGGTTAGACTTATGTAGTGTAATAGACCTAGTAGGAGAAGGATCCTAGACCTTCTACTGGCAGAGGTACTATTCTAGTTTCCTTTCTTTTATCTTCTGCACTTTTTGATACTCGTGATACACATATTTTTATGTTTGTATCCATTTTGTAAATCCTTGGGCTCTGTGTTTATACTACTTCTGATGTTATGATGCTAGACACTCAGTTTGAGATTATGTGTGAATCAGTATAAGGAGTTCACCCTAATATTGGTGGGTGTCACTTTCTATGGAACCTCTATGTATTAGAGATGACTGGATTTGATATCATTCTCAAAATGGACAGGTTGTCTTCTTTTCAATCCTTTGATGATTGCTATCACTATAGGCTGAGTTTCACAACTCCAAAGGGCGAAGTGTTTTTACATAAGGGTGAATGGGATGTTCAGGTGAGCCGATCTGGACTAGAGCATCATGGGTTGGTTGGAAGGACAACCCATATTGCATATTTATATCTGGATGATCAGAGAACGTGTTTGGAAGAGTTCCCTCCACTGGTTGATCTTTTTAGGGACAATATCCCAGATGACTTCTCTGGCGTACCTCTGGTTAGAGAGGTGGAGTTCACTTTCATGCTAGTGCTAGGAGCTGCAACAGTATCCATTTCTCCTTAAAGGATGGATAGGAGTTGAAAGAGCTCATGGGGTAGTTAAAAGATATAGAAGATATGGGTTTTATCTGACCCAGTACTCTTCCTTGGGGTTCACCAGTCCTTTTCGCGAAAAAGGCAAACGGTACCCTTAGGCTATGCATGGAATATCAGAAACTGAATCAATTGATGGTTAAAAACCGATGTACCTTTCCATAGATAAATGACCTCTTTGATCAACATAGAGGATCTTGAGTATTCTCAAAGATTGACCTAAGGTCAGGATATCACCATGTATGTGTTCAATCGACAGACATACCTCATACAACCTTTTATAGTAGTTATGGTCTCAATGAGTACTTGGTTATGCTGTTTGGTCTCATGAACACTCTAGTAATTTTCATGGAATTAATTAACTGAGTGTTCTATCATTATCTAAATTCTTTTATGGTGGTTTTCATGGAAGATATCATAGTGTATTCTCATAATAGACACGACCGTGACAAACATCTTGAGATAATTTTTAGTACACTAAGAGAGAAATAGTTATTTGATAAGCTCAAAAAATACCACTTCTGGATGGATCCAATTCACTTCCTGGGTCACGTCATCTCATAGACTGGGGTATCAGTGGACCTAGAGAAGGTGAGAGTAGTAGTGACCTAGGAGAAGCCCAAGAACGTTTTTTTGAATGAAGATTCTTGGGGATAGTTGGTTACATAATTCATTTTATAAAAGACTTCTCATGCTTAGAAACGATGATGATGGGCTTGACTAAGAAAGGTGTGATGTTTGAGTGGTCAGATTCACGTGACGCAACCTTTCGGGAGTTGAAGGGACGTTTGAATTCAGCGCTGATACTGATATTTCCAGAGCTGTGAAAGAGTTACACTGTATACTATGATGCATCATGTATTGTGTTGGGAGTAGTGCTTATGCAGGGAGATCAAATTTTTTCATATGGGTCTCAGTAGTTGATGCCACATGAGAGGAATTACATGACGCATGATCTCAAGTTGACTACGATTGTTCATGTGTTGACCTGTTGGATACATTATTTCTTGGGATAACATTTTGTGGTGTACACTGACCACAAAAATCTCAAATACATCTTTACTCAGCATGATTTTAATCTGAGATAATGAAGGTGTATGGAATACCTTCGTTCATTAAATTTTGAGCTTACCTGTACGCTTGGAAATGGCAATGCAGTGGTTGACGCACTGAGCAGGAGGACTCAGATACAGGCAGTGCAAAAGGCCAGTGGTGCATGGCAGCTTATAGCCTTGTTCTCTGAGATACATTTAGAGGTGCACGACAGTTAGGGATAGAATTATCTTTCATCTTTGGGTGTTACCTCTACCCTACTGGATAGAGTAAGGATGAAGCATATATCAAATTCCAAAGGCCCAATTCTACGGGAGAGTGTGGTAGGTGAGGACCCTCCTCTTGGATGGACTATAGGCGATGATGAAGTTCTACGTATCCATGGATATGTGTGGGTTCCAGGGGATATGATTGAAAAGATGATATTGGAGTTTAGTGATTCATCTTGGGAAATTCATTTTTTAATCACTAAGATGTATCGTGACTTACCCTATCAATACTGGTGGCCGGTCATGAAGTGAGAAGTAGTTTGTTTTGTTATGTGGTGTTCCACCTATTAGTAGGTGAAGGCGGAACATCAGCGTCCAACGAGACCCTTACAGAAGATACCCATTCCTTAGTGGAAGTGGGATAATTTCATGATAGATTTCTTGACGGGGTTACCTAGGTCACCTAGAGGCAACAATGTAGTGTGGGTCGTAGTTGATAGACAAACGAAGGTCACTCACTTCTTACCGATCAGGGAGACATTTGATGATGATGAGATAAAAAACCTATATATCTGAGAGGTGGTATGACTTCATGGGGTTCATTATTCTATCATTTTAGATAGGGAAGTCTTCTTTACGTCTCATTTATGGTAGTGTTTTCAGAGGGAGTTGGGTACACAGGTGCTTATGAGCACAACATACATCCCTCAGACTGATGACCAGCTAGAGTGTACGATACAAGTGCTGGATAACATGTTACGTGCATGTTTCCTAGACTTTGGGTGATCATGGGAGAATCACATACCCCCGATTGAGTTCTCTTATAATAATATCTTCTAGGATACCATTCATATGGTTCCATATGAGGATTTATATGGGAGGCCATGCTGATCACCCCTATATTGGCTGGATGCAGGAGAGGTAACTATGCTGGGACCTCATCTTGTACAGGAGACTACTGAGCAAGTACACATGATTCAAAAGTAGATGGATACTATGTAGTATTATAATAAATTTTACATTGATCTCTATAGATGACCTTTTTAGTTTGAGTTAGGAGGATGAGTTCTCATAAATGTCGCACTGAGGTTGGGGAACAAGAGGATTATGAGACAGGGTAAACTTTCATTGATATATGTCAGACCGTTTGAGATTCTGGAGAGAGTCGGGTTGGATTCCTATCAGTTACAGTTACCTCATATATACTGGTACATTCATGACATCTTCCATGTATCTCATATATGCCACTATCACTCAGACCCTTCTCACATTTTTCATCCTGAGGTTTTTGAGCTTTATGTTGATACATCTTTTGAGGAGCATCCAATTCATATAGTTGAAAAGAGCATGAAAGTTCTCCAAGTCTGGTTAGTTCCTCTAATACAGTTGATATGGAAACACAACTGAGTATACATAAATACATGGGAGAGGGAGGTCAAGGTATGTGCTCAGTGTTCAGAGTTATTTTCAAATATTTATTTACCACAATTGGAAAGGTAATTCAGGGACAAATTTCTTTAAGGGGGAAGTTTGTAAGAACCTAGTTCTTAATTTGAGGTAAGGTTTTATTTTATTATTTTTTATTTGATTTATCTTTGAGGAAACAAGGGAAAACAAGACAAGTAATGGAATCATACTGTCACATGGGCTGATTTAGGGTTACACACCATGTAATTCTAAGTACACACCGTATAGTCATGTTAGCAGGTTCTGGAAAGTAAGTAGGTGGAAAAAAACCACCAAATGAATAGTAAAATTAGATAAATGTTGTGTATATGGTATTACACACCGTGTATATGTGTGTTGTTACTTAAAATGGGCATAATCCCCTCCATTTGGTAGAATGGACAAAGGGCTCGCCGGGTTGAAGAACAAGCACTATCAGAACTTCAACCTTCTCCCAAATCATTATCTGGACTCTAATTCAATCCCCGTCACTTGATTTTGAACCGTATCAATAATCACTTGATTACTATTAATACATTAATCATAAATTATATTCTAAAATATGTTATTTAATGTTGAATGATTATCCTTGTTTCGTAGATATATATCATTCTAGATTGAATTGGAAGTCAAGGATGGATGAGGATAGTTATAATACGATGAGGTAGGTGGTCTCATGATAATTGTTTAATGTCGTGTTGTTTATATGTACCCTTGTACCACGATCTCATGTTTATGGTGTCACTTGATTGATAATTTGACCCATGTTGATACCTAATGACATTAGGTAATTGAATAAATTAATTGAAGTATGTTTAGGCTTATTTGTTTGGACTAAGGGCTACCCCGTGGGTGCGTTTCTATTAGATGACCATTGTTTCTCCATTTTTCATAGGATGTTGATGATAATGAATTTTTTTCCCATTGAAGGGTTGTTTTAGATTAAAACTAGTTAAATAAATGTTTCCATGTGAATATGATTGTTAAAGCTTTTTGATAGTTTAATTCACATGTTAGTCTTGTTATATAATTTTTCCCATGTGAGTTGATTATTGAAAACTATGTAATAGTGTAATTTACATATCATGATTTTAATATGTGGAAATGCTGATATACCGGGCCTGGCCCTGAACTTGCTGAAATGATTATACAACAAGATTTTGCTTGATTTTAAAATGATGAAATACTGATATACCAAGCTTGGCCTTGAACATGATGAAATGATGATACACCAGGATATTCCTTGATTCTAATATGTTGAAATGCTGATATACCGGGCTTTGACTTGAACATTTTGAAATGTTTATACATTGGGCTTGTCCCTGATTTTAATATTCTGAAATGCTAATACACCTGTCTTGATCCTGACTAAATATGTTGAAATGCTTATACATCAGGCTTGTCCCTGAGACATATGGAAATGGAATGACTTATAATGTGTCTTCCAAGCCAAAAAAACAATCTTAGATTTGATCTACACTTCAATGATTTGATAGCCTGCTGAGGTATCTATTGTGTTTACTTTACATAGGGGAATAAAGGGTTTAGGCTGGATCCCAAGACTTATATAATTTAATGAATTTAAATTGATTAAAGAACATGAAATGAATGTAAATGGATGAAAATACTTATAGGATTGTTAACTATTTAGTAACTACTAGTTTACTTCATTCCACTATTGTAAACTACTGTTGAATATACTCACTGATAGGTTGGAACTGACCTTTAGTGGTTGCCTACTAGGATTTATTTCTCACACTCCGATTGGGGTATGTTTTTTGGCCCAAATAGAATTTATTGCTGCAGGGGTTGGTAGGGGAAGGACTCCTTATATAGGTACTTGATTGCTTCTTATAAGTAGGAGATTAGGGGACCATGCCATGACTTGTGATGTTTTTGAGTTTCATTTTGGGTTACTATACCTTGGTATTGTTTTGTACTTGATTGCAATGTATCATGTTTTGCTGTTTTTTTAGAACATGTTACATCACTACTGGAAATCTCATTTCTTCCAACGCTTATATCACAATGGTTGGATAAACCATTTGGAATGGTTATGTATACCAAAGGTTCTAGAAAACCATTGGTATAGAGGATTTTATGAAGAAGTTTGACAACGGTTTATAAAACCATTGGTATAGGGCTCAATTTAGACACTTTTACCAATGGTTATACACTAACCATTGGTATATGTTGAAATAAATACCAACGGTTTACACAAACTGTTGGTATAGGCCTTAGGTAAACATACATTCCTAATGGTTATTAAAAACCGTTTGGAATGTTTTCCCCTAAATCCAGTTCGGGTGTCAAGAAGCCCCTCCGCTCGATTACAATGCCCCTCCGCTTGACTGCTGCCCTAAATTGAACCTCTCCCGACACACTCTCATTACCCAGTATCTGAAACTCCATCCATCCACTTCAATCAAACAATTTTTCTATTCTACAATTCAAATCTATAAGTTCTAATGTTCTTCATCTATTTTTTTATTTTCTATTTTGATTTGACCTAAATGTCTAGGATCTCTCTATACAAGGACTCAGAAACTCTTTACACTCATATATCCATCTTAAATCAAACAATTTTGTAGTTCTATACTCTAAATATGTAAGTACTACATTAGTTTTAATGTTTTTCATCTATTATTTTTGTTTTCTATTTTAATTTTTTATAAACATGGTTGTGTTGTTTATGGCATGTGAAGGTTAGTGATATTGAGGATGAATTGGATGTTGGTTGGGTGAAGGATTGGAATTGAGATGTATTTTGGATTAAGTTTAGTTAATTTTCAATGAATTATTTGGGTATTTCCTCCCTTTAACAGAGCCCCCACTCCTCATGGACCCTGGACACCCCCCCTCTTGGACCCTAGATAGTCCCCCCTCCTGGAACATGGACATCCTGGCCCCCTCTTTCCTGAAACATTGATATCCCCCCTCCTGGACCCTTGACAACCCCCTCCACCCCCCTCCAAGGACCTTGTATATTCCCCCCTCCTTCCTGGACCCTAGGAAGCCCCCCAACCTCCACCATGGACCTTGGATATCCCCCCTCCTCGATGGACCCCGGACATCCCCCCTCCTTCCTGGACCATAGACAGCCCCTTCTCCCTTTCTCATGTACCCGGGACAGCCCCCACCCCCCCCCCCCTTCCTGGACTCTAGACAGCCCCAACCCCTCCTCCTAGACCTTGGACATCTCCCTCACCCCCCCTCCTCAACCACCGAATACCCACCCACTTCAAAACGTTGACCACCAAACATGGACATGCTGGATTTTCTCTAAAAAGATAGATTTATCCTCAAGCCACCTCAATAATATCCTAAACAATGCTTATAATGTGGTATTCACCACATAGAATCCAATTGTATTCCAAGTCACTAGTCTATCCTCTCTTGGCTAGAAGTTACAAAAAGCATTCAACCTTAAGGATCCAAATAAAAATAAATTGATATAAGACATTTGATAATGGATTAAAATTTCAAATTGGGATCCAATGAGGAATATTTGAGATATTATGCATCATGTCCATGAGTAAATCCATTTTTATATATCCGATAAGTTATTTTTCACAATTTTCACACATTAATTGTTTGTAAAAATGGGAAAAACATTTATAAAGGTTCTAATATATAAAAATGAATCTATTTGTGGATGCAGCTTAACCAAAAATGTCTCGCTTGTCTGCCTCTTCCATGATCATCGATGTGCACATCCCATCTCCATCTGACCTTGCACGACGGGTGACTCAGTGTCTGGATGATGACAAGCACTAGATTCTCTTACTTCCACACCAGATTCACGCCCGCTACACTCCTGAAGTGATCAATCCCACTAAGCGTCCCTGTGAGCTTGATGACATGGCCACCAGTTCTTATAAGAGGCAGAGGAGTTATGAGCTGATGGACCAAGATGATTGACCAGTGTCCATCCATATGGCTGAATATGTAAAACTTATCACTTCCTGGGAGGCAACCCATACTCTATAGTTTCATCATTTTTCTTTTTTGACTTTGTTTTAGGAAATATACATGGCATGTATGCAACAATTTTTTAGCTGCTTCTGATCTGTATGTGCACTTGTCATTACTTTGCATGACTGCTTCAATTTTGTCTGATACATGGTGTTATTTTTTATGAAATGATGCGGCTATGTGTTGTATATGTGTATATTTTACAGGTACATAAGTATATGCACTTTTCATTATTCCATTCTTTCAGTGCTTAGGCTGATGGTATGAGGGAGGTTCATACCAGAGGTAGATGAGCATCTCTGCGTACCGGACTAGACCCTTACCCTCCGACCAAAAGAATTCGGATTCTATTGAAAATTAAGGGAAATGATCCATGGGTCAAATTTGACGTGTATAAGTCAACCCCGCCACAATAAAAGGCACGATGTGGCCATGATCACTCAAACTGCCTCTCTTTTGTTCAAAAGTGACTTATTTTTAAGTGAAATCAACAACTAATATATGAGAAAATGACCAAACACCTTCAGATTGTCTTGAAACTTTATGAAACAATCCATGAGTCACATGTGACATGTTAAAGTCAACTCCGGCCCAATCAGATGCGCCGTGTGGCCGGTATCACTCCAAGTGTATGTATTTTGTTTAAAATGGACAATTTATTACGTACATACACTAATCCAATCAAATAGAATTTTATTGTGTTGATAATTTTTCACAATGATCCATGAATCCTATGTGACATGTACGAGTCAACCCCGCCTCAATTGGAGGCCCGGTGTGGCCGATAACCCTCAAAGTGCCTCTGTTTTGTTAAAAATGGACTTCATTTTAAGTGAAATCAACAACTGACATACGAAAAACTGACCAAACACATTCGTATTCTATTTAAACATAAGGTAAACGATCGATGAGTCAAATGCGACGTGTATGAGTCAACTTTGACTCAATACAAGGCTTGGGGTGGCCGACACCACTCCAAATTCCTTTGTTTTGTTAAAAATGGACTTAATTTTAAGTGAAATAAAAAATTGACATATGGTAAACCAACCAAACGGATTTGGATTCTATTAATACTATATGAAAACGGTCCATGGTTCATATGTGACGTGTACGAGGTAACCTCGCCTCAATCCAAGGTGCGGTGTAGACGGTACCATTAAAAATGTATCTTTTTTGTTCAAAATGACTTCAATTTTATGTGAAAACAACAACTGGAATACAAAAAACTGACCAAATGTGTTCCAAATCTGTTGAAACTTTAGGAAAATGGTCCATAGGTCATATGTGATGTGTACGAGTAATACTCTCCTCAATACAAGGCACGGTGTGGCCGGAACCACCCAAATTGTCCCTCTTTTGTTTAAAATAGACAATATTTTACGTACATATGCCAAACAGATCAAACAGATTATGATTGTGTTGATACTTTTTTACAATGATCCATGACTCATATGTGATGTGTAAGAGTCAACCCTGCCTAAATTCAAGGCCCGGTGCGGCCGACACCACTCAAAGTGCCTCTGTATTGTTAAAAATGGACATATTTTTAAGTGAAATCAACAACTGACATACAACAAACTGACCAAACACATTTGGATTATATTGAAACATAAGGAAAATAATCCATTTGTCAAATGGTATGTGTAGGAGTAAACCCTGCCTCAATAAGAGGCCCGGTGTGGCTGACAATACTCAAAGTGCGTCTTTTTTTTAAATGTACTTAATTTTATGTGCAAACAACAACTGTTATACGGAAAACTGACCAAACTCCTACGGATTCTATTAAAACATTAGGAAAAAGTTACATGGGTCATATGTGATGTGTACGAGTCAATCCCACCTCAATCTGAGGCACTTTGGGGCCGGGACCTCCCAAACTGCCTCTCTTTTTTTGAAAATGGACTAAATTGTAAGTGAAAACAACAACTGTGATACGGGAAACTGACCAAATGCGTTCCAAATCTATTAAAACTATAGTAAAATAATCCATGGGTCATATGTGATGTGTAAGAGTCAATCCCGCCTCAATTAGAGGCGCGGTGTGGCTGAAACCACCCAAACTGTCTCAATTATGTTTAAAATGGACAATATTTTATGTACATACGTCAAACTGATCAAATAGATTCTGATTGTTTTGATACTTTTTATCAATGATCCATGACTCATATGTGACGTGTAAGAGTCAACCCCGCCTCATTCCAAGGCATGGTGTGGCCGACACCTCTCAAAGTGCCTCTATTTTGTTAAAAATGGACTTAATTTTAAGTAAAAACAACAACTGACATACGCCAAACTGACCAAATACATTCAGATTATATTGAAACATAAGGAAAACTATCCCTGAGTCAAATGTGACGTGTACGAGTCAACCCTGCCGCAATCCGAGTCGCGGTGTGGCTGAGACCACTCAAACTGTCTCTCTTCTGTTCAAAATGGACTAAATTGTATGTGAATCCAACAAATGACATAATATAAACATACCAAATGCCTTTGGATTCTGTTGAAACATTAGGAAAATGATTCATTGGTCATATGTTATGTGTACGAGTCAACCCTGCCTCAATCTGAGGCACTGTGTGGATGAGACCACCCAAAATTCCTCTCTTTTGTTCATAATGGACAATATTTTGCGTACATACGCCAAATGGACCAAACAGATTCGGATTGTGTGGAAATGTTAGGAAACTTATCCATTTCTCATATGTGATGTGTACTACTCAGACCCGCCTCAAATCTAAGGCCCGGTGTGGCTAACACCACTCAAAGTGGCTCTCTTTTGTTTAAAATGGACTTAATTTTAAGTGAAAACAACAACTGAAATACGTCAAACCAACCAAACGCCTTCGGATTCTGTTGAAAATTTATGAAAACGATCCATGGGTCAGATGTGACATGTACGAGTCAACCTTGCCTCAATCCGATCTGCGGTGTGGCCGGGACCACTGAAACTGTCTCTCTTTTGTTTAAAATGGACATAATTTTAAGTGAAAACAACAACTGACATACGCCAAACCAACCAAACAACTTCTGATTCTGTAGAAACATTAGGAAAACGATCCATGGGTCATATGTGACATGTAAGAGTCAACCCCGCCTCAATCCGAGTTGCGGTGTGACTGAGACCACTCAAATTGTCTCTATTTTGTTCAAAATGGACTAAATTGTAAGTGAAATAAACAATTGACATACGGGAAACCAACCAAATGCCTTCAGATTATATTTAAACTTTAGGAAAATGATCCATGAGTCATATTTGACGTGTAAAAGTCAACCGCGCCTCAATCCGAGGCACCGTGGGGCTGAGCCCACCCAAACTGCCTCTCTTTTGTTCCAAATCGACAATATTTTTCGTACATAGGACAAACTGATCAAATGGGTTCTAATTGTGTTAGAACTCTAGGAAAATGATCCATGGATCATATTTGATGTGTAGGATTTAACTCCGCCTCAATACGAGGCCCGATGTGGCTGACACCACTCAAAGTGCCTCTCTTTTTTTACAAATGTACTTAATTTTAAGTTAAAACAACAACTGACATACGGAAAACTGACCAAATGCCTACAAAATCTATTGAAACATTAGGAAAATGATCCACGGGTCACATGTGACATGTAAAAGTCAACCACTCCTCAATCGGAGGCCCGGTGTGGCCGAAACCACTTAATGTGCCTCTATTTTGTTTAAGATGGACTTAATTTTAAGTGAAAACAACAAAGCACATACCCCAAACCAACCAAACGCCTTCAGATTCTGTTCAAATATTAGTAAAACTATCCATGGGTCATATTTGGTGTGAAATAGTCAACCCCACCTTAATCTAAGTTGCCTTGTGGCCGGGACCACTCAAACTGTCTTTCTTTTGTTCAAAATGGACTAAATTGTAAGTGATATCAACAAATGACAACGAGAAACCTACCAAACTCCTTCAGATTCTGTTGAAACTTTAGGAAAACGATCCATGGGTATTATGTGATGTGTAAGAGTGAACCTTGCCTCAATCCAAGGCGCTGTGTTGCCGAGACCACTCAAACATCCTCTATTTTGTTCAAAATGGACAATATTTTACGTACATATGCCAAACTGATCAAACGGATTATGATTATGTTTAAACTTTAGGAAAATGATCCGTGGCTTATATGTGACATATACGAGTGAACCCCACCTCAATCCAAGGAACGGTGTGGCTGACACCACTCAAAGAGCCTCTGTTTTGTTTAAAATGGACATAATTTTAAGTGAAAACAACAACTGACATACGCCAAACCAAACAAATGCCTACGGATTATGTTGAAACTTTAGGAACACGATCCATGGGTCATATGTGACGTGTACGGGTCAACCTCGCCTCAATATGAGCCACAGTGTGACCGGGACCACTCAAACTGTATCTATTTTTTTTTAAATGGACTAAATTGTAAGTGAAATCAACAACTGAAATACGGGAAACCGACCAAACACCATCAGATTCTATTAAAACTTTAGGAAAACGATCAATGGGTCATATTAGAGGTGTACGAATCAACCCCATCTCAATCTGAGGCACCATGGGGACGAGACCACTCAAAGTGCCTCTCTTTTGTTCCAAATGGACAATATTTTATGTACATACGCCAAACCAATCAAACGGATTCTAATTATGTTGAAACATTAGGAAAATGATCCATGGATCATATGTGGCGTTTATGAGTCAACCCCACCTCAATCTGAGGCCTGGTGTGGCTGACACCACTAAAAGTGCAACTTTTTTTAAAATGTACTTAATTTTAAGTGAAAACTACAACTATCATATGAAAAACTAACGAAACACCTACGGATTCTATTGAAACGTTATTACAATGATCCAAGGTTCATATGTGATGTGTATGAGTCAACCCCGCCTCAATATGAGCCATGGTGTGGCGAGATCCACTACAACTGTCTATCTTTTGTTGAAAATGGACTAAATTGTAAGTGAAATCAACAACTGTCATACGAGAAACTGACCAAATGACTTCCGATTCTATTTACACTTTAGGAAAATGATCCATGGGTCATATGTGATATGTACGAGTCAATCTCACTCCAATCTGTGTTGCGGTGTTGCCGACACCACCCAAAATGTCTCTCTTATCTTAAAAATGGACAATATTGTATGTACATACGCCAAACCGATCGAACGGATTCTGATTGTGTTGAAACTTTAGGAAAACGATCCATGGCTAATATGTGACGTGTAGGAGTCATCCATGCCTCAATACGAGGCCCGGTGTGGCCGTCACCACTCAAAGTGTCTCTCTTTTGTTTAAAATGGACTTAATTTTAAGTGAAAACAACAACTGAAATACGCCAAACCAACCAAACGCCTTAGGATTCTATTGAAACTTTAGGAAAAAAATCCATGGGTCATATTTGATGTCTAAGAGTCAACTCCACCTCAATCCGAGCTGCGGTGTGGCTGGGACCACTCATACTATCTCTCTTTTGTTCAAAATGGACTAAATTGTATGTGATATCAACAATTGACATACGGGAAAACGACCAAACGCCTTCGGATTTTGTTTAAACTTTAGGAAAATGATCCATGTGTCATGCGCAACGTGTACGAGTCACCCCGCCTCAATTCGAGTCACTGTGGGTCCAAGACCACCCAAACTGCCTCTCTTTTGTTCAAAATGGACAATATTTTATGTACATACGCCAAACTGATCAATCAGATTCTGATTGTGTTGAAACTTTAGGATAATGATTCATGGATCATATGTGACATGTACTAGTCAACCCTGCCTCAATCCGAGGCCCGGTGTGGCACTTATGGAGACAAAAGTGATGAGACTCCTAAGAAAATACATTTTCACCATATATTAGAAAAGTGGTTGTCATATGAAGATTGAAATGGGTGTAAATAATATTTGAGTTATTGAAACTCTTATTCAACTATACTGGATGATTGTTGTCATATAGAGATTCAAATGGGGAATTATTCACCATGCCTCTAATCCAAGAGGTGGTGTTTTTTTGATTTTTTATGTTTGTCACTATTTTAAGTGCTGTTTTGTATGCAAGTGTATGCACTGGGGGGGGGGGGGGTACTGGAGGGGATGCTATACAAAAATTATGGAAATACACAATCCCAACGGTTTACAACCCTTGGTATACATTGAGAAATAATTATACCAACGGTTCAATAAACCGTTGAAAAAAAACTATCCCAACAGTTACAAACCATTGTTATAGTATTTATTGTTGAACATATGCCAATGATTTTATTAAAACCGTTGAAAAAAAAACTATACCAATGGTTGTAAACCTTTGGTATAATATCAAAATCATAGAATTCCCAACGCTTCTAAACCGTTGGGTAAACCTATACCAACGGTTCAACAAGAACCGTTGGAAAATCAATACATAGAGTCGGATATTCCAACAGTTTAGTTCAAACCGTTGGTATAGATGTTTCCCCACGCCTTACTTCCCTACGGTTTGGTCAACCGTTGGTATAAAATATACCAACGGTTGTCCAGCCTATACCAATGGTTTAGAACTGTTGTTATATCCTCCATTTTCAGTAGTGCATGCCATATCAATTTCATATTGCATGACTTCTGGTTATCTTTATCTTTCATTATTTGGTTGTTCACTTCAGTTTCATTCTGTTTACCCCTTCTTCTATTGTTATTATTTATTATTCTATGTTACACTCTCTTAATAAGGGCATAGTTTCCCCACTATCACAACCTAGGCCCTCACTGCTAGTCAGAATCCTTTGACGTTTGGGAAATGCACATGAGGCCATGTGGCCAACCGGGTACGAAGCACCTTTTAGTGGCTACTGGATCTGAGACATTATAATTATCACACCCCTCCTTTTACTACATGTAAGTGAATTGATTAATGAAATAAATGTTATGATCTAAATTTATAAAAAGAATGGACACAAACATGGACCAATGATACCTTATAAAAAATGTTCTTATGATGGATACTTTAGTATGGTACTGACATCGTGGTATGGTACTAACATTGCATTATGGAACCAATAACTTAAATAAGTTAGATGATTTAGATTATTACCATGGATCCATCTTGATTTTACCACCTTGGATTCTTTATCGAGTTCTCTATGGATGAGCTCTGTGAAATCAAAGAGGATCCCTCAGAAATGGGCCTTGGGTTTTTGACCCATTTAGATCTACATTATACCTTGTTTTATATTGATTTTATTTATGGAATTAAAGAGGATGCCTTGGTTAATAGCCTTGATTCCTATACCTCATAGTTTCGATGCTGGATACTTTAGACTATTCCATGTATGATGCTTTAATTTGGAATAAATTTATAGTTATTCACTATTTATAATGTGCTTGACACAACATGCACTGTAGATTGGATCACTTTACATTTTCATTTAAAACTATATTATTATTATAACATCACACTACTATAACTTACATGCACTAATTTTATTTTTTATAGACATCATTGGTGGAAGCCTACTTATTATATCTCACACCCTATTGAGGTAGCATATTTTTATCTGTATACATCATGGTTAAAGGTAGGGCCAAGGGAAATCACCCCAATATGGATTCTTGATTTCTTGCATTAGGATGGAGTATGTGAGAAGTGGACCGAGCTACATCACGATGCTATTGGATATTAATTTTTGGTATTTTTTCTTTTCTCTTATATATCATGACACAATCATAATTTTGTATATAATTCTTGATATTTTATACCGTTAATATTTATCTAGATGATTTATTTCGGATGTTGGTTATCTATTATGCTTTCACTGTTAAATATTATTCTACCACAGTGAAAATATATGATCATGAGGGTATATTCTCCCCACAATATCTCTATAGACCCTCACTTCTAGTTATAAGCCTTTGGCATACAATGAAGCATGCTTGAGGCCATATAGCCAACCAGGTATGGTTACATATGAGTGAACTGGGTCCAGGATGTCACAAACATATTTTTTTATAAAAATTAAATCATGGGTAAAAATGAATTCAAAAATTCATTGGATAATATAAAAAACATTCATTAATAAATTTGTAGAAAACATGGATATAGAAGAAAAATTATTTTCAATTGAAGATAAAAATAATGATGGTTTTCTATAAAAATATTCTTTTTGGTCTCTTGAGTTCCCAAAGAGTGGAAAATTAAAGGAAAACATGTGATCTACAAAAATAACTACACAAGAAGAAATTTTTTTGGATTCTTGAGATATATTTCATAAATTTTCATCATCAAAATCTTAATCATAAATAATATCGATAAAAAATAATATTGTAACATAAATCCCTTACCTTAAGTTTGAATTACATCAAAAGAATTGTAACCAACTTTATAATAAAATTAAATTTATCATAATTATAAAAAAAAATTTAAATAATTATAATATCATATATGACCCACTTATAACATTTAACACCGATTTAATAATAATTAATTATTAAAATCATCACTTTAAGGTGTTAACGATTTTTTCTGCTAAGAATTTTAGTTGGCTATTCTTGTTCTATGTACTTTTATCATTATTGAATCTTCTCAATATTGGTAATAATAACATATATATCATATATATTCAATATACATATATATATAGATCTAACCACAAAAGATAGATATGGAATAATGAATTACACCATTCATGAAGATGATCGGTCATACATACATATGAATGTTATTTTCACTTTTTTACTTATGGAATAAAAAATGTAAATAATAAATCACTAATAAAAAATAATTATCATATCATATATATCATATAAATATTTATTTACTTTATCATTATTATCGTCTATTTAAAGAGGAAATGAAAATCAAATCACATCACTTTTTGGAGGTGGTAGTCAACATATACGGTAAACAACAATATAATTTTCTAACAGAATGGAAGGTTGGAAGGTAAATTTGATATTATAATTTTAATAGAATAATTAAATTTTGAATATCATATGTAAACATTTAACTAATAAAAATTATCATCAATTAAATATGTAGATGAAAAACAAATTGTATCGCTACATAGAGGTGGTAGTCCATACATACACATAAACGATACATTCACTTCCCATTCAATAGACAAGAAGAGAATAATAAAAGTTATATCATAATAAAATTTAATTATATTGAATATATCAAAGGTAAAATTTTATGATTTTTACCATATAATTAGGGTAGGTAAAATAAGAAATACATTAAAAGCGGTTGGGTAAGATGATTACATCTTCGACATACCTCTTTTAGATCCTTTATCATAGACCCTTGGAATAGAATTTTAAGAAGACAAGAACATTTAGAGCAAGGATAAATAATTTGAGAATATAATTGGATAGTTTTTGGTCAATATAGATGCCACAAAGTTCTGTAAAAAATAGGAAGTTGGGGTATCCTTTTAAAAGTTGGGGGGGGGGGGGAGGGGTGGAGATACTTGGAATTTCTTAAAAGATTAATATATAATAAAGTAATATTAATGAAAAATGATTCAAAATGAACATATATTTAATTTTAGAGCATGGTTAGGTTGAAATATGGTCATAAAATAGTATTTAGACATGTTTAATTGGTAATAATACATTTATTTCTTGGATAAACACCTAGGTGATCCCATTTTAACATTAACCCTGGTAATGATTTTGTTTTTGTTTTTACTATTAATTATGAAAAAAATATGTTGAGTATATTATATAATATTAATTATTATGATAATAAATATTTAGTTTATTTTATCAAATTCACTTTGCATAATTGGATTAATTTAATTAAAAATCAAACCCTCAAAACAAGATGAAAATAAAATTTCTAGAAAATTGATTTTTTATATATAAATTTTTTTATACCAAAATCCTACATAAAATTTATTGAAATGAACTTAATTAAATAATTAATAATATAAATAACCTAATTTTACTTTTAAAACTATTTTAAAACTAAATTAAACACTGTAAATTCTCTAAATGAATTTGAAATTTTCAATAAAAAATTATTATTTTTCACTATTTATCAGAAAATCAATCATTTTAGGAAAATATAAAAAATAACTCTAAGATAACATGGAAATGATGATTTAAAAAATGTATTTCATTTTTTAAATATTTTTTTATTAAATTATAATAAATTAATTATATTATTTTCTCTAAAAAATCTATAAAAAGCATTTTTGAGGAAAAACGTATTTTTGAATCATATAATTACTTTACTAAAAACTAAGACTTATTTATCAATCTATTTTATTTTTCTAAATCCAAAAAGCATATTAGTTTCATGATATATTAATTTTAATTTATATTTAGAGTTGTGTCTATTAAATTATATTGAGAAATTAAATTTATTTGAAGAGAAATATATCGTAAAATCTCATGGTGTAATAGTTTACAAACTTATTATTGATATTTTAGAACAGAAGTAATATTTTTTTAAATTTTTTTAAAACATAATTAATTTATTATATTAATAAAAGTTCTAAAAATTTTATAAATTGACTCATAAAAAATTGATTTCAAATATAGAATCATATGTTCCAAATTATCTAAAAAGGATCACTTTATTTTTAGAAATAATGATTATGTAACCATCCAATGGCCCGAAGGCCTAAATTTTTTATATATAAACAACCTTTTAAAGGAATAATTGGGAAACCTAGACATCATGGACATAGGATATACCACAACTGGAAGGTCAAAGAGATAAAATCCAAACAAACAACATGGAGCAGCCCCACCCCAGAAAATGAACATGATGAAGAACTTCACCTTCGCATGACAATTCACCAAGCAAGTGTCCTGTGTCAAAGAATAGGCCTGATCCGATGGCTGATTCCATACCCTCTCAATAAATATTATGTAACTATAGTTAAAAACAAGTTACCATGGTTAAAGATCAAATAGTAAATGTAATAATTCAATAACTAAAGTGACTGAATCATGTTTAATACATGTGTGAATTTTTTTTGAGTATTGATCAACCATATTTGTTCGCCACCCCATTATTTACCATTTTTTCCACTTTCCATGAGAGTGAATACCAATTATTAGAATGTTTTGGGTATTTACAAAAATGGAATCCATGTTCACTTAGAAAAGGGTCCCTACTGTCCTTAAATTCCCTCACACCACATATCCATAAGTTCTAATTAAACAGTAAAAAAATCTAAATAAAAAATTACTAGAAACCATAATTATGTTTTAGTATTCTCAAAAGTCTGTCCTTAAAGGGATTAACCTCCTTCATAATGGAGATAATCATAGAAGTGAGTTATAAATTCCGAAAATATCTTTATTATTTATATTTTTTTTTGTGATATATATTATTATTAATTAATTAAATTAGCATTGAATGATAGAATAAGTATCCCTACTATTCAAATATGTTATCATATTAATGATAAAAAAACTAAATACCTTTTCCCTTATCTATTATGAAAAATGAAATCATGAAACAAATGTGTTTACGGACTACCATCTTCAGGAAGTATCATGTTCATTTTTTAATACATCCTTCAATGGAGAGATATATAATTGGTTTTAAGGGATACATTTTATATTGATTATATGAATAAGGTTATGATAATAAATATTTAATAACCTCTCAATACTATAAGTGACAAAATAATTATACAATTAACCATATTAAACAAACGATCTTAGAGGAAAATTAATTTATTCATACTATCTAATTGTTTCTTATCTATCAAATATTATCTTAATTATATATAATTCATATATATCTCATAAATATACACTATATGATATCATTATGCTATTATTATAAATACAATAAAACTAAATCACTTCATACATATCTATTAATCATGTTATGTTCATTTTTGGGTTAGTTTGACCACTTTTTTGAAGAATGAAAATAAAATTTATCATGACTCATTATTAATATATATTTTTTTAAAAAAGTAAATTTTATAAGAATTCATTTTCATGTCTTATTAATTATATTTTACAGAGTTATAATAATATTAGGTAATTTTTCAGTCAAAATGAAAATGCTTTATCTCTAACAAAAATGGATTTTCATGAATTATATGATTTTATTTAAAATATTGATTTCCAAATTATATAATTTTAATTTGAAAAAATGAAATTTATTTTAAATTTATCATTTAAATACTATCCTAACGTGTATTCTCTATATTTTTCTGAAAAAAGATTGATTTTTCAATGAATAGTGAATAATGAAAACTGCCTTTTCATTTCAAAAATTTTAAAAATACCATTAAAAAAAGGATTATTTGAAAACCTTATTCAATTATATTTTTTATAATATAATTATGGTATTTTGAATGAATTTTATAATTTTATTTTTTATAAAAAAAAATTATACATACACATAACTTTTTTTGAAAAATTGTTTTTTGTTACATTTTTTGGGTTTAATTTTAAATTAAATTCCATGAATTCTATGAATTGAATTTTAAAAAATGGATTAAATATTTGAAGTTAGAATAGTTAGACATCATTGAGTATATTATATAAATATTATGAATGGAATTAAAATTTATTGTTTTATGTTGTATTTAAACTTATCTTCTATGTATTTACACTTTCCACGCATAATCTCTTAATTTATTAATTCTCAATTCAATAATACGATCTTTGTAAGGGATTTCATCTCAAATTTCAATCCATTGAGACATATTTGGTATTATTCACCTATTTAATTTAATGTGGTTTATATTATTACTATTTGAGATATTTAACATCAAAATCAATTTATTAATAATTATTTATTTTTCAATTCAGGTTTACTCTTTCAAGGGGATAAAAATTCAATGTTACCAAAGAGGTGAGAATTTGTTTTACAATCTCATTTTTTCATTAATCTTATTCTCATTGAAATAATATTATCATATATCCTTCTTAATATATATATATATATATATATATATGTTCTTATACTATAAATATTTAAGGAGTTTCAATATTTCCTTTCAAATTTTATTCTCTTTAAAACATTAATTAAAAAAATATTTTTTTAAAATAAAATCTGATCTTATTTCTATTTTTGATGGGGTCTATTTTTCATCCCTATCAATATTTTTCAAAACTATTTTGCAAAATTACTCTTTATTACTCAAATGATTTATCAATGAAATTCTAAGTTATCCATGTATTTTTAGTTGGGTTTAAAGGAATCATTATAATGTTTTCCTGAAAATGGTCAATTTCAACATTCTTTAAAAAAAATAAAAAAAAATATTTTCTTTTGAATGTATATGGCGTTAAATCACATTCCATATGAAGAAACCCTTGTGTGATATTTATCTTCATATAAAATGTTTAAATTGTTTTCAAAAGTAAAATCTTTAATGAAATATCATATTAAATTTTTCTATTTTGTTTTCTTCTATTTTTGATTCCTGCACAACTACATTTTCCTACTTGGGTTTTACCATCAATTTTTCATGTTTCGAAATGGATTCCCCAAACTAAACATTCATATAAACTACCCCCATATATTTTTTATTTTATAACTAATTATCGTTAATTTATTGTTTGTCGATAATAGCCACAAAAGAATCTTAACTCTGGTCCCAATAATCCTAAGAATATTCTACTTTAGACTCATCTATGTTTCCACCTTCATGAGATCAAATATTTTTCTTCCTAATTTTTTTTCACCACTATTCCCTCATTATTAGATCACTTATGATATATTTCTTGATGGTACCCGCATAATCATTATCTTGTTCATTTAAAAAAATAGTTATGAGGTGTCTGACCGTAGAACATTCAAAATAAGAAAGTGGAAGCATGTATTTGAATTTTCCTTTTCCCTCACTCGAGGTTATAGGAATGAAAGGTTATCATGACATCAACCTCACCTTCATCTAGATCTAAATTCATAGAGAGCATATCAGTGCATTGAATGAAACTTCATTTGAATTTATATTTTACTTGGACTCATTATCATCATTTATCATTTCATAAGTGACAGGTGTGCGATGAAGTCTATCCTATAAAACATCATTTGGATCATTGTATTCATGTATAAACACATTGGAATTAAATCATGGAGGCGGTCTCCTCAATATTTTATTCATGATCAGGGTGTAATAAACATCTTCTCTAAGACCTAAAATGTCGTAAACAATGCCATCCAAATGATAAAAAATGCATCAATGGATTTAGTCAGACTCATCCTTACGTCTTTATATTTATTTTATAGTAGTTAAATATTTTCTTCTTGATCTTTGGAATCACCATCATAAATTCTCAATATTTTTTTTCTCTATGGAATGAGATTTTTATAGTACATTTCCTTACATTATAAAGGGATAGATAAGTCTCCCCTCAAAATCATTGTATATTTTTTCATTCACATACATTTCAGTGGTGTACTTTATGATAAGGCTCCAATTTCAAAATTGACTATAATTACATGAAAAATTTCTCTATATCCATTCCCAAAAATATGATGTAAAATTGCATCATGTTCTTCCATAACTAGAAATCAGTACCTTCAAATATTGCATTACCTGTGTGATTCACAATTGTTATTGCTACCATGATCTATGATATAGAATGTAACCCTAGAAACCTTATATTTGATGCAACTTGTTGGTCTCATATCATGGGAATTTATCTATGAGGGGTTGAGTTAGGGTAAACCAAATATTAACTCTAGAATCACTTCTCCTTTATCTTTTTCCCCTGATGTGAGTAATAATCCATTTATCTCTATTAAATAATCAATAAAATTCATGAAAGTAACAAATATACCATATATAATTTCACTTGGTTCACACTAACAAAAATAGTTCAAGGAGTATGTGATCAAAGATGTGTCAATGAACCAAGATAATAGAGCACACTTCTAATTTTTTTTATTAAATGGATATGTATTAGTGATCTTCAAAACTCACTATTTAAACAAGATAAAGAAACTCACTACGTATGAATAAGTGAAGAAATCACTATTACCTTTGTAAAATCCTAGATCTTAATCATAGTATTAATATGTGGAAAATACAAAAAACACAGTGTGACTCTTTCAGACCCTCTAATGAGGTTCCAACAGGATGAAGCCCTTGGAATTTCATTCTTCTTCCTTTATCTCAATCTTCTAGAAAGAACAATGATCTCTCTTCAAAATATTTCTATGATATTTGGATCCTATCCTCACTATTATTTTCAATCTAATGGTAATGGATGAATATCATTGATCTAAGACTGTTCTATGTATCCCCTTTGATTAATGGGATCATAACCGTCCATTAAATCTGAATAAGACTCCAATAGACCCAAGAAGTGACTCCCTCTTTCACTTTCTACATAAAACATGTAGCTAACTGAAGCTACCCAGTTTTAACATGGTCTATTTGGATATGTTTTAATATTCTCTTTTATGTATATACTATCATGTGGTTAACTTCACTATAGTGAAACTTTCATTTCCTAAGATCTCAATACAACATGGTCTAACATACTGCAACATGGGTTCTAGTGGTTAACAAGATCTACAGAAACTCATGAACTAACTCTTCCATTACTGTAGCGCCCCGACCCCAGCTACCCAGAGTCGGTGCATTACTACGTTACATTGGCATGATCACAAAAGATAAAGTCTCGAAAGACCGATTAGTTTATTAGCCTTGGAAACACTAGATACATTCATAAGTCTTTCATTACATCAAAATTCAACAAACTACAATAACATGGTCTTCATAGTCCACACTCATATCTTCACTGACTATTCTTGCAAGTCAGTCATAATACACTTCTTCACATCCTGGAAAATATTTAAACATTGAAAGGGGTGAGCTCACATGCTCAGTAAGGATAACAATATGGCGGAAGCTTTTATAAGAAAACATAAGCATTTAAGGCAATGTATAACTAAAACAAAAGCCTTATTGAACTTGAACTTCAGCATAATATGGCAAAAGTAAAATAAAATAATGCCATTACTTACTCACATGGATATTCTACTAGACGAATAATCACATTAAATATCAATAACCACTTTCATAATGAGGGAATGTATAATGCCGGACATTCTGAAACATTTTGTCAAGGCCTCGGCCAAGACGTCTAAAATGATTAAGGCCTCGGCCAAAACCATAAATCAAATTGGGAAACGGCCTCGGCCAATTCCACGTCTAGTTGTCTCATGAGACCTACCGATGCATCGAGGAGCTATAGCAGGCTCCACCCGTCACATATTAAGTCCAATACATTCCTCATATGAATAGGTTTAAACATAACATAAATATTCGTATTAAAACTAGCATACGAAATGTCAACAATTTCTCTATAAGCTATGGTTGGTATAAAAATAACACATCCATAGTCAAATATTTCACAAAATGTTCAATGGATGTTTTGTATCATAAATCAATTTCAATTAAACTTAAAACCCATCAAAGGATGTTGACATGGATGAAATCAAAGCTATTTGAGAGTAATATCTCTCCTTTTTTAAATCATTTAAAAGTCCCATAATTATAAAATAATACATTTACTTTGAAGATATTCTTATAAGCTTGTTTTGGAAGCTTCGACAAAGTTGTAATGGCGGAAAATAACCGCACCCGCCGTATAAGTTAAAAAAACATTCTTACCTTAAATTTGTCAAAGAGGTCAAAAAGTACATTGTTTGGAAAACGACGGTAAGATTCCTTTCAAAAATTTAGAAGGGTGTAAATGACTTTAACACATTTTCCATTTAATAGTAAAAATGTTTTGAAAGACATTTTTAAAGAACATGGATGTGGATGATAACGAGGTCCCAGTAGATAATTATGTATAAACAACCTTGGATAATGAAAAGGTTGTGAAGTAAACCCTTACCTTGTACTTTTCCTTGGTTGGGGTAGGTTAACCTCCTATATAATGGTGAAATAATTGTTATTAAATTATACAAGAATCATATACATTCATATGATATCATATATGATCTTTTAACATTGCTTTGTTAACAACATCTTAGATTTATCGTTGTTTCAGGTGTTAACTTACTCGTTTTCTTTTATATGTTTTGTTACGTAAGTCGTGTTTTTCATGGATAGGTTGTATATTATTCATATCCAGAATGATATCATGTCCTTAATCATTATTTTTAAATCATCAAATGATAATTATACTTGAATGAATACGACGGAGAATGAATCTCATCGCATTCGTGGAGAAGGTAGTCCGTACGTACGCACGAGCGACAATATCATTATTTTGATATTTAAATAATATATAATTGGATAGTATATCATATATACAGAATCATTATCATGTTATATTTATTATTTACATTAATTAAATATAATTATTATACCCATCTAAATAATAATATATTGAATAACAATTACACCACGACGTGGAGACGGTAAGCCGTACGCACGCACGTATGGTGACATGTCATTCAAATGATGGGTAGAATACTGAATATGGTTGTTCCATATTTATAATAACATCACAATATATAGAATATACTGGAGTTATAATTTTATAATTGAAATAATAAACAAAGAGGGAGTGGAAGAAGAAAGAAACTTGAAAGAGGGTGATGAAAATGTTACCTCTTCTTCGGGTTCTTCCTTTTGATTTGATCAAAAGTACTCCATGGGATGGCTTTCTGACTAAAGTAAAGCCTCTAGGGTGAAGGGAGAGAAGTTGGGAGAGTATATGGGCAGGGTTTGGCCGAACCAAAAGGCTTGGAAGTGTGAATAAGGTGGTAGAGGTGGGGGCCTTTTATAAGAGGAGAGGAGGGGCACTTTTGGAAAGATTGAAATGTTACATTATTTCACAATGCTTTTCGGATTCTAAATGTACCAAACTTATATAATTTGAGGATAAGGTGATAAGGTTTCTAAATATCCTCATCCAATAGGCTTTGGACAAGTGTAAGCCTTTATTTTTGCATTATCCTCTCATTTTATTTAAATCGTTAAATAATGAGGTCACCGCTGCATCATAATGATGTCATAAATAATTTAATTTATTTAATTTCTAAAAATTATAAAAAAAATACTATGATGTAGTAAATCGTTATATATTTCTAATGAATATTTATAGTCAAAATTGGGACTTGTGTAACCCCTATTAAAAACTGTTTTAGTAAAATAACTCATGTTTGTGTCAATTTAATTTTAACTTTAAATAAATATATATTAATGTCATTTTCCAACTAAAGTGGCTGCATGGGGTCCCCAAGTTGTCCCATGGGTTGTCCTGGTCGGCCATGACTCATCCAATAGGAGTAGGACAAGTTTCATGCTCATCTCATATTATTAAAACATTATTTGTACCTTAAACTACACTAATTACCTCTAATAGCGATTAAGAACTTAAAAGTTACTATTCACCAAAAAGTTATTTTAATCTCATTGAACCACATTTTACATCTTAATGACAACCATGTATGTCGGATTTTTGAAAATCAAATCACAGAAGTGGTAATATTTCATTTTAACGAAAAATCAGTTTTTAACAACCACTTAGTGGTTTCACTATTCATCAAAAATTGAAGTTTTTCAGAATAAGGCCAAAATTTCACCCTAAGCTATAATTGATATTCTGAATTCAAAAATGATGTCTATTTTACGAAATTCAAAACATATAAGTTGTATTAATTAATTTTATAATTAATTCCCGCCGTTACAACAAATAGCGTGTTTTTAAGAAACAATTTATATCAAAAGTTTGGTAATTGTTTATGTCCAATTTCAATGTTAAATTAATTCTAACGATCACCATTGGATAAAATGGTAAAAATATATTCTAATTATACTTTAAAACCACTAAATATTATAATTTATCACTATAAATTATTTTGATTAAAAAAAGTTGTTTTTAAGTATTTTTCACAATTCATAAAAATTTAGAAGTTCTCAGAAAAATTACCAAAAATTCAACATAGGCTAATTTCAATATTCCGAATCCAAAAATGAAGTCCATTTTGATAAATAAAATTTATAAAATTTCAAAAAGTAGGTATTACTATTCACAACGGCTAGTTTAATTAGTTGTGGTGTGTGTTAGAGCTCGAGGTTGCGTACAACACACGCTATTGCATTATTCGAAGGGAAACGTACAGTGGAAGCTTGGGGTGTTACATTCTACCCTCCTTCAAATAATTGTGTCCTCGCAATTTCTAGGGTATTACTGCATAAAAAGACTCGGGTGGTTTTTCATCATAAATTCCTCAGGTTCTCACGTTGCCTCTTCCATTTTATGATTTCTCCACAAAACCTTCACCAGACAAGTCGTCCGGTTTGTCAGCACCTGCTCCCTCACATCAAGAATCCTGACGGGCTCTTCACAATAGGAAAGATCGGGTTCCAGTTCTAATTCATCATAGGTGAGTACATGCGTTGGGTCAGGCATGTATTTCCTCAACAGAGATACGTGGAACACATCGTGAACTTTGGAGAGACTTGGCGGCATTGCCAAACGGTAAGCTACAGCCCCAATTCGTTCTAGAATTTCAAAAGGTCCGATGTACCTGGGACTCAATTTACCTTTCTTACCAAAACGTATGACTCCCTTCCATGGAGATATCCTCAGGAAAACATGATCACCGACTTGAAATTCCAAATCCTTCCTTCAATTATCGGCATAGCTCTTCTGCCTACTTTGAGTTGCTTTGATGTGATTTTGGATTACTTTCACCTTTTCCACCGTTTCCTCCACCAGTTCTGGGCCTACAAGTTTTCTTTCACCAACTTCATCCCAACAGGTTGGTGTATGACATCTCTTTCCGTATAACGCTTCATACGGTGCCATCTGAATACTCGAATGGAAGCTATTGTTATAAGAAAATTCTACCAGTGGTAAATATTGATCCCACATACCCGGAAAGTCAAGAGAGCATGATCTCAAAATGTCTTCTAAGGTTTGAATAGTCCGTTCTGATTGTCCATCTGTTTGAGGGTGATAGGCAGTGCTCAAACAATGTTCAGTATCGAAGGCCTTTTGATGACTTTTCCAGAATCTTGAAGTAAAACTAGGATCACGATCAGAAACAATCGATAGGGGTACTCCATGAAGTCTTACAACTTCATTTATATATAGTCTTGCTAGACGTTCAAGTGGTAGATCCTCCCATATAGCCAGAAAATGTGCTGACTTAGTAAGTCGATCAACAATGACCCATATTGCATCATTCCTTCTAGGAGTCTTTGGTAGTCCCATGACAAAGTCCATCGTAATATTATCCCATTTCCAATCAGGTATGGGAATAGGTTGCAATACTCCACCAGGATGTTGCCTTCCAGCTTTCACTTGTTGACAAACCATACACCTCGACACAAAATCAGCAATCTCCCTCTTCATATTGTCCCACCAAAAATGTTCCTTCAAATCTCTATACATTTTGGTGCTCCCAGGGTGTATAGAGAAGTTGGAACTATGAGCATCATCCAGCAATTCCCTTTTTAGATCAGGTATATCGGGAACACAAAGTCTCTTCCCGAATCTCAAAATTCCATCCTTATAAACAAAGTCCCTCAATCTTCCATCATTCACACCTTTAATCTTCTTTTGAAATTCTTCATCATTGGTATGAGAACTCTTAATCCATTCTAGTAATGATGGCTTGGCAACCATTTGAAACAGCATTGATGTTTCACCTTCCCTAGTTATTCCCATGTCCATCTTCACTAGATCCAAGAAAATTGGATCCCTTTCAATTCTCATCACATTCAAAACTCCATGGCCTTTTCTACTCAAAGCATATGCCACCTTGTTTGCCTTCCCCGGGTGGTAATGTATCGTGCAATCATAATCCTTGAGTAGTTCAAGTCATCGCCTTTGCCTCATGTTGAGTTCTTTTTGTGTGAAAATATACTTCAAACTCTTGTGATTAGTATAAATCTCACATTTTTCACCATAGAGGTAATGTCTCCATATCTTTAAAGCAAAGATCACAGCTGCTAACTCAAGATCATGAGTAGGATAGTTTTTCTCATGAATTTTTAGCTGTCATGATGCATAGGCAATGACCTTATCATTCTGCATAAGGACAAAACCGAGTCCTTTCTTCGATGCATCACTATAAATAACAAACCCATCATTCTCCGATGGTAGAGTCAATACAGGGGCATTGACAAATCTTCTCTTTATTTCTTCAAAACATTCTTCACACTCTTTTTTCCAGACATATTTGACCCCTTTACGTGTGAGCTTTGTCAATGGGTTAGCCAATCTGGCAAAATTCTGGACAAAACGTCGATAATAACCTACTAAACCAATAAAACTGTGTACCTCAGTTATACTTGTCGGTGCTGGCCATTCTTGGATTGCCATGGTTTTAGAAGGATCAACGGAAATTCCATCCTTAGAGACAATGTGGCCAAGAAAACAAATCTCATGAAGCCAGAATTCACACTTGCTAAATTTCCCATATAATTCATGTCTTCTAAGAGTCTTCAGGATAATGCGTAAGTGATTTTCATGATCTTCGTGGCTTTTGGAGTATACCAAGATATCATCAATAAATACCACTACAAAGTCATCAAGATATTCCTTGAAAACTCTATTCATTAGATCCATGAAAACAGAGGGTGCATTAGTCAATCCAAAAGGCATTACTGTAAACTCGTAATGCCCGTACCTTGTTCGAAATGCTGTCTTTGGAACGTCTTCCTTCTTCACACACAACTGATGGTATCCAGACCGAAGGTCAATCTTTGAAAAGTATTGAGCTCCATGCAGTTGGTCAAACAAATCATCAATGCGAGGTAGAGGATACTTATTCTTTATTGTTATAGCATTGATCTCCCAATAATCAATGCACAACCTCATAGATCCATCTTTCTTCTTAACAAAAAGAACAGGGGCTCCCCAAGGAGAAACACTAGGGCGAATAAATCCCTTATTACTCAATTCCTCTAGTTGTTTATTTAGTTCAACTAATTCCACAGTGGCCATTCTATAAGGGGTCTTCGATATGGGCCCTGATCCAGGAATTAATTCAATGGAAAACTCAACTTCTCGTTCTGGAGGATGTCCAGGTAAATCTTCTGGAAACACATCAACATATTCTCTCACAATAGGTACATCCTCTATTTGAATATTCCTTTCCTCATCCTCAGTAATTTCCTTCTCTTCCTCCCCAATAATTGAATTTAGTTGAGCTACTGGGGGTGGATCTAGATAAGAATTATGTGGCGACGATTCTGCTCTAAAGATAAGGTGTTCCTTATCATCATCATCAAGAATCGTAACCTCTTTCCTCTTACAATAAATTTTTGCATCATGGTCCGAAATCCAATCCATACTGAGGATTATATCAAATTCAATCATGGGTATGATGATGAGATCAGCAGGTAAAGAACATTTAGGTGCTCTAATGGGAACAAATCGACAAAACATTGTTGCAACAATACTTCCCTTAGGGGTTTTGACTGACAACTCCCTTGTTAAATAAAATTGGAAATATCTAATTTTCTTAGCAAACTGGGAAGATATGAAACAATGCGATGATCCAGAATCAAATAATGCATTTTCTAAACTTGAGGAAACCATTAAATTACCTGCCACCATGTCTTTCGGAGCTTCCACCTCAGCAGTAGTGATAGCATAAGACTGGCCTTGATCCCTTGACCTCTTCTGAGGTAAGTTACCCTGACGCTTAGGACATTCATTTGCATAATGTCCCATCTCTCTACAATTATAACATTCCATGTTGACAGCCGCTTTCTTTCCCTTGCATTCATGAGCTTGGTGGGCTTTTTCACCACACTTGTAACATACTCCTTTTCCTTTTAGACAGGCACCAGGGTGATTCCTACCACAATTATCACAGGGTGGAAATTCATTTCTACCCTTCTTCCCTGTTTCCTTATTTCCTTTCCCAGAGTTTTCAGTGGAACTCTTCTTATCTTGCTTTGATTTAAAGTCATAAGACATAGAGAATTCCTTTTCCGTCTTGATAGCGCATGAGACAATACCTTCGTATGAAGAGAAGGTTTGTGATACTAAAGCTCGACGGAGAAATGGTTTCAACCCCTCAAAGAAACGATCAGTCTTACTTCTTGGGTTATGTATGTAATCTGCAGCATACCTTGCTAACCTTGTAAAGTTTGCCTCATACTTTGCGACATTCTCATCCTCCTTCTGCCTCAGACTCAGAAATTGCCTTTCCATATCCGCTCGATGGTCTCGAGGAAAGAATTTTTCTAAGAACAGCTCTTTGAACTCCTGCCATTCCATGTTTGTTAATTCATCATCTTCCTTGGTGTTTTGAATTAGTGACCACCATTGATCGGCATCTCCAGTGAGGCAGTAAACTGCCATGACAACATTCTCCCTTTCACTACTCCCCAAGGCATGGAATATTTTCTCTAAGGAATTTATCCATTGCTCAGCTACTATAGGATTTGTACTCCCATTGAAGGTTGGCGGTTGTTGCCTCATGAAACGGTCTAGCATTGATCCTCCACGTTGCAGATCAGGGTGCTCCATACGAGTAAGGTTGTTATTCATAACCTGCGTGAGTTGTCCCAGTACGGTGAGAAGCTGATCAGCACCAGTTGTATCACCAGCTCCACCATAATTATCCTGAGCAGGAGGGCAATCCCTACACGGAGTGCGTGCATTGATACGGTTTCCATTCCTTCCACTAGGCGCCATTTATAAATAATGTCATAAACTAGATTAGTTCATGAATCAAAATACATAATTCCATACTTGTAAATCACTTAACATAAATTGAACTAATTATGGATATAATCCATAATTATAAAAATGTTTTCTTTGAGGAATTATATACTCGTAACCCTTCATAGTGGTTTGTAAAGAAAATGGGAATTATCCAAAGAATATCCCCCGGGAGTGTCGTAACCAAGAGTGCAGCAAGGCCTGTTGTCGTGCACCAGTTCCCGTTCGAGTCTAGCTCAAAGAGGTGTTTTTAGGTTTTACCCCTAGGTACATCTGTGCCAGAGCCGCCTCTACCTGCTCGTATCCAGACAGGGATGTATTTCTCGGAAAACTCACAACATCTCTACAATACCAAAATTCTAGGAAGTTCTTCTATACTAATCCTCAAAGTATATCTTCGGGATATGTGCTCTAATCAGATTTTATCTAAATCTAGCTTCCAAGGTTAGTACTAAACTGCCTCTGATACCAACTGTAGCGCCCTGACCACAGCTACCCAGAGTCGGTGCATTACTACGTAACATTGGCATGATCACAAAAGATAAAGTCTCGAAAGACCGATTAGTTTAGTAGACTTGGAAACACTAGATACATTCATAAGTCTTTCATTACATCAAAATTCAACAAACTACAATAACATGGTATTCATAGTCCACAGTCATATCTTCACTGACTATTCTTGCAAGTCAGTCATAATACACTTCTTCACATCCTGGAAAATATTTAAACATTGAAAGGGGTGAGCTTAGATGCTCAGTAAGGATAACAATATTGCGGAAGCTTTTATAAGAAAACATAAGCATTTAAGGCAATGTATAACTAAAACAAAAGCCTTATTTAACTTGAACTTCAGAATAATATGGCAAAAGTAAAATAAAATAATTCCATTACTTACTCACATGGATATTCTACTAGACGAATAATCACATGAAATATCAATAACCACTTTCATAATGAGGGAATGTATAATGTCGGTCATTCTGAAACATTTTGTCAAGGCTTCGGCCAAGACGTCTAAAATGATTAAGGCCTCGGCTAAAACCATAAATCAAATTGGGAAAGGGCCTCGGCCAATTCCACGTCTAGTTGTCTCATGAGACCTACCGATGCATCGAGGAGCTATAGTGGGCTCCACCCGTCACATATTAAATCCAATACATTCCTCATATGAATAGGTTTAAACATAACATAAATATTCGTATTAAAACTAGCATACGAAATTTTAACAATTTCTCCATAAGCTATGGATGGTATAAAAATAACACATCCATAGTCAAATATTTCACAAAATGTTCAATGGAAGTTTTGTATCATAAATCAATTTCAATTATACTTAAAACCCATCAAAGGATGTTGACATGGATGAAATCAAAGCTATTTGAGAGTAATATCTCTCCTTTTTGAAATCATTTAAAAGTCCCATAATTATAAAATAATACATTTACTTTGAAGATATTCTTATAAGCTTGTTAGGGAAGCTTCGACGAAGTTATAATGGCGGAAAATAGCCGCACCCGCCGTATAATTTAAAAAAACATTCTTACCTTAAATTTGTCAAAGAGGTCAAAAAGTACATTGTTTGGAAAAAGACGGTAAGATTCCTTTCAAAAATGTATAAGGGTGTAAATGACTTTAACACATTTTCCATTTAATAGTAAAAATGTTTTTGAAAGACATTTTTAAGAAACATGGATGTGGATGATAACGAGGTCCCAGTAGATAATTATGTATAAACAACCATGGATAATGAAGAGGTTGTGAAGTAAACCCTTACCTTGTACTTTTCCTTGGTTGGGGTAGCTTAACCTCCTGTATAATGGTGAAATAATTGTTATTAAATTATACAGAAATCATATACATTCATATGATATAATATATGGTCTTTTAACATTGCTTTGTTAACAACATCTTAGATTTATCGTTGTTTCGGGTGTTAACTTACTCGTTTTCTTTTATATGTTTTGTTAAGTAAGTCGTGTTTTTCATGGATAGGTTGTATCTTATTCATATCCAGAATGATATCATGTCCTTAAACATTATTTTTAAATCATCAAATGATAATTATACTTGAATGAATACGACGGAGAATGAATCTCATCGCGTTCGTGGAGACGGTAGTCCGTACGTACGCACGAGCGACAATATCATTATTTTGATATTTAAATAATATATAATTGGATAGTATATCATATATACAGAATAATTATAATGTTATATTTATTATTTACATTAATTACATATCATTATTATACCCATCTAAATAATAATATATTGAATAACAATTACACCACGACGTGGAGACGGTAAGCCGTATGTACGCAAGTATGGTGACATGTCATTCAAATGATGGGTAGAATACTGAATATGGTTGTTCCATATTTATAATAACATCACAGTATATAGAAGATACTGGATTTATAATTTTAGAATTGAAATAATAAACAAAGAGGGAGTGGAAGAAGAAAGAAACTTGAAAGAGGGTGATGAAAATGTTACCTCTTCTTCGGGTTCTTCTTTTTGATTTGATCAAAAGGACTCCATAGGATGGCTTTCTGACTAAAGTAAAGTTTCTAGGGTGAAGGGAGAGAAGTTGGGAGAGTATTTGGGCAGGGGTTGGCCGAACAAAAAGGCTTGGAAGTGTGAATAAGGTGGTAGAGGTGGGGGCCTTTTATAAGAGGAGAGGAGGGGCACTTTTGGAAAGATTGAAATGTTACATTATTTCACAATGATTTTCGGATTATAAAGGTCCCAAACTTATATAATTCGAGTCTAAGGTGATAAGGTTTCTAAATCTCCTCATCCAATAGGCTTTGGACAAGTGTAAGCCTTGGATTTTGCATTATCCTCTCATTTTATTTTAATCGATAAATAATGAGGTCATCGCTGCATCATAATGATGTCAAAAATAATTTAATTTATTTAATGTCTAAAAATTATAAAAAAACTACTATGATGTAGGAAATCTTTTTAGATTTCTAATTAATATTTATAGTCAAAATTTGGACTTGTGTAACCCCACTTAAAAACTGTTTTAGTAAAATAACTCATGTTTGTGTCAATTTAATTTTAACATTAAATAAATATATATTAAAGTCATTTTCCAACTAAAGTGGCTCCATGGGGACCCCAAGTTGACCCATGGGTTGTCTTGGTAGGCCATGACTCATCCAATAGGATTAGGACAAGTGTCATGCTCATCTAATATTATTAAAACATTATTTGTACCTTAAACTACACTAATTACCTCTAATAGCGATTAAGAACTTAAAAGTTACTATTCACCAAAAAATTATTTTAATCTCATTGAACCACATTTTACTTATTAATGACAACCATGTATGTCGGATTTTTGAAAATCAAATCACAGAAGTGGTAATATTTCATTTTAACGAAAAATCAGTTTTTAACAACCACTTAGTGGTTTCACTATTCATCAAAAATTGAAGTTTTTCAGAATAATGCCAAAATTTCACCCTAAGCTATAATTGATATTACGAATTCAAAAATGATGTCTATTTTACAAAATTCCAAATATATATGTTGTATAAATTAATTTTATAATTAATTCCCGCCGTTACAACAAATAGCGTGTTTTTAAGAAACAATTTATATCAAAAGTTTGGCAATTGTTTATGCCCAATTTCAATGTTAAATTAATTCTAACGACCACCATTGGATAAAATGGTAAAAATATATTCTAATTATACTTTAAAACCACTAAATATTATAATTTATCACTATTAATTTTTTTGATTAAAAAAAGTTGTTTTTAAGTAATTTTCACTATTCATAAAAATTTAGAAGTTCTCAGAAAAATACAAAAAATTCAACATAGGCTAATTTCAATATTCCGAATCCAAAAATGAAGTCCATTTTGATAAATAAAATTTATAAAATTTCAAAAAGTAGGTATTACTATTCACAACGGCTAGTTTAATTAGTTGTGGTGTGTGTTAGAGCTCGAGGTTGCGTACAACACACGATATTGCCTTATTCGAAGGGAAACGTACAGTGGAAGCTTGGGGTGTTACAATTACACCCCATTTTTTCCATACCGATCTATTTGAACTATTTGACTCATCGACGAAGCTACATTTTTTCCACATCCAAAATGGTGTATCCTCATATAGGATAAGAAACATTAACATATCTATTCCTCTAATTATAACCCATCCATGTTGCAATTCTGCATATGTGGCATGTATTATTATAAGAATTGAATATCCTTGATTAAATTAAATATAGACCCTCAAATATAAAATGTGTATCTCTAAAGTACCGAAATAAACTTTTGAAATAAAAGAAACATAGCCATCTATCCATGACATGTCCACATTGATTTTTCTAGTTGAACCAATATGCATTGAAACATCCTTTAAAAGGCCCTTATGTAATGGTTTATTTTACTATGGAATGGCACAAAACTCTCATTCCCACATTATAGATTCATTTTTAAGTCTATCTCTATATAATAAATGATATTGCTAAGAGACACATTCATTTTAGACTGGCGTCATTTCTTTACTACTACCTCCTATGATACCCCACATTCAAGAAGCTATGAAAAAACTCACACAACTTCATCTGCATCATGGTCTGCCTTCACATGCACCAATGCCTTCACTCATGGGTACTGACATGAACATTCCCCTTGTCAGCCTACTTGGATTTGTGGTACTTGATCTCATACACCAACTTTTTTATAGGCTATTCTAGTGATAACCTTGAGTAGTAATGGACATATTATTTGGCTATAGTAACCATTATTATTAATTAATCATTTATTCTAGTACCTGTGTAATGAGGGGAAAAATTCACAGAGAGGGTTTTCTCTTATAAATCCCCAATATCAACTAGTTACTCCATAAAGGTGGCTTCATCCTCAATGTCATTCTCACCCTGGTTTATAATGTGTGATGAGTCATGTATTTATGTATATAAATATGATATATAGAAGTTTTTATGCAATCAGTATCACAATGGGTGTAAATCCAAGTTGTAGGAAACCTCACCATCCCTTTTCATTATCCAGAACAACCCAATGAACCTCAACATTAGCTTTTTACCCCCAAAAAACATTTCAATCCATGTTTAGGGGTGGAATTTTGAATGGGATGGCCTTCTTGTTATTACTATAAGGATCTATTTCATTTGTTTTTATAAGATATCTATTTACTCTAATAAATTCCAATATGTTCAGGGATCACCTAAACCTTCTCTATCATCACATAGTCTAGATGAGGTTCAACAAGAGATGTCTCACCAATCTCTTTCCAATGTAAAGGTAACCTACATGGTATCCCATAAAGATCCTCGAATAGTGACTCATGTATTGTAGAGTTATAGCTATTGTAATAAGAGATCTATATTAATGTAAACTGATCCTCTAATCACTTACCAAAGTGAAACACACAGGCCCTTATCATATCCCCCAGGACCTAATGAATGGAAACCCTTATCTTTTATATACTTAATTTCATGATTTATTATAGTAAGGTAACATAACACAATCCAATATTACTGAAAGTCCCTATGTATTTGGGTAATTAGATATAAATAACAATAACATGAAATAGGAACAAAATTAAATAATTTAAAAAATCCATGAAATGCCCTTAAATTCCATCTAACTTCCAATAATGCATGAGAAAACCCAAGGATATATGTATGAAAGGGGTGGGATATGAAGACCTATAATGGAATAATCAAATCATAGTAGAAATTAATGTAGTACATATGGGTCAAGAGACATAATAGAAAGATGATATTTATGATAATGAATATATAATCATGGTGTAAGATGATAACACCAAGGCATCATATGAATGTGGCAATAACATAAAACATGACATCATATGATTATACCCAGGATAAATTTTAAGACATTATAAAATAGTGTTATTAGTAAAACCACCTAATAAATATACAATGTATCTTATGAGATATACCCAATTCATTGGATAACTATATAATTTCACACTCACCCACTATATTCATATCATGTATATGCATTTTTGTGCCACATATATCAAACAACATTAAAATTCCATTCATAAATTTTAATCCAATGATTAAGGAGAGTGGTTATATACATAGATTTTCTCAATGAATAATGGATATGTACAACTCGGATAATTGTCATGTGTGGAAATGGGTATTGGAATTCACAACAAAAAATATTTTCTTTTAAAAACATAGAGTAATTTCAGGAGAATAAATGCATAAGTAATGGGCCAAGAAAGGGATTAGTGAGAGTGAAGTGTGGTTTCTCAATAACTGGGAATCATAAAATTATAAATGGAATGTGTAAATACATATGTAAAATTTAATAATTATAAATAAAATGGATTAATATAAAGGTAGCACTTGAATATATATGAACATGAAAAAATCCCTAATAAGAGAGGATTCTTTAAAAATCTTGGGAGGATCTTCTTAAGATCATTGTAACACCATATGAGGTCATTCAAGAGGATCATCTTAGGATTATTCTCATGGTATTTTCCCATTGTTACTTCCAAATAAGTGTGTTTTACAATATTTTATTGGTTAATAACCAACCTCATTAAAATAATACCATTCATGATGTGGAAGTGAGAAATGATTGTAAAAAATTATTTTTAAACAATTAAAGTATATTTAAGGGTTTTGAGTATCCATTATTGGTTTGAAAATTTAATAAAACAACATTAAAAACATTATTTTTAAGGGTTTATCTATTTTTTGAAATTAATTTATTTTTTAGTTTCTATTATTACATTTTTTGAACATTATGATGCCATAATACACAGAGTATATTTATACAATATTTATTTTTTACCCAAATATTTTTCGAAATAAGAAAAATTTGAAAAATTATTCATAGGTTAATTTATATATAATGATTTCAAAAATTATATTTTATTTACATAAATTATTTTCTACTTATAATAATTTGAACAAATTAATTAAAATCAGTATTTATTGAAAAATACTAGTTTTCATGACAAAAACTACATTATGGCACTAATAAAAATTACATGGGAGTTCATGAAAGTATATTATATTTTATATTAAAATATATATTATTTAATAATTATTTTCATGAAATATCATTAATTTATAAAAATAATGAATTTATAAAAAATATCAACTAATTGAAAGTATATATTTCAAAAAAAGAAAATTTTGATTTAATCATTCCAAAATCTATTTTAATCAAAATTAATATATAATTATGAGTATATTTAAATTAATAATGAAAATATAATGATTATTTACTTAAAAAAATCATACTACTACGGTCTAGATACATAACCCCTTATTATTCCCTAAGGGTAATGTGTGTGATAGTGGTACATTCATGGGGTGGTTTTGAAAACATAGATTGGGTTATGATCTCTATAAACAAGAACTTCTATCATAAACTATTTTTCACATGATTTAGGTGTTTTATATCATCTTGGGATTGATTATGGTGAAATAAAAGTTATTCTATTTCCGTCATATGTTTTGATATGTGAGCTTCATAGGGTACGATCCTACTGGTCGAGGCTATCCCTTCTTCCTTCTATATCAATTGGATCTAATCCTAAACCACAATATATACTAATATTAATATACATAATAGAACTACAATATTATTTATTAATATAATAATTAATGGTATTTCAAACTGGTTATACATTTATGTAAATATTTTATAATGGTCTAGAATATTAAATGAAATATAGAGCATGTGATTTATTTAATGACATTACTTAAGTAGGATTTTATTTATTCTAAAGGGAATTTCATTTATCAATGTTTGGGTTTTTATATTAATCCCATCATCATAAATATTTCACTTTAAATTTCATTTCATATAAGAAAACAGATGAGGTTACTTCTATTCTATCACCTCTTCCGGTTCCCATGTTGCCTCCTCAACCATGTGGCTCCACCACAGTGCTTTTACCTAGTGAGTTATCGAGTTTCATAGAAATTTGTCTATATGATGTGAAATAATCAAAAACTATTACCCATATTAATGAATTTTTTAAAAAGGTAAAATATCTAGATTCATTACATGTTAGGGTTCTAGTATATACATATTTAAGAGAGATACATGGTACACATACTGTATTTGAGATACGTTAGGTGGTTGTATTAGTCAATATGCCACAACTTTGATGTGATCAAGGATCTCAAAGGGAATTATTTATCTAGGAATAAAAATTATATTTTTCAAAAACCTCATGAATTTCTTCTATATTGATATATGAAGGAACACCTTATCTCTAACTTTGAACACTAGGTCCCGTCTATGACTGTCTATGTTTTTCTAAATCGAATTTATGTGGATTTTATTTGACTATGATTGGTTTGAAAATTATATATAACTATGGGATGAAATCATATCCCATCAAATATCACTCTTAAACAAAATACTAACATGTTAGAGTCTTATACCTTTTCCCAAAAAGAGCCTTGGAAGGTGTTATTTTAATGAAAGAATGGAATCTATTTTTATTTGAGAACTAAAATAGGATAAGGTTTTGATTCCAACATCCTTAAAAATATATAGAGCTAGATATCAGCATATCCTCTAATGTTTTAATTTTTCTCTAATATTGTCCATCCATATAAGGGTGATAAGAAGTAAAAATACAAAAATATGTATCTAATTATTACTAGAGGTTTTTTCATAATGTTAAGATAAATTTAATATCTCAATTTGATACAATAGAGAGTAGTACTCCATGAATTCTTACCCCTTATATTATATATATCATGTTTGTGTGATTGGAATAGAATTATTAAATGATATAAATTAAATGTGTTGACTTTTTAATTAGATCAACTACCACCCAAATGGATTTACCACATTAGATGTCCTATGGAGTAATTTGAAAAAAATCTAAAGTTATATTTTCCCAGTTCCATACTGGTATGATAAATGGTTTCATCACACCCTTAGACTTCTATCATTCTGCCTTAACTTTTTATCACACTATGCTTTGATCATAAATTTTTTTAATATATCCCTTCATGATATCCTACTAAAATTTTTGAATCATATATTTGTACATTATTGGGATTCATGGATGAATAGTGAAAGATGCGTTATGAAAATCATCCAAATGTTACCATTTTTGTTCATGTTTTAATAGAACACATCTATGTTCCAAAACTTATAATATGATCATTAGAAATTTTAAACTCCATAATATTTTCTACATATTTTCGTAGACCATAGACATATTTTTTTGGCCTCTATGATCCTCTAATGAATGGATGGTTGAGCATATATTTGATAAATGTAATAAGAATTTCATTTTATGATGCACCTGTCCATACTTTGTATAACGAAGAAGATTTGATCCCATCCAATCATCATAATTGATAGGGTTGTTGGATCCTTTCTTAGTAGAGAATATGACACTTTATTCACCAACCTTGGATTGTAATGGATTAAATACTCATAATTCTTGATCAGATATAACCAGCTTCATTGGATAATATTGAGATCATTTTATGTTAATATATACTTGAGGAATTTGTGATACATATATATGTCCCAATATTCTATGCAGTAATAATGTCACCAGATAATTAAAAGAAGGATCACTTTAAAAATTTATAGATCATATTTTAGGTTGTTATTCTCGGGGTTATTTTATTTGTTGGACTCATTTACTATCACTTTGTTATTTTTTATGATCACACAACCCAAACCATTTTTTGGATGCATCATTGTAGATAGAAAAATCCTTCCCCACTAGTGGGAAATGTGAGAACATGTGCATTCATTAGAATCTACTGAAACTCTTTAAATCTCTCCTCACATTCACCAATTCAGACAAAATTCACTTTTTTGTGAGTTATCTTGGTTATTGGATTTAAAAATTGTGTGAAGTTTCTCACAAAATCAGCAATATTTCTAAGTTAATACAAGGTAACTACAAATCTTAAACATTTATATTGGTTCACACCACCTTTAAATTACTTCTATCTTAGATGGATCTAATGATATAACTTTTATACTAATAACATGTTCTAGTCTTGTTACTTTATTATCCAAATATCACATTTATTGTACTTTTCATATATATTTTTCTTTTGTAAGGTCTTTAGTAGAGCATGAAAATTCTATTTATGTCCCTCCTTTATTTTATAGTATATAATAATATAATTTCTCATGGATGCCACAAATTTATCAAGGATATCACTAATATAATAATTAATTATGTCCATGATTATAACTAGATCATTAGTTAATCAAAGGGAATCATAATGAACTCGTAGTGCCCTTACCCTGTATTAAAAGTAGTCTTTGGTATATAGTACTTTGTTAAGATTTCTTAATAAAATCCCCACTAAATATCCACCTTTGAGAAATGCTAGGAACTATTTATCTTATCAAACAATTCATTAATACATTTATGAGGAAATTTATCCTTTATCATGGTCTTAGTGATCTCATGATAACCAAGGTAAAGGATTATTGAACCAAATTTCTTCTTGATATAAGAGATCATTTCACCCTTGGTGAATCACATGTTCATATAATCCCTTTATATAGAAAATTTTGTAGTTTATTATTCATATTTTCATGTTCAATAATGGTAATACTACATGAATTTTTTGATATTGTAAAATATATATGTATAATTTTGATTGATAACTCAACTGATTAGTTAGAAGGAAGAATATGAAAATCATCAAGGAACACATCAATACAGTCACTTATAATGGTATATTCATCAAGCCTGATATTCTCCTCAACCTCAATAATTTGATCTAAATATTATTTCTAATAAGGTAATAATATTAATACTTTATATGATTATTCCATTGCAGATACATCCCCTTTATTACTATTGAATATTTAATCAAAGGGTTATTCAAAATACGGAGGGGGATTTCCTTCTCATGGAAATTTATATTTGATTCATACAAGGAAAGAAAATCTATACGAAGAAATGAATTCATTCATACTAAATGGTGTATCAAGAGGTTCACTAGGAATTTTTCATGAAAATATAAACAAGGGAAATTTTATATAGTTGGGATAAATAATTTTTCCATTTTTTCATTTTCACTGATTACTCAATGTGAATGTTTTGAGGTGGTGTTTGAATAATTCTACTAAACATTAATTATATGAAATAGTTAAAAGAACAAGAATCAAATAGTATGTTCAAAATTCATAAATTATTAACTAGTACACCTATCTCCACTTCACTATTAAGATCCACCTCAGTATTTGTGATGGAAAATGCATTCCCTTCCTCTCTAGGACATAGAGTTTGTCAGCATCTGTTATCATTAACAATTATTGGCATAGTGCATTAGTAATCATTTTTTTTATATTATTTATAGTTGATACACATAAAAATATGATCTTGGAAGACTAGAGTATCATTTTCTTCATAATAATTTGGTGGGTTTCTCCTGTCAAAATTCCCTATATTTTTCGCCTCTTTTCCACACCTTATTAATTTCCTTGCTCCATTATAATTAATTTTAAGGATGATTCTTCCCTGACATTTTAAAAGTGGGATGTTGGAATTTCTTTCCACCAAGTGATTTCTCCATTACTACCCTAGTATTAAACTCCACTATCTAATTCCTATTTCTAGTCTCATGAGGCCCTTGAGTTTTAAGGATATCCATTTCAACAATGAGGGAACATTAGAATATTTCTTCAAATTTAGCAAATTCTAAAATTGATAAAATTTTCATAGATTCATATTTATCATACTAAATTGTTGGAAACCTTTGATATCATGGTCAATAGAAAATTTTTAGGTGTATCATGCAAGCCTTGTGATGATTTCCTCATATGCCCTGGTGGATTCGTCCACATTTTTATTAACATGAAGGAAATACCCTACCATTTTATGTGAGAGAGTGTGAGGAAAATATTTATCAAAAAAAAATTAAAAAACAATTTCCAATACACAACATAAATATCTTCCACTAGATTCATATTCTTGATCAACATCCATAATTGATTAGCTTTACAATCTATGTGATAAATAGGATACACAAACTTCCATTTCTAAGAGAATTGAAGTAGAGAGATGATATTTTCAATAGAGCTGATCCATTATTCCAAAATTAAGGGACCAAAATATCCATTGATGGATGTAGTGATTTTTTTACATAAATTTCTCAATTTCATCTTTCTCATTCTATGGTGGTTGTGGGTGTTTCTGTTGGAACCAGGTTTTTCAAAGCATGATTTGGTGTATGGTTTGTGTTTGTTGTCAATCCTCAGTGGAAGTTCCGAATGTGTTCCAGCAAAGTGATCATACAGTTCAAGCAGACAACAGTTTTGAAGGTGGCGCTGTTTCCCAGTGTTTGCCAAATTTTTGGCCCTCAAAATCGGAAAATGAAGACATGGATTGTCTGCAAAAGGAGCTTCGCAGAAAACGGAAGTGGTGCGCGAAATATAAGAGGCTTGCGCGAAAAACTTAAGTTAGGCGCGGAAAACAGCGGGATGCGCGAAATAGTTTTTTCGCGCAAACAGTGTTTCGAATTCAGAGAGGTGAAAAATGGCAAAGGCATGGGCTGCGCGGAAAATCAGGGATGTGCGCGAAATACTTAAGTTGGGCACGCAAAACAGCGGGATGCACGAAATAGTTTTTTCGCGCAAATTCTGTTTCAGAATCATTATGGTGAAAGATGGAAAAGGCATGGGCGGCGCGGAAAATAAGGGTTGTGCGCGAAATACATAAGCTGGGGGAAAGATTACGCGCCAGATGAGAGATTTTCCGCGCCGAAGGGGATTTTGCGCGCAGTGGTCTCAGTCGCCTATAAATATGAGGTGACCCCCTTCATTCGGTGGGTTGGAAGACTTAGAGAAGATCCGAGGTCTGATGCGCGAAAAGGATCGCGTAAAGGAGCTTGCGCGAAATATTTGGAGTTGCGCGAAAAAGGGGATTTTTGCGCGAAATATTTTTCCGCACCAAAAGAAAATGTTGCGCGCAATAGGATGATTTTGCGCGCAAATGGTTGATGTCTCGCATACTTCTCAATAAGGTTTGTCTGTACATTTTGGTTATCCAGTTCAGTGGTTCTGTGCGTTCTAGTGCATCTCTTCCGGACTTCGATGCAAGCAGAGTCTCGTGCTGAGCAGAGGCAAAGACTTCAATGCAAATTTATTGAAGAGACCTACACGTCTATAAACTGAGTGAGACTTCACCAACGGCAGTGAGCCAGGGGGAGTCAACGGGAGTGACCCGAGGGAAGCAGTGAGCTATCCCTAAACCTTATGTAAAGGCAGTCAGCCTGGGACAGAGTGTCTGTACCCGAACTTTTGTATCCGCAGCTAGTGAAGCATAGTGGATTTAGGTACGACCGGCAACCTGTCGGCGTATGCTCCTTGGACGTAGCCCTTAGTGGTGAACCAAGTAAAAATGACTGTGTCTTCTCTGTGCATGTGAATGTTTTCATTTTGATCGTAATCATCATACAGGTTCAACAAGTTCCTACCAACGTGGGAACAAGATCCAACAAAGTAGAAGAAAAAGTGGTCACCCTGATTCACCCCTCCCCTCTCAGGGTGTCCCGGGGTCCTTCAAGTGGTATCAGAGGGTAAAGGTTGCTGGTGTTGAATCTGACCTTCTTCATCATGGAAAACGCCGTCAATGTCAGGGGAGTCCCTCACTTCGATGGAAGCAATTTCCAGATCTGGAAGAACAGAATGAGATCTCATCTAAGATCTCTTGGAATGGAAGTTCTTTTTTCTACCATGCAAGGAATACATGTCACTGATCCAACAGGTCTGGCTATGACTGAAACAGACAGGAAACTTCTTGATGCAGATGCTAAAGCACAGAATGCTCTCACTGCTGCCCTTTCTGATCAGATTTACCTGAAGGTGATGAATTGCACCTCAGCAAAATCTATGTGGGATAAACTTGAGAATATTTATGAAGGTGATAGCAAAGTGAAGGATGAGAAACTACAAGTGCTACACAATCGGATTGATGATCTGAAGATGCATCCAGACGAGAATGCAGACTCTTTCTTCAATCGAATTACTGAAGTGGTTGGAGCAATTCGGGGTCTAGGCGAAGAAATCAAAGACATTGATATTGTAAATAAAATATTAAGAAGACTTCCACCTCTGTATAATGCGAAGGTGTCAGCTCTTGAGGAAAGAGATCTTTCCAAACTTTCTTTAGATGACTTACTGAGCAGTTTGGTAGCATATGAAATGAGAGTCAAACCAGAAGATGCTACGACTCGGGTGAGCAAGGAAATGGCATTCAAGGCCATGGATAAATTGAAAATCTCAAAGGATAGTAGCGGTGATGATGACGAAGAGAAAGAAATTCTTTCTCTCATTGCAAAGAAGTTCCAGAAGGGGAAAGGGAAATTCAAAGGGAAGTTACCTCTCGCATGCTTCCGTTGTGGAAAAGTTTGGCATATTGCCTCTCAGTGCTTGAAGAATATCAATGATGATGACAGTGAAGATGAAAACTTCAAGAAGCCTCAAAGAAGGTTCTTCAAAAAGGGAGACTTCAAATCTGGTAAGAAAATGCAAAGGAAGAGTTTTGTCTGTGAAGAGGAAGAAGATGACAATGAATTCTGTGATGAAGAAGAACCAGAATTCAAAACTGGGAACCATGCTTCTATGATGGCCACTGTTGAAAAGTCAGAAGATACTGATGGTGAAAAACAACTGAGAACTTGTGTAGATCCTGAGGTGCAACTTAAGGATGCAGTTAGTAAGCTTAAGATTAAATGTAAGAGCTGCAATAAGTGGAAATCAATTGTAGAAGAATCAACTGAATATGTTGATCAACTTGAAGCTGAAATTGAACGACTGGAAGAATTTGTGAAGGTACATTCTAAAATAATTGAAAGCCATGATGATGCAGTTGATCTGAAGCTGAGAGTTGAAGAGCAAGCAAAGGTCATCAATGACCTCACATCCAGACTGGATGAAAAATCCAAGACTATTGAGGGTCTTGAGGAGGAAGTAGTTACTCTGAGGAGTAAAATGGAGACAGAATTAGTTCCAAAAGAATCGAGGAAGAAAATACAGTTCGGAAGATTCTCAGATGCAGAATTACTTGCAAGAGCCAAGTGTGGTTCAGATGGGGTTGGAAAAGTCATGAGTGATCAAAGACCTGCTTGCATGGGAAAGAGTGGAATTGGTTGTGAGGCTGAGTCATCAACTGCTGGAAGTGCAAAGATCCAAAAGAAAGATAAGATGGAAGTTGAACATGTTGAAATGATACCTAGAGTGCTGAAAAAGGAACCCTCAATCCAAACTAAAAGGAGACCTGAAAATTATCCTCAAACTTTCAAAAATGGCAGACAGTCTTGCTATTCTCCCAAGGAAGAAGCTATGAGGAAAAATTCAAGTGAGAAGACATTTCTTCTCATGAAGTGTCAGTTCTGTGGCTATCTGGGCCATACCATGTCCTATTGTGAAGAGGCAAGAAGCTATCTGAATGGAGAAGATATAGATGCTCAACAAAGGAGAATAATTTCATATACTAATTCTTATAGAAGAAATAATTTCTATGGATATTGTTTTCATTGTTCTAACTTTGGTCATAAGGCCATTAATTGCAGGCAGAGAAGGGACATTGACACCTCATACAGAAGTTCCAGACATGTCAAGTCTCGTCAGCAAGACGATGTTTCTCTTTCAAACAGGTTCTCACCTCTTAAAGAAGACTTTGACTATGAAGAACCTGGGTTTGCGGAAGAGATAGTTGAAAGGCCATCAGTTCTATATACTCAATCTAATGTCTCATGGAAGGAAAGGAGGAAGATTGAGAAATCAAACCTTGCAGAGGTAGCTCTCAAAGCCACAAAGAACAACAGTACCTGGATTCTCGATAGCGGTTGCTCATCTCATATGACAGGTAATGCCGGTCTACTTACAAATATCATAAAGAATGTTGATGGTACAGTAAGATTTGGTAATGATGGGGCTCTGAAAATCAAAGGGAGTGGAAGTACCAAATTAGCTAATGGAGAACTAAAGAAGACTGAAGTCCTTTACGTAGATGGCCTACGTCATAATCTCCTCAGCGTGAGTCAACTCTGTGACTCAGGACTTGTTGTTACTTTTAATCAGAAAGGCTGCACTATCAAGGGAAAAACTGGCAATTCTCTCATGAAGGGATGCAGAACAGAAGGAAACTTGTATCAGGTTGATAGTGAAGAGAATGTAAGTTACATGACTGTTGAAGAAGAAAACAATCTGTGGCATCGGAGATTGGGACACATCAATCAACAAGACATGGAGAAAATATCAAAATTGAGAATTGTCATGGACATTCCCAACCTGAAGCGTGAGCGTGAAAAATCCTGTGATGCTTGTATTCGTGGGAAGCTGGTCTGCAGTTCATATCGGCCAAAGAAGAAAAAGGCATCTCACCTTCTTGATCTGATTCATACAGATGTTTGTGGTCCAATAAATGTTGCCGGAACTCATGGAGAAAGGTACTTTGTCCTTTTCATAGATGATTACAGTCGAATGGCATGTGTGATGGTCATTCACCGGAAACGACAGGTCCTTGACTGCATGAAAACATATCGGCGAATCGCCGAGAATGATACTGGACGAACAATCAAAGTGCTGCGATCTGACAATGGAGGAGAATACACGTCCATTGAATTTGAAAATTATCTGGAGAAGCATGGGATACAACATGAGGTAGCTGCTGTGAGAACTCCACAACAAAATGGAGTTGTTGAACGAAGGAACCGACAGGTGAACAACATGGCACGAACTATGCTGATTGAGAGTCGTATTCCACGACATTACTGGAAAGAGGCTGTTCAAGCTGCAGTGTACATTCAGAATCGAACAGGACTTTATATGGGTGAGACAAAGACACCATATGAATTGTGGCATGGACGGAAGCCTTCTCTAAAATACTTTCGTGTCTTTGGAAGTAAGTGCTTCATCAGGAACAAAGAAGGAAATCAGGGGAAATATGGTGAGAATGCAGATGAAGGAATCTTCCTCGGTTACTCAATGAACAGCAAAGCCTACAAATGTTTCAACAATCGTTTGGGAAGGATTGTGGAAAGCAATGATGTTAAGATAATTGAAGAGAAAACCACAAATGCTTCACGGACGTCATATGCTGATGTGATCGAAAGTCATGAAGAATTTGAACATGAAGAACCTACAAATGCAGAAATAGAGGAAGCTGTTCAAAACACTCATCAATCACATGATGATGTTGACTCAGAAGAAGAATCTGAAGAAGAAACTATGGCTGAAGAGAATACTACTGAACCTCGCAGGAGAAATCGAAGAGCTGAGATTGATCCATCCAACATAATTGGGGATAGGAGTGCACCCACTCAAACCAGAAGGATGAGGAATACCACACAATCTGCATTTCTATCAGTTGTAGAGCCATCCTCCTTCGAAGAAGCTGCAAAAGATGAATCTTGGGTGAAAGCCATGAATGATGAATTAGATCAGATTGATAAGAATCAAACATGGGATCTTGTCCAGAGACCCGAAGGTCACAATGTGATTGGTACCAAATGGATCTTCAAAAATAAGTTTGATGAGCATGGAAGTGTCATCAGAAACAAGGCACGACTGGTATGTAAAGGATACTCTCAGATTGAAGGCATTGATGTTGAAGAAACCTTTGCTCCAGTGGCTAGACTGGAGTCAATAAGGCTTTTCCTTGCCATGGCACTCCAAAGAGGATATAAAGTATATCAAATGGATGTCAAGACGGCATTCTTGAATGGTGTACTTGAAGAAGAAGTCTACATTGAACAACCAGTGGGCTTTGTCTTGGGTACCGATGAAACAAAGGTCTGCAAACTAAAGAAAGCTCTATATGGTTTCAAGCAGGCACCACGGGCGTGGTACTCACAGCTAGATTCATATCTCAAGAAGTGGGAATTCAAAAGAGGAGGAGTTGATCACAATCTCTATGTGAAGAATTCTCCAAAAGATCAATTCATGGTTCTTGTCTACGTTGATGATATCATATTTGGTGGCAGTAGGAAGAAATCAATGGATGAATTTGCCAACCACATGAAATCAGAATTTGAAATGTCTATGATTGGGGAGCTCACATATTTCTTGGGGCTGCAAGTTGTTCAAAAGAAGGAATACACATTCATTTCTCAGGAAAAATATGCAAGAGAGCTGCTGAAGAAGTTCAATATGCAAGACTCCAAACCAATGTCAACTCCGATTGCAGTTGGAACTAAACTTGGAAAGCATGAGGATGGGAACTCTGTTGATCCCACCATGTACAGGAGGATCATTGGCAGCCTACTGTACCTGACAGCGACAAGGCCAGATATTGTCTTTGCAACATGCCTTGCGGCCCAGGTTCAGAGTAATCCAAAGGAGGAACATATAGCAGCAGTAAAAAGAATCATGAGGTACATTCAAGGTACACATAACTTCGGGTTATTTTTTGTTGCAGGCAGAGACAGTGAATTATCAGCATTTTCTGATGCTGACTGGGCTGGTGATGTTGTAGATAGAAAGTCCACAAGTGGTGGAGCTTTCTATATTGGGCAGAAATGTGTTGGCTGGTTGAGCAAGAAACAAGAAAGTACTTCTCTTAGTACTGCTGAAGCTGAATATATCTCCGCCACAAAAGCATGCACTCAACTTCTTTGGATGAAGCAGCAGCTAACAGATATTGGTGATAAGGTGCAGCAACCAATGGTGATTTATTGTGATAACAAAAGTGCAATTGATCTTACGAAGAATCTGGTTCAGCATTCTCGTACAAAACATATTGAAATACGGTATCATTTTATCAAAGAAAAGGTTGAACAAGGCGTGATTAAAATGGATCATGTTGGAACAAATGAGCAAGTGGCTGATATCCTAACCAAGCCATTGTCCGCGGCTGTGTTCGAGAAGCATCGGTTGAACCTCGGTGTTCGACCACCTCCTACTGCATAAGGAGGCTCCGGAAGTCCCCTCTCCCCGTGTGTTTTGACTGTTTTTATCTATTTATGGCTGTGATGCAGGTTTATGGGGGAGATACTATCCAGGGGGAGTATGGCTTGAGCTGAACGTTGAACAAACTTTTCGGTCTTTGGTTTTATTGTCAATGGGGGAGAAAGGAATAAATTCAAGGCAAGAGAAGGCGAGAAATTCACGGCAAGAGAATTCAAGGCAAGAAATTCAGAATTCAAGGCGAGAAATTCACGGCAAGAGAATTCAAGGCAAGAAATTCACGGCAAGAGAATTCAAGGCAAGAAATTCACGGCAAGAAATTCACGGCAAGAAATTCACGGCAAGAAATTCATCTGTGATGGAAGTGTAAGATTGTGATGAGAAGTTTAATAAGGATAACATCGGGCGTCATGGAGAATTTCAAAACACTAAGACCCAATTCAAGCTTCCTCTCTTGTTTTCTACACCGAGCATTGCTCACGTAGACTTAGAGTGTTGGCTGAGTTGATTCTTGCGTTTTGGATTTGCTCATGGTTGGAGATCTATTGAATTTATTCTGATTGCCAACAAACCCAAAGGGGGAGATTGTTGGAACCATGTTTTTCAAAGAATGATTTGGTGTATGGTTTGTGTTTGTTGTCAATCCTCAGTGGAAGTTCCGAATGTGTTCCAGCAAAGTGATCATACAGTTCAAGCAGACAACAGTTTTGAAGGTGGCGCTGTTTCCCAGTGTTTGCCAAATTTTTGGGCCTCAAAATCGGAAAATGAAGACATGGATTGTCTGCAAAAGGAGCTTCGCAGAAAACGGAAGTGGTGCGCGAAATATAAGAGGCTTGCGCGAAAAACTTAAGTTAGGCGCGGAAAACAGCGGGATGCGCGAAATAGTTTTTTCGCGCAAACAGTGTTTCGAATTCAGAGAGGTGAAAAATGGCAAAGGCATGGGCTGCGCGGAAAATCAGGGATGTGCGCGAAATACTTAAGTTGGGCGTGCAAAACAGCGGGATGCGCGAAATAGTTTTTTCGCGCAAATGCTGTTTCAGAATCAGTATGGTGAAAGATGGCAAAGGCATGGGCGGCGCGGAAAATAAGGGTTGTGCGCGAAATACATAAGCTGGGGGAAAGATTACGCGCCAGATGAGAGATTTTCCGCGCCGAAGGGGATTTTGCGCGCAGTGGTCTCAGTCGCCTATAAATATGAGGTGACCCCCTTCATTCGGTGGGTTGGAAGACTTAGAGAAGATCCGAGGTCTGATGCGCGAAAAGGATCGCGTAAAGGAGCTTGCGCGAAATATTTGGAGTTGCGCGAAAAAGGGGATTTTTGCGCGAAATATTTTTCCGCACCAAAAGAAAATGTTGCGCGCAATAGGATGATTTTGCGCGCAAATGGTTGATGTCTCGCATACTTCTCAATAAGGTTTGTCTGCACATTTTGGTTATCCAGTTCAGTGGTTCTGTGCGTTCTAGTGCATCTCTTCCGGACTTCGATGCAAGCAGAGTCTCGTGCTGAGCAGAGGCAAAGACTTCAATGCAAATTTATTGAAGAGACCTACACGTCTATAAACTGAGTGAGACTTAACCAATGGCAGTGAGCCAGGGGGAGTCAACGGGAGTGACCCGAGGGAAGCAGTGAGCTATCCCTAAACCTTATGTAAAGGCAGTCAGCCTGGGACAGAGTGTCTGTACCCGAACTTTTGTATCCGCAGCTAGTGAAGCATAGTGGATTTAGGTACGACCGGCAACCTGTCGGCGTATGCTCCTTGGACGTAGCCCTTAGTGGTGAACCAAGTAAAAATGACTGTGTCTTCTCTGTGCATGTGAATGTTTTCATTTTGATCGTAATCATCATACAGGTTCAACAAGTTCCTACCAACGTGGGAACAAGATCCAACAAAGTAGAAGAAAAAGTGGTCACCCTGATTCACCCCTCCCCTCTCAGGGTGTCCCGGGGTCCTTCAGTTTCTTCTGATTCATGTTTCTATTCAAAATATCAGTTAATTAAGTGAGAATAGTCCTATGGTTCTTATATAATACACAAATTAGGTTGGACATATCATTTTCTCAATCTTAAGATTTCTCATTGCATTGGTTGTTTGCTTGGTTCCTCGTATTTACAACAACTAACTAAATTTAATGGAAAATTAAGGATGGGAATTTTCAAACATTTAAACATATAAAAGATAAATAGTGAACATTTAAGGGATAATTCCTCAATGAAAATTTTCCTTATCCTATTAATTTATATGTTTTAATCTATGTTATCTATAATATATTTACTTGCACTAATTTTCATAGGTATTTTTCCTTTCATATTTTTTTATAAAGTGATTATGAATTTTCTTAAACATATCTGTAGGGAGTGTCAGACTTGGTGTGAAGTAAGGCATCATGCCTCATTTTCATTGTATAAAGATTCCTCTAATATCCCATTCCTTTTCATTTCATTATAGAATAAAATAAAAATAACCATTATAATCTTTTAGTTCTTATTAAGTCTTATGTTTCCTAATGTTTTTCTTCATCCTGTCTATTGTGAGGGTTGAGACAAAGTGATTCTATGACATGTGTTTTTTCTTTAGTATTCTTAATCTATGTTCACATTAACTAAATCCCGGACCTCACTTATGTCATCGTAGTTAAATCATTATTATTCCAATATAACTCATTCCTAATAAATTTAAGAATAATTTCCCATTTTTATAGGTTTGTTACCCCTCTATCCTCAAATACTCTTAAATAGTTGTGATATAAATAGTTCAGGGATGAGTAAATTTGATTATAAGGGAATGTTTTTATTATATATGTTTAAATATATATCATTTTATAAATAAAAATGTAGATTTTGTTAATAAAATATAATTATATAGTTTATATTTCTTGACTATTGTATAAAATTATTACGCAATGTTTCATTTTTTTCATAGAGTTTTTTATATGTTACCCAAATTGAATATCTTGTCTTTCATTTTCAAAACATATTGAGTTTCAATCCACTATGTTTTAAAGATATATCTCAGTGTGTGACATTCCTTAATTTTTTTGGATCAAAATAAAATTTAATGTTAATTGATCTTTTCATTCTATGATTTTAATGATGGATACTAAAGTTACATTATGGGTAAATGATATATGATCAAGTATACATAATTTTTAACAATCTAGTTTATAAAATTGGATATGCACATGATACCATGAATATACTTTCTCCATTTTCATCCAATATATAAGGGATATAATATTTTACTTTATTTTATACATTTTATTATTTCCCTAAAGGGATGGGTATTCCACCCTAACTGTATTATATTTTTTCATCTTAGATTTTGGTATGGAAATAATGTGGGTAAAATAAGGTATAAATCCACAATTTATTGGAGGTTGTTTATTATGATTACTTATTATGTTTTATTTCAATTATATAACATGTTTAATTATTTATTCTCCTTACCCTTTATCATTTTATTATTATTTCATTTACTTAGTTTATGAACTATATGTAGGTTTGGGGTGGTGATTTCTTATTTAGTAGGATATAATCACACTCTATGATTTTCAATTTTGAACACATAAAAATTGCTTTTTATAGGACATGGGTAATAATAACGCATAGGGTGTTGCATTCATGTGTGAATTAAATAAATTTCACAATAATAAATTTCTGAGGACCATAAAGGTTTATTATTTTTGGAGACTAGATACATAATCATCTTATTTCTTGAAATATCTTTAACATCTCCTACAGATATCATCTCATATAGTAAACTTATTATGCATACTCTAATTAAAACCTTTTTGAATAACCTAGGAAAAGAAAATATAAGAATTTTTGGGATTGAATTATCATTAGGGTTAAACATATTTGATATTAATGAATGATCATAACTGAGCATAAAATAAACACAGAGATATGAGAACATGATCATAACATACAATAAACATACCCAATTAGTTAAGGATCATTAATCATGAATCATGACATAATTTTTTTCTAATCAAAACAAATATGTCATTAGAGTTTATAACCATCAAAAATAAATCATAATCTTTGTGAACATATCATAGACCTAATACATAAGTTTGTGGCATACACACAAGCATAGTAAATCACTTAATGAAATTTTACTCCCAAGACTAACATTATGGACAAAGTGTCATAATGGGAATGCCTACCTGGTCTTTTTAATGTAGAACCAAGTAGATATATTTTGAATCTAGTATGATTATGAGTCATAATTTTGTCATCCAATAAAATTTAGACAAGTTTAGGTAATGTTTTTACCCCTATCTCTTCGTTTCAGCTCCACATGAACCCTTTGATGATTATTATAATATCAATGTTTTTTACTCTTTAGGGGTTAATAAAGTTACTATAAAAGGAAAAGTGACCCATATGTTTACAATGATTGATATTTTTTTACCATATTACATTAAGTATGTCTTTGTGATTGATTTCAATTAAATAAAAAATAATATTGTTCAATTATTTCAAAACAAAATTTGATGTATTTGAAAGGTAAAATTTACTTTCCTTTGTTATCTTTAAAAACCCCAAACATTAATTTAAAATTATACTTAGATGTTTATTTTTGTGGGAATAGTATAGATAGGTAAATCACCTCAAGAAACTATTATTTTTTGGTAAAATCTTTAGTATCATTTTCAGTAAGAAAAAACATTATTTCATTATCAACTGCATCAGATGAATATATTACAGCTAGAAGTTATTGTGTATACGTATTGTGGATGAAACATTCCATAATAGATTATGAATTTAATTTTGATCATATATTGAATAAATGTGATAAAAAACTACTACCAAACATTTCAAAAAATCTAATAAATCATTGAGGAACAAATCACATATATGTAAGGCATTGTTTCTTAAGAGATCATCCACAAAAAGATTATATCTCTTATGAATTTGATTGTATACAAAATCTAATAACATATCTTTTCTACCAATCCATTTCTTAATTGGTTTTATTTTATCAAATATAAAATAGGATTGTAAATTTCATTTAATTTCATTTTGTTTATATGTTTCATGATTTTCTGTATGGAAATATTTTTGTTCTTTTCATAATAATTTTTTCAATTTTTTTCTAAACAAGTCACAAAGTGACACATTTCTTGTTTTTGTTATGATTAATTTTCACGTCACTATGTGTGACCCTTCATCCACCTTGAAAGAGAGAGGCTAAATTGGTATTATTTGAAAAAACATCGAACCTTTGTGATCTTTTCATTCTTCTCTCTCAAACCCTACTAGCCCATAATCCTTAAACCCAACTTCTCTTTTGTTCCATTGATTATAAAAAATACAAAGCATGTTGATAGTGTTGTAATTAGTTGTTAAAAGAGACATAGGTCATTGATAAAGGTACTTAGTGGAAAAGAAATTTATTTTATCTAGATAAATAGGATAACATGCTAGTAAAGAAAGTTATCTATCGTAAAGCTTACAAGTTTGTTTTTTATGAGAAGAGAATATAAATTTTCTTTGAGAATGAAGTGTTATAATAATATGAACTATAGTATTTAATTTCAAATATAATGAATACCTAATCCTAATTACAATGAATCAAAAGGCCTTTTAAATTTCTTCAGTGGTAATGGTCAATGTTTTTCAATATCCTCATGAGGGATGTTTCAACTTCAATACCTCAAAATATATCATTAATGGAATAATCCCTCTAAATATTATGAAATATCTTTTTGGAATTTTTGATGTGGAGAAAAAATATATAAATGATCTAGATCATGATAGTAAATTATTTTTTATGTTCTTTTAGATAGCTATCACTCAGCACCTGGGTGAGCTGAAAAATATTATATTTGTTTATTATAAAGAATAATGTCAATTGGGAATGATATATCATTCTATATATGTGTCATATTCAGATAAAATATATAAAAATATATCTTTTTGGAAGGATTTTGATTCTTTTTTTGGGAATTTGGTGTTCATTTGAATTAGGCCATGTATATTCTATGTCATGGGTTAAAAGATATTAGTCTTGGTATGTTGAAAAGAAGTCATTGCTACTGGAGATTCTTATCTAAGAAACTACTACATGTTATATCTAATGATGATATCAACATGGATCTTATTCAGATTGAGGAGGAGAAATGTTTAGCAATTTCATTTTCTAGAATTTCTGAAAGAGCTGTTACTAATGTGGTTGTGGAATACGCATTGGATTATATGGATCTCACTGATAGAAGGATATTTTAAGTGGTTATCTTGGAAGAAATTCAATATTAATATGTAGTTATAACTAAGGAATTTGTTCAAGAAGTGGAATTTTTAGTGCATCAGGATTTTATTCAATCACTTACAATTTACACGGTTTTACCACATGTTGTATCATTTTATGCAACCTGTGAAGGAATAGATAATACTATCACTAGATTAGTCAATATTATCTAGTAGATGACTATTTCTACTATTTTTGGGGTAGTTCCATTTTTCAATGTGTCCCCACCTATTGAGGATAAATGAAGAGTAATGTGAGAAATAAATTGGTTTATTAAGAATGATATTCTTGGTTATGAATAAGAAGAATAAATCATAGTATAAGAAGTTCTTTCATCAGTAGCTATAAGAAGAAAGAATAAATATTCAATTGATCCCTATCATATTTAATGCAATAATGTTTTGTATGAGAGTCCATTAGTGGATTAAAATCAAAAAATGGGTGAGAATATTGAATTGAATTCTCCTATCTGTGATGAAGATAATAGTAGTGGCATATAGGTTCCTACTAATAATGGTGTAAATTGTTGAGAGATAATTTTATCTTAGTTCTATGCATTATTAGATAAATATGTTGATAGAGTCTCGAGATGAATTTTATATTCTTTAATGGAATTTAGTATCTAAGGATGTTTTGAATGTTGTTAAGAACATGTTGGAATACTTGTATGAGTATATCAAAATAATTACAACTACTCAATAGGATCTAGTCTCCAGGAAATATTTTGATAGTTCAAAGAGAGTGATCCAATCTATTTTGGATTCCACTTAAACATTCATAGGTGTTAGAACCAGTCATGAAGGATCTACATATCAAGTGTCTAGGGAAGCTAATATGGAGGTAGTCTTAAGGGAAAGTGAAACCTTGATAGAGATAATTACATCTATACTGTGTGAGTTTCTTTCACTAAACCTTCTATAATCCATTACGAGAGATTTATTTTTTAAAATCTATAGTATACCCATCATTACTCGAAGCTCTATCCAAGGTTTGGATCAGTCATAATTTTTTTTGGGTAATATAGTTCAAGATAATGTTCCTTTTATCAAGGAGAGATCAGTGACGGATTAAAAATACTCCATTTTCATTATAAACGGATTTAGGAATATGGATGATTAATTTTCTAAAATCTTTTATTATCTAGAGGATAAGATTAAAGAGATTCACCAGTTGGTTCTCTCATCTCATTCATCTAACTCTTCCTTAGAAGAAAGAAGATGATTTTATTAAACCATTCAAAAATACTTCTATTAAGAAGGGAAATGAAGTAATTGTTGATACTTATCATGTAGTTATAGTTATGCCAGTTAGTGAGTTGGATGTGTTGAAGTTGTTGATTGATAATTATGCATGGAAGTTTGAATTTAATTGCTATATTATAAACTTTGGATAAAATACTTGGAAATGTTTTATTATCATTCTTGACTTCTATAGAAATGAAATTATGTTGTGTATAGACTTTTTCATAGATGAACTATTTTAGTTTCATGGTAGAGAATAACTTAGACCTGTAATTCTAGATCGTCACCCAACTGCCTCTCAGATCTTGAAGGAAGTCTTTGATTATGCTATAATTTATGCTAAGGAGAATCAGAAGCTACTTCCTGAATCATCAATAGATTCTCTTACTACCTCACAAAAGATTCCATTAACTCATATGGATAGATTTGATGTATCCAATGCTCAGGAAGAATCTGTTGGACTCTGGTCTAGTACGTTTAGGATATTTCATTATGACAGAGATGGAATCAGAGGTTAGTTCAGATCAAATTCATCTTTGGATGATATTTGTGGCGAAATTGTTTTTGACCCTTTACCCATATCATATTTTCCACATGGTCATCCTCAATCCTTTAAAATCCACCTCTTAAATATCATCCCTATAATGTCATGCCAAGATAATAATTACTATTTTATGTGTTGTTTACCAAATTATTTCATCTTAACTTTGGAATGATTTAATGATTGTTTCTTTAGATGTTTATTGATTGTTCTTTGAATGTTTTTCATTACTTATATTAAATTTTTATCAATTTTATTCATTTTATATTTATTTATCAATTCCATTCAAATATTTTTTCATTTCAATTCTTAATACTCAATTGCTTTATACTTGCAAATGTGTTATAGTGAATGTTTTTCTCTATTCTTTCAACATCCTTTTTGATATCACAAAAGGGAGAGTATTTTAGGGGTATTTCTAGAATATTTATGGAAATAATTCTAGAAGTTTTTGCTGAAATATCTTATAATACAACACAACATTTTCAAAAATGGAGTACTTGTAATATCCTTCTGTTTATTTACTTTTTATGTTATTTTGTCATAAAAAATAGGGGATTGTTAGACTCACTAATGTTGTTCAAATATAACTCAGAATTTATTATGTTTTGATGCTCAAAAAATACTTAATTATTTTACTGATCTATTTATCTTAATGGTTTTGGATCATATTTTATTCTTAACTCATTTTAATTCCTTGAGTTTCCATTAAAAAAATTACCTAAGGTATTTCTTTTACTTGCCTAACATTTATCCCACACACCAAATAATTCTCTTGCAATAAGTAAAAAATTTAATTTATCTCTAAAGGATTTTATCTTATGAAAGATTTACATAAAGCTATTATCTTAAGACATAATTTAATTATATTGTGTAAATAAGACTAGATCATAAATCTATGTTACATAGATAATAAAAAAACTCTATAATCTTAATCAAATTAAGTTATCTTATGGTGAATCAATATTTAAATCTTAGAGTATTTGAATATTTTATTTACCGTTGTTGTATCTTTTGAAAATTCAACTTATGATTTTTTTTTCATTAGAAAATAAGTTGTTTAAATGAGGAATGATTGATTTGGATAGAGCATATTTTTACCATAAATGGAAAAATTTTGATGAAGAAAAAATCTACTACACCCTTCCATCTCTATTCATGCCTTGTTTAGAAATATAGGGTATGCTAATTAAGTGCCTATAACATAAAATTTTGGAAATATCATTCTCTCAACCATTGGGATTTTGAATAATGCTTAATTAAAACCCAAAATATGAGATATAAAAGAAAATTTCATAGTTTCATGAATAAGAGGGTTATACATAGACATACAAGGTTATATACGAAGATATAAAAAAATAGATACAAAATATAGAGGATACACATATTGTTGCATGGTCATTTCTTGACCATATCTTTTATTATTCTTTGAATATTATAAATTTAAATTAAAAAATCTTCAAAGATGATCTTTAAAGATATTTATATTCTCTGGAAATATCTTATTCATCTATCGATTTTTGCTTTGAAATGTCTGTCAAACCAATATCAATATTTAATTTTATCATTGTATTTATATACAATCATTGTGATAGAGTGTTATAATACCGTGTATAGGTCTTATAAAGGGATATCCATGTAGAAAGCTCTTGGATATTTTGTAACATCCACTTGTACTCAATTGGGAGGCCCCAAAGAAAAGGGATTGTATACTAAAAATCATCACACTCAAGCAGTAGAGTGTTAGTGGAGTGAACTATTGGATCATTGTACCCCATACCACTATAAATTATTTATGTTATAAATTTATCTTACTATAAATCATTTTATTTATTATTTATGGAAATAGAATATTAAAATTGTTCAATGTCACAAACCCGCCCGAATTCCCTGGTATACGAGTACCCAGACTGATCCTGACATGATCTGAAGGGTGTTCCCAATCACCAAAGGATGGCGACTAGTACCTAGAATAAAACAAATTCATAGGGAATGATTTTTCCACAATAAAAATAGAACACCTAAAGATAAAAAACACATAATCAATAAGCCAGACACTCTTCAAGGAGAAAAGTATCAGAAGCAGATAAATAATGAAATAACCAAAACGATACATCATTAAAACATAACATCTACTAGGACAAAGTCATGGAAAAAATCATAGAATAAGTGGGTTACATCTCCATCGCCTCCACCACTCTAAAGTCCCACTATCATGCACACCTACCACCTCCAACTGGTGCTTTCAAATTAATTGAATCTAGAAAATCATAATCTTCAAATGTTGAAGGCATAAGTAGGGTGTGTGAAAAAAACCATATACGATAAGACCAAATGATTCCATAAGGAATACTATAAAAATAAACTAATTATGATTTTAATTTAAATAAAACAATGCATGGAAATTCATTTACGTATTGTCAACAAAACGTGCTTTCAAATTAAAACAATGGTAGATATATCAAAACAGGTGTAAATAAACCTTTTATATAAATCATTTATATAAAGTATCTAGCATGAATTATATAGTTATAGAATCAATGACATGTATATCAAATTAAACAAAAACATATTACCATGGTTATATGCTCTATGGTACTTTGGTTTTTGGGTTAAGGATCCCGACACTAATCAATCAGTATCACTACTCAATGTGTGCACACGTCCCTCAACTTAGGTTGTTGGAACTCAAATCCCCATTGGGGGAAATCAAGATGAACAATGATTATTTCTCTATTGTCATTGTCAATCTATTTCTAGAGGTTCATATCCCAATTTGATTATCCTAGTCACCTATTAACAACTCAGGCTCTCATATTCTATAATTAATCAATAAATTAATGAATTGTAATCAATCATTTCAATTTAATTCTCCATTACCATTTCAAATGCCAAAAAAAATTCAGCATTTCCTTTTCAATTCCAAATCAAAATAATAGGTTTTCACTAAATCATTCCTTTTCAAAATCATCATTCAATTAAATCATGTTTATCAAGATTTAACATTAAAATCATTTCATCAAATCATCTTTCAATACATGAAATCATTTTTCTCAATGTTCACATAACAATTTCAATTCCATTGAAATTAGTGGTTTCTCACAATTTCCATGACCCTTTAAATCAAACATCATATCTTCAATAATCCTGGTTTTTAAATAAATTAAAAAATATTTTCAAATCAATTAAAAAATTCATGGTTTCAAATTTTGGGTAATGCCTTGTGGAACTACATACCTTTAATCATGTGATCAAATTAAAACCCGTAATGGGAAACACCGATTAATAATAAAGGAGAAGGAGATCAAGGAATCAAACATAGAACCCAGATCGAAAAAATAAAAGATCTATTCCATAAAAAAATCAGGATTCACTACTCTCAAAAGTGAGAGAAAGAGGGGAGATAAAAAAATCAAATCATGAGATCAATCACATACCGAAGAGGGATTGAATCTTCCACTAGCACTTATATTCACAAGATAAGGGGTTGGAGGAGCCCAAAAAATCCTATATAGAGCCTCCAAAATCAATGGTGTTTTATTATGGTCGAATATGGGGTGATTAGAGGCTAAAACATGGGTCCATGGATTTTCTATTATAATTTTGGGATATTAAAAACCAACATGCATTGTTTCCTAGTTGGGTTTCATAGTAAGTAGTAATCATGTTCCTAAATATGGTCCCTCTCTAGGATTCTAGAAAGGGTTCATGGTATGGTCTCATGGTTAAACAAACTATGAACCAGTTGTATAAAACTCCTATATCCAATGTCACACAGTTTAGAGGAGGTAGTTTCACCGTTTTTACTAACCATGCACCCCCTTCTAGAGGACTGACATAGGTTTCATGTTTTCTTAGTCCAAACCAATAACCTTACCCTAACTATCCGTCAACCAAGAAAATCCCCCAAAATCAAAAACATAGAACCAAGGATCATAAAGTATAGTGTATTTGGAATATTAGTTACATAAAAATGAAAAATATGGAACCAAAATAAAAACATATTTTATTGAATCTTTATAATGAGCTTCTAACCTCCTTTGATCCCTTATATGTAATAGGATATCCTAGGAATACATGAACAATGGGATGAGATACAAATCTTAGTAATGGATTGAGAATGTGAATATAGTATAACACATGGGTTAGAATGCATAACATAATGATATATAATGGAATGAATAAATATATAGAAGAATAAAATATAGAATATGAAATCATGAAATCAGAGAAATGTGGAACAGATATACAATATGAAATAATCATGATTGAAGGCTAACCACCAAGACCATTTCACATGTAGGAGCATAATTCAAGTATAATGACCAAGGCCATTTCACATGGGGGAGCATGAGTCAAGGATAACTACAAAGACCATTGCACATAGAAGAGCATGAGTCACTGTTAACCATAGAGACCATTGCAAATGGAGGAGCATGAGTCAAGTATAAATACCAAGTCTATTATGTATGACATCTCATGAGACTAAATATTACCTAATGCATTGGAGCACTATCTAGGGGAACCTATCATAACATGTTCATGAATATGTGTGCCATATGAATAATATATCATAATGTCATGAACCCCTCCCACAAATTATACCCCTCCTAGGCCGACAATGGGAGAAGATAGATAGTGACCCCCCGAGCCCCACCTCTTGTAGGTCCTGGGTTGGCGACTAGCATTGAGGGTATAATAAACACAGATTTGAGAGGCCTTACCCTCTAATAGAACACATACGGAAGAGAGAGATAAGATAGACACCAACCAAATCCTGCTCATACTACAATATAAAAGAAACTCAAGTATATAAATGTAATTTTATTCAAGAACTAATACAATTGAATGGGAAACTGTAAGTACCAAAAGAAAGTAAATAGGACAACAACCACAAAGCCCAAACAGATCATCCAAAACCCCCCACTAGTAGCAACAAGTCTGATCTCCAACATGCTCCAACTGACCTGTAAATAGTTTATATATATATATAGGGTGAGTATAATAGTATACTGAGTAGGATCCTCTTCATATCCTCTTTAACAAAAGTAATGAATTCATGCTAAATCACAACGAATAACAAGTGAAACTAACTCGTCACATAAACATGTACACTATGTTCCTAGCCTCACCATTGATAATTTCACCAATAATTGCATAAAAGAGAATATAATATAATAAATAATATAATGGGGAACCTACAACCCATTCCCCACTGGTTTTACACTTTTCCTCTATTAAGTCAAAAGTCCTCTTTTGAATTTTACATCATGTTTTGGAAATCACAAATGTATTCTATATCATGCTTTGGAAATCACAATTCTATTCTATCATGTTTATCGTATCATACCATACTGACTCTGTCAATCGTATCGTACTGACTCTATCAATCGTATCGTACTGACTCTGTCAATCGTATCGTACTGACTCTGTCAATCGTATCGTACTGACTCTGTCAATCGTATCGTACTGACTCTGTCAATCATACCATACTGACTATCAATCATATCGTACTGACTCTGCTATTCAGATGTTCATTATTTGTTTTGGTACTTAGTCAAAAAACACTCATTCCATATGAATCATACTCATGTTTTACTTTTCTATATATCTCTTGCCCTAACAAAACGATGTCGTTGAGTTAGTTACGAACTAATCAAAACGATGTCGTGCTTTCTGTTTCAAAATGACCGTTGGAGGCAGTATGACCGTTGGAACCCGAGGCCTATAAATAGGAGTTCATTTGTAGCTAAGAGAACAATGATGAACAAAGAGAATGAATGAAGAGACTTTGTGAACTATAAAGATTCTAGAGAGAGATATTGTGACTTCTCTCATCTGCCTTGTGCGTCCGATCATCGTATCGAGGGCTGCCGGGGATAGGCAGACAGATGTGCCGATCATCGTATCGAGGGCTGCCGGGGATAGGCAGACAGACGTGCCGATCATCGTATCGAGGGCTGCCTGGGATAGGCAGATAATCATGCCGATCATCGTATCGAGGTCTCACCAAGGTGTTGGTGATACAGACCTTTTATCCTAGGTGAAAGGATAACCCTTCTCTTTGGGTTAAAAGAATTGTAATACTTTTTCATTTCCGATGTTGCTTGTATTAGAAAGGGATTTGTATTGTTTCCTTTCTTCTTTAAATATTCAATTGTAATTGTTTCAATTACAATCATTCTATTACTTTTTGTATTGATTGATTCTATATGCTTTAAGGTAGAATCATTCATCCTTGTATTACTCTTATTATTGTGTTCACCTTGAATACAATTGTTTTACATTATATTAGTATTATAATACATCATACCTTTTATATTCAATACAATTGTTGGTATTTGTATTTGTATTAATTTAAGATCTTTTAAACTAATCTCTTTGTTGCTAAAACTCAAAGGTTTTTAAACCTACAATTCACCCCCCCCCTCTTGTATTGTTCCATCTAATAGACTTATATCTACATATTCGATCCAACAATTGGTATTAGAGGAGGTTTTCCACTAGCTTTATTTCTTATTACTATCTTGAATACTTACTACACTAACGTGTGGAGTGGAAAAGTTGTTTTTGTATTAGATGGCAGGAATGAATATTGGATCAATAGATAATATGAATACTTCTAGACCACCAATCTTTGATGGAAATGATTATGAGTATTGGAGAGATCGTATGAAGACTTTCGATATCAATACTGGTGTAGACAATTTTATTATGCTTACTGGAGGTTACAAAATTCCTGACAAAGAAGTTAGTACTTTCACCAACCAAGAGAAGCAAGAATATCAACTGAATTACAAGGTACGCAATACTTTATTATACTCTATGACCAGGAATATATATAGTCAGATATCTTCATGTGAAGCAGCCAACTGTATTTGGAAGAAATTAGAAGTTACTCATTTTGGTACATCCAAGGTTATAGAAACAAGGAGAGCAATGCTTCGAGCAGAGTATCATGGATTTGTTTCTCCTTATGGAGAGCCTGTATGTAATGTACAACAAAGGTTTATGACAATTTTCAACAGCTTACAATCTATGGGTGAAAAAGGTCTTGATGATGAAGCTCTTGTAGATAAGATTATAGATATTATGCCAAATGAATGGGAGTAAAAAAGGACAGCTATTGATGAAAATAGAAAAGTCTCCCAGATTACTCTTGATGAACTCTTTGGAACTCTTCTACAACATGAGACATGAATGAAGAGAGATGCTAATTTCAATAAGATGAAGAATGGGAATGGAAGTGTAGCTTTTGCATCTAAAGCTAAAACACCTGAAAGACTTACAAGGTCTAAATCCATGAAAGTTGTTATATCTGATTCAAGTGACTGTAATCTTCCGGATAATGAGTCAGCTAATCTTGCTCGGAGGATGAACAAGATTGTGGGAAAGAAATATTTCCAATATAGATTCAAAAATAAAGATAGGAAAGATTCATAGGTAACTTGTTATGAATGCAGGAAAACAGGACAAATAAGGCCTGATTGTCCTTTACTAAAGAGGAAAGATAGAAAAGAGAAACACTCTGAAAGAAACAAGAAAATGTTTTTTAAGACAACGAAAGTCTTGAAATCAAATGATACATGGAGTTCAAGTGTTAGTGATTCCTCAGATGATTCTTTAGAATATGAGACATCAGGACAAAGAAATATTGGACTTCTAGCCAGACTACCAATTGAAGATCATTGTCTCATGGCTAAGGTAAATAATACTGAAGCTATTATAAATTTTTCTTTAAATACAAATTATATTGATAATGGATAATATGAATCTTCAAATGATGGATCCTCATCATCAGAGAATGATACATTACCTTCTTTTGAAGAGGTCTCCAGATTTTCTAAGTTACTTGAAAATGAAAATTCTAAACATAAAAAGAGATTTGAAAAAGAAAATTCTAGAATTTCAATTTTGACTAAAGAAGTATCAGATCTTTCTAAAGATCATGTTGTGAAAACTTCTGATTTTGAAAGCATTTTAAAAACCCTTGAGAATGTTAAATCTGATAAGGATAAACTTTCTAAGGATCTTGAAAATTTAATTTCAAAGAAAAACATTTTAGAGCCTAACTCTAGTTCAAATTCAAATGTTTTGGAAAATAAGAATTTGGTTTTAAAACTGAAGTCAGAGATTTTATCTTTGAAGAAATGTTTGTCAATCTTTGGTCATGGTAAAGAAAATTTTGATAGGATGTATTCTCAAATTAGACCTTTGAGAAATCGTTCTGGTCATGGTTATACTTATTCTAAACCTATATTCAGCAATAACTATTTTGTTCCTCAAAAAACCATTTTTTGTTCTAAGTGTCAATGTGGTGGACACTGGAGAAGAGATTGTTCTCTCAACAAAACTCAATCATTAGGATTTCATAAAGCTCATTTTGCAAAACAAATGTGGATTCCTAAAATTCTTTTATCTAACCCTTCTGGATCCAAACAAGTTTGGATTCCGAAAATCTAATTGTTTCTTTTTCAGGAAAATGAGAAGTGTACCAATAAGAACATTTGGTACATGGATAGTGTTTGTTCCCGACATATGACTGGAAACAAAGATCTCTTTGAAAAGGTTATTAAAACAAAAGGTAGAAAAGTTACCTTCGGAGATAATTCTCATGGAAAGATTGTTGGTATAGGTAATATTGTTTTTCATGGAAAAGTCCTTATTTCAAATATTTTTTTTGTTAATGGTCTTAGGAACAATCTCATCAGAAAAAGTCAATTATGTGATGAAGGTTACCTTGTGAATTTTAGAAATGATAAGTGTCTAGTTAACAATTCCAAGGATGAGTTCATTCTATCTGCCCATAGGCAAGAGAAGTTTTACACTATTAACTTAGAAGACCTTAGGAACCAAAACATACCTTGCTTAAGTGCAATAGAAGACCAATCGTGGCTATGGAATAGGAGACTAGGACACTGTAATATGAGAAACCTAAGAAAACTCTCAAAGAAAGGACTTGTAAAAGGGCTACCAGATCTTAGATATGATTCTTCAAAAGTCTGTGATCCTTGTCAATTTGGCAAGCAACATAAAACTAGCTTTAAACCAATTAATGAAGTTTCAACATCTAATGCATTACAACTTGTCCATATGGATCTGTTTGGTCCTTCACAATCTAGAATCATTGGAGACAAATACTATGTATTTTTATTAGTTGATGACTTTACTAGATTTACATGGGTCTACTTTCTCACAAAGAAATCTGAAGCCTTTTTCTTTTTCAAAACTTTTAGAGCCCAAGTTAAAAATGAGAAAAACCTACCATTGATAACTATTCATAGTGATCATGGTGGTGAATTTCAAAATTCAGATTTTGAAACCTTTTGTAGTAAGAAAGGTATTACTCACAATTTTTCAGCTCCAAGAACTCCTCAGTAAAATGGTGTTGTTGAAAGAAGAAATCGTAATCTTCAGGAAATGACTCGAACCATGTTGAGTGAATACTCAATTGCTAATTACTTTTGGGCTGAAGCTATTGTTACTTCCTGTTATACTATAAATCGTTTTTTAACTAGATCATTTCTTAATAAAACTTCTTATGAGTTATGGACTGGCCGAAAACCTAAAGTTTCATACTTCAATGTTTTTGGATGCAAAGTATTCATTCTGAATACAAAAGATAATCTACACAAATTTGCACCAAAATATGATGAAAGAATCTTTCTAGGCTATTCTACAACCTCTAAGGCTTATAGAGTTTTCAATAAAAATACTTGTACCGTTGAGGAAACAGTACATGTAAAATTTGATAAAACTAACCCTTTTGTTTTCAACCAACCCAATCCTACATCCTCATATGTGTTTTCTAAAAATGATTTCCAACCATTAGTAGAAGATCACTCTGAAAAAGAAAATGTTCAAGAATGTATTCCTGAAACATTTACCACAGAAGACATTCTACCATATGTTGATGAACAAGTTTTACAAAACCCAAATCAATTGTTTCTTAGAAATCATCCCCGTGATAATATCATTGGTGATATAAATCAACCTGTAAGGACCAGAAATTCCTTAAGAAATGAAATATAACATCTTGCATTTCTTTCCCAATTTGAACCTAAAAGGCCAAGTGAGGCTTTAGAAGATGATGATTGGATCAAAGCAATGCAAGATGAACTAAATGAATTTGAAAGGAATCAAGTCTGGACTATAGTTGATAGACCTAAAGAAACAACTGTGATTGGTGTAAAATGGGATTTCAGAAACAAATGTGATGAAAATGGAATCATTGTAAGAAATAAAGCAAGACTTGTTGCTAAAGGCTAGAATAAACAATAGGGAATAGACTATGAAGAAAAATATGCTCCTGTAGCTAGACTTGAATATATTCGTATTCTATTAGCCTTCGCAGCATATTTCAATTTCAAACTATTTCAAATGGATGTCAAATGTGCTTTTCTAAATGGTTTTGTTCAAGAAGAAGTTTTCTTCGAACAACCTCCTGGTTTTCAAGACCCAAAACATCCTGATCATGTTTTTAAACTTACCAAGGCTCTATATGGTCTTAAACAAGCCCCTAGAGCATGGTATGATAGACTCACAAGATTTATTTTACAAAACAAATATAAAAAAGGAACAGCTGATCCAACTCTTTTTATCAAAATCGAAAACAAAAATATTTTGGTTGCCCAAATCTATGTTGATGACATCATATTTGGATCAACTCAGAAATCTTTAACTGATTCCTTTGAAAATTTAATGAAATCTGAGTTGGAAATGATTATGATGGGTGAGTTAACATTCTTTATAGGTTTTCAAATTTCTCAAAAACCAGAAAGAACTTATATATCTCAACATAAGAATGTTAAAGACTTACTCAAAAAGTATGGATTTGACAAAACTAAAAGTTTATCACCCCAATTGTTACCTCAAATACTCTTGATCTTGATGAAACTGGGAAACCAGTAGATCAAACAAATTTTAGAGGTATGATAGGAAGTTTTCTATACTTGATAGCTAGTTGACACGACATGATGTTTTCTGTATACTTATGTACAAGATATCAATCTAATCCAAAAGAGTCTCACTTAAAAGCGGTAAAGAGAATCTTTCGGTATTTAAAAGACACTATGGATTTAGGTCTTTTCTACTCTTCTGGAAATGATTTTGTTTTAAAAAGTTTTTCAGATATTGACTTGGGTGGTTGTAGAATGGATAGAAAAAGTACATCTGGAACATGTCATTTCTTAGGAGATTATTTAGTTTCTTGGTCCTGCAAGAAACAACACTCAGTAGCACTCTCCACTACTGAAGCTGAATATGTAGCAGCTGGAAGTTGTTGTGCTCATGTTTTGTGGATGCAGCACACACTCACTGACTATGGTTTGGGTTTTTCCAATACTCAAATTCTTTGTGATAATACAAGCTCCATAGCTCTTAGTAAAAACCCATCACATCAGTCACGTGCAAAACAAATAGATGTTAGACATCACTTTCTTAGATATCACACACAAAAAGGAGATATTGTTTTACAATTCATCGGAACGCAAGAACAACTTTCTGACATTTTTACAAAACCTTTACCTTCCGATAGATTTGAATTTATAAAACAGAAGCTAGGAATGATTACATTAAAATAATCATTCATATCTGCTTCCTGTTTTACATCTCTCCTAATAGTAAGAAACTCCTCGTAGAAAGGGGGAGGACATTTCTTTCTGTCTTTATGTTTCTTTTTATCTTATGATCTCTAACTATTTACTCTTTGGATTGTGTATTTTTTTCCCTATTTATCGTATTGACAGTTTTTATCATATCATTCATTTTTTCCTTCTGTTTATCGTATTGACAGTTTTTATCGTATCATTCATTTTTCCCTTCTGTTTATCGTATTGACAGTTTTATCGTTTCGTTCATTTTTCCTGTTTATTGTATTGACAGTTTTTTAGTATCATTTATTGTCGACCGATGATGGTAATCAAATTCTTTTCCATCGTACCAATCAATCTTGGTATTGAATCGACTGATGATGGTATTGAAATTCTTTTCCATCGTATCAGTCAATCAATTGTTTTGTATCAACCGATGATCGTATTGAATATCTTTTCCATCGTATCAATAGTATTATATCAACCGACGATGGTATTGAGATTGTTTTCCATCATACTGCCAGTTCATGGTAACAAGATTGTTTTCTATCGTACGGTCCATTTATAGTAATGACTTTGTTTTCCATCGGCATGATGATGTTTTTTTCCTTACGATTGTATTTTTCATTTGATTTCTATCAAAACCAACAATTACCTTATCCTCTTGGACATGTATTTTTCATTTTTTTTATTTTGTTTCCTTTGTTTTAATCCTAACCATTGATCTGGTTTTCTCTAATCTTGACCGTAGAAGATCAACGGTCACCCCTTTTCGACCGTAGAAGATCAATGGTCACCCTTTTATTGCCTATAAATAGCCCCCACCCCTCGCCAAACCCACATTGAATTTTCAGGATTTGAGGCGAAGCTCTGCTCCACCAGCTATAAATCATCGTACGATCTTCTCATCAGCATCACCATTATGTCTCAATCCTCTGCTAATACTCTCGCCGAAATGTCTTCAAAGACTTTTACAGAGAAAGACTTTAACAGAGAAAGGTTATTATCTCGAGATTTTTTTGATACGTACGATTCCACAATCAGGAGGATCATTTTGTTTCAAGGATGGGAACATCTGTGTGTTGAAAAGCCTAATATTCAAGATCCAGTTCTTTTTGATGAAGTTTTTCAGTTTTACAAAACCGTTTCTTTCGACAAAGATATGATTATAAAGTTCGCTGTGTATGATAGAAAATTGTCTATGTCTGTGAAAAAAGCGGCACATTTTCTGAATGTTTCTATAGAAGGGGATTCTTTTTGTCCATCTCACAAACTACAAGAAGAAGTTGGTACGTTTAATAGAGAAAGTGCTGAAATGTATTTGTTTGTTATTAATGAGGAAAAGAGAAAAGTGTCTCATCTTTCACTGGACAATATTTTTGTTGCTTTATGGATGCAAGGTATTCTTATCACAAGGAAAGGGGATAGAGAAACTCTGAAAGTTTCTGATATTTTCATGCTTGACTATCTTGTGAATATGAGAAAAGTAAATCTCATGGGGTATGTTTTTGAAACCATTAAGAATGTCAAGACCTGAGGGATTAAGTCCCAGATGATTATGTATCCAGCTATCCTTACGAAGTTCATTTTTGAGAGTATGAAGTTTTGTAACATTCCTTTGAAAGGAAACCCCATGGATTTGAAGCCCTCATGGATTAATAAGAGTACGACGAAAAAGCTGAATGTCTGTTTTGATCTGAATTCAAAACTTTTTGTCAGAGATATAAAAGGTGAATTGGTTCAGAATCACTCGGCACCTATGCCAGCCAAAGACATTCAATCTACCGGTGTTACTCAAAAGTCTGATCCGCAAACCAGTTCAAAGCCGAAGAAGAAGCCAAGGTACAGTAAGGAGGTTGTAGCAAAATAGATAAATGATACGGAACAGAGAAAGGAAGGTGATCCGATGTTTGGTCTTGACCCTGCTGAGGCTTTTGCAGAAAGAGTAAGGGTATAAGAAACCCTTCAGGATGAAAAAAAAGAAGGTTCTTTTAAAAATAAAGGCTCAGGACTTTGATGTCTCTAAAGTCTTGAAAGCGGTTGAGGATACTAGTGCCCAACTAACAGAATAAGTGAACCAAGATCCCATCGTACAGAGTCTCCCTGAGAAAGGAAAACAAAAACAAGTGATAGAAGAGATAGAAGAAGTAGAAGTAGAAGAAGGAGACTTTCTTTTAGAATTTCTTCAAAATTCAAAGAAGAGTAGAGACGAATTGGTTCAAAAGCTAAGTGAAGGTGTTCAACAAACTCCTCATGCCGATCAGGCCCAATCTCCAGACAGAATGTCTTTTCAAGAAAGGCAAGGTGATCAATCCTCTCATTCTGATGAAGTTGTTGTTATTAGTGACAAAGTGGAAGAAGAAAAGAAAGCAGAAAGAAAAAGTGAAAGGAAAACAGCCAGTTGTTGACTCAAGCAGATCCTATGAACTATCATCGTATGATGAGGATACTGATTCAGAGCATACAATCTCTCTCAAGAAGAGTGATTACATTGTTCATGTTTTGAGAAGGGTGGAGAAAACCACTCCTTATTTCCCGAGGCTGGAAGGGAAGATTGATTTTATTACTGAAAATCAAAAGAAGAAGTTTGGCTCTGTAAAAGAATTGAGGAAGAATGTTTTGTCAGTAGAAGCCGATTTGAAAGTTCTATCAGAAAGTTCGGTTGCTCATAAAAAGGCTTGCAATAAGGTGACCAAGTGGTCGACAAAAAAGAGAGCTCAATCAATGATCATGAAATTGCTATTGATGATATAATAAGGTTATCAAATGAGCTTGAAATTGCTTTCAATAATCTTGACAGAGAAATGGTTGAAAGGTTAAATCTTTTGTCTTCTCAAAGAGCCGATGTTCCTGCAGTGAATGATTTGCAAGATAGAATGAATGTTTTTCAATATGAATTCTCGAAGGTTTCATCTTTCAAAGATGAAATGGTTTTGCCGAAGAATCAAAATTCTATGTTATCCAAAGATAATAAGAATTTGCAAAACAGAATTGATACCCTTGAAGAAGTAATCAGTGTCCAGGAGGAGACTATCAGAAATCAAGATCAGATTTTTGTGGACCAACAAGAGCTTCTCAAACCGGAAGGCACCATCCTATATGGAGATATTGAGATAAGAGACATGCAAAGATATATCTTGATCTTGAACTCAATATATTGTTGTGCAGGTAATGCTACAACCACTTTTGAAAAAACATTAGGGTACTGTTCCATGACCCTGGTAAATTACAAATGTTAAACTTCCTATAAAATCAGTAGCAGCTCAGCCAAAAAGGATGAAAAGGACGGAACATGCCTTTAACCCATCTGAGGGTCTCGCTCACCAATAAATACTATTTTCTCTCCATTATCATCGAAGAAAACAACCTGCCTCTTGAGGCAATCCATGATAGCATATATTGAATACAACTAATCCATGACGAGGATTATGTTGTATGGTTATATCTATAAACATGGGAAATCTCCCCACAAGCGATGCTACCCCAATAGTAGTTCATAATCTCTACATAATTCTAACATGTCAGCTTAACCTCCAACTAGCATAATCAATGCCAAGGGCATTATAAGTCTCTCTACCTCAAGTCCTAATGCATGGATAAGGGAAGGTGATATGATACAGTGCATCTCTCATGGATAAAATAAGACATGTACCCAATTAGAAAATAATAAAAGGGTACCTCGAATGGCATTTGGGTCGCCTGGAACAAGCATCACAAAAGCATGAAACTGACCAAGACCTACTTCGTGGCCTCTATGACCATACTGACGACCACCTCCACGGTCGTGATCTACTCCCTAAGGATGGGGAGCATCCCTAGGCTGTCCAATGCCTACCCCATATTCTCTAAGATGAAACTTACTTAATGGAGGAACCTAAAGTGCAACTCCTATAACACACTGACTACTCAAAAAAGTCGGGAATGCTTACTGCTAATGACCTTAGCCTCCACAATAAAAACAAGTGTCTGATCCCTTGTCATAGGCTTGAGAGATGCTACCCCCATAGAAACGAGAAATTGATGGATGAGACTTAGCCCCAACTAATTAGGATTTCTTATGACCATAAAATTGGGAACCCTGGACCACAAATTAGCTTTGTGAGGAATCCTAATGACTCCCCTATCATGAAAATCCAGTTCTGGCTAACGTACTCTCGATGACCTCAACTCTCACCAACACCTCGAATTACGTCTTCAACATAAACGGGGTGAACTGGCACAAGATCTATGGATTCAAAGCCTCTTCAAAATGACTCACCCTGGCCTCCTCATTAAACAATAGGCCTGAAGCATATTGTAAAAGGTTCCTAAAATGGATTCCAAACTCTCATACACTGGAGCTCCTCTATCGAAGGGTAAATAGATCCTAGCGACTGGTTGAAATCATGGTCAAAGAAAGAAACTCAGTTCTGAACTGGTCTCATAACTCCTCCATGAGACTACCAACTCCTCACAATCTCCAAGGAACAAGAACCACCAATACCTCATTTCCCCACACAGCATTGTCATAACCAACGATACCCAGTGCTCCTTCTGAGAATGGATCTAATTCAAGGCTATCTCAACCTCCTACCACAAGTATTTTTTGACGTAATATGAAACATATACCTCATACATCTATATAATTTGGTGATAAATCTCTTAGAGTGTCCTCCTCTAAGTGTCATCGTCTTCAACCTCTTCCCTAAAATGATTTACTGGTGCAACCTACTGAACATCTTCTACAAAAACATGATAAGGACGTCAACTTAGAGCCATACTTTTAAAAGAAAAAACAATTAGGACTCCTAAAACTGGAATATGGAAGACTTTAAAATTAATTAATTGTTTTCTTTTATCCATTTTAGGTTAACCTATCTCAAGGTATACTAATTCAAACATAGGCACAATGAAGAATGATGCATGATCCTTTCCTAGGAATCTACCCTGTAACCAGTATCACGTCATTTAGTAGCCAATGTAATCTTAAAGGTCTATGAATCAGATCAAAGGGGGCCCTAAATAGCCATGTATCGACCAATATCCCATTTTTATAGTGCTTATTAAACATAGATGACATTATTTACCTACCATCCCTTGCAACCTCACCTGTTCCTAACTCCAAAATCCATCATATCCCTTAACTAGACCTCTAATACCACTCTGTCATGACCCCCTCCCCACAAAGTGTACCCCTTCTGGGATAGAAATGGGGGAAGAGAGATAGTGACTCCCAATTCTCACCTCTAGTAATCCTTGGGTTGGTGACCAACACCAAGGGTATAATAGACACATAGATGGGAGTCATTACCCTATAAAAGAACACTTGTGGAAGAGAAAGAAAAGATAGAAACCAACCAACTCCTGCTTAGAAAACAATACAAAAGAAACCCAAGTACATAAATGTAATTTCATGTAGGAAATAAAACAACTAAAAGGGAAACTATAAGTACCAAAAGAATGTAAAGATTGTGGTGACCATGAATCCCAAACAACTCCTGCAAAACCCCCAACTAGTAGTAACCAGCCTGATCTCCAACCTGCTCGAACTGACAAGAAAAATAGTTTATATATATGTAGGGTGAGTATAATAGTATTCTCAGTAGGATCCTTCCAATATCCTCTCGTGAAAAAGTAAATAAATATTGCTAATTCATAGCGAACAATAAGTGAGACTAACTCATCACATAAATAGGTATAATAATTTCCCAACATCATCATGGATACCCTTAACAAGTATTGAATACAAGAGAATATAATATAATAAATAATATCAAGGTTACCCCACTACCACTTCCCTACTAGTTTTTTGCTTTTCCCTAACATCGCACATCCTAGATATCTCACTTCAAAACAGCTAGCCCATAGACACCTAGGCGAAGCACCACAACACGCACCACATACGTCAACATGCACCTCATGCATCGCACCACCATGTCCACATAACCAATGTAACCAGGTAGTCTTCAGGATCCACCACAACCCAAATAACATGTATCATGCTTCAGGTATTATACCTCAAGTCATTACATCCCATACACTGAGTAAATATCTTCATGCCATCACATCTCATAGACGTTGTACCTATAGCTTCCCTTAGGAATATATATCAAGAATATATGTTTGTGAAATAAGCACAAGACATTATATCACTCTACACACATATATTGGAAAAAATAACTGCCATGAATACCAACACAAGTAACTACCAAGAGAAGAGAGGAGGGCCAAATGAGGTAGTCATCCATCCATCATCCCACCAAGATGTTAGGGAAAACACCCCCAGGGCTCAGAATCCCTAGGGTGACAGTTTCTCTAACTAATAGGGTGGAGTAGTATATATAAACAAAAAATGTACATAATATAATATAACTTACAAACACACTATGGGAATAACCTAGTATTAGACTCAACAACAGCTAACATCTCTCAGACTATCTACTACCACTACTAAGACAAGATATCCTATGAGCACACAACCATTTATAGTGCTACATTATGTTAATTTATCCCTTTTAATTAGTTTCACTTTATGTGAATTAATTCTTTAACAATTAACAACTTAGAAATTACATATCATTAATATATAGATAATGATCCATGCCCTACAGGCATAACAAAATTGAGCCCACAACTTCTCAGAAATTTAACCTCGATATTACATCCCAGCAAGCTCCAACCCCATGGGTTAAACATTTATTCATTTATTAAACAACATTACAACTTTCCATAATTCTAGGTATTCTAGAAAAACATTATAATCTACCAAACATAAGGGGATCAACCCGCTGAGTAGATGAACTACCCATCAAGTATTTTCCACCTATGGCAGGAGCATAGACCCATCCAACCATGATAATCTAAACATGAAAATCACATGACATACCCTATGTGTCTTCACCTCCCTTGGAAGGAGAGTATGAAAAGACTATCTGCCTCAAGCAGTAGGGAAAGTAAAGTAGGTAAAAAACAACAGATTCAACAAGAATCAAACTTTCATATTAATGGTTAATCCTAGCTTCAACCTTTTACATCATCTCTGATATCCACCTCAACACCACATGCAAAAACCGATGCATCTCAACACCCCGACATCAATTGATGCCACAACAACCGGGCCTTCATACCCCATGTACCACAACAGCCAATGAGGATTAGCCATCACAGGCCCACATAATATATGGTCCTCCCTAAGCCACAACCACAACAACCCTCCATGCATAGCCATATCAGAAGTAGAAAAAAACAAACATATCAACTAGTCTCTTAACCTTAAAACAAGGCATTCAACCTTCACACATAATGAGATCTCACGACTCCAAAGCATAAATCACTATGCCTTTATAATAATGATGGAAAATAAGGCCCTATAAATACATTATATTTTATAAAATTACTGATTCACGCTCAAATTTACCCAAGAGATGAAGGTAGAATGGTCCTTGTTGTTTAGCTTAGGTTGTCGAATCCTCAGAGACCTATGAAGAAACCTATAGACACGTTCATTATATGGAATGTTTTTGGATATGAAGTGGCCAAAATGGGTTGATTTTAGATGGTTTTATTGGATTACTAAAATATTTAAGTGAATTAAATTTAAAAAAATGAGTTGATCCTAGGTTATCGCTTGGGGTGATTGGACGTATTCCCTTTTCAATGATTTTAATTTCATATATTTGAGATGGATTCATTTAAGAAGATCAAACAACATCATCATGTACTAGTTTAATACCTACACACTTTAATACTAATCAACTATACACTTGAAGGATCAATATTTTGACCACTTCAAGGTAAATGTTCATATTATCAGCTGAAGTGTGTCGCCTTAAATTCAACAAGGATGGTAGAGTTTTAAAATCATCAAATAAAAATATAAATAAAAGAAGTGATTAGACATTAATGGGGTGACAAATAACATCCAATACAGACCTTTTGTACTCCCTTGAATCAACCCATAAGTGGATTAACCCTCAATTTATTCTATGGTTTCAATGGAAGCGCGAATTAGACTCATGAGGGGGAATTGAAGATGTAAAGACAACACTAAAAAGAAAATGATCACTCCACCATTGTGTAAATAACTTCACAAAGTTTTGTGCGAATAAATTCACACCATGAACCAAAGGTATCAATGTGATATGAAGAACTATAGAATAAGAGGAAATTAAGAACATTTATTAAGAAACTAATGTGAATTGAAAAACTTACATGTGAAAGACAAACTCAAGACAAAAAAATCACAGTATAACATTACAATTTAGTAAAGAACCAAAGATGATAAAATTATCCCTTAAAAATACCGTAAATAGGCATTTTGGGAGCCTTGGGTCGATCCTCAAATAGTATAATGCATTCCACATGATTATGGTAGGCCTAGGGTGGTGGAAAACTTGTTGAACATGGATTTTTCCACTCTTGACCTGAGGTGACAGCCATCTTGCATCTACCGAACATACGCACTAGTAAGAACTTCTTGATGGCCGAATTAGAGTGGGGAATAGAATAAGAAAATGGATCTCCGGATATCTTATAACCGCCTATAAAATATGGGCCAATTTGGAGTTGTGGATTCTGTGATATGATTATATTTGTAGGATTTTGTTCTGGGCCATAGAATCTGGACCAGAATTTTATCTCCAATTTGGGCCGCATTAATGACCACCATGGAGGCCGAATTAGCACTGAATGATGAATAATGATTTTTTTCTTCTACATGTATTCTATCATTCCAAAAAATTTAGGATTCATGTATCCTCTATGTTGGGCCCCAAATTCTCTTCTGTGGGATGATGTCCAATCTGACTTCTCCAGAATTGTTTCCTGTCATCACAAAATATCCCCATCTTCTTCCATGAATTATTCATTGGTCCTTGAATGAAACTTGTTCATATTGAAGTGTAGATATATTTCCCAAAATATAAAATTAAAATATTTATAAATACATTCATTAAAATTAGATGAATCACTGGGTACATAAAATCATGTTAAAAAATGTACCACATAATAGTGCATTTTAAAAAGGAATTAAAATTATAATGTTAAATGATGTTCAAAGTGTAAAATGCAGAAAAATGGTGTTTATGAATAATAAAGAACATTAATATTATATATATTAACAATAAATATTAGCCTCATTTAGTGGCTAATCTCACCCCCCAACTTGAGATTTGTTAGTCCCTAGAAAAATGTATCTCAACAATATGAAATTCGAATTTTCTTTTCAAAAAACATTTTAATACACAATGATCACCATAACCCTTATACAAAAAAATCATAAAAACCATCAAAATATTTAAATACAAGATAGTTTTATAAGCAGATATCAATCCCACGCCCATTCCATTGTTCAAATTCCTTGCCATATTTCATCCAATATCAATTAAGTACGAGGATGTGTTGGGTATCACAATAGACACGAGGATGCATCTTTATTCAAGGGGGAAATGATGGAAGAACTAGGTGGAATCGAATTTCAATATGAAGATGAGTATTTAATTTTTTTTATTGTATAAATTTTTTTGTTTTTTTTGTTTTGGAAATTTTTCCCTGCTAATTGAAATTGCACTCAAAAGAGTCAACCCATGTAGTGAGACTTTTCCAATGACTCCCAGGCTCGAAGAACATCGGGAAACAAGTGAAGAACACATACTTGGGCATCATATCGAGTTAACTCAGAAAAAAAATCAAATTTCAAAAACTAGAGATAAAATTACTAGCTCTGGACCAGAAAACTATGAATTCACGATCTCTGAGTGCCGAAAGCCACGCATTAGGTCATTTCATTGCTTTATGCACAAATTTATTGTTTTTTTGAATAATCATATTAAAACTAAAATTGTCACCAAACCAATGTTATTTATTTGGGGGACCCCATGAACTCAAAATAATACCCCACTATCCAAAGGAAGTGCATTGTGATTCTTTTTTTATTTGGATGAAAATATAAACAATGAAATATCACATTAGACAACCAAACTTTCCAAAATCTATTCTAATGAAATTATACAAGGATTAAAATCAAAATCGGGGCTTGCTAAATTAATTGATATTCAGTTTAAAAGTGTTCAATGTGTATTACCATGATCAAAGTTAAAAGAATTTCTTCTTCCATTTACATAAATTTGTTTCAAATCATTTATTTTTTTTCTTTTCTACACAGAAGAAAATTTATTTATTTCATCTCCCCCAAGATAAAATAACATTGTCCCCAGTGTTTGAAGAAAAGAAAATTTCGAAGGAGTAGAGGCAGATAAGGGAATTTTGAAAAGGAAATTTAAATATGAGGATCATGGAATGATGTACCATAGTGGTTGAAGTTGTAGTTCTTGCTGCTCCAATTTAGTATTTTGATATCCATGTCACTTTCAGAGTTCCCTAGAAGAAAAAGAAAAAAAAACAAAAAACAAAAAACAAAAAAAAACAAAAGAAAATTATATATATAATAAATAAAGTAAAATATAAGTATATATATATATAAATTATAGAATAATGAAACACAAAAGGCCATAGGTCAGTGGTAAGTGTGTGCCCATGTCTCACTTTGGTCCCAGGTTCGATTCCATGTGGATTCACCGGTTGTGACGAGGATTGACCCACGACCTATGACATGTCCCTTTTTTATTTATAAATATATATATATTTTTTGTATTTTTATTTTAACTTAAAAACACATAAAAATAAAATGAACTGATGATACATTGTCTTCTTTCTAAATTTATAGGTAAGGTATTACTCAAGTATCACACCAAGTGACACAGAGGAATATGGTGCTCCCCTTTCATACGCATCAATACTCATAATAGAAGAACAGGTCAACAATATATATTTTTTAATATCAAAATGATTGAATTAATCCTATTTGAAAAATAAAGATGACATTAAAACCATGGGTTTCCTCCCATGAAGTGCTTTTGTTTAATGTCATTCGCTCGACATGATTCCTAAATCTATCAACTTTTTTTTGTTCATAGGATGACTCAATTAACTCAACCTTTATTTCCTGTTTATTGAATGATTAAATGAATGGTTTTAACCTATGACCATTAATCTTGAAAATGTGACCACTAGTGGGATCCTGAATCTCTACTACTCTATGGGGGTACACATGAGGCACAATGTAAAGACCTGACCATCTAGACCATAACATTCCTAGGTGTAAATGATGTTTTGAACTATATAAGAGCACAAATTTCCCAGGTTCCAAATGTTTGAATTTGATATTCCTAGTTTGGTAGGCTTGAAATCTAGCTTTATTGATCCTTGAATTTTCATAAGCCTCCATCCTTAGTTCCTCATGTTCATTTAGATCTAATTTACTTTTTGTTTCAGCCAATGAGTGGTCATAATTTATTTTCATAATTGCCCAAAAATACTTATGCTAAATTTCAATTGGTAAATTGCATGCTTTTCGATAAACCAACCTATATGGTGACATTCCTAGGATGGGTTTTTATGCTGTACGATATGCCCAAAGTAGATCCAAGAGTTTCTCAGACTAATCTTTCCTAGAAGGATTGACATTTTTTTCAAGAATATTTTTAATCTCCCTATTCTCTAACTCAGTTTGACCATTGGTTTGAGGAGGGTATGCAGTGGAATCCTTGTGATAAATACCATACTTAGACATGAGTTAAGAGAATGGACGATTGCAAAAATGGGTTCCTCAGTCACTGATTATAGCACTAGGAATTCCAAATCGAGAAAATATTTTCTCTTTTAGAAATCGGATCACAACATGATGGTCATTAGACTTGGAAGGAACGACTTTACCCCCTTTTGAGACATAATCAATAGCTAAGATGTTGTAGAGGCATCCACTAGAGTTTGAGAAGGGACCCATGAAATCTATTCCAAAACAGTCAAATATTTCAATCACTAAGATGGGAGTGAGTGGCATTTGATTCCTTTTTGTGATGGACCCTCATTTTTGACACATATGATAACTTTGAAAAAATGTGTAGGAGTCCCTTGAGAGGGTGGTCCAGAAGAGACCACACTGAAGAATCATATAAGATGTCTTCTTAGTGGAAATGTGACCTCCACATGCCTCATTATGATAGAATTTATGGATGGACTCTTGTTAAGATTCAGGGACACACCTTATAATGACTTAGTCAGGGCATAACATATAAAGGTATGGATCATCAAACACATAGTTTCTAACATCAGAAATAAATTTCCTTCGAGCATGAGTCCCTAGGCATTTTGGAATGACTACTGTAACAAAGAAATTGGCTATGTCAGAATACGAAGGACAGTCACTCATAGAGTATAGGTATTCATCAAGAAATGAATTAGACACAGAAAGGTGATTTGAGTTGTCTTTTAATTCCATCTTAGAGAGGTGGTCAGCTACAAAATTTTCAACGCCCTATTTAACCTTGATTGTGAGGTCAAATTATTATAAAAGAAGGACCCACCTAATCAGTCTGGCCTTAGAATCCTGTTTTTTGGAAGAGGTATTTTAGTGAAGAATGGTCAGTGAAAATAGTGATGCAGGATCCTAAGAGGTAGGACCTAAACTTCTCTAAGGAAAGCAGAATAACAAGTAACTCCATTAAAGTAGTGGTGTAGTTGATTTGGGAATCATTTAAGGATTTTCTTGCATAAGCAATGACATAAAGAGGTTTATCATAATGTTTTCATAAAACATATTTTACAGAAAAGTCACTGACATCACACATAAGATCGAAATGAAGGTTTCAATTTGGAGATTTCAAAATGGGAGGAGAGGTGAGAGAGGATTTAGGGGTTGAGAATGAACCCACACAGCTTTCTGTCCAAGGAAATGGAGCATCCTTTACTAGGAGAGCACAAAGGGGATGGGATATTGAACTAATGTACTTGATGAATCTTCTATAGAAACCATCATGTCCTAAGAAATATCTCACTTCCTTGATAGTTTTGTGTGATGGAAGGTGACAAATGATATCGAAATTGGCTTTATCAACTTCAATACCCCAACCTGAGACCAAATGGCCTAGAACTAGTCCCTCTTTAATGATGAAATGTCATTTTTCCCAGTTTATGACTAGATTCATTTCTTCACATCTTGACAAGAGTCTCTCAACATTCCTCAGACATCCCTCAATTTTATCCCCAAAGATAGAGAAGTCATCCATGAAGACCTCAAGAAAATCCCCTACCATGTCTGAGAATATTAACATCATGCACCGCTGGAAGGTTCAAGGGGAATTGCATAAAATGAAGGTAATGTGTTTGAAAGCAAAGGTCCTGAATGGATATGTGAATTTATTCTTCCCTTGATCCTCTAGGGAGACCTCAATTTGATTATACCCTGAGAACCCATCTAAGAAAGAGTAGAAGGCATGACATGCCACTCTCTCAAGGACTTGGTCAATGAATGGTAAGGGTAAATGGTCCTTCATGGTGAATGATTTTAGCTTCCTATAGTCAATGTAGACCCTTCGTCCACTACTCACCCTTGTTATAAGAATCTCTCTATCCTCATTGGTTATCACTATGATTCCAGCCTTTTTTGGAACCACTTGGGTTGGGCTGACCCAATCACTCTCAGCTATGGGATATATGATACTATCTTTTAACAATTTTAGAAGTTCTTTTCTTACTACCTCCATTATATTAGGATTGAGTCGTCATTGAGGTTGACGACAAGGAATTGAATCAGATTCCAGAACAATCCTATGAGTCCCGATAAGTGGGCTAATACCAGGAATATTATACATCGTCCAACAAATGGATTTCTTATGTTTCCTAAGGACATGTAGAAGCATCCTCCTTTGATTGGTTCAAGAGAAGAATAAATGACAATAGGATGTGTTTGATTTTCCCCTAGGAAGACATACATGAGTGAAGTTTTAAGTTCCTTCAATTGAAGATCACGTTGGTTCAGAATTTCAGTAGAATATTGGTACCTTGGATCAATATCAATTTCTTTTTTAGAGTTTCATATATGATTGATTCCACACATATAGAAGTTTCAGCTACACCATTGGTTTGATCAGATTTAGGGAATGAAGTTTGATTGGTCTCCATGAATGTCGTTTGCTGAATGTTTTCACTGATTGTTGGACCTAAGGCTTTATCATAAGAGAAATTTGAAAATGATTCAAGCCAAGGAGTTAAACTTCCTTTATATGAACAAAGGAAATCAATCTCATCCTAACTTAAACATCTATCAAATATTCCTTTATGTTCTATGGATTCATTATCAATTCTTCCTATCATGTTTAATTCATGAATGTACTCATCATCCCTAGTTTTGAGCTTGCATTATAGATGTTCAAGTCTAGACTCATGTTTCAAAAGGTGATGGTCATGTTCCCATTTCGAACACGGATAAAAGAGTTTATTGTTGAAAGGAAAGGATGACCAAGGATGATTGGGGTTTATTCCTTATTTCCTAAGCTTGGATGGTTGTCAAGGACAATGAAGTCTGTAGGGTAGATGAAGTTTTCAACCTTTACCAGAACATCCTTTAAAATCCCCTATGGAACCCTAATGCTATGATCAACAAGATGAAGTGTGACAGATGTGGGTTGGATATATTCTAGGCCTAAATGGCCATACACAGCATATGGGATGAGATTGACACTAGCACCTAGGTCACACAAGGCCTTGACAACTTTTCTCTCTCCTATTTCAAAATTGATGTAAGGGAAACTCGAGTCTATAAACATAGGAGGAATGGTCCTTTGAATGGTGGTACTCACATTAGCAGCCAAAAGGACTTGGTTTTTAGGTGAAAATGTTATTTTAAAAGAGCACATGTCCTTTCGGTACTTTGAGTAGTCAGGTAAGGTTTGGATGGCATCGAGAAGGGGAATGTTCAACTTGACTTGTGAGAAGATTTACCTCAATATTTTACTCCATTCAGGCTTGGTATTCCCCCTCAAGTGTTGAGGAAATGGTACAGGTTGTGGGGTTGTTTGTGGAAGAGTTGTTTCATTAACATTTTTATGAGTTTCCTCAGTTTGATCTTATGGTTCATTTGAATTTCCATTAGATTTTGAAGCGTCACATGGTTTTTGACTTATTTGTTCAGGTTTTTCAATTGTTTTCCCACTTCCTAAAATAGTCACAACCTTTAGTTGTTCATGAGTTGTTTGAGTACAACTTGACTCTCCCCTTGAATTTGAGGATGGCACCACCTGATTAGGCATGGGTGCCTTTCCTGTTTTGTTGGATTGATGTTCTTTTTTAAGGGAAGAGACTTCTGAGTTCATCATTTCCATTTGTTTTCACAGTTGTTCTAGTAGGCATTGTGGAATAGTTTGGGATGGTGCTTAAGAAGATTAGTTTGTCCTGGGGGGATATTTTGGAGGTGGGATGGTTTGTTGAAAATGGGTTGGTAGCTATTGGTATTGGATAGGTTGGGTTTGGAACTAGTTATGGGTTTTGTAGTTTTGATAGGGGTAAGTATTTTGTCCCTGTGGTTGGATAGGATGTTGGTTATCTTTCCAGCGGAAGCATGGGTGGTCATTATACCTTGGGTTAAAGTTGTTTTTGTATTGAGGCTTTTGAAAATTCAATACATTACTTCCACTGGGGGTACTCCTAAAAGAACATCCTTTATGGATGGAATGGTAGGGTAGTTGTCTATCTTATGGTCATGTTTGCCACAAATTGTGCAAATAGGGTCAAAATTTTGGATTCCATGGATTTATTAAGGTCTATCACTTCAACCTTCCTATTGAGTGTTGTGAGTTTATCCCTAAGGATTTCCTCTTCTCTAAGTGTATGAATTCCAGTAGTACTTTGTTGCTTTTCAGAATAAGGTGATGTTGCCCATATTTGTTCAGAAAGGCTTTGTCGATACTCGCAAGCATCATTTGGGGCTTTGTTTTTAACGGTTTCATTACACAGCATGTCGATGAATTGTTCGTTCCCTAGAGCCAAACCTAGATAGAAAATTATCACTTGTTCTGGAATAGAAAAACGATGGCGTGGAACCATGATTAGAGTTTCCTTGATCCTCTCCCATGTTTCATATAATTACTCTCCCTCTTTTTCAAAAGCATTTTGGATGATCTTTTTAAGTGTAATTGTATTGTGGTGGGGAAAGCATTTTTTATCGAAATACATTTATAATTGGTCCTAAGAGTTGATGGATGATGGTATCAAATTGTTTAGCCAATTTTTATCTTGATTCATTAAAGAAAAAGAAAACAGCCTCATCTTAGCTGATTCTAGTTGATGTTGGGGACATATGGTTTCTACAATGTCATTGAACTCCTTAATGTGAAGGTAGGGCATCTCAGACTCCATTCCATGGAATGTGGGAAGATGGTTTAGGAATTGGGGTTTAAATATGTAGTTGGAATCTCCTAGGGAGTTTAGCCTAATGTGTGGGGGGTATTTGTCTAAGAAGGTGTGAGGCAGTCATTCATGGTTTGATCAACTACAATCACCATGTTTGGGGCTGCCTCATTTGGGTTTCCATTTTGGATTCCACCCGGGTTTATGAGTTAGTTTCATTTAAGACCTTACATTTAAATGGGCACAATTTTAGACTCTAGAGTATTAGAAAGATTAGGATCTAATGGAAAGAGTTCCCAGGGTGAACATGACTCCCCAACCCCAGGACTATCCACCCTCACTAGACAGTTTGATTGATCTCGGGTGTAGGTGAACATGCACCAATAGAAAAAAAACAAGAAAGATAAAAGATAAGAGAATTTGGATGAGAAAATAAGAAATGGGAGAGAATAGAATGGGTGTTTAGATGAATTACTTGGGTCTCTAGAAATGGTGCCAAAATTTGATTCACGTTCAAATTTACCCAAGAGATGAAGGTAGAACAGTTCTTATAGTTTATCTTGGGATGTTGAATCCTCAGAGACCTAAGAAAGAACCTATAGACATGTACATTCTATGGACTATTTTTGGATAGGAAGTGGACAAATTGGGTTGATTTTAGATGTGTTTAAATGATAACTATCAGATTTAAGTGAATTCAATATAAAATAATGAGTTGATCCTAGGTTATCACTTGGGGTGGATTGGACGTATTTCATTTTCAATGATTTCAATTTCTTATATTTGAGATGGGTTTATTTAAGAAGATCAAACAACAACATCACTTACTGGTTTAATACCTACACCCTTTAATACTAATCACCTATACACTTGAAGGATCAATGTTTTGATCACTTCAAGGTAAAGGTTCATATTAACACTTGAAGTGTGTGGCCTTAAATTCAACAAGGACGATGGAGTTTGAAAATCATTAAATAAAAATCTCAATTAAAGAATTGATTAGACATTAATGGGGTGATAAATAACATCCAATCCTACCCCTTGATACTCCCTTGGATCAACCCTATTAGTGGGTTATACCTCCATTGATGATATGGTTTCAATTTAAGCAGGATGTAGACTCATGAGGGAGGAATTTAAGAAGTAAAGAAAACAATAAATAGAAAATGATCACTCCACCATTGTGTGAATAATTTCACAAGTTTTGGTGTGATTAAATTTACACCATGAACCAATGGTATAAAAGTGATATGAATAACAACATAATAAGTGGAAAATAAGAACTTTTATTAAGAAACTAATGTGAATTGAACAACTTACATCTGAAAGACAAGCTCGAGACTACAAAATCGCAGAATAACATTACAATTGAACAAATCACCAAAGATGATAAACTTCTCCATAACCAATACCTTAAATAGGCATTTTGGGAGCCTTGGGTGGAGCCTCCAATAGTACAAAGCATCCCACTTGATTATGGTTGGACTAGGGTGGTGGAAAACTTCTGGAACTTGGAATTTTCTACTCTAGACCCGAGGTGGAAACCAGCTTGCATCCACCAAACAGACATGCTTGTAAGAAATTTAGATGGATGAATTAGAGTGGGACATCAAAGTTGAAAATGGATATACGGATATCTCCTAACCTCCTGTAAAATTGGGGCCCATTTGGAGTTGTGTATTATGATATATGATTATATGGGTAGGATTTTGATTCTGGGCCACAGAATCTGGACAAGAATTTTATCTCCAAATTGGGCCGCCTTAATAACCACCATGGAAGGCGAATTAGCACTGGCTCCTGAATAATTATTTGTTCCTCTACATGTCTTCTATCAACCAAAGAACGTCAGGATTCATCGGGCCTGTATGTTTGGCCCCACATTATCATCAGTGGGATGGTGTCCAATATGACTTCCCCAGAATTGTTTCCTTTCATCACAAAATATCCCCATCTTCTTCCATGAACTCTCCATTGATCTCTGAATGAAACATGTTCATATTGAAGTATAGATCAATTCTCATAAATATCAAATTAATATATGGATAAATACATTCCATAAAATCAGATGAATCATTGGTTACATTAAATGATGATAAAAAATGTACCACATAATAGTGCATTTTAAGAAAGAATGACAATCATAATGTGAAATGATGTTAAAAGTGTAAAATGCACTAAAATGGTGTTTATGAATAATAAATCACATTAATATTATATATATTATCAATGAATATTAGCCTCATTTAGTGGATAATCAATTACTATTTTTATTCCATCATGAATTAACAAAATCATTATTTATATGTTCTAACTATAGGCAACCTATGCAATAAGCTATCACAAGCTATCAAAAATTAATTAAAAAATTAATTTCACGTGTCATTATTTATTTTATAAAAAATAATCAACATGATTTAGGTTTATTAACCAATTATATTAAACATGCATACTTTCATCAATCTTATTATCATCAAATTGCAACAACAACAACCAAATTCATTAAACATGACTCTTTAAACATTTAGCCAATTAATTATCAATTAATTATCACTTTATATTCTTTACCAATTTCTATTAAGAAAAAAACGATAAACCAAGAAGGACATAGATATCACAATATCTATAAAATATAGTGGAAAATCATTATCGCAATATAATGAAACAACATCGTTATGCAATCGATAACAATTCTTTAATCCAGCTCAAGTATTAAATTAAATCAATTTCATTGTGATCCAAGGGGATAAATCATTATATCTATAAAAATTCATGTAAATAAATAGATGACTAATGAATCCCCTACCTTAAAAGGTCACTGATGTTCTTCACACGAGAATGGATCAACATAACAGATCCTGATCACCTCTCCCATAACAATTACATCCACCTGAGGACACCGTGGCACGACCGCACCAACCAACAACCAAAGAAACTTCATTTGGAACATGGAGATCAATTTACATTACATGGAAAGCAGAAAGGGTTGGAAAAGAATTTGAGAAACCACTATAAAATGAAGGAAAATCACACATTGGATCAATCTGGGCCACCACAGATCAAATATAGAATCCTGAGATCGATTCTCATCAAAGGGATCTCCAAAATGTGAAGGACGGGACTACTAGGTCACCTGGGATGAGAGGGAGGGAAGTAGTAGCTTTAGGGTTTGATAACCTGAGCTGTTGGAATGTTTTAAAACATTATAATATTAGGGGATTACATGATGTATAATCTCTTTTCACGTTGTTTAATTCCTCGAGGTCAGTTTCCACTAAATAAACATCACCTATTTATTTTATTTATTTTTCAAACCCTAATATATTATATGATGTGTAATTGTTTATATTAAATTAAAAATGAACGAAGATAGTTTTTTGTGATGAGATGATATATTTAAGAAAAATAAATTTGGATTAAAATATATTATGCATTGCACTTAAAAATGGGTGAGAAATCAAGAATTTCTATTTAATATGGCATTCTTACCAGGGGGAATTGAGAAGGGAACCTTTTTAAAGCATGTATATTCCCATAAAAGAAGGACTAAATGATATGGATACATGAGTTTAGAATATATAAATAGAATTTATAAGAATTATATAAAAAGGGAGAATAATTACATTTGGGTAAGGAGATAGAAAACATATCTTGAAGAAAAAATAGAGATTCAGAAAGAATTCTTTACCTTATGTATGAAAAAGTTCTGCACATGATCTTAATGTCATGTATAATGAAATAAAATCCATTAATTAATGAATTAAGAATATTATATATTTTTATTTAATTTATTATAATTTTATTATGTTCATTTATTCGCTTTTTTATGAGTTATAAGACTCCATTTCATCTTTCGGGTGTGTTCATTTTCTTGGTATCATGATTGGTTCGGTTGTATACATGTATGAAAGATCATATAAAATTAAAATAGTTGTCTATAATTGATATTATGTGTTATTAATAAAATTAAATAATATTTAATGGTCATATACATCATTTTATTTTTATTTGTGAGGATGATTCATTAGATAAAACATTAATGATAACCGTTTAGATTATTTTGGTGTTTTTTCGATCATCAAGAACTAGTTTTATTTTATTAATTAATATTATGTATATATAATGTTTGTAGAATATTAAATAATCTATAATAAATATATTATAATCTAGTTTAACCATAAAAATTCTTTTATGACCATACTTTAAGCTGGTAATGGAAATTGAAAACTCGTCATCCTTGAATGTGATAAATCAACACATCACAAATGATGTTTTCATTTTTTAGAATATAAAGGGAGGGAAAAAGATATGATGATGGGTTATTCCATTAAAAAAATAAGATTCTAGTACATAAAATATACTGTAGTTATCATGTCACTTGGATAAGAGGAGTCTTTGAGTGGAAAAGAAAATAAAGGAAATTGAAAAAAAATTAAAAGAAAAGAAAGAGGTTTTTACCTGTTGAATTATTTGTCTTGAGAACCTACTTCAGGCACTTGAGTTTCATATTTTATTGAGAAAAAAGGATGAAGGACATGGGGGAGATACTTGGGAAGGATTGGGTAGAATTTGTACAAGCTTAAAGTCTTTTGATGTGTGAGGTGAAGAGGTGGTGAATGGTGGTATTTATAGTGGGGGAGATGGGTGTTTTATTTTATTTTATTTATTTTTTAATTATTTTGGCTCAAGAATATGAATAGTATTGATTCTACTGACTAAATATAGTAACTAGTTCATGTTAGTTCTAACTAAATGTTCTTACATCATCCATACATCATCCATTACTCAATAATTAATGTATTTAGATTATACCTTATATTACCCTATTTCATTATTCACCAAAAATTCAACTATTTTAGAAACATACCTAAAAATCACCCTAACTATTTTACAATGTGTAGAAAAATAAATTTAACTCTATCATGTGAAAATAATATTCAAAATATGATAAATTTAATTTTTAATTAAAATTAATAATTTACTAAAAAAATACTGATTTTAAAATTATAACTGATTTTATAACACTTTGAAAAATCAATTAAGGTCTCATAAAAAGATATTATAATCATAAGAAAATAAAATATTAATTCATGACTTGAAAAAATACTAACACTTATTTTATCATTTTTAAAACATTTATTTTTTTATACCTTGATATAAATATATAATAATTTCATTTATAAGATGCTTAAATTTTATTTATAATTACACACATGAGGTTACTATACAATTAGTTGAGTTACTGTTCTTAATGGTCACATCACTATTCCAACGGTCATGTTACTATTCCATTAGTTTGGGTTCCTTAATTTCTGAAAAACCCTCTTATTTCTTTCATTATTTATTTATAATGTTTTTCTTATGTTATCTAAGTGATTTTATATGATTTATATTATATGAAATAATTTTAATAAGTGGAATTTCATTGATATAATTTTGGGTTGTTACATTCACCCCTCCTATGAAATTTCTCCCAAAAAATTTCATTTTACAAACAAAGAGGAAAATAGGTGAGGGTACTTATTCTTCATTACTTCGTTTGAATCCCATGTTTCCTCTTCATAATTATGGTTCCACTACAGAAATTTGACCAGGTGAGTAGTCTTGTTGCATAAAAATTTATCTCAATAGTCTACGATCTTCATTGAATGCTCTTAATAAGAGAGATCATTTTCCAATTAGAACAGCTCTAAATTCAATACATGTGAAGGATTTGGTATGCAATTATTCAAGAGAGATACATGGAATACATCATGTATTTGAGAAATGGTTGGTGGAAGTGATAGTCGATAGGCTAGAGCTCCAACATGATCAAAAATATCTAAGGGGACAATATACCTGGGACTTATATTTCTTTTATTTCGAAATCTAATGATCCTCTTCCATAGAGATACACTGAGGAATACCATGTATCCAACCTCAAACTCTAGGTCCCATCAGTGACTATCTACATAGCTCTTTTTTTACTTTATGCTGCCTAAATATGTTGTTTAATGGTTTTCACGCTTTTTACCATTTCTTTGATAATTTCAGGTCCTATCAGCTTACATTCACCGACTTCATCCCAGTATGTCGGTGTTCTGCATCTTTTCCCATAATTGCATTCATATGGATCCATTTGGATACTCGAGTGGAAACTATTGTTGTAAGAGGACTTGACTAGTGGTAGATGTTGGTCCCATCCTCCCTATAAGTCCATAGAAGAACCTATTTACATGTATTCTATTTTTTGAATATCCTATTTAGATTGGCCATCAGTTTGAGGATGATAGGTTGTACTGAAGTTCAACTTGGTGTTTAAAGCATGTTGGATACTTTTCCAAAACTTGGAGGTAAATCTCAGATCTTGATCAGATACAATCATTTAAGAAAAGATTAATGATGTTCATTCTATAATGATTCCCATGTCCATCCATTTCAAATCTAAGAATATTGGATCCTTCTAAATTCTCATCATTAATAAATATGCAGGATCCTTTCTAATTAGAGAATATTCCACTTTATTTTCCTTACCAGGATGGTAGTGGATTGAGCAGTCATAATCCTTGATCTATTTGAACCATCTTCATTGGAGCATATTAGTCTCCATCTATTTGAATATACATTGGAGGCTCTTATTATTAGTATATATTCCAATATTCTTCCTGTAGAGATAATGCCGCCAAATCATTAACGTGATGGTCACAACTGCCAACTACATATCTTGAATGGGATAGTTTTCTCATGAATTTTCAACTTCCTTGAGCCATAGGCTACCAATTTATAATTTTTCATCAGTACACAACATAATATATTCTTTGAATCATCATTGTATACCAAAAAGAGTTCCCAACTTTTTGGAAGTGTGAGTACTCACATGGTAATAAACCTATTTTCCAACTCTTTGATGAAATCCTCACATTAACTGGTCCAAATAACCTTCCCTCCATTTCGACCCACCTTGTCTAGTGGGTCTGATAATAATGATATGTTATATATAAATCATCAGTGATACCCTGCTTGAGCAAGGAAACTATGGATCTCCATTACAGATATTGGTTTGGGCTACTCCTCAATTACTTTTTCCTTATAAGGGTCTAAATATATTCATTTTCTTACAATAACATTCCCCAATAATTATAATTCTTCCATACATATCTCACATATACTATACTTTTCATATAGTTTCTCCCTTTGCAAAGTCTCGAGCATAGTATTCAAATGCTCCTCATGTTCCTCCATCCTCTTAAAGTATATCATGATATCATCAATAAATAATACAATAATTTTTTTGAATTAATCTATAAAGACTCATTTCATTAAGTCCATGAAAATCGATGAAGCCTTAGTGAGTCCTAAGGGAATCACTATGAACTTATAGTGTCCATACATTGTTTTAATGGAAATATTGGGAATACATTATTTCTTCACCTTTAATTGGCGATATCCTTATAGAAGGTCCACCATAGAGAAATACTTAACACCACATATTTGATTGAATAATTCATCTATCTATGGAAGGGGATACTTGTTCATTATAATGATTTTATTGAGCTCATTATAATCATTGAAGATGCACATTGATCAATCATTCTTCTTGAAAAATTGGACTGGTGCACCCCACGATGAAGCACTTGTGAATTTGAAACCCCTGTCTAGATTCTCCTATAAGTACTTCTTCAGATCTTCTAGATTAAAAGTGTTGATTCTAAAAGGTTATTTTGATATAGGTAGTGATATAGGAATAATTTCAATTGTGAACTCAACTTCTTGGTCAAGAGGAAGACTGAATAACTCTTCAGGGGAAACATCAGTGCAGTCCCTCACAAGGGGCATGTATTTGATCACGACCCTCTCCTTTGTCTCAATAATTTGAGCAGGATATTATTTGTTATAATAAAATAATATCCATAATTGAGACAATGATTCTGATAGAGAATCATCCTCATCCTTCACATATATAGAATTAAAGGATACCCTGAGATGTGAAGAGTGATATCCCTTTAACGATAGTTGATATTGGCTTTATATAAAGATAGACTATCTATGACCAATATAACATCAAAATCTACCAAAATAAGTATGATAATATTTTTTGGGAGGTTCAGTACACAGATATAATCTAGGGAGGTGCTATATACTTTGGATTCAATAATTACCCATTTACTGTTCTCACAGAATACTCAACATCCATATTTTGAGGTAGTTCTTGAATAGTTCTACTAAACTGACAAGATATAAAAGAATGCATAAAATGAGAATCAAATAGTACATTTTCTATTATTGAATGAATAACCAATGTACCTGTCACAACAACATTGTCAGGATCCACCTCACCAGTAGTGATATCATATGCCCTTCCTTAGTAACTTATAAGTTTTTTTTGTTGATTGACTCCAACAACCCTTGGCATAGGGAAATATTTCACATAATTCCCATGTTCACTATAGTTGAAACAATACACTATAGGCTGTGTGTTGATATAAAACATCCTTTCTTCTTCCACATTAGTGGGATTCGTTATATCCCTTTGTAATTTTTAGCCATATTCCCCATTCTTCCACATTTCAAGCATTCATTGGTTCCATTTAGATATTTCCTAGGATACTTCTTCCCATAATTTTGAAACATGGGTTGTTTGTTTTCATTCTATCATGGGATTTAGCTATTGATCCTACCATATTAAACTCCATCCTTTTCTTTTTATCTTCAAGCCCACAAGTCCACTACGAGTATCCAATATTTATTTCAACCTTAATGGACCAACCAAAAATCACCCCATAGTTATAAAAGTATAGAATCACCAAAAAAATTAATAGACTTATGTTTAGTAAACTAAATGAGAACCCACCTAGCTTTCAGTGTTCATGATAATTCTGGATGCATATCGTACAATCCATGTGATGTTTGCCTCATACATCCCGATAGACTCATCTTCATTTTTCTTTAGTATGAAGAACTCCCTTGCCATCTTGAGATGAAGGGTTCAGGGAAAATATATATTGAAAAATATTTTATTGAATTCCTCCCAATATATGAAATCAATTTCATTCTTGGACTTTGTGTTCTTGATCATCATCCACCACTAATTAGCTTCCCCATGAAAACATAAACCGACAACATAATTTTATCTTCATCTGAGCACCGAAGGATAGAGAATATATTATCAATGGAGTTTATCCATTGTTATGTGAAGATAGGATGAGAATATTCCCTAAAGATGAGTGGCCTTTGTCGCATGAAGGATTTTACTGCAACTTTCCCTTTCTTAGGAGGAGGCAATTCCACACGATTCACATTATTGTTCATAACATGAGCCAGTTGAGAAAGTATTATCCTATGTCTTGGAGCTCCCATTCCCATCATATTTTTCATTTCATTAGGAAAATAATAGCATTACCTATAACATTTATTGTTTTCATGGGTTATACTGTCTCTAGTTATTAACTAAGAAAAAGAAAGTACAATTCGGGGGACTTGAAAACTTAGATAATAAGCATAGAAAATGTAAAAATTGAACATAGAAGGATAAAATTGTAAATGAAAAGTATATCGTAACTTGTGATTAAGTATGTTTTATTCTAGCTTATACATGGTTATAGAATTATCCCTAGGGTTCGTACTAATTTTCTCTAGTCCTAATCTCCAAAAATAACTAGATCATGCACTGATACCAACTATAACGACCCTAAACTTTTACACATATCATTACATAATGTTAAGTATAATTATCCTTCAGATAAAAGCCAAGGATCATAAAGTATAGTGTATTTAGAAGATTAACTACATAAAAATGAAAACATGAAAACAAAATAAAAACATCTTTTATTTAATCGTCATAATGATATCATAAGTTTCTTTGAGCCCTTACATCTACATATGATAACCTGTGGAATACATGAACAAAGGGATGAGGTAAAAATCCCAATAAAAGAAGAATAATATGAATAATTCACAAGACATGGGTTAAAAGGAATAATATAATTACATAAAATGGAATTAACAAACACATGGAAGCATAACATATATAACATGAGATCATGAAATAATAAAAACGTGTCAATAACATACAACATGACATAAGAATGAGTCAAGGAAAGACAAAAATACCACTACACATGGAGGAGAATCAGTCAAATCAAACAAACAATACCATTTCACATTGGGGAGTATGTGTTAAGACTAAAAGACAAGACCTTTTCACATGGAGGAGCATGATTCAAGGCTAACCCACAAAACCATTGCATGTGGAGGAGCATGAGTCATGGATAACCACCAAGACCATTGCACATGTCATCTAATGAGACTAGAAATTAACCAATGTATTGACGCCCTATCTGGGTGCACCCATAATAACATGTTCATGACTATGGGTGCCTCATTAATAATCAATCATAAGGTATAACCATAAGGTATATTCATGGAAATAAATGAGTATCGTAATCATGTCATAAAGCATAGTCAATGGATGTATCATATAAAAATCCTTGAAAGAATGGATTTAAATAATAAATGAACATTAATAAGGTAAGATGAACATATATAATGATAAATTATGTCCAAATGAATTGAAATCATTTTAAAATATTATTTAAGAAACTTTAGAAATGATCCACTGTAGTGCGGTTTAAGGGAAACTATTAAAGATTCTTTAAAATGGAAAAGGAATAATTGATTGTATAAAACTAGAAATAAACCAAGATATTATTTCATTATCATATCGGGGATTTTAGTAAAATAATTTTTTCATAAAATATATTATTGAGTGCACTTGAATACGAGTGATAAATCAAAACGTTCCCTTTAATCAAGTTTTCTTTTGAGGAGGAATTGAGAAGAGAACATTTTAAAAAACATATATTTCCCCACAAAAGAAGGATGAAATGATATGGATAAAATATTTTGGAACATATAAACATAATGTATAATAATTATATAAAAGTATATAATAATTAAATTTGGATTAATAGAGATAAATCATGACCCGAAGGAAAAAATGGCGGTTTGTAAAGAATCCCATACTTTATACCTGAAAATATACGGCACTTGATATCAATGAAATGGATAATCAAATTAAATACAATAAATAATTAATTAATAACCTTTTATACATTTATTTTATTTATTATAATTTTACTAATCTAATTTATATTCTTTTTGATGAGTTATAAGATTCAATTTCATCATTATAGAGTGTGTGTTTCCTTGGTTTTCATGATTGGTTCACTTGTATACAAGTATGAAAGATCATGAAAAATGAGACCAGTTGTCCACAATTGAAATTATATGTTATTAATTAATTTATATAACATTAAATGGTATTATAGATCATTTTTAATATATTTGAAGATTATTTATTAGATAAAACATTAATGATAACCATTTAGATTATTTTTGCATTTTCTTGATCATCATGAACTAGTTTTGTTTTTTAATTAATATTATGTATCTATACGGGTTCCCGAACATTAAATAAGTTGTAATGAAAATATTATAATCATTGTTAACCATAAAAACGGTTTTATGACCAGAATTGAAGTTGATAATGGAATTTGAAAACTTGTTATCCTTGAATGCGATAAATCAACACATCACAGATGATGTTTTTATTTTTTGAATAAAAGGGGTGGGGAAAAGAAATGATGATGGTTTATTCCATTTACACAATAAAATTACAATATATAAAATATAATAGAGTTATCATGTCACTTGTATAATATAAGGTGACGATAGTAAAATAAAATAAAGGAAATTAAAATGAAATTAAAAGAAAAATAAAGAGGTTTTTACCTCTTGAATTTTTCTCCTTGACAACCTCCTTGAGGCACTTGAGTTTAGCCTTTTATTAAGACCAAAGGATACTAGTTGCATGGGAGAGAGTTGGTAAGAGGTTTGGGTATAATTAGTACAAGCTTCAATTCTTTTGAGGTGTGAGGAGAAGAGGTGGTGAGGATTGATATTTATAATGGAGGAGAGGGGTATTTATGATTTTTTATTCATTTGTTTGTTATTTTGGCTCAAGACTATGAATAATGTTGATTCTTGTGACTAAATATAGTAATTAGTGCATCTGAGTTCTAAATAAAAGTTGTTACATAATCCATAAATCATATATTACTCAATAACTCAGGTATTTAGATTATACTGTATATTACTGTATTTCACTATTCACCAAAAATTCAACTATTTTAGAAAAATACCAAAAATTCACCCCAAATTTTTTTCAATACGTAGAGTTAAAAAATGAAATCCATTTTTTGAAAATATTTTTCTAAATATGATAAATTTAATTTTTAATTAAAATCATCATTTACTAAAAAAATATCAATTTTAAAATTATATCTAATTTTATAACACATTGAAAAATTAATTAATGTCTCCAAAAATTATTTTATATTCACAAGAAATAAAAAATTAATTTATGAATCTATTTTATGAAAATATATTTTCTTTTTAATCATTATATTAATTATAAAATTATAATTAAATATTTATGACTTACAATAATACAAACACTTATTTTATCATTTTTATAACTTTTATTTACTTTTACCATGATATAAATATATCATATTCTCATTTATAAGATGCATAAATTTTATTTATACTTTTATATGTGAGGTTACTATTCTATTGGCCAGGTTACTATTCTTAATCGTCACACTACTATTCCAAAGGCCATGTTACTATTCCATTGGTTAAAGTACCTTAATTTCTAAAAAAGCCTTTTATTTAATTTATTCTTAATTTATATAGTTTGTATTATGTTCTCTAAGTGATTTTAAGTGATTCATACCATATGACATATTTATAAGAAGGTAATTGTAATGATATAATTTCGGGTCATTACAACATGTCCTCAAGAATCTGTATGGCTCACTCTGTCTATCCATCCATATGTAGATGATATGTCATGCTTGAAAAAACTTGCGATCTCATCACCTCCTATTGGACTATCTAAAAACAAGAAGTAAAATAGAGATCCTTATAGAAGCCTCTAGTAGATGGGACATCATAAAAATGAAAATTTCCTTTCATATAGAGACTTCCTAAATCCTTAGCATTTGTTATATCACAAATGCGAATGAAGTGAGCCGATTTGATCAGCTTATCGATCACAACCCAACTCACATTATTCCCTCAATGAGTATGCAAGAAACCTGACCATGAAATTCAAAAAAAATCTCATCCCACTTCCAAGTTAGTGTCAGAATTGGATAAATAAAAACTAAAGGTCTCTAGTGCTCATCCTTGACCTGCTGACGAGAATAATACTGAGAAAAAAAGTCAGTGATGTCTCATTTTATACCTAGACACCAAAATCATCACCACATATCATAGAACATCTTCATGTTATCAGGGTGTATCATCCACTAATAATTATGGAAATACACCGTCATAGATTTTATCATTGACAAAGTCATAACATACTGATTTCAAAAACATAGGATACCCTCAGGGGAGAACAACAACTCACCAATGGTATCGCCACCTTAAAGAGTGTCCTAATTTCACAGAATTCATCATCAAGCCACTTCTCATAAAGAATCATCTTGAGAAGAGAATAGGTCAACTGAACAGTTTCCAGAATAATCTCTACCTCATCCTCTCAGACTCCCAAATGTATATGAGAAAACAGAACCATCAATTTCAACTCATCTGATGATTCTTTTATGGCATGGGATGAATGTTTCTTGATCAAGTCATCAGTGAAAACCTTCCCCTTACTAGAGGTTTAGGCAATATTGATATCAAAAGACTGTCAGTACTCTACCCAACACCTTTTTCGAATGTTCAAATATTTTTGAGAGAATATATAACTTAGGGTTTTTTTTGAATAAATGTGAAGCCTTTCACTAAAGAGGTAATGTTTCTATTTTGTAAGAGCATGCCTTATGGGTGCAATTTCAAGATCATGGGTTGGATAGTTCTTCTCGTGTGGCTCTCGAGAACAATAGGCCACCACATGACCACCCTTTATAATAATGTAGCCCAATACCCAACTATATTTTTCACAAAAAACCCCATAGCCCTGCCCACCCAATAGAATATTCAAAACTGGAAGAGAAGTCAAAATGTGTTTAAACTCATCAAAATAATTCTAGCATTTCACATCTCATATGAACATCACTCCTTCATGAGTGAGAGTGGTTATTGGAGAATCCAAAATTGATAAATCTTTGAAAATCCTATGGTAATACCCTGAAAATCCCATGAAGCATCGAATATTGAAAACATTACATAGTTTATCCCATGTCACAATAGATTTCACCTTCTCATGATTAACTATAATACCATTTTATAAGAAAAAATGTCCCAAAAACATCACTTCCTGAATCCAAAAATTACATTTCAAATGATTTGTGTAAATTTTATGATCTATTAGGATTTCTATAATTGCTCTTAGATGATGCACATAATCCTCCTGAGTTTTAGATTAAACCAGGATGTCTCCCATTACTCCACCACAAACATATCAAGATAATCGTGGAATATTTTTTTCATCGACACCAAAAAAATAGTAGGGACATTATTAAGATCAAATTTAATAACAAGGTACTCATAATGGTTATACCAGTTCCGGAAGGTAGTATTTGGAATTTCAGGTACTTTAATTCTCAACTTGTGATGACCATATTGAAGATGAATATTTTAGAACCACTTTTCCCCTTTCAACCAATCAACAAAATCATAAATAAGTGGAAATGAATATTTTTCCTTCACTAAAACTCAATTGAGTTTTCAATATTCAACACAAAGGTGAAGGGTACCATCAAATTTCTTTGTAAAAAGTACATGCACTGCCTAAGGTGACATACTTGGTCAGATAAATACTTTTTTCCCATCAAATCATACAATTTAGTATTCAATACTTTTAATTCATCTAGTTTCATATGGAAAGAGGGAATCGATACTAGATGCATAACAGGTACTAAATCAATGGAAAACTCAACCTCTCTTACTAGTGGTAAACTAGAGATATCAAATGAATACACTTTGGGAAACTCGATGAAAAATATAGGTGGATTATCACTCAAATATTATCACTATGAGTTAAAGGAAATCATAGATATTACTATTCCCAAATCCAGATTTGATGTTTCTTCTCTACTCAACTTCGGGTCCCACTCTCCTTGAAAAACAATGCACACCCACCAGGCACAATACAAGAGACCTGAAAAAGATAATAGTTAATATAATATTTATAGGATATAAACTAGTCCATACATAAAATGACATTAACAGGTTTCATGATAAAAATAAAATAACTCTAGCTGATCTCAATCTTAGATAAAGATAAAATATAATAGGGACATTGAAAACCTTTTTCTCTCTTCGTTTTGAGGGGTGTAGCAATATCCATCACACAAGACAAAATACTCATAGGAGGTTTTAGATAATTCACAATATGAGTTGATATGAATGAGTGATATTCACCTGTATCAAATAAAATAGTCACTAAAGATGAAGCTATAGTGATAAAACCTCTCACTATTGATGGAATGAAATCACCTTTCTCTAGATACTCTTCCACAATGTGAGAATGCATTATTCTGAATTTCTATGGATGGAAGTCCCTAGTTAATGAAGCATTTGATTTTAACATAGTACTTTTAGGTGATGATATGATTATTCCACTATGTAGGTTAGGAATGATATGACATAACATCAACAAGTGACCTAAGCATCCACATGAACTAAAGATCATAGGTGCCTCAAAGAAAACCATTTCAAATGACCAACCTTTCCACACTAAAACCAAGTTAAAGGCCCTCTTCTAGGAACTTTAGGAGTTCTAAATGAATCTTAATATTTATATCCACCATGATACTCATCATGATTTTGATTTCCGTTAAAGTAAATAAAAAACCTCCAATGGGAGAAAAGGAAACTCTTGTCAACCCTAACTTACCAGCCAAGTTTAGATCTACCATTAATGCTCTATCGAGCATGTTTGTATAGGATGTGAGATTCAGTATGAAAACATGTGGTCATATATTAGGTAGAAGACCAATCTTACATATTTTTTCTTTCAAATTATCTTTTTTCACAAGCTTAGAATAAAACTGAACAAATTTAGTAAAATAGTTTTCACACTGAGTCATGACCCTACCACCCTGATAGAGGTTAATAATATCCATTTACTTTTCTAAGACCATAGACTCTAGATAAAAATACTTCAGGAAAATAACACTAAATCCTTTCCACTCCAAACACTTATGTTTCTTCACTATAACCATTGATTCCCAATATCTCCTTATGGGTCCTTCAAGATTGAAGGTATCACATTTCACTTTAATAGAGTAAGGATTTTTCTATAACTCAAAATGTAGCTCAATGTTTTTAAAGAAATCTTCTACATCCTGAGGATCATTTGACCCATGGAACATTGGAGGCTTCTAGTGAAGAAACTCCTATGAATGATTTCTAGTTTCATCCCTTTGAGGTTCTACTATAGTATCTTGAATGAAAATCAATGCTACTACCTATCCCAGATCATGGACAATACACACCATAATCTCTACAATATTACAATCCACTAGAGGATATTTTTTTGTAGTTCACCTATATATTACTCATACGGCCTATTTAAATGACTTATTGGAGGTATGATGTTTAAAAAAATTAATAGGAAACACAAAAACATCAACATGGATACTCAAATCATCCCTCAATTAGGATATATAGGAAGATCAATTCCATGAAACATATTTCAAGTGTTTGGATTTTAGCATACTTAGATCCAATTGGGAAAATTACTCGAAAAATATCAATCTATTTCTCAAGTAAACTTTTCCCAAACACCAATGTTGACTTAAGGCTTGTTGTGATGAGATATGATTGTGTAATCGCTCTTAAAATATCCCTTAAATCATGAAAATCATACTTCCTACCTACCAGGACAACCAAAATAGTATAATGATATCAATGAAAATGAACAACCTCCCTCTGATACCATTTTTTCATGAACCAACCCAAATACCCTATACATGAGTACCCAGACCTGTCTTGACATAACTTAAAGGGTGTTCCCGATCCACATGAATTTGCAACTAGGACCTTGAATCAGCAAAAGTCATAGAGAACAAATTTTCCAAATGAATGATTTAACATTGGAAGATAAAATAACACACAATCGGTATTCCAAACAATACTTAAGGAGAAAATTACCATAAATTAATAGATATAGAATCATCCAAAATGGTACATCATCAATGACATAAGATATAATAAGAAAAAGTCTCAGAAAAACCCATGTAACAAGTGAACCACATCTCCACTAGTCACCTCCATCACATTAAATTTTCACTCTTAGGAGCACTCACCACCTCCATGTGGCACTTTTCCTTTACGTGAACATAGAAATGAATAATCTACAAATTCCCAAAGGAAAATGTTGGGTGTGATCTGACAGCCCAATAGGATATCAGTAAAATATTCCATAAGCAATATCATAACAATAAACCAATTATGCTATCAATTTTAATAAAACAAGGCATTTCAATCCATTTATATATTAAGAAAACACACCTTCAAATAAAAAATATGGAAGATATATTAAAATGAGAATAAATGAACATTGTATATAAATTATTTAAATAAAAAATATATCATGAATAAAATAGTTCTATAATTAATGGAATGCATATAAAATAAAAAAACAACATAGAACCATGGTCATACGCCTGACGGTATGTTAGTATTTGGATTAAGGAGTCTCACACAAATAAATTAGTGATCACGAATCAATATGTGCACATGTCCCTTGGTTTAGGCCATCAGGACTCAACTCACCATTGGGGGAAATCGTAATGAACAAGGTATATGTTAGTGACATCATCGTCAATTTTTTGGTAGGGAGTTATATCCTACCGTGTTCGTCCTCGTCACCCGCTAGAAAATACCCAAGCACCCATGTGCTTCATTCAATCAATCAATCATGTATTTAATCAGTCAATCATTGGAAATAAGTCATTTTGATTCAATTCTCCATTATCAGTTCAAATTCCCAAAAATCATCTTTTCAACATGGCCTTTTCGATTATAAAACCAAATCATAGGTTTTTATCAATTCATTATTTTTCAAAATCTTATTTCCATTAAATCCTTTTTCTCAAGATTCAACATCAAAATCATTTCATCAAATCATATTTCAATTCAAGTAGTAATTTTTTTCAAATTTCACTCAATAATTTCAATGCCATTGAAATTGGGGGTTTCTCACAAATTCTATGCCCCTTTCAAATCAAACACCATATAATAAAAATTTTGTGTTTTTAAATCTATTAAAAACTCATTTAAAATCAATCAAGAAATTTAGGGCTTCAATTATAGTGTAAATATTTATGAAAGCAACTACCCTGAATTAAGTGATCAAATCAACACGAAAAACAGGAAATGCCAATGAAAAAAAGGAAAAGGGGATCAAGGAATCAAAACCAGAACCAAGATCCAAAAAATCAATGATCTAATCCATCAACAATACAAGAATTTACTACTCTTAATAGTGATATAAATAGAGGTGGAGAGAGAAACCATGTCAAGGGGGAAATCACATACCAGAGATAGATCATATCTTCCATCGACGATTTGATTCACTATATACGGGGTTATAGGAGACAAAAAATCCTCTAGAGAGCCATTAAAATCCAGGTAATTTGATTAGGGTTGAATGGGGATGATTAGAGGTTAAACTGGTGGACCTAAAATTTAAAAATTAAAATTCTAGGGATTAAAAACTCACGCACATGGTTTCCTGGTTGGGATAGATAGTTATTTGTAATTGTGAACCTATCCATACACACTCTCTAGGCTTCTGGAAATGGTGGATAGTTTAGTTTCATGGTTAATATAATCATCCACCAAACATAAAAAACAACTATGTCCAAAGTCGTATGGTTTAGTGGGAGTGGTCAAAATATTTGTACAAATCATGCCCCCTTCCAGTGGAGCAACATATGTCAAACTGTTTCCTAAGTCAAACCACATGATTTTCCCTAACTGTGCTCCAACATTGAATAACCCCCAAAAACGTAATTTTTTTTAAAAGTCACAAAAAACAACCAGGGACAATACCCACCCAAAGTACGATAAAAAAAGGGTGTAAAAGTACTTAGAATAAAGTAATTGGACATTACATTTACTCCTAATGAGTAGCTGGTTTTTTAAGTGGATACAAATTCAAGAACTCAATTCACCACCCTCTTAAGTAATTGTGTTATATTTATCGAACCTATAACATATGTAGAAAAATAAAAATAAAATACATGCATTCAGTTAATTTTCCATGGATAGTAAAGTCATGGTTATAAATTCATGATAATAATATTATTATTAATAAATTCATGATGATAATGTCCTGACCAGGATGTCTGAGGATCAAAAAATATAATATAATAAAGTTACTATAATTATTAAAAAATAATAGAAATAATAATAATAAAGTCAAGATAATAAAATAAACTAATTAATTATTAAATAATAATATTAATAATAAAAATGTAATCAATAATTATTAATAATGTAATAAACAATTAATCAATAATCAAAGTAGGTTTCCAACCTTTGTAAATTAAGAAAAGACACCCATGCTTGGGTTTATCCGAGGGCGTACACCCAAACCCCACCCCACCCAAACCACCTGCACCAATATAGGGTTTAAATAATTGTTACTTAGTAATACAATTAATAATAAATTTTAGGATTTTAAACTACATTGTTTTGAGTCAATTATATTTTTTTGTTCATTATTTTTTTGAAAATAAATATTTGACATAATTTTTTTATTCATCAGAAATGATTGAAATTTTATAAAGATTGGATTTATATTTTATGCTTTATAAGATTTCAAAGTCACTCACTAGAAACATTATTATGTTTCAAGTACATGACTTAAAAATTTTATAAACTATGAACTATAAATACAATCTAAATTAAATGTTAAAAATTGACTGGACATATAAAAACTAATTTAATTTCAATATAATTTTGTAAAAAATGAAAAAATTAATACTTCACCTAGTTGTTTTTTTAAGAATGTAAATTTTAATTCTAAATAATAATGTGTTATGTCATTTATATTTTATTTGTATATTATTTTTATAAAATTATTTTCATTTCTAATTGTTCATTATATGTTCAGTCAATGTTTAAAATTTCAGTTAGATTGTAACTATGGTAAAGTTGGTTTTTCTTAAAAGCATCACTTTAAGTGAATAATGAACCAAATGGGAAGTTACATGGTATGATATCAAGTAATACTCATGAAAAGCCATATGATAAGATAATAAAGATAGTTTGATAGAAATATCACACAAATCCCCATATGGTCATTAAATCATAACAATCTCAAATCTAAAATGAGATTGGAAAGAAAAAAACCATTACCTTTTTATTCTCAACATCCTTGAAATATCATTAAACTCATATATAATAAAAATAATCTTATTAATATACAATTTCATAACCTTATTAAAATATATAATATTTTCTACTCTTTAATTGTAATTATTCATTATACATTCATTAGTTAGTTATCGTTTATTTTCATCATCGGATGTTGGTAATTTCGATTGATTCACACATGTTTCATAATTGTTATATTGAGCCCCATTATTTGAAACCAATTTCATCATGAAAATATTATAAAATATGTTTAAATATATAATTTTCAATCAATTATACATGCCCATGTTCATTTTTATGGAAACTACGGGCATGGTTCAATAGAAAAAGATCCATGATGTACTTGTTTCAGGTAGTCCACTAATATCAACAAATTACGTTATAAGGATTGTAAATTTTTGTTTTATCCTTTAGAAACATATTAATTATATAAATGAATCCATAATGTCATATATATTCATAAAATATATTTTAGAACCTTGTATATAAGGTAGTGATGAAAAAGAAGCAGGTCGTTTATGGAGGCAATAGTCTACATGTATGCACGAGCGATGTTTTCATTTTCTAATGAATGAGATTATTAATATAATTACTAATCTATCATTATAGAGTATTCATAAAGTCATAAATATTATATTAATTCATTTAATACATTCTCATAACCACCCATATGAGGTAGAAATAAAAAACAAAATACATCGTCCATGGAGGAAGTAGTCCACACGTATGCAGGAGAAAACTTTTCATCTTTCAAACAGTTGGGAGGAAGGAATAAAATGATTATACCATTAACATATTATAATTTTATTATAATTATTATACTGATGTAATTATTTTTTCATTGGTATAATATATTTAAAGAATAAATATAGAGAAAGAAAAGGGGTTATGTAGTGGATAGTACTCACGTTGAGAACATGAACTATCACTTGGGAGACCTCTTTGAAATGGGGGATTTGGGTCTTCTTGAAAAAAGGGGTACCCGATTTGAAAGGGAACTATAGGAGAATTAAAATGGTTAGGTATTTTAAAGGAATTCAAATGAGTGGTGTGTATTGAAATGGGTGGAAGTGTGATCCTTTTATAAGTGAAAAGGATGGAATTTTCCTTACAAATAAATGCTAGCTAAGGGGTAAGAATGGCATTTCATGAGAGTTAATTAGATTATGTGGGGAAATGTTGGTGAAAAATGTAGGTATAGATTTAAAACATGAAAAATATATTCTAAAATTTATTTTCTTCATATTAATTTACGAAAATTGGATCAACTTTTTGTTACAAATTTTTACCTTTATTAACATTGATTAAAAAATGACCACGGTAATTATTTTTTTAACTTAAAATATGAGATAACCCCTATTACCAAATTCCAACATGTTTATTCCGAATTTGGACTCCATTTAATTTAATTTTTTCTCTAAATATTAGATAATTGAATTTTAAAATAAAAAAAATGGTCTATAGAAAAAAAATATTTTTATAGAAAAATGAATTTTTAAATATTTACTAATTTTATTCTTATTTCTTATCAAATAATATTTAAATAAATTTTAATATTTTATTCATATAAATAATATTTTTTATCATAATAATATATTTATTTTCTTAAAATAAAAATACATAGGGCATAAAAATCCAATTTTAAAACAAATACATTCTTAAACATAAAATGACATTTTTAGTTATCTAGATATACTAATTGAATTTTATCATTAGCATTAAAAATGAATTTTATTTAATTTCATATATATTTAATAATGCAGTTACTACTCTTTATACTCATCAATGTAATGGCTACATTATAACTGTTATACTTTGTAATTATAATTTTATCTTAATAAAATGTATCACCATTCATTTTACTTTGGTGTTGGGTGTAAAACAAGATAATAATATGTATTTAAAAAGAAATTAATATGAAAATTTTAAGATGTTATAGACATGTTTTTACAATGTTGGTTGTAGATGCTTCACATGGTAGTTATGCTGACAAGGTTGTGAGTATAGTACGTTAAATCATGTCGATGGCTGCAAATGAACATAAAACTAGAGCTGGTTATTATGTATCCTATTATAGTTATTCCAAATAATTTTCTTTAAATCTAGTCAACTCTAAGGGTGATAATATTGTAATTCTTGGATAATCTTATTCTTCAACTCAATTATCTTTAGAAAAGAATAAATATCTTTCCGAATCCTCTAAAATTAACTACAAGATTCAGGTATCCTGTAACACCCGAGACTTTTATGTTATATAAATCATCAAAAGAATCTTTTTCTACACAACACATTCTTGGCTTGCTTTACACGAAATCGTGACCTTCCTTGATAGCTTGTGTCGTACGCAATACCGAGTTTTACTAAACAATGATATGCTATTAAAATATTACTTAAACTAGCCATTATGAATAGTAATAACCACTTATTGAAATTTTATAAATTTTATTTTTTAAAATGGACTTCATTTTTGGATTCGGAATATCGAAATTAGCCTGGGGTGAAATTTTGGTATTTTTCTAAAACCTTTCATTTTTTTGATGAATAGTGAAACCACTAAGTGGGAGTTAAAAAACTGAATTTTTCATAAAACTTAATTTTATCGCTTCTGTGAGTGGAATTTTGATAATCGGAGAGACACGGTTGATTTCAGTAAGTAAAATGTGGTTCAATGAGATGAAAATAATTTTTTTTGGTGAATAGTAACTTTTTACTTTTTTTACCACGGTTAAAAGTAAATAAAGGTAATTAAGGATAAAAATGATATTATTATTACTATAACACATGTCCTAATTCTATTGGACAAGTTTAGTTCGACCAAAAACAACCTTAGGAATAAAATATGACCATTTAGACCCAGTTGGATTAGATTAGGACATTTATTATTAATTTATTTAAAGAAGGGTTAAAATAGTTAAAATCAAAGTTTAATAAGTAAATCATTTCTAATATGGGGTTATACATAAGATAAATTAGACTATAAATATTCATTATAAATCTAAAAGGATTTCCTACATAAGGGTATTTTATTTTTAATTTTTAGACATTAAATCATTTAATTTATTTATGACACAATGATGATGCAGCAATTATCTTATTAATGAAATATTGACATAATTGATGTTATAAACACCAAATTAAATATAATTTGAGACTTTTTATAAATTACACTAATTTTCTAGGTTAATATGACATGTTAGTATTGATTTAATTTACTTTTTTCGAACTAATAATTCTGTTATGATTTTCACAAAAATCAATTACTAAATAGTGTCAAAATTGACTTAAAAAAGGTTTAAAAAAAATATTATATTAATAATTGTTATCCTATTCCTAAAAATCTTAGGTTTGGCCAAATGACTTATATATAGATATATATATTAATAATAAACAACTTGGGGTTCGTTTGGCTGCATATAGTATGTTTATTAACCTTATAGTAGAAGAACACAAGAAGACACGGTAAAAGTAAAATAATTTATCTTAATGTTAAATCTAAATGATAAGGTTAAAATAGAAATCTAAACTTGTCTAAATTATATTGGATTAGAGGAGTTAGACCCAGACCCACCTTAGCTTCGAAATATATCAATTTGGAGCTATTTAAAACCGAACCTGACTTTATAATAAAATAATATTTTTAGTTTTTCCAAAGGAGCCCCTCTCCTCCCTTATAAAAGGGCACCTCCTCCCCCCTCTTCCTCACACCACATTGAGAATTCAATCTCCTCCAACCCCTGCCAATATCTCCTCTCCACTTACCTAGAATCATCGTAGAGGTTCTGGTCTTCTTCCATGATCAATTTTAGTACCCTAAAAGGAGATCTCAAAGAGGCGCTTCAAAGAAGGGGTAATTTCCGTTACCGATTATTTCACCTTTATTTCTTCTTCCACTTCTTCTTCTTTAGTTGTTTCATTATTAAGTAATAAACATCAGTGTCAATCATATACTGATATATTATTATACGTATGAAACAACCCTATTTCACAATCTATCCATCCTATGGAAAAAGAAATCACCGCGCTTGCGTACGTACGAAATACCATCTCCATATCGTGGTGTAATCTATTTTCCACCACCACCATACATGGATGGGTATAATGGTGTAAATAATTACTATATATGACTATTATAAAGTGATACTGATTCTGAAATAGTATACATACACTCCAATACAATTTCATGATCATAGGAACAATATCATCACTCGTGCGTACGTATGGAATACCGTCTCCACGATGTGATGCGACTCGTTCTACATGATCTTAATTTCATAATGATTATATAAATGAATTGAATTAATGAATGTGATATATATTACAATAATACCATTCTGGAAATGAGGAATCTATATCCTAAAGAGAAGAATAAGAACTTATTTGACAAAACACGCATAAGAACAAAAATTTATAAACACCCGAATAACAAGTAGCAATGAAATATTTTTACTAAGAAGCTCAGAATATGACCATATATGATATCATAAGAATAATAATGATTCTGTAATAAGTCAATAACATTATTTAAATCATTATACAGGAGATTCGAACACGTACAAGACCTATTGGACCTAAGGTAAGTGAAATATCACAATCACGTTTTTTTTACCGAGATTGTTTATACTTTGAAATTTACTGGGGTGTATTTTATCATCCACATCCATGTTTCCTGAATATGTAATATTATTTCCATCCACCTACAATTTTTTAAATCCAATTTTACTCTTCGGTGAGTTTTTAGTAAAATATATGAACGGAATCTTTTGTCGTTTTTCATACAAGGTACTTTTTGTCTTTTCCGACAAAAGTACGAGAAGAATGTTTTTTTTAACTTATACGACATGAATGGATTTTTAAAACATTATTTCCAAGAAGCTTCCTTTAAAAGTTTTCAAGTTTATTTTTAATAAATTTCTTTTAGTTATAATTTTATGACATGTTAAGAAATGAAAAGTGTTTTTGAAGTAGAAAAGATATTTTCCTCAAGAATGGAGTTCATGTGTTTTATCAAAATTATTTTCCATCTAAAATAATAAAGGATTATTTTTCTATCCCTATTATTACATGGATTTGATTATGTTGTGATGGAAATATTTTTAATAATTCCTTTATCTTATATGAATTTTTTTATGATGTCATGTTGTTTAAGAATCCCATTTTTACTACATGGGTTATGCAATGATGTATGATTTATGATTTTGTGGCACACATAATAATGGTATCATTATGAGATCGGTGGGACCTATATCTCCCTCCAATGCATTGGGTATTGATTTTATATCTCATGAGATAGACATGGATGGAATGGTAGGTTATACCGGTTCAGTGAAACAGGACTGAAACGAGGGTGACTCAGTTCAGAAGTGGACTTTGTCCACTAACATAGTCTTGGAAATTAGTCTTGACTAATAACATATGATTCTATATGATTATGTGTGTATGACACAAAGTTTCATGTTTTATGTTATGATTATTGGGATTACATTTCACTACTATGATTTATCCCATGTTATGAAATTATTCTCTCTTTGGCAGGTTAAGATTTCCAAAAGTCATGTTCTTATGAATATGATGTGATTGATATTTCATTTGTTTACCCGTACTGAGCATCTAAGCTCGCCCTTTTGTATGTTTTATTTCCCTGGGTCAGGAAGAAGGTTATCAATTAGAATATGTCAAAAAGGGACTCTAGATATGATGAAATAAATGAGAGGCAAAGTAGATGCTTTATGTACTAGTTGTTTATGTTTCCCAGTTTCTAAATACACTATACCTATACGGTCCTTTCTTTTTTTTTGTTATATGTTGTAATAAGTGTGCTTAAATTCTAATGTAATAACAATGTATGTAAATTATGGGTCGTTATTGTTGGTATCAGAGGAAAGGTATAGTCAACCTTTGGAAACTAGGATGTGAAAGCCTTAGTAAGAACCCTAAGGATATGTATAATCATAGAATACAATATTAGTGTTCTATAAATGGCCATGAATAACCTAGGATAAGACATTAAGTGTGAAATTTTATTCTTGATTATGTGGTTTTCCTATTATAATTAGTGTTGCTCACACTATTCTTCTTGGTTTTAGTCAATGGCTGGAACCCGAAGGAACCTTGTTAACGCGGAATGCAACGGCCAATGCAATGATTGTCCCCCTGAGCAACCAAACGTTACGGTAGATGGAATGCAAAATATTGTAGCCATGATCACACAACTTTCTCAAGCTATGAATCATGCAGTACTTCCAAATGAGCAAAGGAAAGAGCAACATTCTGTTGAATCCTTCATGAGGCAGCGTCCACCTTCTTTCAGTGGGTCTACTGCTCCATTTGTTGCTGAACAATGGATTAGTACTACTGAAAATATATTTTCAGTTCTTCAATGTTCTGAGCATGATAAAGTCATCTTATCAGTGTATTGTTTGGAAGGTGATACTGATCAATGGTGGAATCTTATTAATAATACGAGGCAAAGGGATGAAATTGAGTCCATGGAATGGGATGAGTTCAAGAACTTATTTTTCAATAAGTACATCCCTCGAATTCTCCGAACAAATATGGAGAAAGTGTTTCTTGAACTGAAGAAAAAGTATGACGAATCTGTTGGTACCTATGAAGAAAATTTTACAAGACATGCAAGGTACGCTTCTGGTATTATTATCCAACCTAAGAGTAAGATCGATCGATTCTTTAGTGGCTTAAAACCAAATCTTTGAAGGGCCTTATCCATAAGGGACTTCAATAGCTATGAGGAAATCGATTGATGTGATCTCAATGATGAGATGGATATTTGAGTAACCCATCAGTCATATGGGTTTGATAATAAGAGGAAAATGGAATTCAAAGGAAAATCTAAAGAGCACACTGAAAAGAAGATGAGCTTTCCCTTATGCTCAATGTGTGGAAAGAAACATGGAGGGATTTTCCTTAAAGGGACAAGTAAATGTTTCAAATGTGGAAAGGAAGGTCATTGGGAATTTGAATGCCACGATGATGGGAAGAAGATGTCTAATGATGCAAACAAAAGAATGGATACACAGAATAAACCTACTACACTTCAATGTTTCAAGTGCAAGGAGATGGGACATTATGCCAATAAATTCTCTAATCCAAGGGTTGATGATGATGGTCGATGTCAACAAACTCTTAAGTCTAATGACAAAGGAAAGTCACATGAAATTTCTATCAGCGATGTGCAGTACGATAACGATGTGGTTAAAGGTACACTTACCATCCAATATAAAGTACCAAATGTTTTATTTGATTTTGGATCCACCCACTCCTTTATTTCTGAAGAATTTTCAAAGGGTATCACCGTATTACCTCAACAATTAGATGTTGAGTTAGCTGTGACAACACCTAATGGGACAACAGTCGCATCAAAAGTGTATAATTCTTCTCCGATTGAATTCTGTGGGAAAGTGCTTCCTGAAAATCCTGTGATCCTTCCTATAGTGGAATTAAATATGATTCTTGGCATGGATTGGCTTTCTCTACATGGAGATCATATCAATTGCCAAAGAATGGAAGTCACATTTCATATTCTAGATCAATCTATGATTTTCTATCAATGCAAAGATGAGCATAACCTTCTAGTGGAAATTTCTTCCATTTTATGGGTATTGATTCCACTAAATGGAGGTTATTTATCTCAAATGGTTGGAGAGAAACTCACGATTAAGAATATGCCCATTGTACGGCAATTTGATGATGTCTTTACAGAGGAATTACAGGGTCTTCCACCGAATCGTAATGTTGAGTTTTCAATAGAACTCGTACCGGGTGCTTTGCCTATTTCAAAGACACCTTTTAGAATGGCCCCAATTGAGTTGCAGGAATTGAAGAAGCAACTCCAAGAGAATCTTGATAAGGGGTTCATATTCCCAAGTACGTCACCTTAGGGAGCACCTATTCTGTTTGTTAAGATGAAAGATGGGTCAATGAGACTCTACATTGATTATCGAGAACATAACAAGCTCACTATCAAGAATAAATATCCTCTCCCACACATTGATGACTTATTTGACCAACTACGCGGAGCTCAATACCTTTCCAAGATTGATATTCATTCAGGGTATCATCAATTAAGGGTCAAAAGGGAGGATATACAAAAGACGACATTCCATACAAGGTATGGACACTATGAATTTATAGTAATGCCATTTGGTCTTACTAATTCCCTTGCTATCTTCCTGGATCTAATGAATAGAGTCTTCAGAGACTATCTTGATCAGTTTGTGGTAGTCTTTATAGAAAATATTCTTGTTTAATCAAAGAGCAAGGAAGAACAAGAAGATCACTTGAGAATTATATTGAAGACCCTGAGAAAGAGAAGCTTTATGCCAAATTTACCAAGTGTGAATTTTGGCTTCAAAAAGTTGCATTTTTGGGTCACATAATATCAAAAGAGGGTATATCTGTGGATCCAGCAAAAACCAAGGTTATCGAAAGATGGTCGAGACCAACAAAAGTAACTGAGATCCGAAGTTTTCTTGGTTTGGATGGATATTATCGACGTTTTGTGAAATATTTTTCACGATTATAAAATCTACTCACCAAGTTGACTCGGAAAGGAGTTAAGTTTGTTTGGACAGAGGAATGTGAAGAGAATTTCAAGGAGTTGAAAAGAAGGTTATCCAGTGCACCTGTTATCACACTTCCTTGTAGTGGAGAAATGTTTTTGATCTACAGTAATGCATCCAAGAAGGGATTTGGGTGTGTTTTTATGAAAAATGATATGGTGATAGCTTATGCCTCATGACAGTTGAAAATACATGAGATAAATTACCGAACTCATGATGTGGAGTTAGCTGCGGTAATCTTTTCATTAAAGATTTGGAGGCATTACCTTTATGGTGAAAGGTGTGATATTTATACTGATCATAAAAGTTTAATGTATATTTTCACACAAAAGGAGATGAATATGCGTCAATGAAGATGGTTGTAGCTGATTAAGGATTATGACTGCTCAATTCATTACCACCCTGGGAAAGCAAACAAGGTGGCAGATTTATTAAGTCGACAAGACCATGCCATTTTATCCATTATGAGGATCACAAAAGATCCAATATTTATGGATTTAAAAAGGATGTATCTTGGAATTATAATGGAAGGGGAAAAATATTATCTCTCTCAAATGAATGTTCCACCACCTATACATGTGAAGATTAAAGAGGCATAGAAAGAAGATGTCGAGTTACAAAAGAAGGTGAGAAATGTTCCTGAATTCAACCTTGATTGTGATGGGATAATAAAGATCAAGAATCGGGTTTGTGTTCCTCCCATCCCCGAATTAAATAAGGAGCTGCTGGATGAGGCTCATAGTTATTCATTCTCTATTCATCCTGGAGCACGAAGATGTATAGGGACCTGAAAGAGTACTTCTGGTGGGATGGCATGAAATGAGATATTGCTGAATATGTCTCTAGATGCATGGTTTTTCAACAAGTTAAAGACAAGAGACAGAATTCTAAGGAGATGTTACAACCATTACCCACACACGAATGGAAATGGGAAAACATCACTATGGACTTTGTCACAGGACTTCCTAAAACATCCAAAGGCAATAATGCTATCTGGGTCATAGTTTATTGTCTTACAATGTCTGCACACTTCATTGCTATTAGAGAGGATTTCTCTCTGGATCAGCTTTCCAGGATTTATTTAAAGGAAGTGGTAAGATTGAATGGAGTACCGATTTCTATTATATCTGATCGGGATCTGAGATTTACCTCGATGTTCGGGTGAAGGATTCAGCATAAACTGTATACAGAGTTGAGTTTCAGCACTGCTTATCATCCTCAGACAGACAGTCAGTCTGAGAGAACAATTCAAACTCTAGAAGATATGTTGAGATCTTGCTCTATGGATTTCAAAGGTGGTTGGGATCAACACCTACATTTGGTTGAATTTTCTTATAATAATAGCTTTCACTCCAGTATTCAGATGGCTCCTTATGAAGCTCTCTATGGAAAGAAATGCAGGACTCCAACTTTCTGGGATGAAGTTGGGGAATGAAAGCTATTAGGACCCGATATCATTGATGAAATGGAAGAAAAGGTCAGATCTATTCAACAACACATAAGAGCAGCTCAGAGTCGACAGAGAAGTTATGCCGACAACCGAAGAAAAGACCCAGAGTTTGAAGTGGGTGATAAAGTGTTCTTAGGAATATCTCCCTGGAAGAGGGTCATGAGATTTGGAAAGAAGGGGAAGTTGAGTGCAAGATATATCGGTCCTTTCGAAATACTAGATCGTGTTGGGAAGGTATCTTACTGATTGGTACTTCCACCGAATCTCTCACAAGTTCACGATGTGTTCTGTGTATCTCTCCTGAGAAAGTACATACCTGATCCTTCAGATGTACTTAGCTCAGAAGTTATACCGCTGGAGCAAGATATTTCTTATGAAGAACAACCGATAGAGATTATGGATCATAGCAAAAAAGTCCGACGAAGCAAGACCACTCAATTAGTGAAATTTTTATGGAGGAACCACCAATTAGAAGAAGCTACATGGGAGCTTGAGGATATGATGAGGGAGAGGTATCCTCATCTGTTTGTTACAAAGTGACGAATTTTGAGGGCGAAATTCGTTTTAAGGGGGGTAGAATGTAACACCCGAGACTTTTATGTTATATAAATCATCAAAATAATGTTTTTCTACACAAATCTTGCTTTTCTTTCTTTACACGAAATCGCGACCTTCCTCGATAGCTTGCGTCGTACGCAATACCGAGTTTCACTAAACAATGATATTCTATTAAAATATTACTAAAACTAGCTGTTATGAATAGTAATAACCACTTTTTGAAATTTTATAAATTTTATTTTTCAAAATGGACTTCATTTTTAGATTCGGAATATCAAAATTATCCTAGGGTGAAATTTTGGTATTTTTCTAAAAACATTCAATTTTTTGATGAATAGTGAAACCACTAAGTGGTAGTTAAAAACTGTTATTATTATTACCCTAAAACATTTCATAATTCTATTGGACAAGTGTAATTCAACCGAAATCAACCTTAGGAATAAAATATGACCATTTAGATCCACCTGGATTAGATTAGGACATTTATTATTAATTTATTTAAAGAAGGGTTAAAATAGTTAAAATCAAAATTTAATAAGTAAATCATTTCTAATATGGGGTTATACATACGATAAATTCTACTATAAATATTCATTAGAAAGATAAAATGATTTCATACATAATGGCATTTTATTTGTAATTTTTAGACATTAAATAAGTTAATTTATTTATGACACAAAGATGATGTAGTAATAATCTTATTAATGAAATATTGACATAATTGATGTTATAAACACCAAAATAAATATAATTTGATACTTTTTATAAATTCCACTAATTTTCTAGGTTATTATGACATGTTAGTATTGATGTAATTAACATGGATCGAACTAATCATTCTGTTATGATTTTTACAAAAATAAATTACTAAATAGTGTCAAAATTGACATAAAATAGTTTTTCAAAAAAATATTATATTAAAAATTGTTATTTTATTCATAAAAATCTACTGTTCGGTCACATGACTTAGATAAGGTTATATATATTAATAATAAACAACTTGGGGTTCGTTTGGCTGCTTATAGTATGTTTATTAACCTTATAGTATAAGAACACAAGAAGACATGGTAAAAGTAAAATTATTTATCTTAATGTAAAATATAAATGATAAGGTTAAAATAGAAACCTAAACTTGTCTAAATTTTATTGGATGAGCGGACATCGACCCATCCCCACCTTATCTTTGAAATATATCAATTTGGAGCTATTTAATACCGAACATGACTTTATAATAAAATAATATTTTTAGTTTTTCCAAAGGATCCCCTCTCCTCCCTTATAAAAGGTCACCTCCTCCCCCCTCTTCCTCACACCACATTGAGCCTTAATGCTCGGCCAAACCCTGCCAATATCTCCTCCCCACTTCCCTAAAAACATCTTAGAGGTTCTGGTTTTCCTTCAAGACCTATTTTAGTACCCTAAAAGGATATCTCAAAGAGGCGCTTCAAAGAAGGGGTAATTTCTGTTACCGATTCTTTCACGTTTATTACTTCTTCCACTTATTATTCATTAGTTGTTTCATTATGAAGTAATAACATCAGTATCAATAATATACTTATATGTTATTATATTTATGAAACAACCCTATTTCACCATCTATCCATCCTACGGAAAAAGAAATCACCGCGCGTGCGTACGTACGGAATACCATCTCCACGCCTTGGTGTAATGTATTTTACACCACCACCTTACTTGGATGGGTATAATGGTGTAAATAATTACTATATATGACTATAAAAAAGTGATACTGATTCTGAAATAGTATACATAAACTCCAATAAAATTCCACGATCATAGGAATGATATCATCACTCGTGCATACGTACGGAATACCGTCTCCACGATATGATGCGACTCGTTCTACATGATCACTATTTCATAATGATTATATATATGAATTGAATGAATGAATATGATATATATTACACTAATAAAATTATGTAAATTAAGTATCTATAACCTAAAGATAAGAATAAGAACTTATTTGACAAAACACGCATAAGAACAAAAAGTTATAAACACCCGAATAACAAGTAGCAATGAAATATTATTTCTAAGAAGCTAAGAATATGACAATATATGATATCATAAAAATAAGTATTATTCTAGAATAATTCAATTACATTATTTAAATCATTATACAGGATATTCGGACACGTACAATGCATATCGGACTTAAGGTAAGGGAAATATCACGATCACATTTTTTTTCGAGATTGTTTATACTTTTAAATTTACTGGGGTGTATTTTATCATCCACATCCATGATTCCTAAATATGTAATATTATTTCCATCCAACTACAATTGTTTAAATCCAATTTTACCCTTCGGTGAGTTTATAGAAAATATACGAAAGGAATATTTTGTCGTTTTTCATAAAGGTACTTTTTGACTTTTCCGACAAAAGTACGAGAAGAATGTTTTTTAACTTATACGGCATGAATGGATTTTTAAAACATTATTTCCAAGAAGATTCCTTTAAAAGTTTTCAAGTTTATTTTTAATCAACTTCTTTTAGTTATAATTTTATGACATGTTAAGAAATGAAATGTGTTTTTGAAGTAGAAATGATATTTTCTTCAAGAATGGAGTTCAAGTGTTTTATCAAAATTATTTTCCATCTAAGATAATAAAGGGTTATGTTTCTATCCATATTATTACATGGATTTTATTATGTTGTGATGGAAATACTTTTATGAGTTCCTTTATCTTATATTAATTGTTTTATGAAGTCATGTTTTTTAAGAATCCCATTTTTACTACATGGGATATGCAATGATGTACGATTTATGATTTTGTGGTACACATAAGAATGGTATCATTATGAGATTGGTGGGACCTATATCTCCTTCCAATGCATTTGGTAAAGATTTTATATCTCATGAGATAGACATATCTGGAACGGTAGGTTATACCACTTCAGTGAAACAGGAATGAAATGAGGGTGACTCGGTTCAGAAGTGGACTTTCTCCACTAAGATATTCTTGGAAATGAGTCTTGACTAATAATATATGATTCTCTATGATTATGTGTGTATGCCACAAAGTTTCATGTTTTATGTTATGATTATTGGGATTACATTTCACTACTATGATTTATCCCATGTTGTGAAATTATGTTATCTTTTGCAGGTTAAGATTTCCAAAAGTTATGTTCTTATGAATATGATGTGATTGATATTTCTTTTGTTTACCCTTACTGAGCATCTGAGCACACCCTTTTGTATGTTTTATTTCCCCAGGTCAGGAAGAAGGTTATTAAGTAGAATATTTCAAAAAGGTACTCTAGATATGATGAAATAAATGGGAGGCAATGTAGATGCTTTATGTACCAGTTGTTTATGTTTCACAGCTTCTAAAGACATTATACATATACGGTCCTTTCTTGGTTTTGTTAGATGTTGTAATAAGTGTGCTTCAATTCTGAAGTAATAACAATGTATGTAAAGTATGGGTCGTTATATATCCACTCGCAATTCTTTTGACAGGATTGATCCAATGGAATCATCTACTGGAAGGGATGGCAATGGGTACCCCTTAATTGGGCACCCGACACTACCCAATTAGATTAATTAGAGTTATGATTGTCTTTAAATGAGTATTTATAGGGTTGGGGTAGCAAATTGAAAACCTAATTAATAAATGGGTGGGGATATTAGTACTATTAGTGTATCGTAACCCTGAATCTGATTATGAAAATTATTATTAATTAATCAATAAAAAAAATTTAAATGACAATTAAATTATGAAAATTAATTAATTATTTATGTTATATTCAAATTATTTTTATAATTAAATTTTAAATTCAAATTCATTTAAATTAATAATTACCAATTCATTGACTACATGTTATTAAATAAAGTTCAATTATAAATGATATTTTATTAATTTTTTGATATTTTTATTCTACATTTATAAATAAAATTTAAATATTTGTATTTTTAACTAGGTTATTAAATGTTATAGGGTAATTAAATTGGTAGTTAAAAATATAATAGGGTAGGGATAGGGTTGTGAATTTTTAAAATAAACTTGTTAGGGTTAGTGTTAGGGTTTTGTAAAAATAAATGGAATAGGGTGTGTTTACCCAACCTCTTGTCATCTCTATTTACTGGTCGAGTTCAATTATTGAAATCTATAAAAAAAAATTTAATTATGGTTTGAATCATGTTGTATTTTCTAACATTGTGTTTGTCTCTTCCAACAATTATGATGTCTCTAAGGGGACTTGGATGGCCAAGAAAGCCTTTGGAAACCTACCAAAACTTGGAGGCGAGGTCACTATCCTCATGGATTTGGAGTTTGAGGCTCCGTTAATAACAAGGGAAATTGTTCACTTGATAAATAACCTACCTTTATTAATGTATTTTTGGGTTGATTCTAGTTTCTTTCCTATAAATGAAACTGATGGTGGCCTACTTTGATTTCGGGCTTCTATTACTCAAACATTTCTAGCGAAAGCCTTTTTTTGTAACACTTGCAATCTTTGAAGCTGATGCTTTCATTGATTTATTTTTTGACATGTTCTGTTTGCTTCATTGGGCCTCTTTTTTTGGAATTTTTTTCATTCCTTGTTATGCATGTTTTTCTTGTGTTGGATGACATGATTTCCCTTGTTTTTTCATGCATCTTTCTTTGTATCCCCAATGTCTTTCATATATTTTCTTTAAAAAGGAGTATACTTTACATAACTTGTTTCAACAATTATTAAATTATTATTATGTATTATTAAATTCATAAATAATTAGATTATAAATATATTTTTTTATAATTATTTTTACAACTGTTCTGGGAGGGGGAATACAAAGAAATGAAGAAATCTACCACACCTATAGGTACTCGGGGAGACTCAAACTTGAGACCTCCAACAAGATCCCTCAAAGACATAACCACTAGTCTATTCCCCTAGAGGATATTAATTATTTATAATTAAAATATTAATTATATTAATATTGATAATTATTATAAAAGAACTTTAACTGTATAATTAATTGATATTTTTTTAGTTGGAAAGGGACAAAGATCCATTTTTTATTAGGAAATAAATACCTATTTTTATTACAAATAGTACGGGAAGGAGAACTACAATGATACAATGAAAACATGCAAACCCACACATGCACGAAGTCAGGTAGACTCGAACCTAAAACCTCCCTGACACCCCACATGACTCTTTACTACTTGGATAATACCTAGCGGCAATAAATCCATCTTTTTAAATGGGTTTAGATGTAATTATTACATGACTTGAGGGACCACTGGGCCATAGGATGATACATGACCCTAATGCCCTGATTGAATAGTGTGTAGCCTGTCATGATGCAAGTCATACATCTCACCACCCTCCATTAGTAATCATCACACAATGATCCCAATCTGAAACTTATATCACCCACTTTTCCATAAACCATTTCATCACGATGTCTACTATTATGAGGTAGGTAACCCATCTATCCATGGTGTAGGAGGAAGGTCGGAAGATAGGTTACGACACACTCTTCGTTTTTTCAAGCTGCTCACCCAATGATGTCTATGTTGACATCGCTTACATTACCAGTATGTTTCTCTGCATCCCTATATCGGTCCCAAGTAAATATAGTCATGGGATAGATCACCCTCCACCCCACATCATTAACATTGGGATTAAAGGTTGTATTATAAGATTTAACACACATATCCTTATTATAAGGGCTTCCCACCCGAAGTGCCAAATTACACTACACTCAAAAAATCCTTGCAATGTTAGAGGTATCAAGGGTAGGCTACGATGGGGTGATAGCCTAGACAAATTTGATGGGACAATAGAGACTGTGACCTCATGTGATGATGAAGACACAACTTTGGATAGTATAGGTAAACAATTATGGCATGTAGTGAAAGCACTGTTATTCTAGAATAGGGGGTTGATAGGGGTGACAATGGCTTTGTATAGTGTATTGTGGTCTGCTTAGGGTTTCATTACCCTTGGGCCTTTAGGAATTTTTTTTATTTGACCACTAGGAGTCTAGGAATCATGTTTATTTGGACTCTGAGTCATCATTTGTAAGAATATGGAATTGTAATAAGGTCCTAGCATACAGATCAACATGAAAAGTTGTCAGTGCGAGTAGGAGATGTTGGGTGGGGGACCTCAATTTGGGGGATTGACATATTGTCAATTTTCATCCAACCTTTAATCCTCTTGGTTTACCATTCTCGATAGAGGGGTTCCCTAACATGTGTCTTTTCACTCATGAATCCAACCTGAGGTTACATAGCATTAGGAAAGTGTTTCATGTGACTATCCCACTTGTATCACTAGGCAAACGGCTCAAAAGTGAGATGGGTGTGTTGAAACCTATTATACATCCTTCCTCACACACTGAGGATGGAGGGGTTCCCCACTATGATATGTTTGTCATGATGCAACTTTTTTTACGGGAAGGGGGGTGACACATATTTATGTTTTCGTTCATTATATGATTTCCATTGTAAGGGGGTGGTGTTTTTTTAGCGTCTTTCTCTTTTTTGGACATTGGTTCTTGCTCTATCTTTCAGGTTGATGGGCCTTCATGCCATTTTTTAGTGGCTTTTTTTGACCACTGGGCCTTTGAATATTGTCTGGGATACCTCTAAACCCAATTTAATAGATGGTTTTCTCTTTTTATTTAATAAGGTGCCCTCAGACCCTACATATAAAAAAAATTATTTTTAATTACAATATTAACTATATTATCAAAAGGAGGGTTCTATTCGATACACACACGCTAAAAGAAAATGGCCTAGGGACTCCACCCCATGACTGGCACCCAATAATATTAACTATATAATTAATCACATTAATAATTTTATTATAAATATATATTATTATTGAATTTAATAATTAGATCATTAATTACTTTTTTGATTGTAATATTTATTAGATAATTTTTTTATTTATTATTTACTAAAAAATCAAATATAATAATTTTTAACAACGTTAATAATTATATGATTAATTTCATTTCTAATTATTTTTATTTATATTATTGACTAAAAAGGTTATGAAATCATTATTATTAATTATTATCAATAATAATAATTGCAGTTAGGGGTTTTATTTTTTAAAATCATTCAATGACTCTGCATATGATGGGTTGTTCAAATTCTAAAAGGCTTGGGGTTACTTATAGACCATTTATGAGTGATGATAAAGGAGTTGACATAGACAGGGGTGAAACCCTAGGTAAAAACTGGCATAACATGACCTTTGGGTAGGGAGCCTTTGGTCTAGAAAAGTAAAGTAAATTATAAGTTAAAGGAAAAAATCCAAAAAATATAGCACACTAATATTAAGAATTAGTTTTACATGGACTGATAAATATAGAATGCAAAACACATGGTTACCTAATTTTTTTTTAATCACTTATGATTAAGATTTATAGATATCACATGATATAATTATTCTTTCTCACCTTTACTAGTGTTTTGTGTGATTATTGATTCTTTGAAAACTATAATAATTGAAGATTTTTTCCTGATTTCTAACCACATTTATTCCACTATAATGAACTCCTCCCACTAATGTAATGAATTATCACTCCTTTGGGTGAAAAACCTTCAATACCATTTTTAGATATTACAATGGGTAAGAGATTGCCTAACGACCAAGGTGAAGAATACACCCCATTATCAATGATCATTTAGTGAGTTTCTTGGTCCAAATAAACATATAACATTATTATCTCCAATTCTTGTTTGGTGGTATAGACGAGCATCATTCATCTGGGTCATTAATGTGAATTTGTAAATTTTCCCCTCATTTTATCAAAATTGTAATTCAACATCCACAAAAACCATTATTATGTGAACTTTATCTTCAAAATATCATAGAAATTGTATAGAAAAAAATTAGTTTACCTTAACAAAATGATTGTTGTGTCCTGTAAAACCATTAGAGATCCTCCATCCTTTATTTATTTAATACACAACCAACCACATATTCCACAATATCATGTTAAATAGTTTATATATGATAATGTGTATTTGGGGACATAAAAAATACTCTCTAACTCAATATTGGACCAAAAATATGAGCATGATCGAATATATCATATATTTTATGATTGTTGAGGAGGTAATTAAATAACACTAGTGTAAAATTGAAAGTATCCCTTGTAGATTGAGCAATAAAGACCTCTGAACAAGGTTTTTTTCTTTTTGAGATAGAGTATGTGAAATATTCATCCTTCAGTAGAGGGATTCACCAATTAAAACGGGTTTTTAGTATTCCTACCTAAAAGGGCTTCTAACAATGTTAAATATTATGGAATATGATGAGAAGTCCAAAATTTATTCCATCTCCAATTCATAACTTCCAAAAATTACTAAATTAATATGGGAATAAAAATTCAGTAACATGATAGTGAAAAATAATTAATAAAGTCATAATTTCATTTTAACAATGAAACTTACATTCAAATAAAATATATAGTAATTAATTTTGAATACTATAATAAACTATTATTCTTTACATGAAACCCTATTATTTTATAATCACATACATATATCCTTTTGATATTAAAAATATAAATGAAAATCAATATAGATATCAACTATTATATATAGTTAAACTAATGAATCATCGAATGTAAGTCATGCATTTTAAAAGAACATATAGACTCTCAATATCAATTTCAATAGTGTGGTGAATTTTTAATGTAATAGAAATAATATAATTCATTTAAACCTCACATGGAATGGAAATAATATATTAATTATGAAAAGATACTATATTGAGGCATTCAACAAACCAAATAATAAAATTAATTGTAACCATAAAAAATGGAGAAAATTCTTCAAAATGGAAAGAATTAATCCCATTTGAATTAGATGATATAGGGTGTATTCATATATTAATAATTCAATATCCACTATTTAATGGTGTAAAATTTAAATGTGGATTGTATGTTTTATGATGATGTGTATAATGAAAAATTATTAGTTCATTTAAAATGACATTCACCCCTAGAATGAGACCTACAAATGAGATTAATGAATCTAGATCTAAATAAATGACCCATTCACCATCATTAGGAACTTACTCCAATTCAATATCAAAGGTGTGCAATGAGTAAATTTCAAGTGTCAAAAGTTATGTTTTATTCAATATGACAAACAAATTAGCATTAGCTAGAGAAAAATTCCCTCTATAGTAGCTAATATTTAGAAAGGGTTCACCACTTTTATGATGATGAGAATGATGTTTTTATCTACAAGTGATGATATTTATAAGTGTCAGTCCCTCAACACCCATGCTATGGAATTTGGAATTCATGATAGAATTTTCACATTTTTTCACTTCCAACATGTTCCTCACAACATAATTTGTCTGTTTCACAGAAAAAATTTTATTATATCACTTGATTCATCAAAATATGTTGAAATTATAATTGAGAATGAAGTTATGTTCTTAAAACATATTGTAAGGATTGTTCCCATCCAAGAACATAAAAGTTTGTTAGAGAGACTAACCAAAAAATTAACCAAAAGGTGCACCTATGATGCATCTTCTTTTATTAATGAATATGAGTTCTAGGTTTATTATTATCACAGTAAAAATGATACACTTTCATTATCATGTTTAACTTTATTTACTCCATAATTATGGAATAGAGTAGTGTACCCTCCTTTATATTGACAGAGATATACTTTTCATCATTTCCAGGATTCCTATGAAAATAAACACTTCTTGAATTCAACATGGGAGTTTTCTAAAGAAGAAACTTTTTAGCAGGGTTTTTGGAAGGTTGAAGGATCTTATACACAATGGGATTCAACATTGGGATCAAACACTTTTACTTGTAATGTGAGAAAAAAAGAAATCAAAGTGTGGAATTAATCAAACGATGTATCTACTTCGACTATGAGTGAATAAGAAGGAAAAGTATGCAATGATAATTGATGGGTACAAGTGTGAAGTCCTGACTTAAATAAAAGGAGTGCCTCTAGAAATGTATTCAATTAGCATACTAAATCACCAAAAATATGAAAAAGAACAAAAAAATCTCATTTCATCTATATTTCACTAAAATCCAAAATGAAATTCAATTCAAACACTGGATACTTGTGAATCTAGGTTCTTAGAACTTCAAGTGAAGAAATATATACCTGATAAATGGTGAAAAAAATCCACTAGTTGATTGAAAAATAGGTTTATTCCCATTCTCCTCCCATACCTCATCTTGATATTTGAATGGGAAAATTGAAATCAAACATTATTATAGAAGATGTGTAAGGGAAGGTAGATACTTGAGGGTGTTCGTGCGGGTGCATTGATGGCGATGATCCGGTCATGTGAATGCAGGCACAGATTTCATATGGGAGGTGATGATACAGAATGACCTCCTACACGAACACATTCCCCATACTATCAACTAAAATTTTCTCCCTATTAGAATGAAATAGAGCTTAAATGGTATGTTGATAGACAATCGCCCCATATATCACTATGGAATCTAACTATCTTGGGAATTTAGATAAAAAAATCCATCGATATTTCCTTCCCCTTACACTATAGGATCTCAAGTAGCCAAGTCGAACCTTTCTAGAACCAAATTTTCTACCTTCACATAGTCATACATGAAGGATTAATAAATAAACATGGAAATACCATACCTCATTTTAGGTCACCAGAAATTCTTGTTAAGGTCTTGGTATATCATTGGCATTTTATTATATAAAGTAAATGGAGATGTGGAACTCTGTATAAACCTCCTTACAGAATACGAATGAAATTGTCACCTATCAAATGAAAAGTAATAAGTGATCCCCACCTTCAAAAAATACATATGGTGTATCTCCTAAGGATATCTAATCATGAAAAACCATGTATTCAACGTACCATAACCGAGTCTCTCTTATATGATAATGAAGTAGTGGTGTCACTACCATGGACTGTAAATATTATTCCCCTATATCCTATATCAGGGTCAACCAAAAATAGTTTAACTGATCATAAACCTCCTATATAATGAGATAAAAAAAATTTCATTCTTATGGAATCAACAAACATGTTTCCCTTTCCATGTATATAGAATATCCCAAAGTCATATTCTGATAAGAACTCCAACTAATGTCTATATCATAGGTTGAGGTCTGATGTACCCAATTTGTGTATAATTTTCCATATATTTTATTGATAATTAAAGATTTTTTTTACAACAAAGCATCTATTTTTTGGATAAAATTATTTATATTGGTTATTATGATGATTTTCAGGTATTTTCCATTCAGATTCATAAATCGGGAAAGGACAGAAAAAATTCAAATATACATGGTGTGTACTCCATATACACGTTGTGTGGACCTTCTAGAAGTGGTTTGTGATGAATTAATGATATTACATTCCATGTATGGCGGCACTACACACCGTTTACTATTGCTAGGACCCAAATCGGAAAGACTAGATACACGACCATGTTGCTGGCCAAAGCATACACGCCATGTAATTTTCATATACATGTCGTGTGGCCCTTCTTGAAGAATTTGGTGGACAATGAATGATATTACATGACATGTATGGTGGAACTAAATTCCATGTACATCCACCTACTTTGTGGCACCATGTTCCAAGTCAGAGACGGCATGTTAGCTCACCTACCGATAGAGAAATGATGGCTGAAACACGTTGACCAGTGTACACACCGTGTACATTCTGGTACATGCTACGTACTATTAAAAGCTATCAATAAGATGGATGCCTTCCAAATTTGGGAGTGATTCAACATTAATTAATTCCAATATATTCTAAGGGGGAGCACATTAGAGATGGCCAAGAAGAGAAGAAGAGAGATAAAGAACAGGATATAAGAGAGGAGATAAGGTGCTTCTATGCTACCTTCCCAATGACCTTCGCTCCAAAGATTTAAAGAGGATGAATTCAGGTATTGTAATAAGTTTAGTTATTATCTACTCCATGGGTACCTAAATTCACTATGTGTTGGGTTTATGGATGATTATGTGTTGTATTTCGTCAATTGTGATATTATAATCATGTTATTTATTCTAGTCAAATAATTCCTTAATAGTACTTTCTAAATTTCACTAGAAATATCATATTAGAGCAAGAGTAGGATTTCTAGAGATCTTCTAAGGAATTAATATCAAGAATATCCATGATCATTAGATATACTTATCATCTCAAGAAGGGTTTCAATTAATAAAATTAAACAAAATCAAATTCCTGACCATGGATTTGATCTCTATTGATTTAAACAAAACTCACCATACAAAGGGGGTTCTGTTACATCCATAACCCAATGATGTGAGTTATCATGAACAACACAACTTCATAAGCAAATTGATTTAATAATAACATTTAAAATCCATAGCCCCGAAACATTCTTCCCATTTCTCATAAAAAAATCATGTTTATGGGTTTTTTTATATTTATTTTAATTTTTTAATGCAATTAAAATTTAATCACCATGTTATTAAACCAAAAAAATCAACTCTAAATTTCAGTAAAATTCACTAAATTAATTAAAAACTAGAAAATAAAAACACAATAACTCCCTTTCCCTATGGATTGATCCCTTACTTGCACAATACTTGTTTTGGGTAAATTAAATTGAATATTTGAAAGTAACACTTCGGAAGAAACAATTACAATGTTTTGTGCTGTTTCTGGGGATGAATGTTAATGGTGTTTTGTTTAATCAAGTTTCTTATAATTAATGTGAAAATAAAAATTAATAATTAAAAAAATTCTTATTCTTAACCTCATTTTTATTTTTCATTATTTTATTTTTCCACTTTTATGCTTATTATTTTGTTTAGTGTTGTTCATATTCAAACATGCATGAGTGACCAAATCATGTGTTCCAAGAGTGATGAATCACCAGATATCCTTTGACTTGATTCAGAGATTAAACGAATGATCTTACGACTACGACATGAACTAATAGAAGAGCACAACTAGAACAATCCCATGATGAATATAGAAGAGAAAGACCTTGTTGCTCTCTAAGGAGTAGGGAAACCAATTCTTCCTAATGACAACCAGAACCAATTTCTCGTTACTTCAGAGGACCCAAAACAACCCACCAACATCATGGAATTCATGCCGTAGAACCAGCAGTGAAAACTAGCTCCTTTTATTCTAGGCAATGGCCCATAACAACCTCAATAATACCAGCCACCGGGGTAGTTTCCATACATGCATCTAGGCCTGGGGCCATACTATGCTCTTGAGTAACAGTATATGCCCCCTCAAGAACATATTCCCCAGTGGCTAACACTTATGGAGTACGGACTCCCCTCCATCCATGGAGCAGACACTGGGATTGTCCGACCACCAGTGTAGGCCCAACATTTCAAAATCATGACGGCCATCATGAAAATCATACAAAATATGGTGCAATTTGGAGGATTACCCAATGAAAACCCAAACGCTCATCTCTCCAATTTTCTAGAGATTCGTGACACCTTCCAATACCATGGGGTATCCATGGATTCCCTTCACCTTCTCATATTTACCTTATCCTTAAGGGTTAAAGTGAAGGACTGTATCAAATGACTTCCTCAATGCTCCATCCTCACCTGGGAGGAATTAGCCTAGTCATTTCTATCCAAATATTTACCACCATCCAAGACGGTAACATTGAGGAACGAGATTCCCAACATTCAGAAACATGATTCTAAATCCTTGTACAAGTCTTTGGAGCATTTTAATGAAATTACAAGAAATCTACCTCATCATGGACTTCCACTATGGTTGGAAGTCCAAAAATTTAATGGCGGTCTCACAACGAACACCAAATCTATGGTGGACACAGTTCTAGAGGATCCATCATGAGGAAATAACTGGAGGAACACTTCGACTTGCTCGAAGACATATCTGCTAAAATATTCCAATGAAATTTGGATCAGGGAACTCAAAAAAGAGGAATTCACAACATTGATGTGACAATGATGCTTGCCTTTCATCTTGATGTTGTTTCCAAGAATAGTGATGCGTTAAATCTAACAAATGCCTATCAAGAACAAACAATGTATCATCCAGCATGTTGTGATTGTGGTGACAATAACATCATCGGTCAATGCCCAGGGGCAAGTTCCATTGCCTCGAAAAGTGTGGTAAATTTCATCACCATGAATAGAGGACCAAATATATACCCTTAGTACCAAAACCCTGCATAGAAAGATATCTCAAATCCAGGATGGGGACAACAACATCAAAATTCTCAACCCCATCCCCAAAGACTAACCAGTTATAGGAAATAATAATACCAGAATCCTTATCCAAGATAGGAAAAGCATGGATCTATCCAACAACAAGTGTATCAAAACCCTCACTCAACACAACAACAAAGGAAACCACAATCTCAACCATCTGCCCAAAAAACTCATTAAGAACCCCCATCAAGGCTAAAAGAAATGACAAAAACTTTCATAACAACTATTGAAACAAGATTTCAAAATCAAGAGGCATCCATTTGAGGCCTTGAGAATAAAATTGGGAAACATTCAAATCATCTCACATTAAGGAAACCTGGTATACTACCAGGTAATACTAAGAAGAACCCATGGGAAAAATCTAATGTTTTCATATTACGAAGTGGGATGAAGCACCATTAGAATACAACTACAAATCAAGGTGAAAATCCATCTCACTATACTTCCAATTCAGATAAAAACGCCAAATTCAATGAGTCTCCGTCAATCTAGGAACTCGCCAAAGACAAACCAGTCATAAATGGTAAGGGGAAAGAAGTGGTTAAACCCTATAAACCTCCTTACCATTTCCTATATGAATGAAGAAATAAAAACCAGATCATCTGTTTGGAAAATTCATAGAGGTACTTTGAAAACATCATATCAACATTCCTTTTTCAAAATCATTAATTAAAATTACATCATATGTGAAATTCATGAATGATATCCGCTCAATTAAAAGTAAGATAGAGGATTTTGGGACAATTCATCTTAATAAGGAATGCTCTATAGTTGTACAACATTCTATTCCTCCCAAACTCCAAGATCGATGAAGTTTCACAATCACATTTAAAATTGGATCTTGTGAGTTTCAGAAAGCCCTTTATTAATTGGGGGAAAGTGTTAACCTTATTCCCTATGAAGTCTTAAAAAATCTAGAGCTAAATGATCTCCAAAAAACATGGGTATCCCTTGAATAGGTGGATCGATCCATGAAATATCCTAAAGGGCTACTTGAGGATGTGCTCATAAAAGTGGGAGGTCTTATTCTTCCCTCCGACTTCATCATACTCGACATAGAATAAGATCAAGAGGAACCTCTAATTATGGTATGAACCTTCTTAGCTATTAGGTAGGTGTTAATTTATGTTCATCAAGGACTGTTGATCTTTCGAGTGGGAGATGAAAAAGTATCCTATAACTTTCTCAAAGTAGTAAAACAAGTATCACTAATGGAACATAAGAACTATTATACATTGACCACTAAGAACAATCACTTGAGCCACATGGAAGAAGACATAGAATGTTGTTTGATCACTAATGAACCATTCATCAAAAAAAAATCCAACCTGCTTATGAATCAGAATAGTTGTAATTAATTGAAGGCAAGGGCGTTCATTATTTTCAATGTAAAATGGTGCCAAATATTCATGAGTGGGCCATGAAATAACCAAATGTACCCTTCCCCACCATACAATTTGGGTAGCACAATGCTCAAGTATGGTCTAGCCAATGACGCAAAACAATGGCGCTTCTTGATAGGACCCCCGAGGTTACACGTCGTGTACCACTTATACACACGACATATACTTATCTTTTTAGTATAAATTCTACTATTATATATAAATATTAAATAAATTGATACACATGGATGATGTCGATGCCGCTGGTAAGGTCACTGGAATATATCCGAGCCATCGTCAATTCGAATCCCTCCATACATACCTTCAGCACAGGGTTTATCCTTTTTATACCTGTGTTTAATTACATGGGGTGTGTGGTATTTTTCAAAATAATATATAAGTTTTTCTAAATAAAAGAAAACCCATTATGGGGATGGACCGGTTGGCTAGGGTCATAAACTAGTTCCAAAAAATCAATGTTCGAATCCTGAAAACCGACCCATTTCCATCATTTTTTATTTTTAATAAGACTATAGGGCGTGCATTTTGATATATGTTGTATGATCCATGTTTTCATTAATATTTGAAAAAAAAATCAAAATAAAGGAATACATGTTGGTGATGTTGAAAGATGGGAAGAGTTTCATTCCTAGATTTAAAATACCCAAGTTTGAACTCGGATAATCTCCTTACATCATCCCTTTTATTAAAATTAGAACCATAAATCGTTTATTTTATTCAACCCATGCAGAATTATACCTTTACATTAAATAATAAAATTAATTATAAATGGGCATCACCACAACCTTTTTTCTAGTGGTTGAGGGATTACGTTCGGAACGACCGATCACCGGTTCGAATAACACCCCAAGAACCAGACCAAATGTTGTGGTTCTCTTTTTTCAATTTTAGAATAACAAACATGTATTTCCTGATACATTACATGTATATATTTATTTTTTAGTAAATAATATAGATATATATATGTCCTTTTATTTAAATTTTTTATATTAATTATTATATAGTTTACTATAATAATTATATTATATAATTTATTAAAAAAATCACATACATGGAGTGTACACTTTATGACATGTCGTGTTCTACAACTATAAAGGTCGGGTGCTACCTGGCCTCAGGCCATGTCACACGACCCCCCTTCCTCCCCGTTTGTTCTCCCGCATTCCCTCTGGCCTTCCAGATTTCAACCCACCAATCTAGGGTGTTTTACGACCTGATTTCTACTATATTGTGATCCTTGGGCTAGGTACTACGTTCTATGCTCTTTATTTCACCATTTTCATCAGGTTTAGGTGGATTTCATAATAAGGTGACTGTTAGGCTTCCCACGCAGCACACGGGGTGCGCGATGAACACACATTGTGTAAATCCTGTACATGGTGACACACGACACATTCTCACCATTTGGTTAGTACATGAAATGTATGTTTGGTACATGCCATGTAGCATGCTTCCCCTGGCCTTCTAGTCCAAATCGTGTCCTTTGGGACATAACCCCTTTCCATGTGCCTATACATGGTGTTTCTGTTTGGGACATGTTGAGTCCTCAAACCCTTAGGAGGACTCCATGTGGATGGTATACACTTTTCACACACAATGTTTTCCTATATGGAATGTATCCTTTTCCACATGGAATGTGTACGGTCAGATTCCATGCCCTCATCGAGCCGTGTCTGGCTCCTTACACGGGCATCACACCATATTGGGGTACACAGCGTTTAAACTGTGATACACATCGTGTCCTTATTTTTTCGATCACATTCCATCATGGAGTGTCTATCCAGGGTACACGAGTTCTAAATAGCTCCTATTACATGCCTTGTTCCCTGGATCTACACGCCGTGTTCTCATGAATTTTTAGTTTTCTCACATTTTCTTATTTTACTTATTTTCTTTTGTTTTCTTTTATCTTCTTCTTCTAGGTATGGTCGATAGAGAATATGATAGCGGTAAGAGGCATGCTTCCACTACTGAGGGTAAGAGGCCTCCCCACCATCGGATTCGTCTTCGACATTTCAAGAGACCGACTTTGGATTTCCATATTTCCCAGCCCCCAGTGTTGGATACTCTGCCTCCTCTTCTGATGTCACCACCTTCTGCGCCACCTATCAATCCAGCCATTCCTATGACACATTCTATAGCTATCATTGAGCCTCTGGCAGCAGTATCTACTCCATCCACTGGGGTAGTGAGATCCTCTGTCGCGACTCTATCTTCTAGCTCCACCACATCCGAGCTACCCTCCATGCCAGTAGTGGACCTGAACTGAGCTGAAACTTCCACCCTCTTCTGGACAACCCTCTGATCCAACTATGGTATCCACATATCCACCTGCTAACACTACAGAAAGAACCTCTACTCTAGCCCCAGCCACTCCATTGTTGTCTTCACTGACTGATGCCCGCCCTCCGCTACATCCATACCTGATCTTTAAGATGGGTTATCCTACGGTAGAGAGATTGTGGGGATTCTACCAACACACTATTTAGTTGAGTAGCTGATACCTGGACGTTAGTTTTCCCTAGTGTCTGAGCATCTGAGAGGATATTGAGGAGCTTATGGGACATGCACATTTTCTGGACACTTTTCAGGTTAGCACTCATACTTACAGGGATTTATTTTTGGATTTCATGGATACATTTGAGTTCAATGGGCCTGCCTACCACCATCTGTACACATACACTTCTACTCCAGTTCATTTTCAGTTAGGAGGATGAAATATTTCTCTTACTATGGATGAATTTGGCTAAGGGTGTGGCTTCTATCCCCATCTTTCAACCCAACCTCTTGTCTCCACCTTGACCCACCCAGAGTGCTTTGATCTTATTATGATGTGGCATGAGCTTGTTGGTCTTGACCAGAGTTACACCCCCTCATCGCAGAAGAGCACACTCATCCTTGTACCTTCCCTTCATTTCCTTCAGTGGTGATTTAACACCAATATTTTTCCTCACCCTGAGAATATGGGTGTTGTGTCAATCCAGGACATGGATCTCTTTACTTGTATTGTATGGCACCACTACCCTAACCTCCCCTACCTTGCTGCCACCTACTTCCACTCCATGATTCATGGCCGTCCAGGAAACCTAAATGATAGTTTCAATTCCACATGCCTAGAACACTATTTTAGAGTTTTTCATCCATCTCTCCCTCACAAACCCTTAGGCTCACCTCAGCATCTCAACATCCACAATATTATTCGCATGTAGATAGTTGATTGCTGGGGTGATGACTATAGGCTTATGTTGGACGGCCCTGCTCCTGTAGGCATCAATGATGACCCAATTTCTCCCACTAGTGTTTCGGACTAGGACTCACCACATCCACCTACAGATGTTCCCTCCCCACCCCCATCTTCAAGCCTTCCTTCTTTTTCCACCATCCCCTCTTCTTATGAGCCGTCTACCTGCCCACCTCCCTCTGCACCCTTTGTCGATCTATCCTTCTCCCTCCACCTAGTTGAGAGATTGAGCCACCAGGATTATATGGCACAGACTCTTGGGAGGCTCAAGAAGATGCTGGGGCTTCTTCTTCACCACCATGGCCTTCACCACCGGTGACCTCTACGGCTCTGGCACAACCCTTTTCTCCTTAGCCTTCTTCCACACATCCTCTGCTGATATACCTGTACAAGGATTCTGTTCTTATATTTACTACTGGACTGATTACTACCTCCTCTACTGATCCAACGATGCTTCCTGTGCCTACTACTTCGAGTGCTGAGCCCGTGCCTTCTGTATCCGTTGTGTCTACTTCACCTTTGCCATATTCGTCTATAGCTGATGATTCCTATTTTGAGGCAACCCCATTACTAGTTTTTGGGATCATTTATTTCTTTTTATGTATATTTTTTGTGCTCTTAATGGGCTATGATTTTGTATATATTTTCAGATTTGTTTTCCCTTCCCTCGACAGTCACAGGTACTCTGGTGCGACTTGGGATTCTCTATTTGGACTGTATCCTCCTTTTTTTGATTCACTATGAGGGGAATATTTTCCAGTGTTTCTTTTTTTTCTTTATACTTTGGATTTACTTCTTCCATTTCTTCCCCTCATATTACAATGGTTCTTTCCCCATATTCTATCCTCTAACATGGTATTTTACTTGGGGGACCATGTGATGTATTAAGTGTGGGGTAGTGTCTCAGATTACACTAGTATTTTCCTTGAACTGATTTAGGAGATATCATTAATAGTTGAAATATTTTAAACTGTGGATAACTTGTTATTAATTATAACTTTAAATAATAAAGTCATAAAAGAATATTTTAAAAAGATACATGATTATTTCAATTTTCAATGTTTTTTAAAATTATTGCTGGTATAGTTTGATTATGGATTTAAAGCCTTGGACATTTACATTTATTAGGATGATCATTTTGTACTAATGTCATGACCTGATTGACCCCTATATTTTTCCCATATCTAAGAGGTATTCAATGCCATTTTGACATATTATTTCTTATACCCTCTTTCTTGAGGGATTCCTGGGATATACATAACTACCAGAACTTGATATTTTTTCTCTTGAAAACATGTAAGTTTTTGAATCACATTAAAATTATTGATGCATTTGATTGTTTTTCAGACCCTTTGACCTTATGACCTTCCCTACATATGATATTCATAAACCCTTAGAATCAATGAACTACCTTGATAGAAAGCCACATTAGAATCCTATTTTTTCATCCAATCATAATTCTTTTATAATTCATCATGATTATTCACTTGAGATTTAGAGATGGATTTTTGGCCATTCATGGTATATGTTGTTGAGAAACCATGAATTTAAGTGTGGGGGAGTTTATCACTTGTTCATTTGGGAAGAAGGGTTTTTTAAACCACTATTTATTTTATTCATAGTGGTCCTTCTAAACAAAAAATTAAAAATACCAAAGAGGGACCAGACTATTTATTACATACTATTGATGGTTTATGGGCTCTTAATGTCAAGGGAATATCAAGGAGATGACACCTTTTAGAGATCTTGATTGAGGGTGAATTTTCATTAAGATTTATGTTAAATATCATGTATTATTATTTAAGAATTCAGCCTCCTTTGCAAACCTCTAAGATTGATTTTCATCATTACCTATCAACCCTTACCCTCAGAAAAATATGAACTTTATTAAAAGCCTTCTTGATTTTTGTGATTTGATTTATGAATTAAAGAATGAGAAAACTTTCAAGCCTATGGATTGAGTTCATATACCTATAATGGAGAATAACTCTAATTAAATAATATTGAGTAATGAGTGTGGTACATTTTAGTGAGGAAAATCATTATGTGGAATGTTTATTTATGAAAAGTTAAAGAATGTGGATGAAAGAGGATACATTTTTTTAATTATATTATATATGAGGGATGATTAGAATATGTTTGGTCTTAAAATATGTTTTGTGGCTTTTAAAATCTTATACTATGGAAATATTATTTACATGTATAATTAGTTAAATGATTCTATTTTTAGAGTATGGATTTTATTGATTTGATGTTGAGATCTTTTTTGAGGACTGGCAAATGACTAAGTGTGGGGGAATTTTATGTACCCAATTTGTGTATACTTTTCCATAAATTTTCTTGAGAATAAAAAATTTTTCCCGAAAAATCAAACATTTTTTGGATAAAATTATTTATATTGTTCATTATGATAATTTTTAGGTATTTTCCATTCAAATTCATAAATTAGGAAAGGAAAACAAATATACACGGTGTGCACTCCATATACACGCCATGTGGACCTTATAGAAGTGGTTGGCGGCCAATGAATGATATTACATTCTATGTATGGTGGCACTACATAGTGTTTAATATTTCCAAGACACAGATTAAGAATACCAGATACACGACCATGTTTCTTGCTGAAGCATATATGTCGTGTACTTACCATGTATACGTCATGTGGCCATTCTAGAAGCAACTGGTGGCCAATGAATGATATTACACGCCATGTATGGAGGGGATATATGTCGTGTACTTACACCAACTAGGTGGTTCTGTGTTTCAAGTCTAATACGACGTGTAAGATCACCTACTAGCAGAGAAAAGACGAACAAAACACATTGACTAGTGTACACGCTATGCAGTTTCTGGTACACGTTGTGTACTACTAATTGAGAGGACCAGTCTATAAAATAACTAACACTGAGAGGGAGGTGAATCAGTGTTGGGGAATTTTCAAACCAATTCCAACTTTTATCCATGTACCTCCTGACCTGTTAGGATCTTTATTATCTTATTCTATTTTCCCTGTCGCATGGAATAATAGAAAGATATAAAAATATGCACATGATATTTTTACAAGGTTCACCACTCAATAAGAGTATCTACGTCCTTTCCATGCATGGATATGACCAGTGCATGGATTCTCTACTATGATGTGATATTCAATTACAGTGGAGTGGCTAGGAAAACAATCCTCTAGCCAGTGTGAGTCCCTACACTTTAGAGGGTGGTGGGAAACAATCATATTCCCTAGAATGGTGATGACCTTGACCAACTTGTACCACCTAGATTTTTCTATATACTTCCTATGGAGACAGTATTCTTCCATATTCTAAACATAGGCTCTTCTCTTGGTCTTCTTTAGTTCTCCTTACTTGATTAATTTCAAAGCAGTTGGCTATTTTCTTCTCTTCTTTTCTAGTGAAACACTAACTGCACTAAACTTCTTCTTTAATATTATTAGTGAAACAACCTACTACAATAAAAATTATTCTATATTCTTGGATAGAATCACATACACCATTGTGATTATTCAGACACAGAGGATCCGCACACATAGCATCATCAGAATTAAACGGCCCTGAATAATTGTTAGCCTTTAGTTGGGCATACTCTCTTATTCTTCTTCTTCTTCTTCTTCTTCTTCACTTCTTTCTATACAACAAACCTGTATGATGCACACTCTTCTTCTTCGTCTACTTCTTCAATGCACAATCCGCAGCACTGAAACCTACTCTTCTTCACATGTTCTATTTCAGTGAATAACAAATTGCATCGAGCTCTTAGTTTTCTTCTTCTTTCTAGAATCACAAGTTCACGCTGTGATTGTAAAAAAAACGAAGTCTAGCTCAACATAGCATCATCACAGTTGATCAGAAGCTGGTAATAACTTCTAGAACAACTCAGAACTTGCGCACCAATCCTTACTGGTGCGCCACCCTATTTGCGTGCCTCCCTGCCTACGTGGCACCAAATACTTGCACGCCACAATTGTGCACAACTCATAACTTGTGTTCCACTTCTGTTTAGAAACAACACACTTGTTGCACTGAACTCCCTGCTTGTGCACCTATAGAAACTTGCATGTCAGAAATTGTGTGAAAAAACTTGCATGACACCCTACTTGTGCGCCTTATAAATAACCCTCAGCTTGTGCGCCACTGCAGCTTGTGCGCCACCCTCTACTACTAGAGATATCAGAGCACCCTCCACTAATTTCGTGATCAGAGATCTAATATTCTCTTGTGTGTTTATCCCTGAAAAAAATGAGGAGTTTAGTCGTCTATTTATAAGAATTTTGGTGACTTGCGTGCCACATTAACTTGTGCACCGCTCCAGCACTTGTGCGCTACTCCAGCACCTGCATGCCACTCTATCACTTGCACACCTCTCCATCACTTGTGCGCCGATCCATCACTTGCGCGACATTTCATCACTAGCATGACACTTTCTTTCCTTTGTCATATTTTGATATGAAGAAGTTGAAATATGTATTGCACACAACATACATTTGCATACCACATATATTTATGCGTCACACTTACGCGTTGCTTATACTTGAACTCCAATATTTAACTTGCGTGCCACTTGATTTCCTTTGTCATATTTTGATGTGATGATATTGAAATATGAATTCTATGAAACAGAAACATTCATGCCTCCTTTGACTTGCGCACTACTTTCTTTCCTTTTCCAAATACACTTCTTCACTCCCTATATCCTTCATAAGGCTTGCATCACATGTTCTCCAGACTGATGATATTTCTGAAATACATATCAGAAAATCATTGTCTTAGTTTTGTCCATTATTTTTGGAATATGAATTCTAATGTACTTCTTCATCCTCAATTCCTTTTGGAGTGTTAATTCCAAATAACTCCAATTATCTCTCTTAATCCAAAATTGGAGTCATGAAGCTTCTTCAAATAACTTCAATGTTGCAGACAATGTATCACCTTTGATACATGTATTGGGAACTTTATGAACAGTGTAAAAATCATCTAATTTCAAGGAAATGTGTAATTAATGACCTTATTAGAATTCCAATACCTTATACACTCTCTATTCTTCTATAACCATCATTCTTTAATTCATTTAAATCATATGATTTTTTTTCTTCAAATAAGCTATTGCATGGTTCTCATGGAATTGTGATGAATTACATGGTCTTCTTCAAATCCTCATTCTTCTTCAATCATCCTTAGATGGATGATACTCCACTAATATTAATTGTTGTAAACAATGTTTCACCTTTGACACATGTTATTTGAACTTAGTATTCGTTCAACAATCATCTTAATTTGCTTCAGAGAGAATTTCCCAAGTATGACATTCAATGTTATGATTTCATAACAATTCTCCAAGCATCCTCACTTGATACAATCTTCAATAACTTTTGAGGCCTTCATCGTATCATTATTCATTTTGACCAACATTGAAAACTATTGACAACAAATACAATCTTCAGACAGAAAGTGGTCCCAACAATCTCCCCCATTGTATTTTGTTGTCAATACCTTAATGTCTCCTCAAATGAATGTTTCAATGTCAAAATGGGAATCTTCTCTCTCCCCTTTACTTTGTTCATTCCCCTAGACTTTCATTTTATTTCTCTCCCCCTTATTGTCTAGAAATAAAAATTTCATGGTATAGAGGGTATCATTCAATACATAAGTAATGTGCCATCAATCATTTCACTCTAAGTCTACTTGAGCAATGCTCAGCGTAGAAAACAAGAATATTTGATTTAGACAATAAAGTTGTCCATTATCCATTGAATATGACACCTCATGAGATAAGAACTAATACACTTGTATTCAAGGGGATTCCACATTCATTCTAGGTCTATGATATTGAATGTGATATGAAATAATCAACCTGAAATTCCTGCACTCACTTCAACAAATAGATCAAAAACATTCAAGTGGAATTGGAAGGATAAGTGGCCTTGGGGAACATTAACTCTTCTTATGTCATTGATTATCTTTGTTATCCCCCTTTATAGAATGATATTTATTTAGAGTAACCAAGGATGAGAGATTTAGAAATAACATACCATTTCAAATGACATGATCTTCGGACAATTTTCAGAGTAGTTGAATTTAGTACCAACTATAGTTTATACTTATTCAGATAATGACTTTGGAAGTTTCTTTGTGTGTCTCCCTCTAAAGAGAACACATCTCATCGCTGAATCTCAGGTTCTCCCACTAAGATCTTGAATCAACTTAAATTGACTATATATAATGAACGAATACAACACACCATGGTTTAAGGGAATAAGGTGGATCCTACAAGCTTCTTCACTGTGAGCAAGATGGCTGAGATGATTTTCACAGCCAAGATGCTCCATTTTCTCCACTCCTCACACTTATAAATTTGATGTTTAATTTTGAATGTTGATGTGTGGATCCCAATACTTCTTCCATATCTTTGTGTGTCAATCTATATTCTTCAAGAGATTTCCAATAACTAGGCTCTCCCGATGAAACTTTCATCCTCTTCATCAATTCTTATTGTGATGGAATAAATTCAAAGAACATTCTCACAGTGTGAAAAGCCTTTTTGACCCTCACACACAGAACTTCGTGGTCTTCACGTAGAATAATTTTTTGGCATTTAGCACTAGCCTTAGCTTGTGCATCTTCTATTTTTCTCACTCTGTTCAAATCATATGGCCAAACCAGCAATATATCATTAGAGATTGGGGTATTAATATTAGATATTCATCATTGATTCTTATGAGTGGATTCATTCTTAGTAGTTCTTTTAGATGCACCACCCTTCACCTTTTCGGATTTACAATCCAAGGACTTCTCATCTTTCCTTCTGGAAATCTTCTTGGGAGAATTTGTTTTCACATTTTTCATCTGATTTATTCCCAAGGATGCTTCTTCATTATTTCCCAGCTTCTGTGGTCTTCTTTTATTATATTAACATACGCCGTTCATATGACCACTCATATTACATACATCACATATGTTATCTAACAATCCAAATCTGTTTGCAGTATAAAAATGTTTCTAGATCGTTGGATGTTGCTTATTATTCTCTAGAGTTCTCCCCCTTGAGATGTGATTTCTTTGTGCTTTTACATTTAAGGTATTATACCAAAAATCCAGTGCACAAGGCCCAAACCTATTGCAGCACCAACATTGACCTAAAAACATGAAAACTTATCATCTCTTTGATAAGGTTGTTGAGTCTTCTTCTTGGTATGTTTTGATTTCTGTGGGGATCTATCTTCCACACTCTTTACTCTATCCACCCTATCCATGGTGATAGGTTTCATCTCACTTTTCTTCATCCAAACATCTTTATAAATTTTCATCCAACTTGCACTTTTGTTGAAGCAATTTTCGAAACATTAATACAAGTTCGTATGGATGATACCTTTACTTTATCAACTACTTGTGTTGGATCAATGAGTGAAGTCATGATATTCTTATCAAATTTTTGAGGTCTTTTGACAGTATAATCCTCCATTGAACATTGGGAAATTGCAAAAACTATTTTTTTCCTTTTGTGAAGAATCAATACGTGTCTTATCAAGATTGGTCAACTGATCTTCCAACTCTAGACATATCATATTGAGGATGAACTTTTGGTCTTCAATCATAGTCATCTTATCTTCACATTCCTTATTCAATCATTCAAGTTCATCAACATGCATCTTACATTGTTTTGTAACAAAGAGTCAAGTTCATTTATCATCATGGAGTTATCTTCGAAATGTAAATTCTTAACTTCATTACATCTTTTCATCTCATCTTCAAGTGCGTGGATCTTCTCTTCTAGAGTCTTGTTGACTCCGTCTTTCTCTTAAAAATCTTTGAACCACTTTGAAGAAATTACATCAAATCCCCTATTTATTGATTTAAAGGTGCCAAATGTTTTGGAGAGATTTAATCATTGGACAATTTTTTTTTTGTAATTATTTCTCCAAAACATTAGTTTCTACTTCTATTTGAGTGATATTTTCCTGCATTCATTGAAATACTCCACAAACCAGGGATGTACTTTCTTCACATATAACATGCAGAATCATCCTTAATCTATCAAATGATATTTCATGAGATGTTGTAGATTGATCATCACTACTTGTGCTAGCATTTTCATCATGAGAATAATTTTCAAATGTACTAACACATACCTCTTGATCAGTTGAGGTAGGACAGTTTTCCGTCTCCTTGATGGGAACTTGAGCCACCTTTTCATTAATTTACACATATGGTGTGTCTACAATGTTATCTAGATATGGAGAACTAGATACTTCCTCTTATTTAGATAATAGTGAAATTCTTCTTCAACTTTCTCTTCTCTTTATTTTTTCTATTCATCATGGTCTAGGTAGATATAACATTCTGATAAAAGGTAACTGAATCTTCACCAACACTTATCTTCATTGTTGAATCAGGAAAGGAACTTTAATCTTCCAAAGAGAATAAATTCACTATAGAGAATCCAATAGAGGTGAACCTCTCCCTTTGATACCAATTGAGAGGACTAGTTTGGAATATATGTAACAATGAGTGGGGGGGAATCAGTGTTCTGGACTTTTTAAACCAATTGAAACTTTTATCCCTATACCTCTTGACCTGTTAGGATCTTGATTCTCTTATTCTATTTTCCCTATCACTTTTAATAATAGAAAGAAGTAAAAATATACACACAGTATTTTTACAAGGTTCACCACTCAATAAGAGTAGATACGTCTTTTCCATGGATGGATATGACAAGTGCATGGATTCTACACTATTATGTGATTTTCAATTATAGTGGATTGGCTAGCAAAAAAATCCTCTAACCAGTGTGAGTCATTACACTTTAGAGGGGGGTGGGAAACAATCCTCTTCCCTGGACTGTTGATGACCTAGCACAACTTGCAGTGTCTATTTGGTTCTTTATACTGCCTATGGAGATATTCTTATTCCTTCTTCAAAAGGTAGGTTCTGCTCTTGGTCTTCTTTAGTGCTCTTCACTTGATTACTTTAAAAGAATTTGGTAAGAAATACTTCCTTATTTCCTTCTCTTCTATTCTATTGCAACACCAAGTGCACTAAAATTCTTCATTCTTCTTCTTAGTGCAATAACCAACTGCACTAAAACTTCTTCTCTCTTCTTGGCTAGAATCACATACACCAATGTGATTATTGAGACACTGAGGATCCACTCACAAAGAATCATCTGAATTATACTCCCCTGAATAATTTTTAGGCTTCAGTTGGGCATACTCTGTTGTTATTCTTCTTCTTCTTCAATTCTTTCTATGCATCAAACCTATAAGCTTCACACTCTTATTATTATTATTATTATTATTATTATTATTATTCTTCTTCTTCTTCTGCTTCATTAATGAACAAACAGCTGCACTGAAACCTACTCTTCTTCACATGTTCTCTTTCGCTGGAAAACCATCTGCACCGAGCTCTTCTTCTTCTTCTTCTTTCTAGAATCAGAAGTTCCCTTTGTGAAGGGTAAAAAAATCATGTCTATCTCAACATAGAATCAAAAAAGTTGATCAGAAGCTGGTAAGAAATTCTAGATCAACTCACCACTTGCACACCAATCCTTACTTTCGTGCCACCCTACTTGCGCGCCACAAAATACTTGTGTGCCGCAATTGTGTACAACTCACAACTTGCGCGCCACTTCAGGGTTAGACACAAAACAATTGTTTCACACAACTCCCTACATGTGTGCCTCTAGAAACATGAACCTCAAAAATTGCATAAAAAAATTGTGTGACACCCTACTTGTGCACCGTATAAATAACCCTCAGCGTACACGCCACTTCACCTTTCACACTGCCCTCTACTACTTGCGTGATCAGAGAACCCTCTATTACATGCGCTATCAGAGCTCTAATTTTCCCATAAGTGTTGAGACCTTTAAAATGATGAGGCTAGTCATCTATTTATCGGAATTTTGGTGACTTGCACGCCACATACACTTGCGTGTCTCTCTAGCTCTTGCGCACCACTCCAGCACTTGCGCGCAGCTCCAGTACTTGCACGCCGCTCCATCACTTGTGCGCCGATCCATCAATTGCATGACATTTCATCACTAGCACGACACTTTCATTCTTTTTAATATTTTGATATGATGAGTTTGAAGTATTTCTTACGTGCAACATTCACTTGCGCCCCATATATACTTGTACGTCACACATACGCATTGCTTATACTTGTGCGCCACTTTTTTACCTGCACGCCAATCTTTAACATGCGCACGAATTTATTTCCTTTATCATATTTTGATGTGATGATCTTAAAATATGACTTGTGCACAAAGTAAACCTGCACGCCACACTTGTAGGCCACACTAGCATGCCACCTTTGACTTGCGCACTTCTTTATTTCCTTTTCCAAAACACTTCCTTACTCCCCCTATCCTTCATAATGCATGGATCACAAGTTATACTCACTTATGACATTTTTCAAATACATATCAGCAATGCATCATCTTAGTTTGGTCAATTATTTTTGGAATATGAATTCCAAAGTACATCTTCATCCCCAATTCCTTTTGGAGTGTTAATTCGAAAGAACGCCAATCATCTCTCTTTATTAAAAAGTGGTTTCTTGAAGCTTCTTCAAATACCTTCAATGTTGCAGACAATCTATCACCTTTGATACATATATTGGGAAATTTATGAAAAGTTAAGAAATCATCTGATTTCAAGGCAATGTGTAATTCATTACCTTCTTATAATGCCAAGCCCTTCAACACTCCCTCTTCTTCTTCAACCATCATTCCCTACTTTATTCAAATAATATGATTCTTTTCTTCAAATAATCTCTTACATGGTTTTCATGCAATCGTGAAGCATTGCATGGTCTTCTTGAAATCCTCATTCCACTTCAATAATCCTTAGATGGATGATACTTCACCATTCTTCATTATTATAAACAATGTTTAGCCTTTGATATAAGTTCTTTGAACATAGTATCAGTTCAACAATCATCTGAATTTGCATCATAGAGAATTTCCCATGTATGACATTCAATGCTATGATATCATAACAATTCTCCAGGCATCATCACTTTATACAATCTCCATTATCGTTGGAGGCCTTCGTCGTATCCTTATTCATTTTGACAAACATTTACAACAGTTAACAAAAAATAAAATCTTCATACACATTGTTGTCCCAGCACTAAAACATATAAATAGGAGGTAGGCCCTCCATGTTCGGGAGTGATTCATCATTCACTAATTTCAAGATATTCCAAGGGGGGGAACTCCGGAGATGGCTAAGATGATAAGAAGAGAGAGAAATAAGAGGAGATAATAGAGGAGAGAAGGTGCTTCCATGCTACCTTTCCAACGACCTTCGCTCCGATGATTTCAAGAAGATGAATTCAGGTATTGTAAGTAGTTTAGTTATTAGACACTCTATGAGTAGCTAAATTCCCTATGTGTTGGTATTGTGGATGATTATGTGTTGTATTTCTACAATTGTGATATTGTAATCATGTTATTTATTCTTCTCTTATAATTCCTTAATAATCCATTCTAAATTTCACTAGAAATATCGTATAAGACCAAGAATTATATTTCTAGAGATATTATAAGGAATTATGATCAATAAAATCCAGGATAATTGTATGTTATTATTGTCTCAAAAGGGTTTGAATTAATAAAATTAAAAGAAATCAAATTCCCAACCAAGGAATTGATCTCTATTGATTTAAACAAAAATAACCAGACCAAGGGGGCTCTATTACATTCATAACCCAGAGATGTGAGTTATCATGAAAAACACAACCTCATAAGAAAATTTATTTAATAACAACATTTAAAATCCCCAACCCCAATTCATCCTTCCAATTTCTCAAGAAAAAAAATATGTTTTTTCATTTTTCTTTATCTTTAAAGTAATTTGTTTAAGAAATTATAATTTAATAACAGTATTATTGAAACACAAAAATTCACTCTAAATTTCAGAAAAAATCACTAAATTATTTACAAAATAGGAAATCAATACTCAATAACTCCCTTTCTATGTGGATAGTTCCCTTTCTTTCACTATACTTGTTTGGGTAAATTAATTTCTATTGTCAAAAGTAACACTTCAACAGAAACGATACCAAGGTCTCCGTAGAAAAACACATAATTGAGACCCTAGTGGTATTAAAATTCTATAAAGATCCCTACCAAATTATAATGCCTCCACATCATCAAGGAAAATACTACTGTTACAAAATCAAAATCATGGGATATGTAGTTTTACCCATGGGTTATCTGTTTCCTTGTTATTAAGTGATCATTTCTTGTCTCTACATCATCACAAATATAAGTTCAACTCTAGATGCATTGAAGAATAATACTTACTCAACAATCTCCTATGGTAGTCTCATAATATAATTAATGGTCATCCTTTGCCTCAGCTTCTTGAATTCTCTCTATCACTGCCCAATAAAAGAAAATGACTACCCTTTTTGTGCTAATATGTCAAAGGGGTCATAATTCTAGAAAAATATTCTTCAAATATCCAATAGATCCCTTCCAACCTATGTAAAAATACAAAATTTAAATTATATCGAGTGGATCATAATATATAAAATCCCCTACCATTATCGGGTCCATGACCACAAAATTAACTAAAATGTCATTCCCCAAAATGTGAACCTCTATAATCTAGAACTAACTCTTCAATAGCATAACATAAAACCAATGATCCTAAAGTTAGTCCAATAGTATCCTATAATACTCTTTATTATCATCCATTAATATAGATTAGATGTGAATATCATTAACAAAGGCAACCATGAACCAAAAAAAATAATTAATAGATGATTCAGGTCATAAGTTCTATGATGACTATGGGGGGATTATTCATTCTAAATGTTGTCAACATTAATAGATAGTTTTAATAGCAGTATAAAATTACCATATTTATTATATAATCCTCAAAAATGTAAAAATGATAATAAAAAAACCTAAGATAAATATTTTTGAACCATATTCATATTTTAAGATGTTTGAATATGTCACCAATCTTCAATAAGGGATCCATCTTCTTGATTTTCACGTGATTCTGGTAGTGATAAACAATGTATAACTATACTTTCTTATCCATATTCTTGATTAAAAACACAAGATATACCTAAGGGGACACCCAAGGTCTCATTAATTCCTTATCAAAAAGGTATTGCAACTACCCTCTCAGCACAGAAAGGCCAACAAGGGTCATCCGATTTGCTGGAAAATATATTATTGCAGTCCTAGAGTAAAACATGATTTAGAAGTCGATCTCTTTCCTTAGATTAATCCAGAGAAATATTCGAGGAATACATACATGTATTTCTCTACCAATATTGAAAGTGAGTCCATTTAAGATCCAATTTAATGAAGCAATAAACTCACTAATTGATGTGAGATAGGTTGAATCTTCCTACTCATGAGCACCATTCAATCATCATATTGGTCCATATCCCCATATAAGGTAAATGTTGTCCCATCATCATAGAGACATATAACTATCATATAGTGATAGACTGTCTAGGAATGAAATATATACATCATATCCATATCTAGAATGAAATCACACGGTTTCATCACAACATCCATGAGGTCTCATTAGATACTCTTTCCATTGAGAGCTAACTCACACAACTGAAATATGTGAAAAATAGAAGAATATATCCCTACAGGATCCTCTAATTGTAAATTATAGGATAAATTATCAATAGTTATCTCAATATCTTAGATTATGGATAATTAAATAAAATAATAACTCATTACAGTGTCCACAAGTACTATAGTTAAACTATGGATGATAGGGATCATACCTCGAATCATCTCATGTGAAACTTGCTCCTATACCTATATTTCCAAGAAACTGACCACACTCCCAACCACCATCTCTCTAATACTAATGGGGAAATCCTATTTATTGTGTTAGTAGTATTTCATATCTATTTCTTCTACCTACAGATCCTCATACTAGGACTCTCCCATCCCATTTTTCAATACCACATCCCTATGGGATGTCCTAATCACCCCTGAAAGATCCCAAACCATCATGCTACCTCTATTGTAGAGGTATGACCACTAACATCTCACTATCTATAGTTTTCTTGGTCAGATAGTCACATACCAAGTCACTCTAACAATCAAAAATATAACATAATAAATCATTATGTAGAATGGATCCTATACGAGATCTCTACATTACATATCCATTAGCTTTGATCTATGAATGTGTATTGCATCTTCATCGAGACAGTGAAGATTGATTCTTATTGGATGATACAATAATATCATCCCTATTATAACCATTGCATCCTCCAGTTGGGTGACACTACACTTCCATAATGAACTTTTCACTAAGTCCCCCTCTAGAACCCCGACATAGGTGGGAATATACTGAGAGACCATAGTAGATCAGATAATCTTGCATAGGACCTATATAAACTTTCATTCCAAGAAGTTTTCATCTAACACCATATAAAGATAGTATCACATGACATCAGTAAACCGTTATGCATAATTTTTAACTTACATATCATCCTACTTGAGCTCAGGAATCTATATAATTCACATGGAATGCAGTCTCAAAGAATAATAATCATCATAGAACATGATTTGAAATGTATTTCATAAGATTGTCATATAATATAGGTCATAATGTACAGACCCCACAATTGTCCCACTACTCCATGAATAATGCTGTTTAGGAGTACATTCACATAATCAAAATTAGTTCACACAATTCATAAAAATAAAACAACAGACTCTAGCCAGTTTTTTATTGCCTATGGATATGAGTAACTAGGAAACTTGATCTATCTATATCATTGAAACTAATAAAGCATGCTCAACTAGTGTGCATTATTATATAATACCAATAGAACTATTAGATGGTTATCATTTAGTTTAATTCTATCTTATACTAGACGTGCCAAATCCAAACTCTCTCCTTAATAGGAAGCACTAATACAAGCTCACCTAGATGGAACACCTCATGGTTATGTCCCTATAATAAAGCCTCATCACTGAACTGGACATATTCATGCCTCAGTCTTGGAATCATACCTAGAAGTGATTGTGTAGCAATACTGAAAGTTAACAAAAAGAAGCATAGTTATATGAGCATACCTAATGAGGTCACTCAAGGATGATATAGATCTAAAGAATCATTCTTATATGATGCATGTTAACTTGGTTTCCCTAAAAGTAATTTCTATGTGTATATTGTTGAAAATTTGGTTATGAATGTATTGATATATGGATACGTCAACCACCACGACATTACTGGGTTACCAAGACTAAGTGTTGAACTTGAGACACCTTAAAATTGTTTCCCTATGTTTCTAATCAAATCATCACACCACATAAATCTTTAAACACCATCCCTAGGATATAACTTCTTTGATAACACTTTTTCAAGACCCAACCCACCACGGTCAGTCATAGACCGAAATTAAGTTGAGTGTGACACCCTTATTGCATATCTAATAGGTTAGGGATGGGGGACTAGTGATGAGTAGGAATAACACTAAAATTTGAGGGCTTACACTAATATACCTATACAAAAACACACAACCAACATCCATGTAATAGAGCAGAGTAATGATAATCAAGAAACTATATAATGTAAGAAATGATTAAAACAACCTCTAGAAATATCATCAAAGTATAAAAGAATGATATTGGTAGTAAAAAGAGAAAAATAACTACCCAAACATATTTTTTGTACCAATTTGACAGGGAAACAATAATATACGGAGTGAGACCATTTTAGGATCTCAAATTATGTCCATTGAACATGGTCACCTTATTTGAGCACTTTTATTCTTCTCCAATACTAGGTCTACCTTATTCTTCACCAATAAATCTTTCTATTGTCTAAGACATGAACCATACGATAAAATATCATACTGGGGATATTATAACATACCTAGTACGAATCCCTAAAAACATAAAGCAATAAAAAAGGAAATGGTCTTCTAAACACATGAAGAATAAGGGATGTAAAAACAAAACTATACAGATATGATTATAATGAAACCCCAATAAAATAGAGAGATAAATAGATATTCACAACCCATAAAGAATGACGAGTGTACAACAACTGCTTGAGATAATGTCATATTGAATCAATAATTCCAATTTAATCATCACATAAATATAATAGAGGGTTGATGCCTCACTGGTAGATTCCCAACCATGTGAGTTCAGACTCTAGTAGAGGAATTGATCCCCACCAGATACATGTGACAAGGCCATAACAAATTTATAGAAAAAGGACCCACTCTCTAATGTGTAAGGGATATTCCAAATAAACATGGGAGACCCATACTATTAGAGAACCATCATCAAGGGATTACTGGTCCTAGAATCAAATTTAATAATCACACCCAAAACTTTTGTCAACCTAAATGTGCATCTAGAAATGAATATTTGATCATTATGTCTCACAAATTATCAAGGTAAGCCTAATATATCACGTCCTTGATCTACAAGGTCATACACCTATGGTAGGTGAGGTTCACTATGTGAAAGTGGAATTCCCTCCATGAATTATCCCCAAATGAGTTTACAATTAAAATATTCATCCAAATTGATAATTAACTACTAGATACATATGATAATTTGGTTATAAATATTCATTGCATGATATTTTTTTAAGATTATTAATATGACCATTATAACCCAATGTTCCCAATAGTATTCAATGCATATAATACTCCAATTACTATTTCCATTGTACACCTTTATAGACATGTCGATCTGACACATCCCCTTGTGAGTCACCAAATTTAGGGTTCCAATTATTGAAAAAAGTGTTCTAAAATCACCTATATCACCCAATATTCATCCTCCATGCATTTTATATACACAAATCCATCCATATCACCCAAGAATGACCATCAGTCACTGATATGCACCACAAGCTAATCATAGGTTATGGAATCTCATGTTTTGTAGGTTTTCTCTCAAAATATTCATATAGGTAGTGCATATCTAGAGGTATTATTGTGCTGAAACGAATCAAGTAATAGTCAAATCACCAACCACATAAGCTGAAGATGATGGGACAAAAGAACAAGGGGATAAATAAAAAAGATAAGAAAGTGGACGGAATCAACAACCTATAGTTTTTTCCATCGATCATAAGTTTGGAAACCACAATGAAATTTGATGAATTATTATAATTCAAATATGCCAATGATAAAAATAATGTTTTCACATGGATGTGAAAACCTACATTCTAAGGATTCTAAAAAATATAGTCTATCCATTCATTAAAAAATAATAATAGGGAAGAATCCAAAAATATAAAATCTGCACCATGTCATTGGATTGATCACTAAAAAAGAAAAAATCTATGATGATACTGTTGGAAAAATTATATAATTCATTCATTATTGATGAGCAGAAAACATTTCATATATTTAAAAAATTATCTAAGGATTCTAGTGATCAAAGTGATAAACTGAGGGATGGAAGATACCATGAACACAATGGGGAAATTTTTAGAGTTAAAGGGTAATAGAGGATAAATGATAAAAAATAGAGGGCTTATATAGTTATATATATGTTGGTTATTGATCAGATCATAACTTGAATCCTTGGCTCCGCCGTGAACCACATGAATTTTACATATATTGAAAAAACCATTAATAGTTCCAAAATAGTAGGAATGAAGTAATGGTATGAAAATATTTATCCATCTCACCAGTCCTTCAATGTGAGGACCTCCTGAAACCATTCCTCAAAAATTCATACTGAAAATTATGTATTCACTCCATGAATAGACACTTGTAGTTGAATAAATATAATCATGATCATTCTACACCTGAAACTCACTCTAGGATCCCCCGACACCAAATACACACCATAAAATGGGTTGGAATGGGATCAGGAAGATACAAAAGAAAAATGGTATCATGAAGAAAATTTCCAAATATCCATCCATCAAAAACGAAATCATTACATATCATACCATTGATGAGATTATTAGGGGTTTAATAGCACTTTATAGAAGGAAACAATTTATATTCCACTCCCATGATCCCCATTCAAATAAATATGATGACATAAAAAGTTGAAAATATGAACCTATAAAATAGGTATACAATACAATTTAGAGAAGCTACATCATATTCATATCATCCATTAGGTTGATGATGATTCCCAAAGTATTCTTAGTGACATCATTTATTAGTGATGTTTCCATGGGATAGATTGAATTCAATGTCACATATAGATGATCCTATAAATTACTATAACATGATATAACATCTATATTAAAAGGAAGGAGATGAAGAGAGCATCAGTGGTAGGAAGTATCACCTGGGAAAAGGGTCTCACAAACATACCTTCTCATAAATGTTCCCTTCTGTAATACTCGAGGAAACTCCTCAGTAGTGTCGTGTTCACTTATTCATTGTGACACATGAGTAAATTCTTTTAATTAATTAATGAATTTATTTAATTAAGATAATCTATATAATTTAAATATTATTCAATTTTCTATTAATGATAACACTTTGTCGAATATTTATTCAAATGAAAATTTTTATTATTCAAACTCCACTATCAAAATCCCATGATATATATAGAGAAATGAAATATCATGGTATGAATAAAATATATATTAAAATATGAATTTTCAAACATACCCTTAATCATTTTTTAAGAATATGTTGGCATCAAAATATTTTGAGGCTACGTTTATAGATACATTAGAGGCTATATAAATTTAGTCTTATGTTTTAGGGTGCATCATTTCTTTCAAATAAGTGTTTTGTTTTGAATTTACATTATAATATAGTCATTGGATCATCCCCCATCTAAGGGTGAATGGGTTTTATGTGATATAAACAACCACATTATCATTATTTTTTTCTCCTCGTTATCATTTTCTTGAGGTCTGTAATACCCCTTGTTTTTAGGAAGAATATTTTATCTATAAACTATGTGTTTATAATTCTAAAATTTTAGTTTCTATTTTTTAATAGAATTAAAATAGTTTATGTGAAAAGTCATATGAGATAGGGAATAAACTTACAACACTTTATACTTTCATAGTAAAATATTACAAAACAATATCATGAAGATATTTATTACACATCATTGAATATTTCATCCAAGAAAATGAAAAAAATAAAATGGGATAGTAAACTGAAATGAATAATATATTTAGAACAGACAACAATTTTATACCACTATCACCTATAAAAATCACCATTAGTATGAAAAAAACATACAATGAAAATGAATAAAATTAGAGGAAAAATAATGTTTTAATATCTAAAATGATAACTATGAAAATGGGAATTGTGAATGAAATAAGTTAGGTAAGGTGATATATATATGAACGAAGTATGGCTATTGCAAATATTGTCATTAAAAACATGTTAATTAAAAAATTATCATTTTAGATATGGTATTTGAAAATATATTCACTAAATATAAAAAATTAATATTTTAAGTATTTACTTTAAAATAAAATAACTCACAATGAAACCAAAATAAAATATTATAATATTATAAATATATATATATATTATTTATTTATAAATATACATATTATTTTTCTTATTGAAATATTATATGATGTATATATAAAATTAAAATAAATATTTTAATATAAAGGTAGTAGTAAAATGAAATTTTTGAAAATAAATACTTAATTTTAATGGTATTTATTAAAGCATATTAGTAGAAAAGTAATATTTCTTTTTTTTCAGTTATTTTTTATTTATTTTATATTTTATCATAATAGATTAAATTGAGGAATTTTAAAATATTATTATATGTCAAATAATATATTAACATCATTTAAATTAGAAAATTATATGAAATAATAATAAGAACATATATTGTTTAAAAACACCATTTTTCAATAAAAGTAGTTTATCCTTATATTTTATATTTTATTTATGATGATAAATATATAATTTCTAGAATTTTAATTATATATAATAAAAATATTATTTCAATTTTTAATTTAAATATTATCTTAATTTATAATTTTGGGTATTTTCTAAAACATTTGATTTTTAGGGGAATAGTAAAATAAATCGTTATTACTAATAAAGTGACATTTATTCCATTATTAGTATTTAAGTATGGAATATAAGTTAATGAATCAATTTTCATGATGTAATATGAATTTTATGATTTAAATTATAAATTTTAAAAAATTGATTGTAGTTTACAAACATATGATTTGTATTTTAGAACTGAAGAAATATATTTTGTAAAAATTGTTTTAATACATTATATATCTATAATATTAAAAATAATTTTTAACAATTTTATAAATTTAATCAAAAAAATTTAATTTAAAATTTATAATATGTAGGTCAAAATTATCTAATAAGAATCACTTCATTTTTAGTCATATAGATTATGTTAACTTCGGTAAAAACTAGTTAATGTGGTAAAAGATAAAATAGTAAATGCCTTAATTCCAGGGTGTTATTGGATTAAAATATGTCTAAAACATGTGTGAATTTTTTTAAGGATTTTATTTCCTTATATATTCAAATCCGAATTATTTCTCAAATTTTATATCCAAATTTTTGAACAACGTCTTTCCATTATTGAAATGTTTTGGTATTTACATATATGTCATCTTTTTACACTTATAAAAGGGGCCCTCCTCTCTACACATACAGTCACACCACAAATCCTTATGATCAGAAAAAACTATACCCACCTCACTCATAAAAATAAATATCCACATCAAATGCATTTTAATATTCTCAGAAGTCCATCACTAAAAGGAATAAATCCATTCACAATAGAGATAATCCTGGATGTGAGGTATAAGTTCCTAACCTCTCTTTATCACTTTTATTTACATCAATAAACTCATTCTCCATCCAATTTCATTACAATATATAAAAATTATGACATAATTTTCCTTAGCATACTAATATATTATTATAATGATTGTAAAATCATTATCCTCCTTTTCTATTTTCCATTATGAAAAAAAACAAGAAACACATGTGTGTGCGGCTGCCACCCCTCAAAAGTAACGTATATGTTGTTAAGTACCTCCATTATTTAATGGTTATATGAATGGGATTAATGGATAAATATATTTTTTATATGAATTATATTTTTATAATAAAAATTAAATATCCAAATAATGTCACGAGTGATAAATAATCTTAATAAAATTAATAATCTTAAACAAGCGAACAAAGATGGAAATAATTATTCATACTATGCAATTATTTATTATCAATAAAATAATCTCTTAAATATTTATAATTTTAATATATCATATAAATAGACACTAAATAATATAATTATGATATTGGAATAATGAAATTGTAAATAAATCACTTAATAAATATACATTAATCACTAAGTGTTCATGTTTATGTTAGTTTGACCACCAAATTTAACAATGATATGAAATTATATCATGGATGAATATGAAATAATAATTATATGAATAATATTGTAAATATTTAAAAAATTAATATTTTATTTTTTCTTTAATTTTTATAAAAATATGTAATTTATTAACTACGAAAACATGTTTTGTGGGTTAAAAATCACAAAAAATATTCTTATAGTTGACATAGTATTTAATGATAAAACTAAAGAACTCAAAAAATGATATTTAAAAACCATAAATATTAATAAATAATAACTTTTACTAAAATTACTTATCTGGGAAGGATGATCATTGAATGAAGTACAAATTATGACACAACCCCTACAAAACTAGTAATAATGGTCAAAAATATGGTAAAAATATAACTAATATAAATATAGAGAATAATTATAATGAAAAATTATAAATGGAAATAATATTTAGTACAGTTCTAAAATATGTTATTATGATTTTTATCTTTATTATACTAGAGGTCAATGAACTTTTAAGAAATTAAATAGTCATGGTAAGGGACATTGGTAACATAACTCTCTTTCTTTCAGTTATATGGTTACTTTTAAAAATTGGCCTTCAATATTCACTTAATTAATTGAATCCCTATTTTATATGATGTTTCTATTATATTATTTATTTTAAAATATGTCATTTATTTCAAATCATCCTTAATGATTATTATCTAACCTAAAATTATAATGTAATCATGAATCAACCTCGACCTATTAATTGTATTTTTTTTAGTCCATGTTTCCACATACCACAAATTTTCTACATTTAAGTATTGAAATAAAAGTATATATAAATATATCTTATCAACATACATTACTTTTCAACTTTTAAAATATATGTTTTATTATCTCATTTTTCAATGTTGGATTTTCAACAATGATATTTCAAAATATTGAAAATGATATTCCTGTCAGAATCAAATGTTTTTACATTGTCATTAATTTTTATCCTTATCTCAATGGATCTATTTTCTATGAATTTATGATTTATGAAGCACTATATAAATTCTTTTTATGAATTTAATATTCTAAGTGATTTAATTTGGTATTAAATTATATAGTTTATGTTGTTTTTCATGTCATACATTTTGAAAAGTAATATTAAGACCATTATTATTTTTTGGTTTTTATTAATGGAATGATTTAATGTTTATTTAGAATGTTAGTATATTGTTAATATTTAAGTGATGGGGGGACCTATATAGCACTCTGATACATTGGGTAAAGATTTAAATCTCAAGGGATCTATTTTCTAGGATGTTATGCTTTATAAAGCACCATATAAATTATATTTATGAAATTACTCTTTCAAGAGGTTAAATTTTGTATCAAATGATATATTTTATGTTCTTATTAACTTCGTACATTTCGAAAGGTAATATGAAGACCATTATTATTTTTTTGGGTTTTATTAATCAGATGTTTTGATGTTTTTTATAGAATAAAATTATAATTCTAATATTTATGTGATGGGGGGACCTATATATCCCTATAATACATTGGGTAATGATATAAATCTCAATAGATTATTTGTGAAACTAGTAGTGATACTTGATCTAAATTAGGAAATAGGTTTTGATGCCCAATCTGCTATGGGAAAAAGTTTTTTATTCCCAATCCATTATGAGAAACAGGTTATGATCCCTAATCCACTGTGAGAAGTAGATAGTGATGCCTAATCCTCATTGTAGTATATCTATACTTATGTTTGTGCCACAATATTTAGATATGTTACCATTCAATTCCCATTGATCATGAATTGTGTCTCATTTTTTCCCTTTAATTATTCCTTGTTATATTATTGATCATATATGATAAATTAATATTATATTATGAAATATGAAGGGTTTTTATTTTTTAAATTTCTTTTAATCCTATATTTCTCTCATGTTTATTTCAACTCATATGATTAAGTATTCACCCTAGTTAACATTTGAATTCATTTTTTATTATCATATTGACCATTTAAGCTACCCCTTTCTTATATATAAATTTTACAAGTCATGAGGATGATTTTAACATGTAATTACTTTTAGATAAGATCTAGTATGATAAAATTATATGGAAATGTTCACATGAAATATAAAATAATTCACTTATCTATCTAGTCTCCAAAGTCACTAAACCCATAAATTCTTTAGATATTGATTTTATTATGAAGTATAGTATTTTAATTATAGAAGTGATGTAAAATAATAAAAAAAATTATCTTGGTTCACCTATATTTGATATTAGATCATTATTTTAGTTATTTTCTGATATTATACAACTTTATATTAGTGTCAGGGTTGGAGAACCATAGTGAAACCCATTATGATAATTCTATCTATGTGATGATATCCTAAAATATTAACAAATTCTTGAGTTGGTGGGTTTCAAATAAAAATATCCATATCTGGATACTGGAATATAGATGCGACTATGAAAAAAATCCACCTAGGGATAATCACCTCATAATTGTTTTGTTGAGCATTGAATCTCTCATCACTTTGATGAATTATGAGTGATCCAAAGAATGCACTCCCGACTAAACACTCACAAGGGTATGGTTTTTTTGATCACATTTTCTTTAAAATCTACAATGAATGATTTATTAACTAGTTACGTTGAGGGATCAGGTTGGGATGTTTATGATAATTAAACATAAAGTAACCCAGGATAAACTAATATTGATATTGGATAAACTAAATTAATTACATTCTAATGTAATGATGTTAAAGTGTAAATTGTTTTATGGATAAATCCATTTTATGTTATTTATTTGTATAAATATTATAATGTTTAATGTTCCCCACTCTTGTTAACCCTTTTGGATTTAAAAATGGATAGAGCTAGAAGAAACCAAGTTAATAATGGAAATGATAGATAATGAAGTAATTTTATTAATTGGAAAACAAATGTAATAAAATCTGGTTTTTAAAATCTTGTAGTTAAGCTCACAAAACTATCTCGATTTATGATTATCAACTATAGTCTTTTTGAACACCCGAGCCCACCACATAAATGAAGGATAAGATTTTATAGAAGGATAAGGGATGAATATGATGAGTGAAATAAGATTTAATTTTCTTCATATCACAAAAATTTGAAAAGACACCAACGAGAATTCCGCAAAAGAATTTGAAAGTGATTTTTTAAAGGAGGACCTTAATCTTTAAGATACTGAAGAAAATGGAAGAGTTTAGTTAACAAGATAGAGAAATATTATGTAATTGTTCAAGATCCATAAGGCGTTTTATGTTTTTTAATGTGAATAATTTTAATACTATATAATCTAGTTCATTAATCCATTAGATTATGATAAAAAACTATGGAAACAACCTATTATACCATGGGTTCAAGGAAATTACTTTTCAATGACTACTATTGAAGTTAAAAGTAATAATTAATTTGCGCTTGGTATAATTATTCATCAAATATATATTTGAATATGTTTTATATAGTGTATGTTTTGACAAAATTTTAGCTTTTAAAAAGAAATAAAACATGGTGGTTCTAATATTAAATCCAAGGTATATCAATATTCTTAAAGGTTTGTGGGATTTGATTCACAAAAATCTTATTATCCTTTCATTAGATTAATATAAATTTTATTTTTTCCATCTACTTATATGAAATAATTACTGATGTAAGGAAATTACATTTCATTTAATGTATGATATTCTATCAATTAAATAATGATAATAAATAACCTCTATAAAAAATTATATAATGTCGGTGTTGATACGAAATAATGGTATAAACTTGGCTCAAATAATTGGGGAAAAACTCAATGATAGGAATAATCTTATTCTAAGGGAAGAGATAAGTTTTCTTAGTTTGTAAGGCTGTTATTTATTTTAAAATTATATTCTATTTTATCTCTATAATTTATTATCTCATAATTATTTTTTCTGGAACTTGGTAATTAAAATTGTGATGATGCAATTTAATTTTGGGGGGAGAATGTAATTCACCATGTTTTTAGGAAGCATATTATTTTAATAATTTTTTTATAATTCTAATTTATTTTATATTTGATAAATTGAATGTAAATAGATTGTGTAACAATTCAATGAGTTTAGTATTAAACTAACAAAATTTTATTATTTCATAGTAAAACATCGTAACAGAAGAACATGAAATAAATTATTATACATCATGGATGATTACACCCAAAAAAAATGCAAAAATAAAAAAGGGAAAATAAATTAGAAATATTAATATATTTAGAACTATAATATTACATAGACAACTATCATATTTAAGAATCACCAATATTATAAATAAACTGAAAAATGAGAAAGAATACCATGAAAGGTGATATCATGTTTGGAGATTTAAAATTAAAAAATTTAAAATAGGATGTGTGAGTGGAATAAAATTAGCCAGCACATATATTTAGAAATAAAATTTTATCATTTCATATATGGTTATTATAATAATGGTATCCGAAAATATGGTAAACATTATAATGGTCATTGCTAATCACTATTATACATCTGACCTTTTACAGTGATTAAAAAGGGTTTTATTAGCGAAAAAAAGAACTGATAAAGACACCATTTATCAGTGATTTTTTTAGTGTCAATAAAATAATTGAAGAATATTTATTTTTTTACACACCATAATAACATCCTTTCTCAGTGCTTGCATCCCCTTTTCCAAAAATCATATGGGTTAAATATATTTGGAAAACTGAATACATAAACAAAATTTTCATAATAGTTCTACATAATCTCCCACAAAAGACATAATTAAATCCTTTATTAGATATATCATACATAAAACATTACCTTATAATGTTTGGAATGGAAACATAAGAAATGGTGAGATTAGATGCTTAATAAGTTTAAACAAGGGATATATCAATAATCACATCATTATAACATGTTTATAAGGGTGTGGGAACATGGGATTAACATTTACAAAGAACAACCATCATATCATCGATCCTAATTTTGATTCATGGAATGATTCAAGATCATTGATAAAACATTAATAATAAATCAATCAATGAAAATGATTCATGAGAGCATAACATTTTCATAAGAAATAAGTTTCGGTTTACAAAATGAAAGGAAAATCATGTACATAGTAAAGGCTAACTACCCAAACTATTAGTGTGTATTTGGTTCACTCCAAATTCCATAATATACTTAGTCATGTTTTATTCCTAGTTCTATCATAGTGGACAAAGTCCCATATTATACTGGGTTTAATAACTATTCCAATCCTTATTATCACATGAGATATTCATCATTATGTCATTCATTAGAGTGTTATATAATTCCTATACCACCCATCACATAATTAAAATAATACATATGTATTAAAAAAGGTCATAAATCATTCATCATAGGATAATATTTGGAAAGAAAAAATGTTTTATAAACATTTCATCAATTCATCATAGCATAATCTGAGAAAAAGAAACATGTCACATAAAGGTTTCATTATAACATAAAAAACCCAAGGGAAAAATGGATTTTATCAGAATACCATTAAATTTTCATCATCATAATACATACAAATAATTAAAGTGGTTGGTATCTAATTATCATATCCTCAGTAAAACATAATTAACATTAAAATATGTTACCGTAAATGAAAAATGCATTTAAAGGATCATTAGAACATTTCTTGAGGAAAATACCCTATTCACGTTGAAATCAATAATTTAAAATAATTTTTTTTTGCAATATTAAATAAAAAAATTTTATTGAAAATATCTATTGAAAAAATAAATGAAAGGTTTAAATCATTGAGTAGTCATGATGGCAGGGAATTTCATTCATGACATGTTTGTTGAAACAAATATTCCTTTCACTTTTTTGATAAAAAGATAAAAGTAAATCATTAAGAAATTGAAAAGAATATAGTTAAAAAAATTCATTATAAAATGTAAATAATGGGTAAAAAAATTAAAAAATAAATGGATAATATAAAAATTCAATCTATAAAACCTTTTTAGAAAACATGGATATGAAAGAAAAAGGATTTTTGACCGAAGACAGAAATAATATCAGTTTTCCTTAAAAACATTCCTTTAGTATTTTGAGTTTATAAAGAGAGGAAAATGATATGAAAATATGTGATATATAAAAATAAAAAATAAAGAAGAAAATTCATTAGATTACAGAGAGATATTTCTTTAAATTTCATCATCTCAAACATAATCATAAACAATATCGATAAATAATTAGATTGGAACATAAATATCATACCTCAAGTATGACTTGCTTTGAATGTGGTCTAACCTTCAATATTAAAAATCTAAATCAATTATAATTCTATAAAATATTGATTTATAAACTTATAATATAACATTTGAACCACATATACTATTTCAACACTAATTTATTAATAATTAATTATTAAAATCATCGTTTATGGGTGTTAAGTGTTTCAACTTCCATGATAATTTTGCTTATGTAGTTCTAGTCTGTTTACTCTGATCATGGTTTCATGATTTATATAATTTTAATCATGAAATAAATTTCATATATATCCATTATATACATAGTTGGAGTCATTAGTAAAATGTAGAGATTGAAAAATGAATTATAACATTCATGGAGATAATAAGCTATTTGTACGCATGAAGATAGTTTAAACTTTTCAATGGATGGAATGAAATAAAGGAAAATAATAGTTCAAATTTAAATAATCAGAGTTATATCATATATATCTTATATATTTCAAAATTTTATCTTTATTACCATACATGTAAAGATAAAATTAAAACAATCACAAAGCTTCTTGGAGGTGATAGTCCACATATACACACGAGAGACGTAATCGTTTTCCAACGGATGGGAAGGTAGATGTCCGATATTATATTCTAATTACATAATCATAACTATATAATAAATATCAAATATAAACATTAAAATCATAATAATAACCATCCCTGAAAGATGGCGGTGGAAAACGAATTATAGTGATTTGTACGCAGAAACGGTACTTTCACTTCTAATTTGATGGAAAATAGGGTAAATAATGGTGGTACCAAAATCATAATAAACTTTATTAATATTTTTTAATATTAATATATTAATTTATCATAAATTACATTTAATAGCATGAGGTAGAAGAAGAAATGAATTTTATGAGGTGGGTTGGTTGATTACTTGTTCTTCCGTAGGCCTCCTATAGATCCTTTCTTAAAGACCCTTTGAATAGAATTTTAGGAAGACCAACACCAAATATTAATTGATATAGAAGTTAATAAGAGTTTTTATTAGATTTGGTCTATCTATATGGAATAATGTTGTCTAAAGTAGAGAAAGGAGCGATGTCCTTTTACAAGTCGGGGAGAGGACACACCTGAAATTGTTTTAAAGATTAAAATATAATAATATCATAATCAATAAAAATTATTCCAAATTTAAATATATAAAATGGTTGGATATTATAAGGTTTAAATATTTTCGTAAAATGGAATTTATCCATGTTTATTTGGTAAACATACACGTTACCTCTTGGTTTAACTCCCATACAAACCTGTATTAACTTTAACATTTTTAATGATTTTTTCTATTTTAACTATTAATTATGACAAAAAATTAAGTTTAAATTATTATATAATTTCAATTATGATGGATAAAAATATTTAATGCATTTTATAAAATTAAAATCTAATGTGTATTAGAATTTAATTTAAAATTATACCCGAAAATCAAAATGAAAACAGGTTTTCTAAAAAAATGTTTTCGTAAGTATAAAATGTATTTAAACCAAAATCCCACAAAAAAATTATATAAATAATTTTAATAAGATTATTATTATTATTATAATTTAACCTATGGTATTTTTAAAACAATATTAAAACAAAATGTATATTTTTAAACTTTTTAATCAAAAATACATTTTTCATAAAAAACAGTAGTTTTCAATGTTAATTAATAAATGAAAATTTTCAGATAATAAACAAAAATTCACTCAAAAATAATTTTTAAATGATGATTATAAAAAGAATGGTAAATTTTTCAAGTAAATTTTAAAAATTTTATGAAACTAATTATATTATTTTCTTACAAAATTCAATAAAAACCATTTTTATGGAAAAATATATTTTTAAAGAATATAATGACTTTACAAGAAATTGAGTACTTGTTATTAAATATATAAGATTTATATAAAATTATTAAAAATATTTTTTGAAACTATATTATTGTTTATTTAGAATCAGGGTTTTATATATCACAAGTTATTGAGAAATAAAATTTATTTGAATGAAAACACATCTTAAAATCTCAGCGTATTACATTATACCCTCATAACAAGATTTTCAACCTCAAAATTACATCACTCTGATAAAAGAAATGAAAATATATATGTTTCATCACATACATAGGTTCCCATGTAGCTTCATTGAATTTTTTTTTCTTCTATTCAATATAAAACCATGTGAGTATTCTTATTTTATAACACTTTATATCTACACTCCATGATTTATATCTGATATTATTTATAATAAGGATCATACAACCATGGTAAAACATATGATTTCTATAAATGTGAAGGATCAGGTATGTACATCCTCCAGACAGATACATGGAATATATCTTGAACTTGAGAGAGAATTTGGGGAAGCTCCAAGAGTTAAGCAACCATCCCTACTCGATTAAGAATCTCAAAGTGGCCAATATACATAGGAATCATATTTTCCTTATTTATAAATTTCATAATCTTCTTCCATGGAGAAATTCACACAGATACCTTCTCACCAACATCAAATTCCATATTTCACTGATGATTGTCAGCATATTTTTTTTTCAACACCAAGATTCATTCAAGTGCTATTGAATGGATATGATATTTTCTTCCATTTCCTCAGCCTACTCAAGACCCAATAGCTTTATTTCTTCAACTACATCCAAGAAAATTGATGCTGTACACTTATTTATGTAGATAGATTCATTAGAAGTCATCTAAATACTTGATTTAAGGCTATAATTATAAGATAATTTTTTAAGATGAAATTTTTGATCACAAACATATTATAAATTCTTGGAGAAATAAATCTTTATATACTCCAGAGTTTTAATGGTTATATTATATTGGCTATCTCTATAAAGAAGATAAATAGTTCTAAAACACAACTCTAAATCCAGATCATATACAAGGTTTCTCCATAATTTCTACGAAAACCTCAAATCTTAGTAATATAAAGTAAAATATGGTACTCCATGTCATCTTACTACTATATTAATGCATATTTTGGAAATATGATCAAGATATAAATATTATCTAATTGTAATAAAGGGTTCAACAATTATAAGGTGATCAACTACAACCAAAATAGTATTATGGCCATTAGATGTTTTAGGGAGTCTGCCTACAAAATCCATAGATATGTTTTACTATTTCAATTATATTATGGGTAACAGTTGTAACATCCACTTAGACTTATTTCTCTTAGCTTTAACAAACTACGATATCTTGCAACGAGATACATACTCTACAATATATCTCTTTATGGTTTCCCACCGTAAATACAATTTCAGATATCTATATATCTTCGTACATCCATGAATAATTGAGAATGATGAACTATGAACTTCATCCAATAGATCCTTAATATTTTCTATGGGTGAGACTCATATAAGATTCTAAAACATTATCCTTACATAATTATAATGTTTGATCTCAAGAACATTTCATACCATCTTTTGAAACTCATCACCATTCTTATATAAATATTTACTGTTTTCTTAGATAAAAGGTTGATCACTTATTTAAGAAAGATAAGATATCTCCCCATACATAAATATATTCAGATATATTGTTTATAAATATATAAATATGGGATATTTGTTTATCCTCATCAAGATAAGCTAGATCGATCCTTGAAACTCAATGCATCAACCACATCGTTCACATTCCTAGGGTGGTAATGTATTGATTAGTTATAATTATTTATCAATTAAAACCATATTTTATGGTTAATATTACAATATTTATGATTTAATATATTCTTTAAACTTATATTATTAGTATATATATCACACCATTCATTGTAAATATAATTCTGCCATATCATTAATAAATAAAATTCACAACTGACTCCAAATCGTGGGTTGGTTATGTTTTTTCATTCACCATCAATTGTCCTGAGGCATTTTCTTTCACCATATCATTATTAATGGGAAAACATCATGACCCCATCTCCAATACATGGAAGTTTAAGAACAATTTTTCTAACTAACCAACTCTTCTGTTTCATGATTTTTTTAACATTTATCAGTTTAAAGAACTTGGATTCCTTCAGAGTTAACATGGTGAGGGAATTAGACACCAGTGATAAAATATATACAATGCTTAGATAAAATCTATCAAAACCAAGAAAATTATGGATCTAAATCATAGTGGTTGTCTAGTATAACATTCAATAACTTCCTTCATTGATAGATCCACCAATATACCCAAGCATGAAATTATGTGATCTTCAAATGACACTTTTTTAATCAAAAATCCACACATAGAAATTTTGTGAATAAAACTTATTATTCATTAGGCTATTTACTTCAATCCTTAAGTGATCTAAAATATCTTCTATAGTCTTAAGATATATAATAATTTCATGTATAAATACTACCAAAAACTAATTAAGGTATTCTCTAAAGACTCCATTCATAAAATCAATGAAGTCAGTGGGGTAATTAGTTAGTCCAAATGAAATCACTATAAATTTATAGAGTCCATACCTCATAGGGAAGGATATCATGGTTAGGTATTTTCTTTTTACCCCCAACTAATTGTATCCAAATAAATGATCAATATTAGAAAAATATAGAGCTCCTTGTATATGATTGAAAAACCCATCAATACATGGAATATGATACTAATTCGTGATTTAAATATATAAGAAAAGTCACATTGATCTATATTTATTTACAAAAAATATTAATATGTGTAACCAATAGTGATTAACATGGACAAAGGAATCCCTTATCATGATTATCCTAGAGTATCTTCTTTAATTCTTACAACTTAATATGGTCCATTCTATATCATGTCTTTGAAATAGGTGTAAAACTAGGTATGAGTTCTATTAAAAACATAAATTTATCATTTAGAAGAATAATAGGAAAGTCTTCTATAAAAACATAAAAAATCTCTCATACAACATGCATAATATAAATAGTGGTTTATTACCAACCATATGAGATATAAAACCATTTTGGATAAGAATAAATACCCATACAATGTATAAAATTTCTATCAGATGTTCATATTTGTCATCTCACTGAAAGATGATCATATGTTGGTTTGTTAAATAAAATGTGATTTCCCTTACTCAGCAAGTGATGTGGGATTTATGTAATGAATGCAAATCCATTCCCAAGATAACATCAATTTAAACCGGTCGGAGAATAATGAGGTTTAAAGTAATGATGTTACCACAAACATTAATATAAGAAAAAGCATAGACATGATATGGGATCATTGTAACATTAAGTATATCAAATACTAATTCAACTTCTAATCATTGAGATTGTATTATGATACACTAAGAAAACTATTCATATATAAATGAGTGGGTAAAATTATGATAAAATAAGACATAACTTGTTCTATAGTTGATGGTTGGTATACATTTCACTACATAATTTTTATACCCAACATCAAAAATATTTATTGCATGAGATTTCCCTTTACATTTGTGATTATGAGGCTACTAATCTCGATCATCATAATTAACCATTGTATTTGATAAATGGTTAGATTAATTCCCATACTCCTTGCATTTTAAACACTATAATATGGGTGGTGTATCCTATGGTACTTTCTCTGCAACAATATCTAAATTATTCTTACCCTCACATCATTATTTTATTCCCTAATGGCCTTCCTTTCCATAGTAAATTCATTTACCAATCCCTTTAAGTAAATTTACTCCATGTTTTCTTCCACACTTAGAGAATAAAGAAAATATTTTATTTTTCTATCCAAGGTTTTTATTATTAGAATTTACTTTGAATTTTATCTTTCTTCTCTTATGAAACCACATTGTTGTTGGGTAAATCCAATATCCAATTACACCTTGATAGAATATTGAATGATTTATTCATAGCTACTAATGTTTCTTATGACTGAAGACCTTTAGAAACATAGATTTAAGCCAATGAAGAATTAATAAATATTACATTCAAGTTGGATGATAATAACAGAATCACACCTTACAAGTCATCTAAAATTTTACACATAGGTATAAATATATTTACCATCTAATTTAGCTCGAGGATTTCCTACCACATTTTCATACAAAGAATACAAGGAATTTACTTATCAAAAAAATAATATCCTAATCCCATCCAAATTCATGGATATGTTTTTTCCCCTTTACATTTATTCTTTATAGGATTTAACCATTTATCGATTTCTCCTTCCAACCAATAAACTTACAAAATAAGTATTTAATATTTTGAACACGGGATATTAAAAAGTATCATTTTAGTGGTACCAACCAATTTCTCAACATATAGAGGATGAAAATACCCACTAAAAACAATTAGGATAATTCTCATAAAGGTCTCAGTAAATAATTTTTCCCTCCACTGATTGTTTATAAGATCAACATGATTCTTAATGTTAGAATATTATTTATGAATTGTAATAATATTTTTCATGGAATATTCCATAAGATTTGGTTTCTTGGGAGGGGAATAATTTCATTTTCTATCAAACTCATAATTAACATAGTTCCTTTAGTTTCCAACAATTGAAAAAAACCAAAAAATATTAGTGTGTCAAAAATTGATCATACTGGAAACCACATAATTAGGAAAAATCATATGTATTATTTCTAAATAATGAAACTTTCTTTTCAATCTATGAAAACATCGGTTTATCCTAGGACATTAATGGCCATCATCTATACAAATTCTTTATAATTTTTCATAAAGAAAATTTGTTTAACCTAAGAATATCCCTTAGGAGGATTAAACAAAGTGTTTAGTAAGTGAAGACACCTCGTGTACCATAATGATGGTCATGATATACTCGATCAACCCTTATTGACATTATTACACCTAAATGCATCTATTCCCAAACAATATATAATTGTAGTATCTGGTCATGGATGTATTTCTAGAAAACCCACATAATATATTCCTTACTATAACATTAGGATGTTATCAAATATAATTTTTATCTATAAGGTTTTCACTAAAGTTATATAATCATTATATTCAATGTTTGACTAAACCTACCCATGATACCAACTATAGAAACCCATATTTTCATACATAAATATTACATCTTATTAGATGGATATTTAATAAATAACATTACATTCCCTACCAAAATAATATAGGTTTATTTTATTTGAAAAATTGGATACATAAACAACTTTTCAAACGAGAGCTATATAATATTCCACTATGTTCATCAAAACTGGCACCCATTTCAAAAATTTCATACATAAATTCTTTCTTCATAACCTATAAAGGGAAACATAAGAAATGGCATACTCAGATGCTCTGTAAAGGGTAATTAAAGGACATATCAATGATCACTTAAGAATGAAATGAGTATAAGTGTATGAGAACATGAAAAATATTTGAAAAACATACCCATCATATAATATATCATAATATTCAGTCATGAAATAATGAATGATAGTTCATGAGACATGAATCATAAAAACATTAAAGAACATGATCCATGAGATCATTAGATTGGAATATGATATTATTTTATGGCACATACATAAGCATAAAAAACCATTTCCATAGTCAAGGATCACTTCCCAAAAAATCCATGTAGTTTGGGTTCACTTCCCATTCTATTATATCCTTATTCAAGGTTTACTCCCTAAAAATTATAGTGGATGGAGTCATTTACTAAATGGGTTTCACTCCACATTCCAATCATTATTATCTCATGAGATATCCCTATTTACCAAATACACTATATGGATATATAATTTTGATCCCAACCGTAACATAACGAAAATCATACCTATGTGTACCACAAAATCGTAAAACATTCATCATTAAATAACTGAAGTAAAGGAAATGGGTTTCTTAAAAATTTCATCATATCATTATAGGATAACCCATGGAAAATAAATGAGTTTCATAAATGTTTCATCATAACATAACTAACCCATGGGAAATAAATGAGTTTCATAGAATTATTCTTAAATAATAATCTTCATAAACTATAAAATAATAAAAGTTATGGTATCATTGGATCATATCCCCAGTAAAGAATAATTTACATCAAAGGATGTAATCATAGATAAAAAATTCCTTTAAAACATCACTGGAGAATTTATTGAGAAAAATAAACATTTAACATTTAAATCCCTTATTTCAAATATATATATTTTTAAATATTAAGGAAATAAGTTTCTTTGAATATAAAAATCGAAAAATTTAGTGTAATATTAAATTCATTGAGTATTTATATTGGTAGGAAATTCCATTCATTTTATGTAGATTAAAAAAACATTCCTTTGACATTTTCTATAAAATGTCAAAAGTGAAACAATCAAAAACCTATAAGAAGATTAATATAAAATTTTGAATTTTCGAAGAGGTATGAATTCTTAAAATTACTATTAAAGCCTCTAGTTTTATCTAATTATAAATTAATAGTGTGTTCATGAAGGGTTTATGGGAATCCATGGATTATTTGAAGCACGAAGAAATGGTGTTTGGAGAAAAAAGAAGAGGCGCACAGTTGGTGGATGATTAGTAGTGACTATGAAACTCAACTGTGCAGCCCTATAAATAGTGGAATGGGTTGATGAACCATGTGAGGGTGGCTGCATGGACATGTAAAATAGTGAAGTTGTGTTTCTAATATTAAACTCGTGATTAGCGTACAGTTTGTCTAACTATACATCTAACCGTGCAAGGGGATTGATGATTTGGATAGTGAGCATGAACATGCTAAGTTATTTTGTCTGACTGTGTGCATAGTCAGGTGAGGGGTGTGACAACTTGTATATTACATGTGAAAAATTAGTGCATTGTTAGACTAAATGTGTAACCAGACCGTGCACCTTTTGATGATGTATAAATAACCTTTTCTCCTCCTTTTTATTAAGCCTTTCCCATCCCTTTCTCCTGCCATTTTTCAAATATGCTCCCCTACATTTGACACCCTCCCTATTATCCTCTTAGGTGTTTTGGTAAAACCCTCCTTAAAGATTAGATTCATGTGTCATCTATCATGTTAGATCCTTATCAGTAATCTATTCAATCCTTTTTTTCCTTTCTATTGTTATTTCCCTTTATGGAATTCTAAATACATGCGAGTTAATATTCCCTATTTTCAGTTTATTTATATTTTTCTTCAATTTCGTCCATTTTAACCCAATTTATAGGCTAATAATAGATGAGGAGTCTACTACCCATCTAAGGTAGGTGGCTTATACCTTTTCCCTTAATGTATTGATGTTTATATCTTATGTCATAGTTTCACATGCCAGGCCTATTGGGAGTTGCTTCTAAAATGACTAATAACATAAATTAAACATTTTTAAACATTTTTTGACGTTCTATTTCAAATTTTACATGATTAAAGGTCACTAAAATCAACCTAAACCCCCCATTAAGGTGGGTTCATTTCATTTCATATGACTATTCCACCCCATTGAGTATGTTAAGATTTTCACCATGAGTGGAAGTTGTGTATGAATTAAAATAAAACGTGAAAGATTAAATACCTATTACAGAACCTTTTCATTTATAAATTAAAGTGATTACTAAATGGATTAATTGGGAATTATGAAATTAGATGGATAATATATTGGATTATGCATTTAATGTAAATGGTTGGTGATGTGTCATGAATATTATCATGTCCCTCATTTTATCACTTGGAAGTGACTTGTTTAATGAAATGAATATGATGATTTAAATTGATAAAATTAATGGACACTGACATATCCCCTTGATCTGTTATAAAATTTTTTGATGGTACGTTGGTATAACACCAACCTCATATTACGGCACTGATATTTTGGTATTGCACAAAATAATTACTTACATTAGATGACTTAGATTACTACCTTGTATATAGCTTAGTTAGACCACCTCATACTTGTCCCTTTGGGTTCTACCAATGTATTTACTGAGATTTATATTGAATATATCTGAGGAATTGAAGAGGGCACATAGATCATGGGCCCTGAGTTTCTGGACCATGTAGGTCTACATTATAACCAGTTTTCTACAGATGATATTAGCAGACATAAAGCAGAAACCATGGTTAATGGAATTGGGTGGTAGCCCTCATAGTTTTGATACTTGATACATCTGACATATGTCATTCCTGATTCATTACATTCATATTAATATTTATCATTTCATCATTTATAGACCGCTTAACACAACATGTACTTTAGATTGGCCTACATTATATTATCATTTATTACTATATTACTGTTATACGTTCACACTACTACAACTTATATAAAAATAATATATTCTTTATAGACACTATTGGTTGTGGAATAATAAGTATATCTATCACCCCATTTGGGTTGCTGATTGGAACCCAAACAGAATTAATGGATACATGTAGATGTAAGAGAAAACATCCCGCTATGGATGAATAATTTCTTGAACTATGATACAATATAAGAGTAAAAGATCGAGCTTGTGCTCATGATGCTATTGGAGATATCTTTTCTGTCTTTCGTTATTTTTTTATAGCAAGGAAAGATCATAATTTTGAATATAATTATAAATATTTTTGAATGCTACTATTAATCTAGTTGACTGACATCCACTTTTAGTAATCTATTATTCTTCTGCTATTATTTTTTCTTATTATATTATTGTTCTATACTCTATTCATGAGGGTATAGTCACACCATCACATATCCATAGATCCTCAATGTTAGTTGACATCTTCTGATATATAGAAAGGTTCACATGAGTCCATTTGGACAATTAGGTTCAGTTACACATGACTAAATGAGGTTCGGGACATCACAAAGTGGTATCAAAGAAAATATCCCCCTTTTGTCTTACTGTTTTAGGTTAGTAGATAGTAGTCTAGGAATGTGTTGGGATTTGGTAATTAGCTAACCCTCATATAGGGAAAAGATAAATTTCTTAGGATGACACATGTTGTTCTAGTTTATGCTTATATAATTACATTGATTTCACCATTGATTGACACATATGATTAATTGGGTTTATTATTTTTATTGTTTTGTATTATTTTTGGACATGGATTTCAGTAACAATTAAAAACATTTTATTTAGTTTTAATTAATTTTTCATTCGCTTCTTGTGTTTTTGGCTTCTTGTTGTAGTTTTTTTATATTTTAGTTAATTTTTATAGTTTTTCGTTAATTTTATATTAATATTGTTTATTTTTTAGCATTTATAAATTTTAATATTTTTAATGTGTAATATTTTATTATTTTTAGTAGTTCAATTAATATTAGTTTTTTTAGTTATTGTTTAGTTAATTATATTAATTTAACTTGTAAATATAATATATATTTATATAATTCTGGTTATTATTATTTTTATTATTAAAAATTATATTGTTTAATTTTATTATTGTTATTATTTATTTAAATTTTAGATAATTAGATAATTTTAATTTTGGATTTTAAATCTATGTTTTGAATTTTGAATTTTAAATTTGTCTTTTTTTTTGAATTTTTATCTCCCCTATCTAATTGCCCTACCCCGTTGAGCTGCAACCCCTTCCCCAATCCTCCACCGAATCCAACTTTTCACTCACCCGACCACCTACCCCACCCCTCCCCCCAGCCGCTCCTTCTCCCCCACATCTACCTGCCACTTCCATCCTGCCTCGATTACCCTTCCACTACACCGACCCCCACCTTCCCCTTCCCACTGTCCCCTACCTTACCTCTCCCATACCCCATTTCCTTATCCCCCTTCTACCTCCTAACCCCCACCCCACTCCCTCCCCCCCATCCCCACCAATCCCCACCCCGCTCCCCCTCCCCCTGACCTAGCCAAACCCCTAACCCGCCAGACCCCCCACCTCCACTACAACCATCCAGACTGATGACCCTCTCTTGGATACATGACCCACAATAACCAATGCCTCCATCAATAACATAGATATTCTCTCCTTCACCCAATCAGAAACAACTCAATGTGGACCTCCTTCGGTGAACACTCTCTTTCCCTCATCGTAGTAACCCGTGTCCTGTTCGTTGACTCCCTATTAATTCACTGCTAATTTTCCAAATGCAATATATTTTATTTTGATATGATGAAGCTTAATTTTGATTTCAAAACTACCCAAGAGAATCAATTTTTGTTGATGAATTAATTATATTCGAATGAGCATGTACCTGAATGGTAGAGGCTCCACTTGGCATCCATGAGACCCATGATTAAATCTTGGAGAGGTTGAATTTATAAGGTAATATAGAAATAATTTAGTATTTAATATAGTAGCTAATATTTTTTTACTATAGTAGAAGAAACTATTCATTTAATTTGTCCCATTCGGACCACTGGTTTGGGACTACGAGTCTCAAGGCCTTCAGACCACCAAAGGCCATTGGGCCACAGGGCCTTCAGGATGTAGGGCCTTCAGATCAACAATGGCCTTTGGCCCATAGGGCTTTCGACCTATAGAAAAAGACCAAAGAAGGTCAGAACACATAAGAGATGTCCTAGAATAGGATTTAGAGAAAAAAATAGAAACCACATGAGCATAAATAACCAGATTGAAAGAATGAGAGGGTATAAAAACGATCATCAGTACCATGAATCGTGCAACTATGTATGGGGAAATTCTTGTTGACCATCCATGAGAGGTTGGGATCTAGGTGTCTTCAAGATAAATATGTTTGGGAGGGAATATTTCAAGTGTGTATGGTCTTAAGCCTATAAGGTCATGTATTGGGTCTTTTATGGGCCTTGTTCGTTCGGCCTACAGGTCATGTTAGGGTTTTTATTCCACCCCAAAAAGAGAGATTATCCAAAATAAAATAAAAATAAGGCCTTCAAGCCATTTGGGAAATGAATTAGATGAGACGAGGAGAGAAGAGTATGATAATAACGTGATCTATAAAGTGAAAACTAGTTCCTGTCATGATAAAGGGATCCAAGAATGAATTTTTTTCACACGGAAACAATGTTTTACTCTTTAACTAAAGATTTCAGATCATAGAAGTAAATCTCAATTCAAAGTTGTGAGGTCCTTACACTATCACAATTGTTTATCTATATGGTTCTGTTGAAATATATAATTGGAATATCCCCTCATTTAAGTTTAATGTCCAACGACTAAAACTTTATCACACTTTTGATACAATATGTGTCATTAAATTATTGTAATTACAATGATAGGTTATCCATCTGTCCGAAGACATTAAACTTAGTGCTAATCGGGAGGCAACCTGACTACTTCTACATTCCTAGGTCTCTATTTTCGTACTCTGTCTCTCTCTTTGTAGGTGAAATTAAAAAAAAATTCTTTTATTACTCTTATATAATCTTTGATGAACATGTTCCATCACTATATGACCTCTTACAATGAGTGATTCAGCATCTGGATGATTTCGAGAACCTGCTTGAAGAGCATCATTAGATATCCATGCTCAACAGCCATAACCAACATAATGAAAACATATGATATTCCTTCCACACCAAATTTATACTCTATACACTCCTTAGGTGGTTAATCCCACCATGTATCTACATAATCATTATGATAGAACCACTTGTTCTTGCAAGAGGGTGGGAAATTTTGAGCTGATGGACCAAGATAATTGAACTTTGTCTATATGTTTATTTAAAGACATAAAAAATATCACATATAGGGAGGATACCCATGTTTTTTTTATTCTTATTTTTAATTTATTTGTTATAGTTCATTTTATGAAATAATCATATAATGTATGGATCATTTTTATCTGCTATTGACATATTCGTACACTTAATTTTTCCCATGTATTTTCTTTCATTTCTCTGATATTTAGTGTTATCTATATGATATGATGTTGGTATGTTATATCCATGTTTAGAATTTAAAGGTACATAATTTTTGGAGATTCATGAGATACATGTAGCCTTTTATGTATATCTTCTCTTACTCAGGTAAGTGTTTTATTTCCTATCATATTTTATGCTTAAAAAACACCATGTAAAACAACAAACTCATTTATTTTTGAGACCCCTATTTGTACTCATTCTCATCTATGTTTTCCAAAATTTTATTTCGAAACCAATGAGAAGTATGGTTGTTTTTTTCATAATTTATAGTTTCTCTTTTTCTTGAGGGAATCTTGACTATGTTTTTTCCTTTAAAACTTGTAGTTTTTTTCAATCAAAGCGATAAGAATTTTAAATGTTTCACTGAAATAAGTATTGAATTTATTTATTATTCACCCACCCATTGATCCAACCTTTCATTTATCCATCGTGTATACCTTATAATCCATGAAGAATTATTTTTAGGATGATCCCATATCCAATAACTTTCCCTAACTTTTTCTTTAATATTTTCATGATGATTATCAATCTATGTTTTGGGGAGAATTTTATTTATAGAGAGGGTTATTTAAGGGAAAATGAGTCATTTGATGCTCATGGATTGACATTATCTCATCCAAATAATATGTGTTATATTTCACAGTAGCCACTTTCATTACTTGTATTTTGAGATGGTAATATATAATCTTTTTGGTCCCAACAATGATTACATTTGTGGTTATTATGCGATAACCCTAGATTTTATAGATACCTATAAAAGTGATGACCCATTAATCCAGGAGTTAGAAATTTTTCTATATGACATAATTTCACTAATATTCTACAGCATACACACTAATTGTGTACCTTTCTTATGGTATTGTCATACATTTATTTCATAGAGTTTTAGAGTTGATACTCATCTGTTTTTCTTCACATCGTATTTGGGGAGTAATGTCCCTAAAAAACATTGGGATTTCATATTCATGGGTTCAAAAAAAAATTTAAGTGTGGGGGAGAATGACATTGAGGGAGACATTTGTGTTGATAGATATCATGTATTTATTTCAAGATTCAAATCTTTTTTTTTCAAAAAACTATAAAAATTTTTTTATGTCCCTACATCTTGTAGCCTCAACGAAAATAGCACCTAATTCGATGTCATCAAGAATAATTTATTCTTTGTATTTACACCAGTGGATATGTGAAATTCATAGAAATCATATGGTAAGAATGCTTCTGTATGAGAACTGTGCATAAATTTGTCAAATGTTTTGACCAATGGGAGTGATATCAAGATAGGTCACACGATGCATGAGTGCATGTACTAGTTTTGGAAATAATTCGAGTGAATGGAAAATGTTTTTTGAAAATTGGAATTTTAAAATGATGTATGATATTTTTTGGGTAAAAGATATTGAAATTTTTTGACATTGTAATTTTGATGTTTTGATTTTTCTATAAGTTCACATGTGTATTCTTTCTAATTGTTTTTTCTAGGAGTAAAAAATATTTAGTGTGAGGGATTTTATGTACATGTATTTTTATACTATTTTTTTATAAATTTTTAATTTATTTTTAATTAGTTTTCAAACTACTTCTTGTGTTTTAGTTTATTTTTATATTTTATTAATATTTTAATTATTATTGTAGTTTTTATATAATTTTATATTAATATAAGTAATTTTTATAGATTTTACTATTTTTACTTTATTAACGGTTAATATTTTATTATTTTTACTGTTATTATTAATATTATTTTTTATTTTATTTTATTAATTTATTATATTAATTTAACTTGTAAATATAATATATATTTATATAATTCAATTTTTATTATTTTTATATTACTAATTTTATTATTGAATTTTCTTATTGTTGTTATTATTATTTATCATTTAGATAATTAGATAATTTTGAATTTGAATTTTAAATTTAAGTTTTGAGTTTTGAATTTTATATTTTGGTTTTTTTAGTTTGAATTTTTTTTTGGTTTTGAATTTTTCCCTCCCCCTATCTAGCCACCCTTCCCCTTTGACCTACTCCTCCTTCTGTTTTATCCTCCACTTGCTCCCCCTTTTCCCCCTTTTGGATACCTAACCTGCCCCTCTCTTCAGTCACTCCCCCTCCCCCACCTCTCCCCTCACACCCCTTGTCCAACCTCACTCCCCCTTCCACAGCCCCTTTATTCCCCTCCCCATGTCATCTCCCTCGCCTCCCTCATTTCCCCTACACCCCCCTCCCATGATGGAACCCCACCCCACTCCCTCTCTCCCTACCCCCACTGGACCCACCTCCCCTTTCCCCACGAGATCCCCGCCTCGCTCCCCCTCCCCCTTCCATGCCGGACCCACCCACCTCCACTATACCCATCTAGTCCAGTGAACCCATCTTGGATACATAACCTATGCTAGCCAACACCTCCATAAACAAAGTAGGAAATCTCTCCTTCACTAGATCAACAATAACTCAATGCCGAACTCCTTCAGTGCATGTTCTATTTCCCTCATTATAGCACCCCATCAATGATTGTTGATTCCTCATTTCTATGCCCCGTCTTTTACACACACGGTATATTCTATCAAGGTGGGTGCCGCCTCACTCCCCCTCCCCCTTCCATGCCGGACCCACCCACCTCCACTATACCCATCTAGTCCAGTGAACCCATCTTGGATACATAACCTATGCTAGCCAACACCTCCATAAACAAAGTAGGAAATCTCTCCTTCACTAGATCAACAATAACTCAATGCCGAACTCCTTCAGTGCATGTTCTATTTCCCTCATTATAGCACCCCATCAATGATTGTTGATTCCTCATTTCTATGCCCCGTCTTTTACACACACGGTATATTCTATCAAGGTGGGTGCCTGATTATTGATTTTTATTTTTTGAACGTGAAGTCAACTCTTGCAAAGGGATCACTTTCAACTAGAGACGAACGACTTGTGCATTTCTTAAACATGGTAAAAGTGAAAGGGAAATGACTATTATTTCAGTAACTTGGTTATTATTATCATGATTTTTTATCACTATGTTTATTTTTTCTTTCATTATGTGGGGGTTAATTTTAATGTGTTAGGGTGTTGATCGAGTAATTAAATTTGTTGTGCATTCCATGTGATGCTTTTAGCATGTGGTTAATTTTCAATTGAATTTATTTTCTTTTTTAATTTTTATCTTCTTCAATAATATTGGAACTAAATTAACTTTTGAAAATTAAAATGGGAATTTTTGATTCATAGTTTATTTAAAGATATCGATAAATTTAAACATTTTTAGCGAATATAGTGTAAATAAGATGTGCAACTTTGTGAGAAATGGGCTTCATCATTTCACTGTTTGGTTTAGTGCTCAAACATGCCTCATAGTTTATTAATAACACGGTATAATTAAACTTTATATAAATTAGTAGATTAAGAAAATAAAACTCTAAAAAGGATCTGTAAATCCCGAATTGGTGATAATTAGGCAGAATAAATATATAATCACATCAAAGAATATTTTTCATGGTTATGTAGTAGTTTTATTACAATTTTATCATCATGGATACAATATATTGATTCAAAGTTCATCATCATTTTTAATTTCAATTTACTTAATTTCATTCACATTCTCAATTTTAGTTTTATTAATTTTTATTTAAAAAATAAGAATTCTTTCATTTGTGTACCCATATAAACATTGTCAAAAGATAATTTTTTACTAAAATAGATTCCATGATCTCTATAGTTTAACCCTACCCACTACTTTTATAGAAGCTAGTTGGTTATAAAAATTAGGAAATGAGACATGCTAAAAAAAATGTACCAATTCTCTCTTACCCTTAGCCCAAAATGGAAATGTGGTATAATTAAATTCCTCTTTTTATACAGGTAGAGATTCATATTCCATGCATATTCCATGCCATATATATATATATTAATGTGTGTATTTCATGCTGTATATTTTTGGTGTCTCAACTATCAAACGTGGAAATTTTCTAACATTTTATGCAGAGATAAAATAATTAGATAAATAAAATTGTTGAAAAAAACATAAATAGTGGATTTCAGTATAACATGATGGTGACACCTTAATTAACTAATTATAGCCTTTTAGGGACCTAGGCCAAAGCTCATATGGGATGAAATTTTAGTGGTTAAAATACAATAGATGCCAATTACAATTTATAATGTGTGTAGACCTCTATAAATTGAGAACAATGGTTCATATAATTTAACCATTGTGAGAGGATAATATCAGTTACATGTAGTACCAATTATAACTTATAAATATTTAGAAATTATAACATGTGAATAGAAAACACATATAAAAGGACCTTGACACACACATACACACAAATATATATATACCTATGGAATACTAGATCACAATTATAGAATAAATGGTTGTCAATGAATGGGGATTCCTATTGAAACATAAAGGTTGTTTTACATTATTACATGATACTAACACTCTATATACCATGAACTCTTCTATGAGATATGAGACATGGACCCTTGGCCTTACCATAGTATTGGGAAGTTGGAAGTATCTATTGTGGTCTTTCATAATTATTTATATCTCTTAGACCTAGATTTAGGAGCATACATAGGGGTGTGACTCTTTGGTAGTAAGGTTTTGTACCTGTTACAATACTTTAACTATGATATATTATGTTATCGAATCACATTTTGAATAATTTTCTTGTAATTTTTAGCAAAATTCGACCATGAAGGACTTGATATGTACATCAGGAGGGTGTAAAAAACCATACTTCAAAGGTGGTTGGCCTCGATCCACTAGTATTACCTCATGTAGTTCCACCTATGGCACATCCTATTATAAATGACCTAGGCATCAACACCTAGTTTTCGTAATGTTTTCTATTACATGATTAATATATATAGGTATATATAGGACCTACCACTTTCATGATAGAGTTGACAAGGGAGTTACAGTAGAATCCACTTCTTAATTTTTCAGGGGAATGTGGACCCCAGGCTGTCGAGTCATGGTTAGAGTCCATGCTATATATCTTCAACCATATTTATACAAATCTACATAGGAGTGTCCAGATTGTAGTGTAAATGATTAGAGGATCACCAAATAAATGGTGGGATGTGTTGACTTGGTTGATCAATATCTGGTTTATAGAGAAACAAGCAGAGGCCCACGATTGGAACATGATTAGTAGTAACCATGTGACTAACTTATGTGGCCTTGTAATGATGATCCTGGTTTGAAGAACCATGTGAGGGAGGAAACATATCTATGAAAAATGGTTTAGGTGTGTAGTAGAGTTAAAACACATGATTAGAATATGGTTTGTCTAACCGTGTACCTAACCATGTGAGGGGATGGAAGTTTTGGTTAGTGACCATGCATGAAATCCATATTGTTTTTATAACTATGAGCCTAACTATGTGAGGGGTGTTCCACATTGGATAGTGCTAGTTCATGGTTAGTTCATAGTTAGTTTAACTGTGTGATTAAACTATTCAACACTTTAATGAGGTAAAAATTTCATTTTTACCCTTATTTTCTTTAACTCTTTCTCATCCCACTCTGCTCCCATTTTTCACATCCTCTGCCCCATGTGTGACTCTGTCCCTATTCTCCTTCAAATTATTTTTATAAATCCCTCATTCCAAATCATATTCTTGTTCATTTTATCATTATGTAAACATATTGGTAAGCACTTCAATCCCCTCACTTCAATACTTTAGTTATTTCTCCATATGGAATGCTTAATCGGTGCTAGCTAATATGCCCTATTTTGATGATATTCATCTTTATCTCATATTTATTAAATTATAGACTGATTCGGAGGATTATAATTGATGAGGAGTCTACTAGACATATAAGGTAGGCATTATATAACTTTTCCCATCATGTCAAGATATATGTATCTCAAACTGTGGTTCTGCACATTGAACCTTTTGGGAGTTTCCATAGAATGACTAATATCATGAATTAAATGATTTAAAACATTTTATTGATGTTTTATTGCCTCTTTAAAAAGGTTGGAGGTTACCAACCTTAACCTGAACCATCACTTGATGTGGGTTTTTTTCAATTCCCATGACTATGTTACCCCTATGGGTGTATTTATATTTCCACCCATGAATGGAATCCATGTAAAAATTAAAATGGAACATTAAAGGTCAAAACCCACTTAGAGAACCTTGTAATTTATAAATTAAAAAGATGATGAAATTGATTAATTGGTAATTATGAAATGATATGAATAATCTATTAGCTTATTCATTTGATATAAATAGTTGTTAATGGGCCATTGACATTATCAGGCCCCTACTTTTACCACATGAATGTTAATTTATTAATGAAATAAATGTTATGATTTAAATTGATAAAAAGACATGGACAGTAACATGGCCCCCTGATACCTTATAAAAAATGTTCTTATGATGGATACTTTAGTATTCCACCAACATCACAGTATGGCACTAACATCGCAGTATGGAACTAATGACTTATATAAGTTAGATTACTTAGATTATTACCTTGGATACAACTTGATTGGACCACCCTGGAATTTCACTTTTGGTTCCACCCAATTATTTATCAATTTTTTTATAGATGATATCTGTGAAATCGAAGAGGATCCCTCATAAACATGCTTTGGTTTGTTGACCCATGTAGGTTTACATTATATTGAGTTTTATATGAATGTGATTCATGGAATTGAAGAGGATTCCTTGATTAATTCCCTTGGTTCCTATCCCTCATAGCTTTGAATCTTGATAAATTTGGCATATTTCATGTATGATTCTTTACTTTTGTATACATTTATAGTTCGTCTCCATTTAAAATGTTTTTAACAGAACATGTATTATAGATAGGCCTATAATAAAATATCATTTAAAACTATATTGTTGTAATAACATCACACTGCTATAGCTTATATGCACAGAATGAATTTTTTATAGACACTATTGGTGGTGGTCTTCTAATTATATCTCACACCCTATTCAGGTAGCCAATTTTGACTTAGACATACTTCAGGGATGAAGATTGGGCTGAGGTAAAGCATCCCACTATGGATTCTGGATTTACTGCATTAGGATGGAGTTTGTGAGAAGTGGACCAAGCTAGATCATGATGCTATTAGAGATAAATTTTGGGTATTTTTTCATTTATTTTTTATAGTGTTACATGATCATTATTTTGTATATAATTCATGATATTGTTTACAGCTAGTATTTATCTGGATGATTTAATTTTGATGTTGATTATTTATTTTGATTTTTCTGTTAATTATTATTATTATACCATAGTGAAATATATGATCATGAGGGTATATTCTCCCCACCATATCTCTACAAACCCTCACTTATAGTTGTAATCCTCTGGAATATTGGGAGGCATGCTTGAAGCCATGTGTCCAACCAGGTTCGGTTATATAAGAGTGAACTGGGTCCAGGACACCACAATTACTTTTTATAAAAAAAAATTAAATCATGGGTAAAATAGAATTAAAAAATTATTTAGATTATATAAAAATAATTCATTCATATATTTATAGAAAACATAGATATAGAAGAAAAATGATTTTCAATCGAAGATAGAAATAAAGTTGGTTTTCTATAAAAATATACCTTTTGGTGTCTTGAGTTCAAAAAAAGTAGAAAATGAAAGGTAAACATTTGATATACAAAATTAACTATAGGATAACAATTTGTTCATATTCTTGAGATATATTTTATAAAATTTCATCATTATGAACTTAATTATAAAAAATATTGATAAATAATAATTTTGTAACAGAAATCTCTAACCTTAAGTTCGCCTTTCTTCTAAAGAACTGTAACCTAATTTATAATAAAATTAATTCTATCATAATTATATAACAAAATCATGTAAATACTTGTAATATCATATAATTTACACTTATAATATTTCACACCAATTCATTAACAATTAATTATTAAAATCATCACTTTAAGGTGTTAACTATTTTGTTTTTCCTAAGAATTTTGGTTCGATATTCATGGTCCATGTAATTTTATCATTTTTTCATCATATATATATTGGTAATAATTATAATAATTATATATATATATTTATTACCATATATAAAATGTAGATATGGAAAAATTAATTACATCGTTCATTGAGATGTTAGGTCATACATGCGGATGAATTTTATTTTCACTTTTTAACTTATGGAAAGTAAATAATAAATCAAAAATGAAAAATAATTATCAATTCGTATATATCATATAAATTTTTATTAAATTTATACTTATTACCATCCATTTAAAGTGTAAATGAAGAACAAAACACATCACTTCATGGAGGTGGTAGTCTACACATATGTAGAACTATAGTATCGTTTTCCAATAGAATGGAAGGTAATAATGAATATATGAAATTATAATTTTAAAATAAAAATTATATTATAAATATCATATATAAATATTTAAATCATCATAATAATAATCAATGAAATTTTTTTATGGAAAAAAATTGTATCGCTACATGGAGGTGGTAGTTCATACATACACATAAAAAATATATTCACATCCAATTCAATAGAAAATAGGTAATAAAGAAGGTTATATAATAATAAAATTTACCTATGTTGAATAAATTTAAAGCATTATTTTATTATTATTACCATATATTTAGGGTAGGTAAAAGAAAAAATACATTGAAAGAGATTGGGTGGTGTGATTACATCTTCTTCAGCATGCCTCTCTTAGATTCTTTCTCAAAGACCCTAATAATGGAATTTTAATAAGAAAAAAATATTTAGTTCAAGGATATAGAAGTTGAAAACATAATTGGATAGGTTTTGGTCAATATAGATAGCCTAATGTTTTGTAAATAATAGTATGGTGGGGTGTCCTTTTATAAGTGGGGGTGGGGGAGGAGACCCTTGGAATTTCTTAAAAGAATAAAATATAACAATGTAATATTAATGAAAAATGATTCAAAATGGAAATATATTCAATTTTGGAGTATGATTAGGATGAAATATGGTCATAAAATAGTATCTAAACATGTTTAATTAGTAATTATAGACTTATCTATTGGATTAACCCTTGGTGAACCCATTTCAACATTAACCTTAATAATGAATTTTTATTGTTTTTATTATTAATTATGAAACAATATGTTGATCGTATCATATAATATTAATTATTATGATTATAAATATGTAATTCATTTTATCAAATCAACTTTTCATAATTGGATGTATTTAATTAAAAATAAAACCGTCAAAACATGATGAAATACAACTTTCTAGAAATTTTGTTTCCTATGTATAATTTGTTTTTATACCAAAATCCCAAATAAAATTGATTAAAATGGACTTAATTGGATCATTAATAATATAAATGACCTAATTTTACTTTTAAAACCATTTTTAAACTGAATTTAATGTTTTAAATTCTCTAAATGAATTGAAAATTTTAAATAAAAAATATTATTTTTTATAATTTATTGAAAAATTAAACATTTTAGATAATTTAAAAAAAACTCCAAGATAAATTTGAAATGATGATTTAAAAAAATTTATTTCATTTTTTTAAATATTTTTTTAATTAAAATAATTTTATGTTATCATTTTCTCTCAAAATTATTTAAAAACAATTTTAAGGAAAAGTATATTTTTTAATCATATAACGTTTTTACTAAAAATTGAGACTTATTTGTCAATATATTTTATTTATCTAAAGACATAAAACATATTATTCCCAAGATATATTTCTTTTAATTTATACTTAGGGTTGTGTGTATCAAATTCTATTGAGAAATTAAATTTATTTGAAGAGAAATATATCTTAAAATCTTGGAGTGTAATAGTTTACAAACATATTATTGATATTTTAGAACATGAGTAATATCTTTTTCATTTTTTTTACACATCATAAATTTGTTATATTAAAATTAATTTCGAAAACTTTTATAAATTGACTCATAGATAATTAATTTCAAATATATAATCATATGTTCCAAATTATATATAAATTATCTAATTAGTTTTAGGAATAAATATTATGTAACCATAGTTAAAAAATAGTTAATATAGTTAAAGATAAAATGGAAAATACAATAATTCGAGTGATAAAGTGAATAAAAAAGGTTTAATAAATGTGTGAAAAACTTATTTGAGGATTTAATGACCATATTTGATTCCCACCCCATTATTTCCCAAAGTTCTGTGCCACTTTCCTTGAGAGTGACTACCCATTATTGGAATGTTTTGGATATTTACAAAAATGGAATCCATGTTCACTAGAAAAGGGTACCTTCTATCATTAAATTCCCTCATACCCCAGATCAATAATTTATAATTAAATTCTAAAATAACATCTATAAAAAAAATAGAAACCTTAATCATGTTTTAGTCTTGTCAAAATTCCATCCCTCGTAGGCTTATCCCCCTTCACAATGGAGATCATCTAAGAAGTGAGTTATAAATTCTTAAACTCTCTTTCTCATTTATATTTGTTTTTGTGTGATCCTTATTATTAATAATTAATTAATAAATAATTTTATAATATAATAAATATATATACTATTAAAATTTTTTATTATAATGAGGATACATGAAATAACTACACATTCCCTTCTCTATTATGAAAATTGAAATCGTGAAACACATGTGTTTGCGGACAACAATCTTCATGAAGTATAATGTTCATTTTTAATACATCCTTTAATTTAGAGATATATGATATTTTTAGGGGATATATTTTATTCGTATTATATGAATAATGTTATGTTCATAAATATTTAATAACAACTCAATACTATAAGTGACACAAAATCGTTATACAATTAACTGTCTCAAACAAATGGTTTCAGTGAAAAAATAATTTATTCTTTATATGTAATTATTTTTTATCTATAAAATATTGTCTTAATTATTTATAATTCATATATATCTAAATTATATAAACTATATGATATCATTATGCTATTGGTATAAAGACACTACAACTAAATTGTAACACCCCAAGATTTCATAGTGTGTTATTTATTCAAACTAATTCAATAACTTTCACTACACGCAACACCGAGTTCAATCACACCATGACTTACAAAAAATAAATCCATTCAAAAGAGGTTATGAATAGTATTATCTAAATTTTAACTTTATATAATCCTTATAATTTTAGAATCCATATTATGAGTTTCTTAGATATAATGCATGAACAAATTCATTTTCAGTATTGCACTTTTATCAACTTTTAATAGTGAACCCTTTTTAAATACAATATTTTAAACTTTTTGACTAAATAGGGACATAAAAAATTTAAAATGAAACATCCCAAGCTTCCACGGTACGCTTTCTTTGAATAATACAGTAGCGTGTGTTGTACGCAACCTTGAGTTTTAACACACACCACAACCAATCAAACTAGCCGTTATGAATAGTAATACCTACTTTTCGAAATTATATATATTTTATATTTTAAAATGGACTTCATTTCTGGATTCAGAATATCGAATTTAGCCTAAGGTGAAATTTTGGTACTTTTCGGATAACTTTCATATTTTGATGAATAGTGAAAATTACTAAATTTTAATTAAAAACAACTTTTTTAATCAAAATAATTAATAGTGATAAATTATGAATTTTAGTAGTTTTAAATTATATTTAGAATATATTTTTACCATTTAATATAATGTTGGTCATTGGACATAATTTTACAATTAAACCGAACATAAACAAGTGTCCATCTTTTGATAGTTATTACCTCTTAAAAACACGCTTTTTGTTTTGGCAGCGGGAATTAATTTTAAATTAATTTCTGCCACTTATTTGTTTTGAATTTAGGAAAATGGTTTCCATATTTGGAATCAGGATGTTCAAATTGTGTAAATAGGTAACTTTTATTTTTAGACATTTTGAATAATTACTGCGGTAAATATTTTATTTACCATGGTTAAGGGTAAATCTGGTAAATAAGGGTTAAAAAATAATATTATAATAATACTAAATTACCCTAAAAAGTGTCTTAACCCTATTGGTTGATACATGGTCGACCATGGGCATCTTTGGGTCTATTTTGGGACCCCATGGATCCACTTGTAAGTGATAATGACACTTTATTTTAATTAAGTTAAAATGAATACAAAAATGACACAAGCATATATCTTTTGGAAAAACAATTGTTACATAGGGATATATATGTTGGAATTTAGATTATAAATATTAATTAGAAATATGAAAAGATTTACTGCATAATTATATTTTGTTTATAATTTTTAGACATTAAATAATTTATTTTATTTATGACACAATGATGATGCAGTAATTACTATAATAGTGAAAAATTAAACTAATGGATATTATAAATACCAAAATAAATATAATATGAAACTTTTAATGAATGAAACTCATTTTCTAGGATAATATGATATATTAGGATTTATTGGATTGAATTTTTTAGAATTAATCAATCTGTTATGAGTTTCAAAAAAAATCAACTATTGAATAGTGTCAAAATTGACATAAAAGAGTTCTTAAAACAAATATTATATTATTAATTGATATTAATTTCTTAAAAATCTAAGGTTCGTCCAAGAGACTTATATCATGATAGTTTAATCATTAATGGACCACTTGGGGGTCGTTTGGATGTATATAGTAAGTTTATTAACCATATTATATAAAAATACAAAGAGTCATTGTAAAAGTGAAACTAATTAACTTAGAGTTAATACTTAAAGATAAGGTTAATATAAGTACCCAAACCTGTCTAAATTCTATTTGTTGAGTGGTTTTCGACCTACCCCACCTTAACCTTTGAATATTCAACTTTGGAGCCATTATAAACCGAATATGAATTTATTATAAATTAATATTTCTAGCTTTTCCAAAGGTGCCCCTCACCCCTCTTATAAAAGGGCACTCCTCCTTCTCATTTCTTCACACCTCTAAAGCCTTTTGGTTCGGCCAAACTCTGCCCAACTACTCTCCCAACATCCCTCAATACAACCTAGAGTCCTTAGTTTGATCATAAAGCCAACCAAAGGAGCCCTTTTGATCAAATCAAAAGGAAGAACCCGAAGAAGAGGTAATGATTTCACCAGCCTTTTCTAAGTTCATTTCTTCTTCCACTTCTTCTTCCTTTGTTCTTACCATTATAAAATAATAACTCCAGTATCTCACATATACTATGATGTTATTATAAATATGGTACAACCTTATTCAGTATTCTATCCACCCTTTAAATAACATGTCACGATACATGCGTACGTACGGCTTACCGTCTCCACGTCGTGGTGTAATTGTTATTCAATATAATATTATTTGGATGGTTATAATAATGATGTGTAACTCATGTAAATAATAAATATAACATGTTAAGGATTCTGTATATATGATATAACATCCATTTATATATTATTTTAATATCAAAATAATGATATTCTCGCTCGTGCGTACGTACGGACTACCGTCTCCACGAACACGATGAGATTCATTCTCCATCATATCCATTCAAGTATAATTATCATTTGATGATTTAAAAATTATGTTTAAGGAATAGATATCATTCTGTATATCAATAAGATACAACAAACATGCCGTATGTAACAAAACATATAAAAGAAAATGAGTAAGTTAACACCCGAAATGACGATAATTCTAAGATATTATTAACAAATCAATGTTAAAAGATCATATATGATATCATATTAATATATATGATTCTTGTATAATTTAATAACAATTATTTCACCATTATACAGGAGGTTAACCTACCCCAACCAAGGAAAAGTACAAGGTAATGGTTATTTCACAATCTCTTCAGTATCTGAGGTTGTTTATATGTAATAATCTACTGGGATCTCTTTATCATCCACATCCATGTTTCTTCAAAATGTATTTCAAAACATTTTTATTATTTACAAGAATATGGGTTAAATTCATTTATACCCTTGTTTGACTTTTTATAAGAGGAATCTTTCCGTCGTTTTCAAAACAAGGTCCTTTTAACCTTTTCGACAGAATTAAGGTAAGAATGTTTTTTTAACTTATACGGCGAGTGCGGTTATTTTCTGCCGTTATAAAATCTTCAAAGTTTTCCTTACAAGCTTATAAGAATATTTTCAAGAAAATGTTTTATTTTATATGGCTCTTAAATTATTTCAAAAATAGAAAGAGATATTTCTCTAAAAAGTGTTTTGATTTCATCTATGTCAACATCCTTTGATGGATTTTATGCTTATTTGAAGTTGATTTATTATGATACAACACTTCTATATTGTATTGAAGGTTTTGTGATATATTTGACTGTAGATGTGCTATTTTTATACCATTCATAGTTTATAGTGAAATTATTGACATTTCGTATGCTAGTTTTAATACGAATGTTTATGTTATGTTTAAACCTTTTCATATGGGAATGCATTGGACTTAATATGTGACGGGTGGAGCCCGCTATAGCTCCTCGATGCATCGGTAGGTCTCATGAGACAAACTAGTGTCTTGGCACAAGGCCTTGGAAAAATCTTATTTGTAGTCTTGGCACGAGGCCTTGGCTATGTGGTTATGATATTCTGGCATTATGCATTCCAACATTATGAAAGTGGTTATTGATATTGCATGTGATTATTCGATTAGTAGAATATCAATGTGAACAAGTAAATGGAATTATTTCATTTTACTTTTGCCATACTATGTTGAAGTTCAAGTTTAAAAGGCTTTTGTTTTAGTAATTCATTGCCTTAAATATTTATGCTTATTTTAAATGTTCCGCTATATTGTTATCCTTACTGGGCATTTGAGCTCACCCCTTTTCTATGTTTTATTTTTTCCCAGGATGTGAAGATGTAAGTTATTAATGACCTGCAGGGATATTATGAGGGGATTATAGTGTGGACTGTGGAAACATTATGTTGTTGTGGTAGTTTTTCATTTTATGATGTAATGTAAAACTTATGAATATATCTAGTGTTTCCAAGGCTACTAAACCAATCGGTCTTTCGATATTTGATCTTTCTTGTGATCATGTCAACGTTATGTAATAATGCACCGACTCTGGGTAGCTAGGGTCGGGGCGTTACAGTTGGTATCAGAGGAAGTTTAGTACAAACCTTGGAAGCTAGATTTAGATAAACTCTGATTAGAGCACGTAGACCTAAGATGAACTTTGAGGATTAGTATAGAAGAACTTCCTAGAATTTTGGTATTGTAGAGATTTTGTGAGTTTTCCGAGCAATACATCCTTGTCTGGATACGAGCAGGTAGATGCGGCTCTGGCACAGATGTACCTAGGGGTAAAACCCGAAAACACCGCTTTGAGCTAGACTCGAACGGGAACTGGTGCACGACAACGGGTCTTGCTGCACTCTTGGTTACGACACTCCCGGGGGATATGCTTAGGATAACTCTCATTTTCTTTACAAATCATTATGAAGGGTCTATGAGTATATACTTTCTCAAAGAAAACATTTTTATGATTATGGATTATATCCATAAATAGTTCAATTTATGTTAAGTGTTTTATAAGTATGGGATTATGTATTTTGATTCATAAACTGATCTAGTTTATGCCATTGTTTAGAAATGGCGCCCCGTAGAAGGAATGAGAACTCTAGCAATGCACATGATACAAAGAGAAAGAAGGATCATATATTTTATGGTCTTAAGACAGAATTTACAAGAGAAATAGTCTCGCATGTATTATCATCATATGAAGAAATAATATCATGTGTTGATAAGATAAGTAAAGAGTTTACTGAGTCCTATGGCTTTGAAGGGAAGCAAGAGAAGAAAAGGATGGAAGAGATAAAGATGGATAAAGGGAAGAGGGAAAAGAAGAATTTTCCCATATGTGGTAACTGTGGAAAGAAACACCCTGGAACTTGCCTGAAAGGAATGGGAGTTTGTTATAAGTGTGGAGGAAAAGGGCACAAAGTACGTGACTGCAAGGGTAAGAAAATGGTTTCAAATGTACAATGCTTCATTTTCAAGGAGTTTGGACACTACGCAAACCTATGTCCCAGTAATCAGACTATGCCGCAAATGATGCTATTGGATAATAATCAAGTTATGATACTACCACAGATGAAGAGGAATGATTAGAGTTCTTATGTTGATTATGTCATTTGAGTGTTGTATCAACAATGTACTTGTTATAATAATTATGGAGTATATAAGGATTGTACTACAGTACTATTTCATTAAGGACTTGAGATTGTGTGGAACAAAGAAAAGTGACTCAATAGAAGGATAAATTTTTGGAAAATATATGGTTGAGAGAATGATAAATCATAATATAGTTCTGATACTGAGGTAGTGATTTTGGAATAATATGTGATTGTTTTGGATTAATTATATTGGATATTCTTGACTACCTTGGAACTGATTAATGATTTATATATTCCATCATTGTTGGGGTTTAAAACATTTTTGGATTAATGAAGTATATCCAGCATTCTATATGGAATAAGGGAGCATGAATGTAATCAATAAGGAATATGGTAATACATGATGAAGGTATTCATATGCTATTACGGGGTAAAAAGGATCTATATTATGTTTACCTTCCCTATAAATGTTAGACTGTGAGTTTGGACAGAAGTATTTTGGATAGTTCTAGTTTGGATTATTTTGGATTGCCATAAAAGGACAACCCGGAGGTCGGGCGGCAACCTGTCGCGTCCGGAAAGGCTGCGAGACTTGAACCCGCAACCGAAGGGCGACAAGGGTGTATCACCTACCACTGGCCCATGAAATATCCGGGATTAAATAATGTAGTTTTTATTAAAAGATCATGTAGATGAATTATAAATTCTTTTATTTTGGAACCCTATACGAATAGTGTAAATAGAATTTTTTTTACATTCTATTATCTTTTAGAGTGAAAGATGATTTTGTGGTAGAAATTTATTAATGGATAAAACTCTAACTATAAAGTAAGTATATCTCCTTATGATCTTAGTCAATCTCATAAATAAATTCCTCAATATTATGAAAAGCAACTTAGAACAAAAATGTTTTCCTTGATGGTACCTTAAATCATCACTAATTTATGGCTTTGGGATTGTTGGGCTTTTCATAGCCATGTTCTCTACCACTCTCCATCAGATAATTGATGGTTAGATTTTTCTTCCATATCCATATTTTCCTACATGGAACCCTAGTATGTGTTATTTTCGGTAATCTTCATACTTTCGACTCTTTATTTTAAATAGAGGCCTCATTAATTCATTTTTCAATGTGGGGTTTCAACTAAGATATTTTGAAACATCAAAAATGTGTTATCCTAATACCCTGTGTATTTTTGAACCGATGGTATTTCAAATCATCATAGATTGATGAGTTTAAGGACCTCAATTTTATACTTGTTTGTGATTGATGACCTCAATCACTACCTATAAATATTTACGTTTTCCTCCAATTCTATGTCTCTAATTGCCACCAATGTTCTCTTAATCGAGATCATAATTTGGTGGTGACCCTTTCATTTCTCATTTCCTCATATTAAGACTAAACTTTAGTAACCCAATTTCCAATGTGGGTTTTCCCCCAAATATATTTTCTATTTTCAACCTTTTATTTTCGAAGAAAAATTTCAAATTGCGAGGATGCAATTTATTGAAGGAGGGGAGAATGTAACACCCCAAGATTTCATAGTGTGTTATTTCTTCAAAATAATTCAATAACTTGCACTACACGCAACACCGAGTTCAATCACACCATTACTTACAAAAAATAAATCCATTCAAAAGAGGTTATGAATAGTATTATCTAAATTTTAACTTTATATAATCCTTATAATTTTAGAATCGATATTATGAGTTTCTTAGATATAATGCAAGAACCAATTCCTTTTCAGTATTGCACTTTTATCAACATTTAATAGTGAACCCTTTTTAAATACAATATTTTAAAATTTTTGACTAAATGGGGAAATCAAAAATTTAAAATGAAACATCCCAAGCTTCCACGGTACGCTTTCTTTGAATAATACAGTAGCGCGTGTTGTACGCAACCTTGAGTTTTAACACACACCACAACCAATCAAACTAGCCGTTATGAATAGTAATACCTACTTTTTAAAATTTTATATATTTTATATTTTAAAATGGACTTCATTTCTGGATTCAGAATATCGAATTTAGCCTAAGGTGAAATTTTGGTACTTTTCGGATAACTTTCATATTTTGATGAATAGTGAAAATTACTAAATTTTAATTAAAAACAACTTTTTTAGTCAAAATAATTAATAGTGATAAATTATGAATTTTAGTAGTTTTAAATTATATTTAGAATATAATTTTACCATTTAATATAATGTTGGTCATTGGACATAATTTTACAATTAAACCGAACATAAACAAATGTCAATCTTTTGATAGTTATTACCTCTTAAAAACACGCTTTTTGTTTTGACAGCGGGAATTAATTTTAAATTAATTTCTGCCACTTCTGTGTTTTGAATTTAGGAAAATGGATTCCATATTTGGAATCAGGATGTTCAAATTGTGTAAATAGGTAACTTTTATTTTTAGACATTTTGAATAATTACTGCGGTAAATATTTTATTTACCATGGTTAAGGGTAAATCTGGTAAATAAGGGTTAAAAAATAATATTATAATAATACAAAATTACCCTAAAACGTGTCTTAACCCTATTGGTTGGTACATGGTCGACCATGGTCATCTTTGGGTCTATTTTGGGACCCCATGGATCCACTTGTAAGTGATAATGACACTTTATTTTAATTAAGTTAAAATGAATACAAAAATGACACAAGCATATATCTTTTGGCAAAACAATTGTTACATAGGGTTATATATGTTGGAATTTAGATTATAAATATTAATTAGAAAGATAAAAAGATTTCCTACATAATTTTAGTTTGTTTATAATTTTTAGACATTAAATAATTTATTTTATTTATGACACAATGATGATGCAGTAATTAATATAATAGTGAAAAATTAAACTAGTTGATATTATAAATACCAAAATAAATATAATATGAAACTTTTAATGAATGAAACTAATTTTCTAGGATAATATGATATATTAGGATTGATTGGATGGTCTTTTTTAGAAGTAATCAATCTATTATGAGTTTCAAAAAAAATCAACTATTGAATAGTGTGAAAATTGACATAAAAGAGTTCTTAAAAAAATATTATATTATTAATTGATATTAAATTCCTAAAAATATAAGGTTCGGCCAAGAGACTTATATCATGATAGTTTAATCATTAATGGACCACTTGGGGGTCGCTTGGATGTATATAGTATGTTTATTAACCATATTATATAAAAATACAAAGAGTCATTGTAAAAGTGAAACTAATTAACTTAGAGTTAATACTTAAAGATAAGGTTAATATAAGTACCCAAACCTGTCTAAATTCTATTGGTCGAGTGGTTTTAGACCTATCCCCTCCTTAACATTTGAATAGTCAACTTTGGAGCCATTAGAAACCGAATATGAATTTATTATAAATTAATATTTCTAACTTTTCCAAAGGTGCCCCTCACCCCTCTTATAAAAGGGAACTCCTCCTTCTCATTTCATCACACCTCTAAAGCCTTTTGGTACGGCCTTACTCTGCCCAAATACTCTCCCAACATCCATCAATACATCCTAGAGGCCTTAGTTTGATCAGAAAGCCAACCAAAGGAGCCCTTTTGATCAAATCAAAAGGAAGAACCCAAAGAAGAGGTAATGATTTCACCACCCTTTTCTAAGTTCATTTCTTCTTCCACTTCTTCTTCCTTTGTTCTTACCATTCTAAAATAATAACTCCAGTATCTCACATATACTGTGATGTTATTATAAATATGGTACAACCATATTCAGTATTCTATCCACTCTTTGAATAACATGTCACCATACGTGCGTACGTACGACTTACCATCTCCACGTCGTGGTGTAATTGTTATTCAATATAATATTATTTGGATGGGTATAATAATGATGTGTAACTCATGTAAATAATAAATATAAAATGTTAATGATTCTGTATATATGATATTCCATCCATTTATATATTATTTTAATATGAAAAGAATGATATTGCCTCTCGTGCGTACGTACGGACTACCGTCTCCACGAACGCGATGAGATTCATTCTCCAACATATCCATTCAAGTATAATTATCATTTGATGATTTAAAAATTATTTTTAAGGACTAGATATCATTCTGGATATGAATAAGATACAACAAACATGGCTTACGTAACAAAACATATAAAAGAAAATGAGTAAGTTAACACCCGAAATGACGATAATTCTAAGATATTATTAACAAATCAATGTTAAAAGATCATAAATGATATTATATTAATATATATGATTCTTGTATAATTTAATAACAATTATTTCACCATTATACAGGAGGTTAACCTACCCCAACCAAGGAAAAGTACAAGGTAAGGGTTATTTCACAATCTCTTCATTATCTGAGGTTGTTTATATGTAATAATCTACTGGGATCTCTTTATCATCCACATCCATGTTTCTTGAAAATGTATTTCAAAACATTTTTATTATTTACAAGAATATGGGTTAAAGTCATTTATACCCTTGTTTGACTTTTTATAAGAGGAATCTTTCCGTCGTTTTCAAAACAAGGTCCTTTTAACCTTTTCGATAGAATTAAGGTAAGAATGTTTTTTTAACTTATACGGCGAGTGCGGTTATTTTCTGCCGTTATAAAATCTTCAAAGTTTTCCTTACAAGCTTATAAGAATATTTTCAAGAAAATTTTTTATTTTATATGGCTCTTAAATGATTTCAAAAATAGAAAGAGATATTTCTCTAAATAGTGTTTTGATTTCATCTATGTCAACATCCTTTGATGGATTTTACGCTTATTTGAAGTTGATTTATTATGATACAAAACTTCTATATTGTATTTAAGGTTTTGTGATATGTTTGACTGTAGATGTGCTATTTTTATACCATTCATAGTTTATGGTGAAATTATTGACATTTCGTATGCTAGTTTTAATACGAATGTTTATGTTATGTTTAAACCTTTTCATATGGGAATGCATTGGACTTAATATGTGACGGGTGGAGCCCGCTATAGCTCCTCGATGCATCGGTAGGTCTCATGAGACAAACTAGTGTCCTGGCACAAGGCCTTGGCAAAATCTTATTTGTAGTCTTGGCACGAGGCCTTGGCTATGTGGTTATGATAGTCTGGCATTATGCATTCCAACATTATGAAAGTGGTTATTGATATTGCATGTGATTATTCGATTAGTAGAATATCCATGTGAACAAGTAAATGGAATTATTTCATTTTACTTTTGCCATACTATGTTGAAGTTCATGTTTAAAAGGCTTTTGTTTTAGTAATTCATTGCCTTAAATGTTTATGCTTATTTTGAATGTTCCGCTATATTGTTATCCTTACTGGTCATTTTAGCTCACCCCTTTTCTATGTTTTATTTTTTCCCAGGATGTGAAGATGTAAGTTATTAATGACCTGCAGGGATATTATGAGGGGATTATAGTGTGGACTGTGGAAACATTATGTTGTTGTAGTAGTTTTTCATTTTATGATATAATGTAAAACTTATGAATATATCTTGTGTTTCCAAGGCTACTAAACCAATCGGTCTTTCGAGATTTGATCTTTCTTGTGATCATGCCAATGTTATGTAATAATGCACCGAATCTGGGTAGCTAGGGTCGGGGCGTTACATAAATCACCTCATACATATCTATTAATCGTGTTATGTTCATTTTTGGGTTAGTTCGACCACCTTCTTGAATAATGAAATGAAATTTTATCATGAATCCTTATTTAAAAATAATTTATAACAAACCAATAAATGTTATAAGAAATAATTTTTATGAATTATTAATTATACATTAAAGTGTTATAATAATATTAGGTAATTTTCAGTCAAAACGAAAATGCTTTATTTCTAACAAAATTGGAATTTCATGAATTATATGATTTCATTTAAAAAAGTTTCTTTACAAACTATTGAATTTTAATTTGAAGAAATTAAATTATTTTTTAAATTAATCAATTATAAAATATCCAAATGTTTATTTTTTTTAGTTTTCTAAAAAATTTATTTTTCAATGAATAATAAATATTGAAAAATGCCTTCTAATTTCATGAATTTAAAAAGTCCAATTTAAAGAAATTGTTTAGAAGAAAAATTTACTCAATTATATTATTTATAATATAATTATGCTACCCTTAATGTATTTTATAATTGTAATTGTTATAATACATTTTTATATTAAAAAAGATATTTTTCTAAAAAACAATTTTTTGTTACATTTTTTGGTTTATTTATAATTTAAATTCCACAAATTCTATATATTTAATTTGATAAAATGGATTAGATATTTGAAGTTATAATAGTTACCATTACTTAATAATTTCATCTTATTTTTTTGTCTATAAGAAATAGTAAAAATAGTAAAAACATGTTACCACAATTAATGTTAAAATTAGTTTACTAGAGGATTAAACTAATGAGATCCGTGATAAAATGACCTAAAAACATCCATAATTTCAATGTTTTGAAAATATTGAGACCCTATATCATATAATATTAATAAATGGTTTATTTTGGATCCATTTGTTTTTGTTAATACATTAATTTAATTTATTCATTTTAAAATTTCCAAGTGTCACTTCTCCCCCACTTTTAAAAGGACACCCCTCTCCTCTATTATACACAATTAAATAGCCTTTTGATTCATCAAATACCTAACAAAGTACCTTTATTAAATAAAATCACATGATTTAGAGTCCTTTTATTTATCATAAAACCACAAGAGGAAGGATTTAGGCATAAACCTAATGACTTTTTCTCAACATGAGGTATGGTTCTTAACTATGCATTTTTGTTTTATTTATTATTACACCTTAAAATATTATTAATACACAATCAAATAATAAAAAATTTTATCCTATATAATTAAATATTATTATTTTAATTTAATAAGCAATATCAATCGCCTCGTTCATCAAATAGAAGATGAAACCATCATTCATTTGTACAACGGAAAACTGCCTTGTGAAATGACATAATTCAGTGTCTGTCCGTACCTATCAAGATTGGTTATAATGATATATTTAATATATATATATATATATAATATTAATTAAATATTTATTATTATAGAAATATAATATATCACATATTTTTATACCTTTTTATTCTTTCAAAAATGTTAACGTCATTCATGTGTATGTGTGGACTACTACATCCATGAAAGGATGAGATTAATTTTTCACCACCAAATAACATGGATGGTATATATATGTTTAATTAAAAATTACTATGGTATTTATGACAGAAATATAATTATAAAAAGATAAAATAATACATAAATTCCTTCAATCATGGTCTTTGAAAAATAGAATAATTACTCATACGACCTACCATCTCTATGATTTTAACATAGTTAATTTTTCATATAAATATTTATTTATTGGTCTTAAAAGAAAAATTAGTTTATATAAATGATAATTATGTCCTTATTATTCTAGTTATTAAGTAATAAATACATATTTTACCAGATATAACATACCGAAGTCATTTTAGTCATATGAACCAAATATTGTCAAAATGCCCAATGTGATCTTAATTGATTAAGCTACTAAAATAAAGCATGGAAATAAATAAATAAAAATAATAATAATAATTATAAAGGTTATTAATCAAGTAAATAATTAAACTAAATTTGTTATTTAAGAAGATAAGTAACATACATGATGAGTCAAACATGAGGTAAGGGGTTTCTAACCTCAATTTCAATTCATTGGTTATACTTCTACATTGCTGAGTATGTTACATTAAGATTATGAATGAAATGAAAATTGATTTTTTTATGTTGTATTTAAAATTATCTTTTGTGTATTTTCATTTTTCACACAAAATATCTTCATTTATTAATTCTCAATTCAATGATATGATCTTTGTAAGGTATTTCATCTCAATTTCCAAACCATTGAAACATATTTGGTATTATGAACGTATTTAATTTTATATGGTTTTTATTATTCCTATTAGAGATATTTAACATGAATATAAATTTAATAATGATTATCTTTTTTCAAATTTAGGTTTACTCTTTCAAGGGGATATGATTTTAAAGTTACCAAAAATGTAATAATTTATTTTACAATCTCAATTTTTATTGATCTTATTTTCATTGAAAGAATATTATTATATATCCTTCATAATATCCATATTTTTTCTTATCCTCTATATATTTAAGGATTTTAAATATTTTCTTCTAAATTTTCATCGATTTATAACTTCAATCTAGAAAATACATTTTTAAAATAAAATCCGATCTTATTTTCCTTTTGGATCAGGTATATTTCACTTCCTTGTCAATATGTTCCAAAATTGTTTCACAAAATTTCTCTTTATTAATTAAGTTATTTATCAATGAAATTTATACTTCTCCTTTTACTTGGGTTAAAGGAGTCATTGTAATATTTTCATGATATTTTTAAATTTCAATATTCTTTAACAAAATTCAAAATTAATGTTTTCTTTTTAACTTATAAGGTGTTAAAGCACTTTCCATCTGATAAAACCCTTTTATTCTATTCAAAATATTTTAAAAGTTTTAAAATATATTAAAAAGTATACTCATTAATGAAAGCTTATTTTAAATGTTTCTATTTTTTTATTCTATTTTTGATCCATCCAAAAATATATTTTACAAATTGGTTTTTACTCTCAATCTGTCATGTTCTTTACGGGATGCCCCTAACTTTACATTCACATCCACTCCCCTCTATAGAAACGTCATTTTCAGCCTCAATATCAAAAATTTCTTATCTTTTTATAATAGCCACTAAATAATATTAACCATGGTCCCAATAATCCTAATCATCTTCTACTTTAGACTCATCTGAGATTCTACCCTCATAAGATAAAATATTTTTCTTCTTGAATTTTTTTCACTATCTCTCTCTCATTATCATGTCACTTATGATATATTTATTTATGGAACCCTAATAATCATTATCTTTTTCATTTAAAAAAATAATGAGAAGTCCGACCATAGAACATTAAAAACAAGAAAGTGGAAACATGTCTTTGAATTTTCTTTTCCCTCATTTTAAGTTAGAGGAATGAAAGGATATCATGCCATCAACCTCATATTCATATAGACATAGATTCATAGAGAGTGTATTGGTGTATTGAATGAAATTTAATTTGATTTTTCATTTTATTTGGACTCATTTTTATCATTTATCTTTTCATATGAGAAATCTGTGATATAAAGTTCATCCTATAAAACATACTTTGGATCCTTGTATTCATTTGTAAACATAATGGAATTGAATAATGGAGGCGGTATCCTCAATATTTCTTTCATGATCAAGGTGTCATCAAAATTTTCTCCAAGACCTAAAATGTCATAAATAAGGCCATCCAGACAATAAAAAATGCATTAATGTTTTTTGTTAGACTCATCTTTAGGTATTTATATTTATTTTATAGTAGTTATAGTTTTTCATCTTGAACTTTGGAATCCCAATCATAAATACTCAATATTTTTTATATAAAGAGCATGATATGTTTTACATGACATTCCCTTACTATATATAGGGATAGATAAGTATCCCCTCAAAATCATTGTACATTTTTACATTCACATCCAGTTATAGGGTGTATCTTTATGACAAGGCTCCAATTTCCATGTTCCCTATAATTATATGAACAGATTATATGTATCCATTCCCAAAAATATGAATTAGAATTGCATCATGTTCTCCCATGACTAGAAATTGTTACATTTGAATATTATCTTACATGTGTGATTCTGTCCCACCCCGACCTATCTTTTATTTATTTTATAATTTTATTTTAATTTTAAAATTTTGGTGGGGTACAGGTCGAGTCCCGGATGAATTTTTTTTGAGTTATGTCAAAAAACATGTGTTTCCGAGTTGATGTCACTGGGCGCACGGTCAGAGCGCATTTTGAAAACCCCACATGACTTCACCAAGGCATTTGTACGGTCCGACTACCTTCGGAAAAATTACATTGGGTAATGATTTTATTGTTGTTAAAAATTTTAAAATTTTTATTAAAAATGAAATGATAAATCAATATATTTATGTTGTTATTATTATTCAAGCTGGTGCACGGGCACCCCACAGTTAGTGATGGTCGTGCGGTCAACTTAGGAACCTTTCTGACTACTTCTAGATCGGACATAAGCTACCGCACGATTCGCAAGTGAGCGATTGAGTTGTGCACAAGCCACAAGGTTGCAGTAATAAATTAATAAGACTAAGTAATAACATAAGGTAAAATTAAAATGATGTGGATAATAATACTAATACTGAATTTTTCTAATGCTATTGTTATTATTATTATTATTATTGTTACTATAAATATTAAAATTAATGTTAATTTTAATTAAAGTTATTATTAGGAATTATTTTAATGCTATATTATTAATATTAATATTATTATTAAGATTGTTCCTATTATTATTATTATTAAAATTATCATTTTTGTTAATAAGATCTTTTATTTTTATATGAATTTTATTACTTTTTTTAGATATCTCTTATTTATATTTATTTCTGTTTGTTAGGGTTTCTTGAACCCCCATTTCCCCCATATTGCGACATAGTCTTCCCCTCCTTCCCTCCTCTCCAGTCGCACCCAAACCCTAGTGCACCTCATTCACTTTCTGGCCAACACCTCTTATCTCCCATCCGGTTACCTCCAACCCGACACCCTGCTAGCCGCTTTGTGACCTGCTCCCCGCTCAACCGCTCCCCTCGCCAAACCCGTCCGACCACCAGAAAGTACCCTCCGCACCTCTACCTCCTACCAACAATCTCTAGCATGTCACACCCATCCCAACCGACTGTCTAACCTACTCCATCCTTCCCCGATCCGATACACCCCCTGCTCTGTGGCAGTTTTCCAGTGTCCCTCTGGCCAGCGACAACTTCTTCCGGCGATATCCCCCCTCCTCTCTAGTAGTCTCCCTCCCTCCATTAGTGGAGTTTTATTTTTATCCAAATCACAGATGCTAGGGTTTAACTCCAAAATTAATGGTCTGAGGTTGTTGTTTAGGGATGTTTTGGTTCCTCGCTGGTGCGGTCGAGGTGCGAAAGGTGTTCCACACCATTTTCGAGATGTTATTCATTGTTTGAGTAGAGTTTCCCCATTTTCCCAAATCTTATTGGGTTAATAGTCACCTGTTTCATGTTTTTAACTTTATTTTTGATAATTAATTGGTGACTTGAATTGTCTAGAATAAGGTATTTTTTGTGAAATTGGATGAAAATGAATTTTCCATGACAAATTTGGTATATTATGTGTGTGCAATGTTTTTTTCATTGTATTTCTTACATGTAGTTTATAATTTTGAATAAATGATTAAATTAAGAAACTGCTGTAAATCACAATTTGAAAGTATTGGATTGTGGCTGGTCTTAAGGAGAGGGTTTTGGGTGAGTTTTGACATAAAATCCTTGCAGAGTTATTTAAATTTGTTTTATAAACTTTTAACTGGTTTATTAAATATTATATTTGGTGTGGATTATGTTTTGGAAATATTTTTGAGGTGCGATTGGTTTAAAAAAGGTTTTTTTAAATGTGGAGTATTTTTATTAAGTTGTTTAATTTTTTATTTTAACCATGCAAGTGGGGAACATTCTGATTTGGAGAGTTGCGAGTGCGTGTTTAATTATACGGAAGGGGTTTTGAACAGATTTTGGGTGATTAATGTCATGGGTTCCTCCTTGGATTTTTTTATAAAATTTAATGTGGTTTATTAAATAGTAAAAATGGTACGATTTGTGTGTTTAAAACAAATCAAGGTAGTATTTGCGTTGTTTGTTTGTTTCAATTGTTTTATGTCCGTGTGTTTGTATTTTATTTACCTTTGTTGTTGCTGCACGTTGACAAGATTTTGACATTATCCTACGGTCGCCAGCTTGCACGTCCTTGCATGTCCATGTGATGTGTGTCACGTCATCGTTATTGGTTTCCGAGTTGAATTAGGTCCCCCACTACACTCACCTTTATGTTTAGAATATATTAATTTCATGATATTTTATTGAATTTCTTTTGATAAATGAAAAAGATGGTTAGATGGTTAGTTTTGGAATAAATATTTGATGTAAATGATTTTCATTATTTTATGCACATCACTTGAATTATTTTCTTAATGAATTGACACACAATAGTAAAGGAATACCCATTTGTACTTTGAACATAATTTATGAACTCTCATCTGTGGTTTTGGTTTGATGTCAAATGTTTTCTTTTGATACGTGTGTAAATATTCTGGTTTCTCTTGATAAATTATGATTTTTTCTTTAACATTGGATAAGGCCCATTTAGATCCTGATAAAAGTAGAGTGTGTTGAATATTTGAAAATGGGTTTACTTGTTATGTGAAGGTGTAGGTTTATTTTAGAATATGGGTGATTTTCTAAGGGCATTTAAAGCCAGTTTGGCACTATAAGAAAATAATTTATTTTGAAAATCATTATTTGACATGAATCAGGGGGGATTTATTATATACGACGATTGTGTGAGGTGTTGAGCATGATGTTTGTGCATGTGTTGACATGGGAACCTCTAATAGTAAGTGAATATTCTAAGAACGATTGGTGCACTGGTTTAGATTATATACTTTCTAGTAGCCCATAGTACGGATTATACTCTCATAGGGGATTGGGCCCCTCGGTCAGGCTAGGTAGGCGATACCGAGCATTTTGGAGTTATGAAATCATCAATAGTAGGCATTCTTTTAGGATGATTCACATGTATAGTACAATTTAGATTTTTCACGAGATCCTAAGTTCGGCCCATATTTCTTTTAGTGCTTATTTTTATGTGGAAGACAATTGAGAGGTCTAGTTAAGTTGCTATCCCCAGTGTGCCACGTTTTCCATTTCCCTTAGTTTGTGTTTTATGTTATGCATGGTTTTCCTTTTGAGTAACAACTAAAATTTGGATTTTTAAATTGTTTGCATTAAGGTTTTAAAATGAATTGAACATGTTTCTTTCAATCATTAAACTTGTTTTTAAATTAAAAATGATAATGGACTATTACTTGTTTTGGAAATGAAAGTGTGTGTAGAAAAAAATATTTAACATAGCTTAGTACAACCCAAAAATTTGTAAATTCATTATTTAAAGGTAGATCATTGGTAATAGTTTGTTGGTCACGCCTACTAAGTTTTGATACCCACGCCTATATTGTTTTCCTATTTTTACTTTTTCTGCAGGTTTGACATGAGCTTTCTCAACATGTGTGAGATTTGGTTGTGGACTGGTGAGCGAATCTCAGAGTTGCGAGGAGTTTTGGTCATGGTCATGTAAGTTCGGGTGTTTGATTGTTCTTTCTTTTCGTGTTGTTTATTTACTTGTCGTTATTTTACTCTTTCCGCTACTTTATTTATTATCATTGGGTGAAATCATTCCTAATTGTCCTCTATTGTTTCCCTGACACTTATTTCCAGCCTGGGAGAATCGGGAATGCCTCTTGGGCTATGTCAAGGACCGACTCAGGTGACTAGTCTAGGGTCGACCCCGATTGGTTCATGAAAAAATGGTATCAAAGGCAGGTTGGCTCTTGATCAGACCTTATTTTTCAGAGCGCCCATGTTTATTTGGGGTCATCATGGTAGAAGGAGTAGAATTTTTGGGACTTAAGGTGTAGTAACGGGAAAGATGTCATGAACCCTTGTTCATTACGAACCTTGGGTTACCATGGGATGTTCGGTTTTGTGATGTCTTCTGATTCTTATAGTTTTTTTTGGTATTGAGGAATGAAATGGGATCCAGGAAAGTGACCTCCATGAGCTCTCATGGTCTAAAAAACCATTTGGAGCCCGAGACATTACCCCAGAGTGCTCCTTGTGATGGTGCCATGTCGGGCGTATGGCCGCCAACCATATGTTCGAGTCACCCATCGACACTTGTTTCTCCTTGTGGTTCGTTTGGGTATTATTTACTTTTAAGAATTTTTTTTCATGGTTTTATTTTAGAAATGCTGAAAATTTTAAATTGAAATGGAAATGACCATGTTTTGATTAGGTTCCTTTTTTTTCCTTATTCCATAGTGTTCACCCCCACGAAGGTTCGATGGATACCCAAGGTGTAACTTCAGGTGGTGCACCCATAGGAAATCCTCAAGTTGATTAGCCTGTAGACTATGTTTTGGAATTCCAGAAGTTGAACCCTCCATTGTTTTATGGTGAAGTAGATCCACATGGGGTGGAGGAGTGGTTATAGAAGATTGAGAGGAACTTCAATCTCATTGCGCTGCCTGAGCCATTGAAGGTGAAGTTGGATACCATTATAATTGAAGGTCCAACCTAGAAATGGTTGACGTTCATGTCTCAGAGCAAGCCCTGAGAATATCTCACATGGGAATTCATCAAGTCATCATTCATCCAACAATACCTCTCTGAGTTGACAAAGTTGAGGAAGTGGATGGAGTTGTGTTGTCTTGAGTAGGGTGCTGAATCAGTACTAGAATTCTATCAATGTTTCTCAGACCTTGTTCCAAATGACCAAAGGTTTGTAGCGAACCATCTTGAGAAGGCTTGACAATTTGTGTCTAGAATCCAACTGAACTGTGATCAAAAGAGAAAGAGCTCATCCTAACCACCTTCTCGGATGTTGTGGGGATAGAATTTCATGTCGTAGCTGAGTTAGTAGGGAGACATGAGGTGGAGAATCCTCACCCAACCTTGGGAAGCAGTGCAAAGGATGTCGAGAGGAATAATGTGAAGCGCCTTGATGCAGGTGGGTATACTAGAGGAATCGAGAGGCCTTCGAACCTGCAATCAACACCTTCGGAGCATAATGTCGTGATCTGTCACTAGTGTGGTAGGTAGGGTCATAAGATGCCGACGTTCTCGAGTTCTACAAGTCCCTACCACACCTGTGGACGTCTGGGTCACTTGAAAAGATTTTTCCATGGTGTTTCCAAGAAGCACGCTAATGCTAGACCTGGTTGTTGAAGGTCACTGCAGCCCATCACCAGGAGTAGGGCGATGTTTGTGGAACAGTTTGAGGTTTTATATTTGTAGGGATTCTTGGATATAGTAATCATATCTTGTAGCATTTTGCGGCATTTATTTTCTTTCATTCGTATGAATGGTTATGGTCGATCATCATTGAAAATTTTATTATATTGGAAGTGTGTTTGTTGAAATTATTGTTTGTGTGTTATGTTTTGGAAAATCTGAAACCTAACTATAAGGCAAGAGATGATTCAATAATCGGTGCTCCAACCATAGGCCCCAGAGTGATGTTGGCGCATAGTCAGGAGCACCCTAATGGTGAATAAAGGGCGTGGTTTAATCTTTGTCTTTAGCGAATCATGGTTTGTGTTCATCCGAGGGTGTTAAGTTATTGTTATAGTGATGACACTAGTTTTGATACTCTATTAGTTGGTCCCTACCCTTTTCACCCCTCCCCCTGTGGTGGGGTCTCTGGTTCATGCGTGAAGTCTCCGAGTTATTATAATCTCATCAGTCCTTATATTTGGGAGACTGATCACGGGTCTCGCTGAATTCTGTTTGGCTTGATCCTTATGGAGAGGAGTCTGTTCAAGCCTCCCCATTGTAGTATCAGAGTTTGTTTTTATGTATTGTTTAATGGTAGGTGGTCTCGTGTGGAACCACCTAATCTTGAGTTTGTCTTCTCATGTAAACGTTGTTATTGGAGTACACCCAACAAATTTGTTGGACTAAGATTATGGGAATAAGTGTCGGAGGTAGTTTAAGTTTGTTCATTCCATGGTTGAGATGGATGGTTTGTGTTCTTTTTGGTAATACTTAAGGTGATCATGTTTTAAGGATGAGTTTTGTGTCATGGGTTTTCAGTGTATTTTGGATCCATCATCTGGAGGAGCATATACTTTTGTATGTGGGTGGAACTTGATAAGTTTTATCTTTGGTTCTAGATCTTGTTGTGGCTTTTCGAGGGTGGAAATCATTATGGTGGGGGGATTTGTCACACCCGAACTATCTTTTAATTTATTTTATAATTTTCTTTTACATTTAAATTTTTATTGGGGTCTAGGTTGAGGCTCAAATGAAAAACCTCTATTTTATGTCAAAAAATGTGCGTTTCTGAGTTGAAGTCACTGGGCGCATAGGCGGAGTGCATCTTGAAAACCCCGCGCGGCTCTGCTCAGAAATTTGCACAGTCTGCCTAGCTTTGGAAAAATTAAAATTCGTAAAGATTTTATTATTGTTAATAATTTTAATGTTTTTATTAAAAATGAAATGATAAATTATTATCGTTATTATTATTATTATTAATATTAATATTATTATTATTATTATTATTATTATTCTGGTCGGTGCGCGGGCACTGCACGATTAGCGAAGGCTTTGCGGTCAGCCTGAGAACCTGTACGACTGCTTATGGATCAGATAGAAGCTACTGTGTGTATCGCACATGATCTTTTGACTTGTGTGCGGCCCGCAAGGTTATGGTAATCAACTAATAAGACTATGTAAAGAAAATTAAGGTAAAATTAAAATGAGGTGGATAATAATACTAATACTGAATTTTTCTATTGCTATTGTAATTATTATTATTATTGTTGTTACTATAAATATTATTATTAAAGTTAATGTTAATTAAAGTTATTATTAAGAATTTTATTAATGCTATAATATTAATATTATTAAGTTTGTTCATATTTTTATTATTATTGAAATTATAATTTTTATTAAAAAGATCTTTTCTTTTTAGAAGAATATTATTATTTTTATTAGATTTGTATTTTTTTATTTTCTTTTGTTAGGGTTTCATGAACCCCATTTTCCCCCATCTTCCCATGCAGCCTTCCCCTCCTTCCCTACTCTCCCGTTTCACCCAAAATCTAGCGCCCCTCCCTCACTTTCTGGATGGTGCCCCTCTCTCCCCTCTAGAGACCTCCGACCCGACACCCTGCTTGCTCGTCACGCCTTGATCCCGGCTCAGTCGCGCCCCATGCAGACCCTGTTTTACCACCAGCAGCAACCCTACTCACCTATACCTCCTACCCACAACCTCCAGCATGCCACATCCATCCTAGTCGACCATCAAGTTTGCTCACTCCTTCCCTGATCCGACACGCCCCTTCTCCCTAGCTATTTTCCGGCATCCCTCCGGCTAACATCGACTTCTTCCAGCGACATCCACCCTCTTCTCTTGTAGTCTCTCTCCCTCCCTTAGTGGAGTTTTATTTTTATCCAAATATTAGAGTCTAGGGTTTAATTCCAAAATTAATGGTTCAAGGTTGTTGTTTATGGCTATTTTGGTTCCTCGCTTGTGCGGTCGAGGTGTGAAGAGTGTTCCACACCATTTTCGGGATGTTATTCATCATTTTAGGTGAGATTCCTCTTTTGAAAAAATCTTCTTGGGTTAGAATTCACATATTTCATGTTTTACGATTTATTTGTGATAATTAATTGGTGACTTTCAATGTCTAGAATAATGTTTTTAATGTGAAATTGGTTTAAAATGAATTTTCCATGTAAAATTTGGTATATTATGTGTGTGAAAAGTTTTTTTCTTTGTATTAACAACATGTAGTTTACAATTCTGAATAAATAGTTAAAATAAGAAAATGATGCAAATCATAATCTGAAAGTCTTGGTTTGGAGGTTGGGCTTATAGAGAAGGTTTTTGTGTGAGATTTGACATAAAATCCTTTCAATGTTATTTAAAATTATTTTATAAAATTTTAACTACTTTATTAAATATTATATGTGGTGCAGATTATGTTTTGGAAATATTCATTGAGGTGCACTTGGTTCAAAACATGATATTTGACATGTGGAGTATATTTATTAAGTTGTGTAATTTTTTATTATAATTGTTCAAGTGCTTCGCATTATGATTTGGTGAGTTTTGAGCGTACATTTAATAACAAGGAGGGGTTTTGAATAGGTTTTGGGTTTGTAAAGTCATGGGCTCCTTTTTGATATTTTTTATCAAATTTAAAGTGGTTTATTAAATATTGTATATGGTTTTATTTTTGTGTTTAAAACATTTCAAGGTGGTTTTTTAGTTGATTGTTTTATTTTTTGAATTGTTTTAAGTCTGTGTTTATGTATTTTAGTTACCTTTTCGGTTTCAGCACGTTGGAAAGACTTTTTCGCGGTCCTGCGATCGTCAGCTTGCACATGCTTGGGCATCCATGCGAGGCATGTTGCATCTTCATGATTGGTTTGCGAGTTAAGGTAGGTCCCCCAATACACTCGCCTTTATGTATATAATTTATTAATTTCCTGATATTTTATTGAATTTCATTGGATTAATGAAAAATAAGGTTAGATTGTTATTTATGGAATAAATATTTGACATAAAGGAAGCTTTCTATTTTATGCATGTCACTTGAATTATGTTCATGATGAATTGATACACAATAGTACAATAATTCCCCTTTAGCCTTTGAACATAATTAATGAAATCTCATATGTGGTTTTGGTTTGATCTCAAATTTTTTTCTTTTGACACGTGAGTAAATATTCTGATTTCTCTTGATAAATAATGATTTTTTCTTTAACGTTGGTTAAGGCATGTTTGGCTTCTGATAAAAGTAGAGTGTGTTGATTATTTAAAATGGTTTTACTTATGATGTGAATGTTTTGGTTTCTTTTATAATATGGGTGATTTTCGAAGACTGTTTAAATTTGTTTTGTAACTTTAACCAAATAAATTATTTTGAAAAACATTCTTTGACGTGACATATTGGTGATTTGTTGTATATGATTATTTTGTGAGTTGTTGAGCGTAATGTCTATGCATGTGTTAACAAGGGAATATGGAATGGTTAGTTAATCTTCTGAGAACGATTTTTGCACTAGTTTAGATTATGCACTTGCTAGTGGCCCTTAGTATAGATTATAGAATGCTAGGGGATTGGGCCCCTCTGTTAGGCAAGGTAGGCCGATACCAAGCATTTGGGCGTTATGACATCATCGAGAGTAGGCCTTCCTTTAGGTTGAGTCACATGTATAGTAAGTTCTATATTATTCATGATCTCCTAGGTTTAACCCATGTTTCGTTTAGTGCATATCTATATGTAGAATACGACTGAGAGGTCTAGTTCAGTTGCTAGCCCATGTGTTCCATGTTTTCCATTTCCCTTAGTGTGTGTTGTGTGTTGTGCGTGGTTTTTCTTTTGACTAAAAACTAAAATTTGGATTTCTAAATTATTCATAAAAATGATTTAAAACGACATGCACATATTTCTTCCAAACATAAAACATGTTTTTAAATTAAAAAGGACATTGGAATTTTACTTTTTTTAGAAATGAATGTGTGTTAGGAAACCAATATTTTATATAATTTAGTTAAAACATGTAATTGGTAAATTCGTTATTTAAAGGTAGTGCATTGGGAATAGTTTGTTGGGAAGTCATACTGTGTTTTAATACTCACGCCTATAGTGTTTTCCTATTTATGGTACTGTTGTAGGTTTGACATGAGCTTTCTCATCATGGGAGAGAGTTGGTTATGGACTGGTGAGGGACTCTTAGAGTTTCAAGGAGTTTTGGTAATGGTCAGGTTCATTGGTTGTGTTTGATAGTTCTTTCCTTTTGTGTTGTTTATTTACTCTATGTTATTATACTCTTTCCGCCACATTTTTTATTTTCACTGGGAAAAATAGTTCCCAATTATTCTCTATTAATTCCCTGGAACTTATCGCCAGCCTGGGAGGATCGGGAATGCCTCCTGGTCCATGTCGTGGACCAGCTCGGGTGACCAGTCCAGGGTCGACAAGGATTGGTTCGTGACAAATTCACCACTGCTATTTCTACCATGATCTATTATATTGAATGTCACCCAGTAAACCTTCTATTTTATGTAACTTTTTGGCCTCATATCATTGTAATTTATCTAAGTGAGGGTGAGTCAGTTCAGACCATATCTTAACTCTAGAATCACTTTTCCATGATCATTTTCCCTGAATGTAAGGAATAATCCATTTATCTCTATTAAATTATCTATAAAATTTATGAAAGTAATAAATATTCCATATATATTTTCACTTTGTTCACCCTAACTAATCTAGTTAAAGGGGTATGTGATCGAATATGTGTCGATAAACCAAGACAATAGATCAAACTTCTTAATTTTTTTACTTAATATATTTCTATTAGTTATCTTCCAAACTCACTATTCAAACAAGATAACGAAACTCACTACCTCTTAATAAAGAGATGAATTCACTATTCCCTTTTTTGAAATACTTGATCTTCATCATAATATTTATATATGGAAAATAAACATAACACAATGTGACTCTTTCAAACCATTCAATGAAGTTCTTGAATGATTTAGCCCTTGGAATTTCCTTCTTCTTCATTGATCTCAATATTTTAGGAACAACCGTGAGATCTCTTTAAAATCTCTCTATACTATTTGGAGACTCCCCTCACTATTATTTTCAATCCAATGGTAATTAATTGATATCATTTATTTTATACTGTTCTAAGTATCCCCTTTGATTAATTGGATCATAATCGACCATTAAATTATAATAAGACCCCTATAGATTCAAGAAGAAACTCGCTCTTTCACATTCTAAATGAAATTTATAACTTATTGAAGCTACTAGGATTTAGAGTAGTCTATTTTTCTATGCCATAATATTATCATTTATGTATATACTACCATGTAGTTACCTTAACTATAGTGAAACCTTTATTTCCCATGATATAAATATAACATGGTCAAACATACTACGACATTGGTGCTGGTGGTTTACCAGATCCTCAAAAACAATGTAATAACTCTTCTATTACACCACACTTTCTCAAACATGATATCTTTGAAATACTTTAATCATCAAAAAACTATATTGTTTCAACATCCACAATGGTGTATCCTCATATAGGATAATAAACATTAACAGATCTATTCATCTAATAGTAACTCTCCCATGTCATAATTTTGCATATGTGGCATGTATTCCTATAAGAGTTGAATATCCCAGATTATTTTAAATATATACCTTACAATATAAAAGGTGCATCCCTTAAGTGATAATATAACCTTTCAAAAGTAAAGATACATAGCCATATATCCATGACATAGACACGTTGATTTTTCTACTGAAACCAATACCCATTGAAACATCATTTGAAAGGCCCTTATATTGTGGTTCATTTGACTATGGATGAAAAATCAACTCTAATTTCCATATCATGAATTCATATGTAATTATATCTCTATATAATAAACTAAATTCCTAAGAGGGACATTCCTGTTATACTAGCATCATTTTTTTCCTACTATCGCCTGTGCCACCCCACATTTAAGAGGCTAGAAAAATCTCACAAAACATCATTTACATCATGGTATGCCTTCACTTGCACATTTGTCTTCACTCATGGGTATTCACAGGAACATTCCCCTTGTTGTCCAACTTGGCTTTGTGGTACCTGAGCTTGTCCGCAAATTTTTTTGAGGTTGGTCTGGGGCAGTCCTTGAGTGGCTATGGACATATTTTTTTGATACAATCAACCATTATTATGTTGTAATAATTTTTTCGAGGACATGTGTAATGATGGAAAAAATTTAATTGAGAGGGGTTTTCCTATCAATCCCTAATCTCAACTAGGTACACTATAAAGGTGGCTTCAACCTTGATGTCATGATCACCCTAGTTGATAATGTGTGGTGAGTCATGCATGTATCTCAACAAATATGATATCTAGAAGATTTTATACACTCCATATAAATTTGAGTGTAAATTCAAATGGTATGAAACCTCACCATAATTTTTTAGTACCCAAAACAACCCAACAAACGTAATTAATATCTTACTATCGCAACAAAAACATTGCAATCAATATCGAGGGGATACATAGTGAAGGGCATGGTATCCTTGTTTTAACTCTAAGGGCCTATTTCATTTGCCTTTTTAAGATATATATTGATTCTAATAAATTCAAATATGTTCATGGATCATGTGAAACTTCTCAGTCATCACCTACTCCAGGTCTATCCCAATAATATATGTCTCACCAATCTTTTTCCAATCTAAAGGTAGCCTATGTGGTATCCCATAATGATCCTTGAATAGTGGCACATGGATTGTGGAGTTATAGCTGTTGTAATAAGAGATCCATGTTAAAGGAAATAGATCCTCATATCACTTACCGAAGTCAAACACGCATTCTCTCAACATATCCTCTATGACCTAATGAATGGAAACCCTTATCTTTTATATACTTCATTTCATGATTTATTACATTAAGGTAACATAACACAATCCCAAATTATTTAAGGTCCTAATGTATTTGTGTAATTAGGTATAAATAACAATAAAATGAAATAAGGATATAATGACATTATTTTAAAACTCCATAATATGACCTTAAATTCCATTTATCTTCTATTAATTCATGGGAAAACCCAAGGAAATATGCATGAAAGGGGTGGGATATGAAGACCTGTAAGGGTATAAACAAATCGTATTAGAAATTAAAGTAGTACATGTGGGTCAAGAGACATAATAGAAAGGTGATATTTATAGTAATGAATATTTAATCATGGTATAAGATGATAACATCAAGGAATCATAGTAATGTTGCAACAACATAAAACATGGCATCTTATGATTAAGACCAGGCTAAATTTTAAGACATCATAAAATTGTATTATGGGGAAAACTAGCTAATCACCATACTATGTATCTTAAAAGATAAAAAACTACCCAATTCATCATAGATCTATATAATTTCAAACTCACCCATTACATTTATATCATGTACATGCATTTGTGTGCCACATATATCATACAACATAAGAATCCCTTTGATAAATTTTAATCCCATGATTAAGAAGAGTGTGTTATATACATATATTTTTTCAATGAATAATGTATATATACAACTAGGTGAATACCCATCTGTTGAAATGGGGATGGTAATTTACAACAAAAAGGATTGTCATAGAAAAAATAGAGTAATTTTAGGAGCATAAATGTTTAAGTAAAGGGTTTTGAAATGGATTAGTGAGATTGTAGGGTGGTCTCTCAATAATTGGGAACTATAAAAATTGAAATGGAATGTTTTAAGATATATGTCAACATGAATAATTGAAAATAATGTGCCTTAGTATAAAGGTAGTACTTGAATAAATAGAAAGATGGATGAATCCCTACTATGAGAGGATTCTTCAAAAAACTTGGGAGGAGATTCTTATGATCCTTGGAACACCATATAATGGATTTGAAGAGGATGAGAGAGAGGAACCCAATTCTCAATGGAATATTACTGATTAGGAAGGATCGTTAAGGTGGTTATTTATAGTAGAGGATAGGGGAATTCTTTATTTATTTCTAAACTGATGTTTTGGCCTCAAAGTGTTAATATAATAAAACTCAAAACCCTTCCCATAGTATTTTATCATTATTTATTACAAATAAGGCTGGATTATAAAATTTTAGAGGTTAACAACCAACCTCATTAAAATAATACCATTCATAATGTGGAAGTTAGTAATGATTGTAAAAAAAATTTTTTGAATCATAAAAATATAATATAGGTATTTGAGTATTCATTATTTGTTTTTAAAATTCATCAAAGAACATTAAAAACTTTATTTTGAAGGTTTATCTCTCTATGAAAATTTATTTTTTTTTTAGTTTTTATTACATCAATTTTATCATATTATAATTCCATAATACACATAATATATTTATAACGTATTTATTGTTTTACCCAAATATTTATCTAAATCAAAATTTTTGAAAAATTCATCCTTAACTAAAATCTATAACGAACATTAAAAAATTATATTTTCTTTAAAAAAATATATTTATAAATATAATATTTCTAAAATTTAAATTAAAATCATTATTTATAAAAAAATACTAGTTTTTATGAAAAAACAACATTATGACACTAATGAAAATTACATGGGATTTCATTAAATTATATTATCTTTAATATTTAAATATATATTATTTACCAATACTTTTCATGAAATACAATAAATTTATAAAAATAATTAATTTATAAAAAAATTCAATTAATTGAAAGTATATATTTCACAAAAAGTCAATTTTGATTTCTTTATTTCAAAATATATTTTTTATACTCAAACCATTTTTTATTATTTTCATAAAATCACATTTAGGGGAAGAGTGGGAACCCTCACAGTCCAAATTACAGCATGTAAATCTTCACAGATTAAAAATTAAAAAAACCAAAATGAAATTCAAAGACATAAAAGAAAATTCAAATTTTGAGTAATCATGACTGTAATATCGTATCAATGAATATCCTCGCAGATCACTTGAGCCACCCAATAAAACCTAAATCGATGTATGATATGTAGATTCAACTACGTTATCCATGTCATCACCGCCATCAACACATCACCACTACCCATGGCAAATATCATCATCTTTATCACCTTTAATTGAGATGAACTGACCACTAATCAGACCCTAAACCCTTTATCCAACAAACACATAATTTATCACTGACAACTAATCAAGATATAAGAACATCTCACATTCCATGATCACCTGAACAAATCATCTTCAATCATAAATATTCAAGAAGGATCTCAACCGAGGTCCCAAAGGGGGAAAATCCATGCTAGAAACACCCCCTAAAAACCATAATATACCTAACATCACATCTCAAAACCCCATTAGAGACCACCATACCATACCAACGTGGAAAGGAGTGGGGGATGGGGACGTTAGAGCAGAGTTGGCGGACAAAGGCCTCATCACAGTCCATGAATTCACATATATTCATCGTATTCATTATATAATCATGAGGATATATAATGTAATAATGAAAATATAATCATTATTTTATTAAAAACAAAAATATATAAATTTATACTACTAGGGTCTAGATACATAACCCCTTATTATTCCCTAAGGGTAATGTGTGTGATAGTGGTACATTATTGGGTGATTTCGAAAAAATGGTTTGGGTTGTGATCTCTATGAACATGAAATTATTTCATAAATATGGTTTCACATGATTTAGGTGTTTTATATCATATTGGTATTGATTATTGGAAAATACTAGTGATTCCATCTCCCTAAATTTTTTTGATATGCGAGCTTCATAGGGTATGATCATACTGGTCAAGGCCATCCCTTCTTCCTTCAATATAAATTGTATCTTATCATAACCCTTAATATATTATAATCTTAACAAGAATAATATAACACCAATATTATCAGTTCTTTTAATGATTAATAGTGTTTTAAACTGGTTATACAATTATGGAAATTTTTTATAATGATCTAAAATAATAATTGAAATATAGACAATTTGATTTCTATAACTACATTACTTAAGTTGGAATTTATTTATTCTAAACGGAATTTTATTTATAAATGTTTGGGTTGTTAAATTAATCCGAACATCAAAAAAATTTCCACTTTAAATTTCATTTCATTCAATAAAAAAGATGCAAATATATCTATTTATCACCTCTTATGGTTCCGATGTTTCCTCCTCAATCTGGTGGTCCCACGACACTGATTTTACCAGGAGAGTAGTCCAATTTCATAGAAATTTGTCTCTATGATCTAAAATAATCATCAAATACTCCTTATATTAATAATCTTTTTACAAAGGTAAAACCTCTAAATTCTGTACATGTGATGGTTCTGGTATGTACATCCTTAAGAGAGATACATTGCACACATTGTGTATTTGAGATAGGTTAGGTGGGAGTGTTATTCAATATGCCACAACATTGATGCGATCAAGGATATAAAAGATGATTATTTATCTAGGAATAAGAATTCACTTCCTTCAAAACCTCATGAATTTCTTCCATAGTGATAATTGAAGGAAAACCTTATCTCTGACCTCAAACACTAGGTCTATTGTATGATTGTCTATGTATTTTCTATATTGAATTTATATGGATTTCATATTATTATGAATGGAATGAAAAATATCTATCATCTCTTAGATGAAATAATATCCCATATATTTTCACTCTTGAACATCATCCCAACATTTTTGAGTCATACAACTCTTCCCAGAAAGAGCTTCATATTCTTTCATTGGAATGTAACAATGAAAATAAAATTATTTAAGAACTCAACTAGGGAAAGTTTTTGATTCCAACATCCTTAAAAATATATAGATCAAGATATCAGTATATCCTATAATATCTTAATTGTTCTCTCATGTTGACTATATCTATAAGAGTGATAATAAGAAAAAAATCTCTGTATCTAATGCTTACTAATGATTTCTGAAAAAACATAAGATAAATCTAATATATCAATTATATTTAATGGAGAGTGGTAATCCATTAATTATTACCCCTTATATAATATATATCATGGAAGGGTGACCGAGAGAGAAATATTCCATTTTATAAACTAAATGTGGTGACTTTTTAATGAGATCAACTACCAACTAAATGGTGTTACTTTTTTTAGATGTACTATGATGTAATTTGAAAAAATAAATTATTGTGTCAACCTATTTCCATACTGATATGGGAAATTGTTTCATCATAGACTTTTACTTCTATCGTTTAACCTTAACTTGTTAGCACACTATGCTTTGATTTTAAAATTCTGGAATATTTCTCTTCAGATATCCTACTAGAAGTTTTGCATCAGATATTTATACATTATAGGGATTCTTGGATGAATAGTGAAGGATGAGTTATGATAATCATTTATAAGTTCCTATTTTTATTCATGTTTTAATAGAATATATCAAGGTTATATAACTTATAATATAATCATTATAAAATTTTAACTCTATAATATATTCTATATCTTTTTCTAGCTCTTAGACATATATTTTGGCCTCGATGACCCTCTAATGAATGGATAGTTGAAAATATGTTTGAGAAATGTAAGAAGAAGTTTATTTAATGATTCTCAGGTCCATAATCTATATAACAAAAAATATTTGATCCCATCCAACCATCATAATTCATATGGTTATTGGATCCATTATTTTTAGAGCATATGACACTTTATTCACCAATCTTGGATTGTAATGGATTTGATACTCCTAATACTTGATTATCTATAATGAATTTTATTGGATAATATTGATATCTTTTTATGTGAACATATACTTGAGGCATTTTTTATACATATATGTGTCCAAATATTCTATGTAGTGATAATGTCACCAAATAATTAAAGGAATGATCCCTTTATCCAATTATAGATTACATTTTATGCATTTCTTCTTATGGTTATTTTATTTGTGGGACTCATATACTATCACTTTGTTATTTTTCATGAGTACACAACCCAAACCATTTTTTTGATGCATCATTATTGATAAAATACCCTTCCTCACAGTTGGGTAATGTGAGAACAGGTGAATTCATTATAATCTACTTAAACTATTTAAATCTCTCCTCACATTCATAAATCCAAAAAAAATCACTTTTTTATTTATCTTGGTTATTGTGTTTGAAAATTGTGATAAGTTTCTCAAAAATCAGAAATATTACTAAGATAATAAAAGGAAACTACAAATCTAAAAAACTGATATTGGTTCACACCATCATTCAATTAACTCTATCTTTAAAGGACCCCAATATATTCTTATGATAACATGTACTAGGTATGTTACTTGCTCTATCCGAACATCAAATTTATTATACATTCCATTTATATTTTTCTTTTGAATGGTATTTAGTAGAAAATGAAAATTATCCTCATGTTCCTCCATTATTTTATAGTAAACAACTATATCATTTATCATCGATTACAAATATTTATCAAGGACATAAATAATGTATCAATTCATTATTTCCATGATTATAACTGGAGCATTAGTTAGTTTAACTCCATCATAATGAACTCGTAGTGACCTTACCCTGTATGAAAATTTGTCTTTCGGATAAATAACTTGTCAAAATTTACTGACAATATCCCAACTAAATATCCACATTTGAGAAATAATAGGATCTATTTAGCTTATCAAATATATCATTAATCCATTTTTGATGAAAATTATTATTTATCATGGTATTGGTGGTATCATTATAACCAATGTAATGGCTCATTAACCCATCTTTCTTCTTGATGAAAGAGATCGTTGCACCCCTAGTGGATCACATGTCCATATAATACCTTTATCCAGATTATTTTGTTATTTCTTCTGAACATTTTCATGTTCAATAATGGATATTATATTTGGAGTTTTTTATATTGGAAAATATATATGTATAATTTTTTTTGATAACTCAACCGCTTTTTTATGAGGAAGAATAGGAAAATCATTTGGGAACATATCAATACAGTAAATTATAATGGTAATTACATCAAGGGATATATTCTCCTTAGCCTCAATAATTTGAGATAAATATTATTTATAATATGGTACGAATATCCATTCTTGAGATGATTATTCTAGGGGAGATTCGTCCCCTTTATTACACTTAAATATATAATCAAAGGGAGATTAAAAATATGAAGGGGGATTTCCTTATCTTGGAAATTTATATTTGATTTATATACTAAAGGAAAATCTATCCAAAAAAATGCATTCATTTATACTAAATGGAACCTCAAGAGGTTCATTGGGAAAATTTCATGAAAATATTGATAGGGGAAATTTTATTTAATTGGGAAAAATAATTTTTCCATTTTCCATTTTCACTAATTACTCAATGCGAATGTTTTGAGGTGTTGTTTGAATAATTCTACTAAACATTCATGATATGAAATAATCAATTGAAATAGAACAAAATAGTATGTTCACAATTTATAAATTAATAACTAGTACACCAGTCTCAACTTCAATATTAAGATCCACCACGGAATATGCATTCCCTTTCTCTCTAGGACATGGAGTTTGTCAGCATTAAATATCATTAATGATTCTTATCATAGTGCATTAGTTCTAATTTATAGTTGATAAATTGGAAAACAGGATCTTGGAAGGATATAGAATTTATTTCTTCTAATAATTTAGTGGGTTTCTCAAGTAAAAAATCTCTAGATTTGTTCTCCTCTTTTCCACACCTAATTAATTTCCCTGTTCAATTATTAGTAATTTCAAGGATTCTTCTTCCCATATATTTTACAAGTGGTATGTAGGAATTTATTTCCACCAAGTTATTTCCCCATCACTACCCCAATATTAAACTCCATTATCTAATTAATACCTCTAGTTCCATGAGTTCCTTGAGTTTTAAGGATATCCATTTCAATAATGAGGGATCAATATAGTATTTTTTAATAGTTTTTAAAGTCTCAAATAGCTAAATATTTTCATAGATTCATCTTTATCCCACTAAATAGGTGTACACCTTTTAATTTGTGGTCAATAGAAAATTTATAGGTGTATCATGCAAACCTTGTGATAATTTCATTATACATCATAGTGGATTCGTCCACATTTTTCTTGATGTGAAAGAAATCCCTTGCAATTTTATTTGAGGGAGTGTGAGAAAAATATTTATTTAATTAAATTGTAATAACACTTTACAATCCATCACATAAATCTCTTACACTTGATTCATATTATTGATCAACATACACAATTGATTAGATTTACCATCCAGGTGATTAATAGGATACACAACCTTACATTTCATAGAGCATAGACGTATAAAGAAGATCTTTTCAATAGAGTTGATATATTTTTCCATAATTAATGGTTCATAATATCTATTTATAGTTGTAGTCCGTTGTTACATAAATTTCTCAATTTAATCTTTCTCTTTCTAGGGTGGATGTGTGTAACGCCCCGACCCTAGTTTCCTAGAGTCGGTGCATTATTACATAACATGGGCATGATCACAAGAAAGATCAAATCTCGAAAGACCGATTGGTTTAGTAGGCTTGGAAACACTAGATATAATCATAAGTTTTACATTACATCATAAAATGAAAAACTAATACAACAACATAATGTTCCACAATCCACACTATTAACCCCTCATAAAATCCCTGCAGGTCATTCATAATTTACTTCTTCACATCCTGGGGAAAAATAAAACATAGAAAAGGGGTGAGCTCAAATGCCCAGTAAGGATAACAATATAGCGGAAACTTTCATCAATAAGAATAAACATTTAAGGCAATGTATAACTAAAACAAAAGCCTTTTAAACATGAACTTTCAACATGGTATGTCATAAATAAAATGAAATAATGCCATTTACTTATTCACATGGATATTCCACTAATCGAATAATCACATGCAAAAATAAATAACCACTTTCATAATGTTGGAATGCATAATGTCAAACATTAATTTCATTGTCTAGGCCTCATCCCAAGACCTAGGGGTTACTTCTAACCGGAACCCAACCCGGAGTGCCTCTAATAACCGGACACCAACCCGGAGTGCCTCTAATAACCGGACACCAACCCGGAGTGCCTCTAATAACCGGACACCAACCCGGAGGGCAAACTTTTACCAATCCCTAACCTGGAGGGCTTACTTTAACCAGTCCCCAACCTGGAGGGCTTACTTTTACCAGTCCCCAACCTGGAGGGCTTACTTTTACCGGTCCCCAACCCGGAACATACTTGTTTAGCACATTCATCTGAAGAAAAGTTTGAAATATAACATAAACATTCGGATTAAAACTAGCATACGAAATGTCAATAGTTTCACCATAAACTATGAATGGTATAAAATAGCATATCCACTGTCAAACATATCAAAAAACCTTCAATACAATATAGAAGTTTTGTATTATAATAAATCAACTTCAAATAAGTGTAAAATCCATAAAAGGATGTTGACATAGATGAAATCAAAACACTTTTTAGAGAAATATCACTTTATATTTTTGAAATCATTTAAGAGCCATATAAAATAAAACATTTTCTTGAAAATATTCTTATAAGCTTGTAAGTAAATCTTTGAATATTTTATAACGGCGTAAAATAACCGCACCCGCCGTATAAGTTAAAAAAACATTCTTACCTCAATTCTGTCGAAAAGGTTAAAAAGGACCTTGTTTTGAAAACGACGGAAAGATTCCTTTATAAACCTCTTATAAAAAGTCAAACAAGGGTATAAATGACTTTAACCCATATTCTTGTAATAGTAAAAATGTTTTGAAATACATTTTTAAGAAACATGGATGTGGATGATAAAGAGATCCCAGTAGATTATTACGTATAAACAACCTCGAATAATGAAGAGATTGTTAAATAACCCTTACCTTGTACTTTTCCTTGGTTGGGGTAGGTTAACCTCCTGTATAATGGTGAAATAATTGTTATTAAATTATACAAGAATCATATATATTAATATGATATCATATATGATCTTTTAACATTGATTTATTAATAATATCTTAGAATTATCATCGTTTCGGGTGTTAACTTACTCATTTTCTTTTATATGTTTTGTTACATAAGCCATGTTTGTTGTATCTTATTCATATCCAGAATGATATCAAGTCCTTAAACATCATTTTTAAATCATAAAATGATAATTATACTTGAATGGATACGATGGAGAATGAATCTCATCGCGTTCGTGGAGACGGTAGTCCGTACGTACGCACGAGCGACAATATCATTCTTTTGATATTAAAATAATATATAAATGAATGGTATATCATATATACAGAATCATTAACATGTTATATTTATTATTTACATGAGTTACACATCATTATTATACCCATCCAAATAATATTATATTGAATAACAATTACACCACGACGTGGAGACGGTAAGCCGTACGTACGCACGTATGGTGACATGTTATTCAAAGGGTGGATAGAATACTGAATATGGTTGTACCATATTTATAATAACATCACAGTATATAAATGATACTGGAGTCATTATTTTAGAATGGTAACAACAAAGGAAGAAGAAGTGGAAGAAGAAATGAACTTGGAGAAGGGTGGTGAAATCATTACCTCTTCTTCGGGTTCTTCCTTTTGATTTGATCAAAAGGGCTCCTTAGGTTGGCTTTCGGATCAAACTAAGGCCTCTAGGTTGTAGTGAGGGATGTTGGGAGATTATTTGGGCAGAGTTTGGCCGATCCAAAAGGCTTGAGAGGTGTGAAGAAATGAGAAGGAGGAGTGCCCTTTTATAAGAGGGGTGAGGGGCACCTTTGGAAAAGCTAGAAATATTAATTTATAATAAATTCATATTCGGTTTCCAAAGGCTCCAAAGTTGACTATTCAAAGGATGAGGTGGGGATAGGTCGAAAACAACTCATCCAATAGAATTTAGACAGCTTTGGGTACTTATATTAACCTTATCTTTAAGTATTAACTCTAAGTTAATTAGTTTCACTTTTACAATGTCTCTTTGTATTTTTATATAATATGGTTAATAAACTTACTATATACATCCAAGCGACCCCCAAGTGGTCCATTAATGAGGAACCTATCCTAATATAAGTCTCTTGGCCGAACCTTATATTTTTAGGAATTTAATATCAATTAATAATATAATATTTGTTTTAAGAACTCTTTTATGTCAATTTTGACACTATTCAATAGTTGATTTTTGTGAAACTCCTAACAGATTGATTACTTCGAACAAAGTCAATTAAATCAATCCTAATATATCATATTATCATATAAAATTAGCTTAATTCATTAAAAGTTTCATATTATAATTATTTGGGTATTTATAAGATCAATTATTTTAATTGTTCACTATTTTAGTAATTACTGCATCATCATTGTGTCATAAATAAAATATATTATTTAATGTCTAAAAATTATAAATAAAATATCATTATGTAGGAAATCATTTTATCTTTCTAATGAATATTTATAATCGAAAATCCAACATGTATAACCCTATGTAAAAATTGTTGTTCTAAAAGATATATGCTTGTGTCATTTTTGTATTCATTTTGACTTAATTAAAATAAAGTGTCATTATCACTTACAAGTGGATCCATGGGGTCCCAAAATAGACCCAAAGATTCCCATGGTCGACCATGTATCAACCAATAGGGTTAAGACACGTTTTTAGGGTAATTTAGTATTATTATAATATTATTTTTTTTAACCCTTATTTACCGGATTTACCCTTAACCATGGTAAATAAAATATTTACCGCAGTAATTATTCAAAATGTCTAAAAATAAAAGTTACCTATTTACACAATTTGAACATCCTGATTCCAAATATGGAATCCATTTTTCTAAATTCAAAACACAGAAGTGGCAGAAATTAATTTAAAATTAATTCCCGCTGTCAAAACAAAAAGCGTGTTTTTAAGAGATAATAACTATCAAAAGATTGACACTTGTTTATGTTCGGTTTAATTGTAAAATTATGTCCAATGACCAAGATTATATTAAATGGTAAAAATATATTCTAAATATACTTTAAAACCACTCAAATTCACAATTTATCACTATTAATTATTTTGATTAAAAAAGTTGTTTTTAATTAAAATTTAGTAATTTTCACTATTCATCAAAATATGATAGTTATCCGAAATGTACCAAAATTTCACCCTAGGCTAATTTTGATATTCCGAATCCAAAAATGAAGTCCATTTTAAAATATAGAATATATATGATTTCAAAAAGTAGGTATTACTATTCACAACGGCTAGTTTAATTAGTTGTGGTGTGTGTTAGAACTCGAGGTTGCGTACAACACACGCTAGCGTACCGTGGAAGCTTGGGATATTTCATTTTAAATTTTTGATGTCCCCATTTAGTCAAAAAGTTTAAAATATAGTATCTAAAAAGGGTTCACTATTAAAATTTGGTAAAAGTGAAATACTGAAAATGAATTTGTTCTTACATTATGTCTAAGAAACTCATAATATGGATTCTAAAATTATAAGGATTATATAAAGTTTAAAATTTAGTTAACACTATTCATAACCTCTTTTGAACAGCTTGTTTGGTAAGTCATGGTGCGATTGAACTTGGTGTTGCGTGTAGTGAAAGTTATTGAATTATTTTGAAGAAATAACACACTATAAAATCTTGGGGTGTTACATTCTCCCCTCCTTCAATAAATTGCGTCCTCGCAATTTGAAATTGTTCTTCAAAAATAAAAGGTTGAAAATAGAAAATATATTTGTGGGAAAACCCACATCGGAAATTGGGTTACTAAAATTTAGTCTTAATATGAGGAAAAGAGAAATGAAAGGGTCACCACCAAATTATGATCTCGATTCGGAGAACATTGGTGGTAATTTAGAGACATATAATTAGAGGAAAAACGTAAATATTTATAGGTAGTGATTGAGGTCATCAATCACAAACAAGTATGAAATTGAGGTCCTTGAATTCATCAATCTATGATGATTTGAAATACCATCGGTTCAACAAAACATAGGGTATTAGGATAACACATTTTTGACGTTTCGAAATATCTTAGTTGAAATCCCACATCGAAAAATGAATTAATGAGGCCTCTATTTAAAATAAAGAGTTGAAAGTATGAAGATTACCGAAAATAACACATACTAGGGTTCCATATAAGAAAATATGGATATGGAGGAGAAATCTAACCATCAATTATCTGATGGAGAGTGGTAGAGGACATGGCTATGAAAAGGCCAACAATCCCAAATCCATAAATTAGTGATGATTTAAGGTACCATCTAGGAAAACATTTTTGTTCTAAGTTGCTTTTCTTAATGTTGAGTAATTTATTTATGAGATTGGCTAAGATCATAAGGGGATATACTTACTTTATAATTAGAGTTTTATCCATTAATAAATTTCTACCACAAACTCATCTTTCACTCTAAAAGATAATAGAACGTAAAAAAAATTTCTATTTATACTATTCGTACAGGGTTCCAAAATAAATTAATTTATAATTCATCTACCAGATCTTTTAAAAAAAACTACATTATTTAATCCAAGACATCTCGTGGGCTAGTGGTAGGTGATACACCCTTGTCGCCCTTCGGTTGCGGGTTCAAGTCTCGCAGCCTTGCCGGACGCGACGGGTTGCCGCCCGACCTCCGGGTTGTCCTTTTATGGCAATCCAAAATAATCCAAACTAGAACTATCCAAAATACTTCTGTCCAAACTCACAGTCCAACATTTATAAGGAAGGTAAGAATAATGTAGATCCTTTTTACCCCATAATAGCATAAGAATACCTTCATCTTGTATTCTTTTAATACACTGAAACATCCTGAATTACCATATTCCTTATTGATTACATTCACGCTCCCCTGTTCCATATAGAATGATGGATATACTTCATCAATCCAAAAATGTTTTAAACCCCAACAATAATGGAATATACAGATCATTAATCAGTTCCAAGGTAGTCAAGAATATCCAATATAATTTATCCAAATCAATCATGTATTATTCTAAAATCACTAACTCGGTATCAGAACCATATTATGGTTTATCTTTCTCTCAACCATATATTTTCCAAAAATTTATCCTGCTATTGAGTCACTTTTCTTTTTTCCACACAATCTCAAGTCCTTAATGAAATAGTACTGCAGTACAATCCTTATATACTCCATAATCATTATAACAAATACATTGTTGATACAACACTCAATTGACATAATCAACATAAGAACTCTAATCATTCCTCTTCATCTGTGGTAGTATTATAACTTGATTATTATCCAATAGCATCATTTGCGGCATAGTCTGATGACTGGGACATAGGTTCGCGTAGTATCCAAACTCCTTGCAAATGAAGCATTGTACATTTGAAACCATTTTCTTACCCTTGCAGTCACGTACTTTGTGCCCTTTTCCTCCACACTTATAACAAACTCCCATTCCTTTCAGGCAAGTTCCAGGGTGTTTCTTTCCACAGTTACCACATATTGGAAAATTCTTCTTTTCCCTCTTCCCTTTATCCATCTTTTTCTCTTCCATCCTTTTCTTCTCTTGCTTCCCTTCAAAGCCATAGGACTCAGTAAACTCTTTACTTATCTTATCAACACATGATATTATTTCTTCATATGATGATAATACATGGGAGACTATTTCTCTTATCAATTCTAGCTTAAGACCATGAAAGATATGATCCTTCCTTCTCTTTGGATCATGTGCATTTCTGGAGTTCTCATTCCTTCTACTGGGCGCCATTTCTAAACAATGGCATAAACTAGATCAGTTTATGAATCAAAATACATAATCCCATACTTATAAAACACTTAACATAAATTGAACTATTTATGGATATAATCCATAATCATAAAAATGTTTTCTTTGAGGAAGTATATACTCATAAACCCTTCATAATGATTTGTAAAGAAAATGAGAGTTATCCTAAGCATATCCCCCGGGAGTGTCGTAACCAAGAGTGCAGCAAGGCCCGTTGTCGTGCACCAGTTCCCGTTCGAGTCTAGCTCAAAGCGGTGTTTTCGGGTTTTACCCCTAGGTACATCTGTTCCAGAGCCGCCTCTACCTGCTCGTATCCAGACAGGGATGTATTGCTCGGAAAACTCACAAAATCTCTACAATACCAAAATTCTAGGAAGTTATTCTATACTAATCCTCAAAGTTCATCTTAGGTCTACGTGCTCTAATCAGAGTTTACCTAAATCTAGTTTCCAAGGTTTGTACTAAACTTCCTCTGATACCAACTGTAACGCCCCGACCCTAGTTTCCTAGAGTCGGTGCATTATTACATAACATGGGCATGATCACAAGAAAGATCAAATCTCGAAAGACCGATTGGTTTAGTAGCCTTGGAAACACTAGATATAATCATAAGTTTTACATTACATCATAAAATGAAAAACTAATACAACAACATAATGTTCCACAATCCACACTATTAACCCCTCATAAAATCCCTGCAGGTCATTCATAATTTACTTCTTCACATCCTGGGGAAAAATAAAACATAGAAAAGGGGTGAGCTCAAATGCCCAGTAAGGATAACAATATAGCGGAAACTTTCATCAATAAGAATAAACATTTAAGGCAATGTATAACTAAAACAAAAGCCTTTTAAACATGAAATTTCAACATGGTATGGCATAAATAAAATTAAATAATGCCATTTACTTATTCACATGGATATTCCACTAATCGAATAATCACATGCAAAAATAAATAACCACTTTCATAATGTTGGAATGCATAATGTCAAACATTAATTTCATTGTCTAGGCCTCATCCCAAGACCTAGGGGTTACTTCTAACCGGAACCCAACCCGGAGTGCCTCTAATAACCGGACACCAACCCGGAGTGCCTCTAATAACCGGACACCAACCCGGAGTGCCTCTAATAACCGGACACCAACCCGGAGGGAAAACTTTTACCAGTCCCTAACCTGGAGGGCTTACATTAACCAGTCCCCAACCTGGAGGGCTTACTTTTACTAGTCCCCAACATGGAGGGCTTACTTTTACCGGTCCCCAACCCGGAACATACTTGTTTAGCACATTCATCTGAAGAAAAGTTTGAAATATAACATAAACATTCAGATTAAAACTAGCATACGAAATGTCAATAGTTTCACCATAAACTATGAATGGTATAAAATAGCATATCCACAGTCAAACATATCAAAAACCCTTCAATACAATATAGAAGTTTTGTATTATAATAAATCAACTTCAAATAAGCGTAAAATCCATAAAAGGATGTTGACATAGATGAAATCAAAACACTTTTTAGAGAAATATCTCTTTATATTTTTGAAATCATTTAAGAGCCATATAAAATAAAACATTTTCTTGAAAATATTCTTATAAGCTTGTAAGTAAATCTTTGAATATTTTATAACGGCGTAAAATAACCGCACCCGCCGTATAAGTTAAAAAAACATTCTTACCTCAATTCTGTCGAAAAGGTTAAAAAGGACCTTGTTTTGAAAACGACGGAAAGATTCCTTTATAAACCTCTTATAAAAAGTCAAACAAGGGTATAAATGACTTTAACCCATATTCTTGTAATAGTAAAAATGTTTTGAAATACATTTTTAAGAAACATGGATGTGGATGATAAAGAGATCCCAGTAGATTATTACGTATAAACAACCTCGAATAATGAAGAGATTGTGAAATAACCCTTACCTTGTACTTTTCCTTGGTTGGGGTAGGTTAACCTCCTGTATAATGGTGAAATAATTGTTATTAAATTATACTTGAATCATATATATTAATATGATATCATATATGATCTTTTAACATTGATTTATTAATAATATCTTAGAATTATCATCGTTTCGGGTGTTAACTTACTCATTTTCTTTTATATGTTTTGTTACATAAGCCATATTTGTTGTATCTTATTCATATCCAGAATGATATCAAGTCCTTAAACATCATTTTTAAATCATAAAATGATAATTATACTTGAATGGATACGATGGAGAATGAATCTCATCGCGTTCGTGGAGACGGTAGTCCGTACGTACGCACGAGCGACAATATCATTCTTTTGATATTAAAATAATATATAAATGAATGGTATATCATATATACAGAATCATTAACATGTTATATTTATTATTTACATGAGTTACACATCATTATTATACCCATCCAAATAATATTATATTGAATAACAATTACACCACGACGTGGAGACGGTAAGCCGTACGTACGCACGTATGGTGACATGTTATTCAAAGGGTGGATAGAATACTGAATATGGTTGTACCATATTTATAATAACATCACAGTATATAAATGATACTGGAGTCATTATTTTAGAATGGTAACAACAAAGGAAGAAGAAGTGGAAGAAGAAATGAACTTGGAGAAGGGTGGTGAAATCATTACCTCTTCTTCGGGTTCTTCCTTTTGATTTGATCAAAAGGGCTCCTTAGGTTGGCTTTCTGATCAAACTAAGGCCTCTAGGTTGTAGTGAGGGATGTTGGGAGATTATTTGGGCAGAGTTTGGCCGAACCAAAAGGCTTGAGAGGTGTGAAGAAATGAGAAGGAGGAGTGCCCTTTTATAAGAGGGGTGAGGGGCACCTTTGGAAAAGCTAGAAATATTAATTTATAATAAATTCATATTCGGTTTCCAAAGGCTCCAAAGTTGACTATTCAAAGGATGAGGTGGGGATAGGTCGAAAACTACTCATCCAATAGAATTTAGACAGCTTTGGGTACTTATATTAACCTTATCTTTAAGTATTAACTCTAAGTTAATTAGTTTCACTTTTACAATGTCTCTTTGTATTTTTATATAATATTGTTAATAAACTTACTATATACATCCAAGCGACCCCCAAGTTGTCCATTAATGAGGAACCTATCCTAATATAAGTCTCTTGGCCGAACCTTAGATTTTTAGGAATTTAATATCAATTAATAATATAATATTTGTTTTAAGAACTCTTTTATGTCAATTTTGACACTATTCAATAGTTGATTTTTTTGAAACTCCTAACAGATTGATTACTTCGAACAAAGTCAATTAAATCAATCCTAATATATCATATTATCATAGAAAATTATCTTAATTCATTAAAAGTTTCATATTATAATTATTTGGGTATTTATAAGATCAATTATTTTAATTTTTCACTATTTTAGTAATTACTGCATCATCATTGTGTCATAAATAAAATATATTATTTAATGTCTAAAAATTATAAATAAAATATAATTATGTAGGAAATCATTTTATCTTTCTAATGAATATTTATAATCGAAAATCCAACATGTATAACCCTATGTAAAAATTGTTGTTCTAAAAGATATATGCTTGTGTCATTTTTGTATTCATTTTGACTTAATTAAAATAAAGTGTCATTATCACTTACAAGTGGATCCATGGGGTCCCAAAATAGACCCAAAGATTCCCATGGTCGACCATGTATCAACCAATAGGGTTAAGACACGTTTTTAGGGTAATTTAGTATTATTATAATATTATTTTTTTAACCCTTATTTACCGGATTTACCTTTAACCATGGTAAATAAAATATTTACCGCAGTAATTATTCAAAATGTCTAAAAATAAAAGTTACCTATTTACACAATTTGAACATCCTGATTCCAAATATGGAATCCATTTTTCTAAATTCAAAATACAGAAGTGGCAGAAATTAATTTAAAATTAATTCCCGCTGTCAAAACAAAAAGCGTGTTTTTAAGAGATAATAACTATCAAAAGATTGACACTTGTTTATGTTCGGTTTTATTGTAAAATTATGTCCAATGACCAATATTATATTAAACGGTAAAAATATATTCTAAATATACTTTAAAACCACTCAAATTCACAATTTATCACTATTAATTATTTTGATTAAAATAGTTGTTTTTAATTAAAATTTAGTAATTTTCACTATTCATCAAAATATGAAAGTTATCCGAAATATACCAAAATTTCACCCTAGGCTAATTTTGATATTCCGAATCCAAAAATGAAGTCCATTTTAAAATATAGAATATATATGATTTCAAAAAGTAGGTATTACTATTAACAACGGCTAGTTTAATTAGTTGTGGTGTGTGTTAGAACTCGAGGTTGCGTACAACACACGCTAGCGTACCGTGGAAGCTTGGGATATTTCATTTTAAATTTTTGATGTCCCCATTTAGTCAAAAAGTTTAAAATATAGTATCTAAAAAGGGTTCACTATTAAAATTTGGTAAAAGTGAAATACTGAAAATGAATTTGTTCTTACATTATGTCTATGAAACTCATAATATGGATTCTAAAATTATAAGGATTATATAAAGTTTAAAATTTAGTTAACACTATTCATAACCTCTTTTGAACAGCTTGTTTGGTAAGTCATGGTGCGATTGAACTTGGTGTTGCGTGTAGTGAAAGTTATTGAATTATTTTGAAGAAATAACACACTATAAAATCTTGGGGTGTTACAATGTGGGTGTTCTTCCTGATTCATGTTTCTATTCAAAATATCATTTAATTGAGTGATAATAGTCATTATATTCATATATAGTACATCTTTTGGTTTGGAAATATCGTATCGGTAGTCTTCATATTTCCCATTTCATTGGTTGTTGGCTTGGATCTGCCTATTTCGAGAAATAGACTAAATTAAATAGAAAATTAAAGATGACAGTTTTAAAACAAATAATCATATAAAAGGTAAATAGTAAACATTGAAGGGATAATTCTTCAATGAAATGTATTACTTATCCTATAAATTTATATGTTTTAATCTATGTTATACACATTCCATTTTCTAATAGAAATTTCCCTACATATTTTTCCCTTCATAAATTTTCCTAATGTAAATTTGAATTTACCTAAACATGCCCCTAGGGAGTTTCAAACATGTTGTGAAATAAGGCCTCATCTCTCATTTTATTTGTATAGGTATTCCTTTAATGTCCCATTCATTTTCAGTTCAATAGAGAATCAACTAAAATGCATCAATATAATCTTTTAGGTCTTTTTAAGTCTTATGATTCCTTATGTTTTCCTTCCTCTTATCTATTATGAGGGTTGAGATAAATTTAGTCCATGACATGCAATTTTTCTCTAGTTTTCTTATTCTAATTTCACATTAATTAAATCCATAAAATCCCTTATGTCATTATAGTTAAATCATTCTTATACTAACATACCTCATTCTTAAGACCTTAAAGTATCATTTTCCCTAGTATTAGGTAGTTTACCCCTCTCTCCATGAATACTCTTAAATAGTTGTGACAGAAAAAGGTAGGGTTTGAGTCAATTTTATTATAATAGAATGTTTTCATTTAATAAATTTTCATATATATTATTTTATAAATTAAAAGGTGAATTTAGTTAATTAAATCTAATTTCATAGTTTATATTCCTTTTCTATTGTATAAAAATCATACCCAATGTTTCATTTTATTCATAGAGTTATTTATATGGTACTCAAATTGAATATCATGTCTTTAATTTGCAAAAAAATATTGAGGTTAAATCCACTATTTTTTAATATTATATTTCAACATGCGAATTTCCTTAATTTTTTTGGTTTAAAAATGAAATTTAATGTTTAATTAATCATTTAATTAGATTATTTTCATGATGAATTCTAATGTTACATTATGGTAAATGAAAATTATAAATAAAATTCAAAAAAAAAAGTTTATAAAATTGGATATGAACAAGATTCCATGACTCTAATTTCCCCATTCAATTATCCAATAGGTATGGGCTGCAATATTTCACTTACTTTTATACATTGTTTAATTTACCCAAAGGTATGGGTATTGAATCCTAATTGTATTTTATTCATTCATCATAGATTTTGGTATTGGAATAATGTTTTTAAAATAAGGTATATATCCCCAATTTATTAGAGTTTTTTATTAAGATTTCTTATTTTGTTTAATTTCTATTATACAACATGTTTAATTATTTTTTATTCATACAATTTAGCATTTTATTATTTTTTCATGTTCTTAGGTTTTGAACTATAAGTAGTTTTGTGGTGGTGATTTCCTATTTGGTATTATATAATCACACTCTGTGAGTTTCCATTTCGAACACATGAAGAATACTTTGTATAATGTATGGGTAATGCTAAAGCATAAGGTGTTGCATTGATGTGTGAATTCAATAAATTTTACAATAATACAATCCTAAGGACCATAATGGTTTAGTGTTTTTAGAGACAAAATAAATAACCATCATATATCTTGAACGATATTTAATATCTCACACAAATATCTTCTAATATAGTACACTTCTTAGACATACTTTACTTAAAACCTTTCTACATAACCCAAGGAAAGGAAATATAAGAAAGGGATGAATTATATTGTTCGTAAGGGTAAACATAAGTGATATCAATTAATGATAATAAGTGATCATAAATTAAATAGAAAGTTATGAGAACATGGCCATTACATAAAATAATCATAAACAATTAGTTAAAGATCCTTAATCATGAATCACGACATAATGTTTTTCTAATCAAAAGATAGAATAAATAAGAGTTCATAATCATCAAAAATCAATCATAAGCCACTTGAAAATATTATAAACATAAGAAATAAGTTTGTGGCATACACATAAGCATATAAAATCACTTAGTTAAATTTAACTCCCATGACTATCATTGTGGACAAATTATCATAATGAAAATGCCTAAATATTCATATTAAAGAAACACAAAGTAGATATATTTTGAATCAATGATGAGGATGAGTTAAAAATATCCCATATAGTAAAATGTATAAAATTTTAGGAAATTTTTTAACTCCTATATATATGTTTCAACTACTTGATAACCCTTTTATGATTCCTGTAATATCCATGTTTTTTACTCTTTTGGGGTTAATAAAAAGACTATAAAAGGAAAAGTCACCCATAAGTGGAAAATGATTGATATTTTTGACCATATTCAATTAATTATATCTTTGTGATCAATTTCAATCAAATCCAAAGGAATATCTTTAAATTGATTCGAAAAACAATTTTGAGGTATTTGAAAGGGAAACTTTCCTTACATTTGTTATATATAAAAACATCTAACATTAATTTTAAATTTATACTCAGATGTCAATTTTTATGTGTGTATACTAGATAGGGAAATAACATCAAGAGCCTATTATTTTTTAAAAAAATTGTTAGTATATTGTTCTAGTAAGGAAAAACATTTTGTTTTATTATCAACTACATAATCTTAATATATTCTAGTTAGAGTTTTTTTGTGTATAGGTGTTGTGGATAAAACACGGCTTGATGGATTTTGGATTTAATTTTGATCATATACCAAATAAATTTGATAAAATAACTACTAGAAATATTAAAAAACCCCAATAAATCATTAACGAACAAATCATATAAATTTAAGGCATCACTTCTTGAGAGATCATGTAAAAAAAGATAATATATCTTTTGAATTTGTTTGTATAGAGAATCAAATAGAATATATTTTTTTACCAATCCACTACTTTCTAATTGATTTTATTTTATCAAATATGAAATAGTTATGTTTGATTTTAATTAATTTCAATTTTTTATATGTTTCCTCATTTTCTGCATGAAAATATTTTTTTCAAATGTTTTTTTCTTTAAATAGTTATATTTTCTAATTTTCTTTCTCAATATGTCACCAAGTGAATAATTTATTGTCTTTATTTTCATTAATTTTCACATCACTCTGTGTGACCCTTCATCTAACATAATAAAGATAGACTAAATTCATCTTCTGTGTGAAAACATCGAAACCTTGTGATATTTTCATTCGTCTCTCTCAAACCCTACTTACCCACAATCTTTAAACCCATCTTCTCTTCTATTCTTCGATTATAGGATATAAAAATCATATTGATAGTGTTGTCTCTAGTAGTTTAAATATATTTAGGTTATTGAGAAATTTTCTTAGTGGAAAAGCAATTGATTTTAGCTAGATAAATAGGACAACATGATGCTGAATAATGTCATCGGTATTCAAGGTTGGGAGTTTATTTTCGATGATAAGAGAATATGATTTTTCATTAAAAAGGATGTGTGAATATTATATGAGTTTATAGTCTTTAATTTCTATTATAATGAAGACCTCATCACAGTGAAAATGAATCAAAATTACTTTTAAATGTCTTCAATGGTAATGGTCAGTGGTTTTTGATGTCCTTATAAGGTATGTTTCAACTTAAATACCTCAAAATATATTTTGAAATATATTTTTTTGAATTATTGCTATAAAGAAAAAGGATATAAAAGATAAAGATCCTGAGATTAAAATTATTTTTAGGTTTATTCAAATACCTATCACTCAACATGTGGGTGAGTTCGAAAATGTTTTATATCAATAAATTTAATTGGTTTATCTGTTTCTGATAGAGAAGAATGTCAATTTGGAATGATATATCATGATTTATAATTTTCATATTCATATTAAATCTATTAAACTATATCTGTTTGGAAGGATTTTGATGCTTGTATTTTTGGAAAGTTGGTTCTATCGGAATGAGGCCATGTCTATTCAATGACATGGGTTGACCAATATTAGTGTTAATATGTTGAAAATAAGTGGTTACTTTTGGAGTTTCTCTACCAATAAACATCTATAGGTTTTATATATATATATGATATCATAGTGGAACCTGTTTGAATTGGGGGGGTGAAATCATGAGCTATTTCCTTTGCTAGAATAGCAAAAGAACTAGTAATAATGTTCTTGTGAAAGACCCTTTGGATAATGTGACTCTCGCTAATAAGAGGAGAGTTTAAGTGGTCATATTAGAAGACATTCAATATGAAGATGTTTTTATAACAGAGGAATCTGTTTATGAAGGGGAATTTGTGGTGCATTAGGAAGTTATTCAATTACCTATAATTGAAACTATTTTACCTCAGGTTGTACCATTTTCTACAACCCATGAAGGCTTAGCTACTACCATCACAAGACTAGTCAGTATTAGTCAAGAGAGGACCATTTCTATTATTTTCGGTGTGGTTCCATTGTTCAATGTGTCTCCACCTATTGGAATGAACATAGAGTAATGTGAGAAATAATTTGGTTTGTTAAGAATGATATTATTAGTTTTGAATAAGAAGAAGAAATCATAGTAGAAGAAGCTGGTTCATTTGTAGATATAAGAAAAAATAATAAGGATTCAATTGATCCATATCATATTTTAGAGAATAATGTTATGGAGGAGAGTCCGTGAGTTGAATAAAATTAAAAAATTTGGTGAGAACATATAATTTAATTCTCCTTCATGTGATGAAGTTAATAGTAGTGGCATTGAGGTTCCTACTACCAATGTTGTAAATTTTTGATATATAATTTTATATCAGTTCTATGTGTTTTTGGATAACTATTTTGACTGAGTCTAGAGCTGAATTTTATATTCTTAAAGATAATTTAGTATCTAAGGATGTTTTTAATGTTGTTAAGAATGTGTTGGAATACTTTTATATGTATATCAAAACAATTACAACATCTCAATAGGGTCTAGTATCGAAAAAATATTTTTATAGTTTAAATATCATGATCCCATCTATTTTGGATTCCACATAAATATCCCTAGTGTTGGAACTATTTAGAATGGATCAACAGATTATGTTTCTATGAGAGCTAAGATGAAAGTAGTCTTAAGTGCACATGAAACCTTGAAATATAGTATTGCATCTATACTCTGCGAGTTTCTTTCTCTAGTTCTTCTATAATCTATCTAGAGAGATTTAGTTTATAAAATTTATAGTATACCTATCATTCCTTAAATAAATATCAAAGGTTTGGATCAGTGACTATTTTTTGGGTATTCTAGTTCATGATAATATTCTTTTGATCAAGGAGACATCAGTGAAGGCTCAAAATTATTTCATTTTCATTGTAATAGGCCATAGGAATATAGTCGATTAAATTTCAAATAAATTTTTTTATCTAGAGGATAATATTAAAGAGCCTCACCATTTGGTCCTCTCATCTCAATCATCTAACTCTTCCTTAGAAAAATAAGATGTTTTGCTAAACCATTTGAGAGGAATTCTATTAAGAATGGAAAAGAAGTCATTGTTTATACTTCCCAGGTTTTTCTAGTTGTCTTATTTATTAAGATGGATGTGTTGAAGTGGTTGATCGGTAATTTTTTCAGGAAGTTATATTTTTGTAGCTATATCAGTACCTTTGGCTAATATACATGGAAATGTTTTAATATAATTCTTGACATTTGTAGAAAATAAATTATGTTTCAGATAGACATGTGCATAGATTCACTTTTTTATTTTCATGGTAGATAATCACATAGACATGCAATTCTATATCTTCAACCTACTACCTTTGAGAGCTTGAAGTAAATCTTTGATCCTGATATAATTTATGCTAAGGAGAATCAGAAACCAGTTCTTTAATCATAAATAACTTCTCTTACTACCTATTAAATGTTTCCATTCAATCATGTGGATATATTTGATTTATCCAGAGCTCACGAAGAATCTGATGGACTATGGTGTAGTACCTTTAGAAAATTTCCTTATTACTAAGAAGGAATTAGAAGTATGTTTAGATCAAATGCCCTGTTGACTGATATATGTGGTGAAAATTTTTATTCTCCTTTACCCATATCATCTTTTCCACATGGTCATCCTTAATCCTTTAATAAAAAAACCTCTTAAATATCACCCCTCTAATGTTATTCCAAGATAGCTATTACTATTTTATGTGTTGTTTACTAGCTGATTTCAGCATAACATTATAATGCTTGAATGGTCATTTATTTTTATGTTTATTGATCATTATTTGAATGTGTTCCATTGATTCTGTTATATGTTTATCAATTTTATTATTTGGATGTTTATTTATCAAGTATATTCCAATATGTGTTCATTTCAATAATTAACACTCATATACTTTATACTTTCTAATATGTTATAGTGTACATGTTTCTCTATGATTTCACTATCCTTTTTTATTACATAAAAGGGGGAGTATCAGAGTGGTATTTATGAAATATTAATGGAAATACTTCTAGGATTATTTTCTTAAATAACTTATGAGATAACACAATATTTTCAAAAATGAATGTCTTGTATGATATTGTTGTTTATTTATTTTCTAGGTTTTTTGTCATTGAAAAAGATGAGATTGTTGGACTCACTAATGTTGTTCCAATATAACTCATCATTTCATATGTTTTAAGGCTAAAAAATCCTTATCTATTTTACTAATATATTTATCTTAAGTGTTTTAAGATCACATTTTATTCTTAAGTCATTTTAATTCCATGAGTTTTCATTATTAAATTTACATAAGGTATTTCTTTTTCCTGCCTATGACTTATCTTGCACACCAATGAATTATCTTACATGATGCCAAAACGTTACATTGTGATAAAGGATTTTATCTTCTGAAAGATCAACATAAAAAGTATTATCTTAATACATATGTAAATTATCTTGTAGGAATAAGACAATCTCAGAACTCTATGTTTTACAGATGGTAATAAAAGTCTTTAATCTTACTCAAATTGATTTATCTTATGGTGAATTGATATATCACTCTTAGAGAATGAATATCATTTCAATATTTTATTTACCATTGTCATAAATTTTGAAAATTCAACTCATGATTTTATGTTCACTAGAAAATAAGTTGTCAAAATGAGAAAATTTATATTTGGATAGAGTGTAATTTTACAAAAAAAAGGAAAAATTTGATGAATACAATTTATAAAAAAACCTTCCATATCTATTCATGCCTTATTTTTAAATAAAAGGAACACACTAATTATGTTTCTGTCACTTCATATATCGAAAATATTAATCATTCCATGTCACGACCCGTCCCCCGGGACCCATACCGTGACTACCCCATGCCCGCCTTCCATAGGCCAGGGGCTGGCGACTAGCACCAAGGCATAAATCCCAAAAAATGGGAAGGCATTGGCTTTATAACATGAAAAAGCACACAAAAAAATAAAAGAAGGAAGCAAAACACTAAGTAAAACTGAATAACAAAAGAGTCCTGAAAAGTAAAAGGGGTCGGAAATACAAGCCCAACTGTAAAGTACAAGTACAACTGAAAAAGAAAAAAATAGCAGAAATGTGAAAACCAGCTCCTAGATCATCCACCACAGATCCTAACTGAAGGGTAGGTATAGATAGCCTCCTCAGCACTCCACGTCAATCAGTCTCCATCATGTACTGACACATGGTATGGTCCACCACTGGGTATCATCCAATCCTAATACTTTTAACCTCATTCAGCACTGTCCATTGTCTGCATCCAACCCAACGTGGTGCTGGCATAGCCCATGACGGGGTGAGTATAACGATACTCAGTAGGTACCCCGAGACCCTCAAGGTCTCACAAAATCCAACAAGGATAAACCACAAGGTATGAAATCAACAGATAACCCTACTTAGGTATATCCCCACACACATACCTAAGTTATCAAATAATCCATCTCAATTATGAGGAAAACACAAGGTTACTGACTCAGCTCACACAAGTATACAAATTTTGTAGATAGTTAGTGATGATTATATGTAATCACAAAATCATCTATTCTTTCGAACCCACACATGATCTAGGAACAATCTTTAGTGTTGTCGAACCCTCACAGGAACCAAGAATAGTGGCCAGAACTATCGAACCCACACAAGATCTAGGAAGAGTAGTCAGAGCTATTGAACCCACATAGGATCTAGGAATAGTGGCTAGAACTTTAAAACCCACACAGGATCTATGAATAGTAGATAGAGCTGTCGAACTCATACATGATCTAGGAACAGTCGTCAGAGAGCAGCCAGCCACAGGGTTTCCACACGAAGCACGCCTGATTCTTGGAGGGTGATCTCCTCAAGCAATGTTTCGATATATTAGCTGCCATTAATTTCATTGAAGAAGTATCCCAATGTTCTGCCATGTCATTGGCTATTCATTGCAACAGACGACGCGTCAATCGGAAGTCCAGAGTGTGAGTTATTAGACTTTTAGTCCCAGGGGCCCAGTTGGAATTTTGCTCTATCCAACCAGATCGGTCCTGAGCTATACCTTGAACTCCAGTGGGGTATACAGAAAGGGACCATCGTGATCCAATAATACCAGTGCCACTGACGGTTCGTCAAATAGTCGTCCGGTTCCAATGATATGGCCAAAGAAAGTAAATCATCGGAATTGGGCCCGGGTCCGGTCCGATCCGGTCAGATCGACCGGATCCGACCAAGTCTGGGCTGCCCCGGTCTTGGATGACCTGGCCAGACATGTTGGGTTTGGCCTGACCCATTGGGCTGGCCATCCTGTTATGTTCGGCCCGACCTGATGGGCCCAACCCAGCAGGCCGCGTGGGTTGGTTCGACCTGGGCTTGGGGCTGGTTCGTCCAGGAGCACCGCGAGGGAATGGCCTGGCGCGGCTCCACTCGGAGGACCTGACCGGGGATGGTTTATCCATGGCGCTACAAGTGGGGCCGCGGGCCGGCTTGAGAGGCCGACACGGCCAGGAAACCGGTTCAGCTGGAAGGCCGATGCGTCTTGGCGATTCGGGAGCCGGGAGGAGGCTCGGGAGGCCGGGGGTCTCCCAGGAGGCTAGTAGGCAGGTCGGCGGGCAGGCGGGTGGCTTCCAGGTAGGCTGTGAGTTAGCTGGGCAGGGTGCCAGGCTGGTTTGGTCAGGGCACACAGAAGGCACGGGCGGCATGGAGGCTGGGAGGTCGGGCCGACGCGGTTCGGCGCGGCTCGGGCCGGTGCGGCCAGGGTGGCTTGGCCGGAGGGCCTCGGTTTGGCCCAGAGCATCGGGGTGCCGTAGGGGCAGTGTGATTCCCGGAGGCATTGGGTAGAGAGTCCCTTGTTTTTGCCACCTTTGTTGTCCCTTCGCCTCATCACCATGCTGAAAATCATCAAAAACAAGAACGACGGAGGGGTTGGGCCATGTTGGTTTGGCCCTCACCCTCCACATTTAGTGTGGTAACAATTGGATCTTCAAGAAGTATGATGAAAAAAAATTATTTTACAATCTCTGCATCAATTCCTTTCCAACCGAATATGAGAATAATAAAAGGGAGACTACACAAATAATCAACCTACCTTTGATTGTCGTTCATCATCGATGAAGTCTTGGGAAGAAGAAGAATTCATCGTTTATCGCTTTCACCGAAAAATTCCAATCCCAATCTATGTCGGCTCATTGATGATGATGCGGAGGGTAGGTGGGTTGAAGATTTCCTACGTCGGTTGAAGCTCTGAGGAATAATTAAAAGGATGTTGACGTTCTTCATTCTTCATTCTTCGTTGGGAGATGGGGTTCTTCATTGGAGAGCTGCAATTCTCCCAAACTCTCCTCTCAAATATCCCAACAAAAAGGACAATGAAAACCAAAATAATAATAAAGTGAGTTAATCTATTCTTTAATTTGTTGGAAAAAAATCATATGGTAAATTAATAACATGGCTCCCCTTATTAATTCATTAGTGTTGGCACAAATTAATTAGGGCAGTTGACACCGATTAACTAAAGGGGAGGTGGAACCATAAATGGTAGAGGAGGTCAATAAGCTCCCCCTCATTAATGAGGGGAGTTGAGATATCAAGAGGCTCTCCCTCATTAATGAGTGAGATTTGAGAGCTTTTCCTGTACTCCCATTAATACGGGGTTTAGCCCCATGTGGTCCCCAATCGTTACCTTCGTGGGAGGTTAGGTTCGGGTGGGCCCCACCACCATAAACTATCATGGGAGGTTAAGGTGTGGTGGTCCCACCTCCAACATCCGTGAGGATATTTTAACAATACAAAACAAGAAAATGGAAGCTCTAACAAAAATAATGTTCATCTCACTTTATTTTATTATATTCCATGAAAACCCAAAAACTAACTTTTATTCTCGACTCACTACCGTCGAAGTGAAAGTCTCCTTAAGAGAATACCGGTTCTGTGACTTCTATGGTGCCCTCAGATTTCGATTCCAAGTATCAGTTCAAGATTTATAATAACTTTCTTGTACGTTTATTGATCATACCTAAAAAAACATCAGAAATTGATTTCGGGAACACCGGTCGTCAGAATCATGTGCCATCAATTTTTACGGACTCGTAAAATTCCCATGTATTTAAGAAAAAAAATATTTCATTGAATTTCTTGGTCATTAAATTCTCCCCATCTCAGGGCTTTATGTCCCTGTATGCTATAAATCGTACAATGGGAACAAGTGGGGGTACTAAGCATGCATCTGAGCCTCCCCCTACTATGTGCTCTCATGGAGGTTCCCTTGCTACCAGCAAACGTGCACAAGAGGTATTAACTATCCACATAGGACCCAATCCTGTCAAGCCTCAATATCAACTAGAACCTCCGTAAAATTCATCCCATCCTCGACGTCCAGCTCTCCATGGTCGATGATGTGAGAAGGGTCGTGCCCTTATCTCCATAGATGAGATACGTGGAAGACATCGTGCACCCAGTGTAGCTGAGGTGGAACAGATAAGCAGTGAGCCACCTCAGCAACCTTGATGAGGACCTAGAAATGTTCGATGAACCATAGAGATAACTTTCCACCTCAGCCAAATCTTCATAGACATCGTTGGGCTGAGACCTGTAGAAAGACGTGGTCGCCATCCTCGGTCACCAGAGGTATTCGTCTCTTGTCAGCATATGACTTATGTCAGCTCTGTATAGTCCTCATATGCTCCTGGATAATCTGCACCTTCTTCGTGGAAGCTCATATGTTCTTTGGTCCCACTAGTGCTGGCTCCCCAGGGTCAGTCCTGCATAAGGGTGATCTGCAAGGTCTCCCATATAATTCCTTAAAATGTTCCATCCCTATAGTTAAGTGATAGCTCTTGTTTTATGAAAACTCCACCAATGGTAAGTGATCATACCTGCTACGACTGAAGTCGAGGACACAAGCACGCAATATGTTCTCGAGGGTCTGAATGGTCCGCTCAGTCTGACCATCCGTATGAGGATGGAAGGTGGCGCTCAGAAAAAACTGCATACCGAAAGCTTCCTGAATCCCCTTCCGTAGTCAGGATGTAAAGAATGCTTCACGATCGGATCCAATCGTGGATGGTACTCCATGTAGCCGCACAGTCTTATTCACATAGAGGCACCCTAAGCTCACTACTGAGCCCTTCACTCTAATCGGTACGAAGTGGACCGACTTGGTGAGTTGGTCAATGATCACCCAAATCGAGTCGTGAAACCTGGATGTACGTAGAATTCCTATCACTAAGTCCATGGATATCCCATCCCTCTTCCTCTCCGGGGCCTCTAAAGGTTGAACCAAGTCTTCTGGTACCTGGTGCTCCGCCTTCACTTTCTCAAGAATGAGGCATCGAGAGAAAAACTCTGCTACTCCCTTCTTCATACCTGGAAACCAGTGCTATTGTCGTAGGACTAGGAACATCTTTTCCACTCCTGGATGTACCGCTAGAGGGGACGTGTGGAACTCCCTCAACAAATCCCCCTAAAGTGAAACTAGTACCATGGTACGTCCTATGAAGAGGATGACATGCTTCCCACCTTCAGAAAATCCATCAGGTGCATGCCCTATGGATATCTGAGAACGTCGGGTCTCACAGTCAGCGTCTGCACGCTGCGCCTCCCCGAATCGCTGAAGGAGAAGGGATGTGACTGTAAGAGATTGAAGGAAGGCTGCTCCATCTCTATACACAAAGGATATCCATAAAGCATCCATCTATTCTCTCACCTCAACTAGCAGCTGTATACAAGACCTTGTGCTGATTGAAACTGCAACAACATTCCCCTTCCCAAGAGTATAGACTATCTCGAAGTCATAGCTTTGGTGGAAGTCAATCCAACATCACTATCTCATGTTCATGTCCATCTAAGAGAAAATATAACTGATAATCTCGTGGGAAGAGTAGACTTTGAAATGCTTGACCATCAGATAATGTCGCCACATCTTCTAGGTGAAGACCTCTACTGCTAAATCGAGGTCATGGGTAGCGTAGTTATGCTCATGTTGTCTCAACTGCCTATAACCATATGTGATCACTGCTCACTCTTGCATCAGGACACACCCGAGTCTGGTCCCTGATGCGTCGTAGTAGAATACATATCCTATGCCTTTCTCTAGAAGCCTCAAGTTGGGGACACTAGTTAGCCTTAGCCTTAGCTCTTGAAAGCACTGTTGGCATCTATCCGACCACACAAAGGGTTTCCCATTCTTCATCAAGGATGATAGTGCTGCTGAAACTCTGGAGAAGTCTGTAACGAACCTCCGGTAGTAACCAGCCAAACCTAGGAAACTTCGTACCTCGTTCACACTCCTGGGTGGATCCCAATAAAGTACTGCCTCAATCTTCACTGGATCCACTGCAACTCCAGCCTCTGAGTTGATGTTCCCAAAAAGTGATCATCTTAAATCAAAAACTGGCACTTCGAGAGCTTACCATAAAGCTGGTACTCTCGGAGTGTGTCCAGTACTACCCGCAATTGGTAGGCATGCTCCACCTCAGTAGTCGAGTAGATCAGTATTTCATCGATGAAGACTATGACAAAGAGATTGAGGTATGGATGGAAAATCATGTTCATGAGTCCTATGAACACTGTTGGAGCGTTGCTTATTCCAAATGGAATAACCAAGAACTCGTAGTCATTATACAGATTTTTGAAGGTCGTCTTCTGCACATCCTCGTCTCGAACTCTGAGCTCGTGAGATCCTGATCTGAGGACTATCTTTGAGAACCACCGTGCTCCCTTCTACTGATCAAAGAGGTCATCAATCCTTGGGAGTGGGTAATTGTTCTTCATGATCACCTGGTTCAGGTGAATGTATTTGACACAAAGCCTCAAGCTCACATCCACCTTCTTGGAGAACAGAATCGGGGCTGCCCAAGGAGAAACACTATGCTAGATGAATCCCTTCTCCTGTATGTCCTCTAGTTGTACCTACAGCTCATGGAGCTCAGTGGGATCTATCTGATATGCTGGTGTAGATATCAGTGTCATCCCAGGGTACAGGTCAATGTAAACGTCCACCTCTCTACAAGGAGGTAGACCTGGGACATCATCAGGGAAAACATCCACGTACTAGTACACCACTACAGGATAGTTTGGACTCTCCACATATTCTACTCTAAGGGTAAGGTAGGCCAACTGATGAGTGATCGGATGCACCCTCCTCCAAGTAAGTCCATAATGTGCTGCATGAGATCTTTTCTCACCGGTGAAGGTAAACATGGTCCCATCTGTGTGAACACACCGCACTATGCACCTAATACAGTCGATATGAGCATAGACTATAGATAACCAGTCCATACCCAAGATCATGTCGTAAGGCCTCGATTCTTCTACGAGGAGATCCCAGCCGAAGCTCTCGCCTCCTAGAGTAAGCTCATACTGCTATCAATAGTGCATAATCACCGAGTCTCCTCTTGTAGGAGTCTCTAGCCGCAAGGATCAAGCCAACGACTCCATCAGAATCTCTGAGATCCAAATGTGGGTAATGGTAATGAAATAGTGACTGGAACATGTGTCTATAAAAACTACAGTTATGGTAGAGTAGACACAGACAATACCTTGAATCATCTCCAGAGCACCATGATCATAAGCCTCAGCAGCCTGGATTTGAGCTCTCCCATGTCCACCTACTCCCTGTGGTTGGGGTGGACCTCTTGGTGGTGCTGGTGGTAACACCTCTTAAAGTAGTCCACCACTATCTGCATTACGACATCCTCTTCCACTTCCGCCTGCGCCCTGCAGATTGCCTTGATCAAACCTCTTCCTCTGCCTAGGATGTCCCTCAACTATCTGTTGATCATTCGAACAACATGTTGAATAGTCAGGATCCATGTGACCCTGCCCACCACATGTGAAACACTTCTTGTTCCATTAATGATTGGCTCTGTCTTGTGTTCCTCTCACAACCGAACCTATGTCATGAGGTCATCCACCAGATGGTCGGGTCCGCTTAGACCTCTGCGATATCTGTCTACTTCCTGCTGCAAAATACTTCGCTATGTGACGCCTGGTGGTCGGTCTCACTACTGGTGACTGCTCAGCAAGGTAACTCTCCACTAAGAGGGCTCGCTCCAACACCCCTACCTACGCCGGGATGAAGAGGGAGATCATTGAAGCCCTGATCTCTCGCCTGAGCCCCTGATCGAAGGTCTGGGCCCTAAAGAATGAGTCTCGTACCATATCTGTGGAGTAGAGCGAGAGGTTAGTGAACCTCACTGAGTACTGTGCCACCTTCATGCTACCCTTCTGTAGATGATGTAGCTCCTGAATCCGCACTGCTCGTAGGGTGGCTGGGAAAAACACTGCCCTGAAACAAGCTATCGATGTCTGACCATAGATGTGTCACCTCGTCATGCACCTGGAGCATCAGAATCCACCATTTTCCGGCTGCTACATGAAGGAGTCTCGAAGAAAGGATCACAATACGGTTAGCTAGTATCTCTACCAGTCTAAAGACTCTCACCACAGCCTCCAGCCAATCCTCATCTGTCTACGGGTTCGTCTCACCCCTAAACGTGGGGTGGCCTCTGGTGTTGGAACTTGTAAAATGTGATCAATGTGCGTTCAATCTATACTGTTGGGGTTGGTGGCATCGGTGGCCCAATGGGGAGTGGTACCGCTGGTGCCTCCATTGGAAAATGGCCCTGCACTGAGGCCTCATCACTCAGTGGACTATCCACACGTACAACTCTCAGAACCCCAGCTGGCTGTCTTCATGGAGGTATCCTGAAAAGAAACAAGTGCGCCATAGTCATTAAGTTATACCTAGTGAGATGACTCAAGATATTACAACGCAAACTCTTGAAAACAAACATGCAATCAATGTTTTCATGAACTAAGTCGGAAATCAGAAGTCATGGTACTTGTGTACGGATACATCAGCCATCACACCAACACTATGCTCCCTAAAATGAAAACCACACTCAATACCCTTAACACAATTGCTTCATAGAAAAGATCATAGTCTTATGTTTTGAGGTAGAACTGACTCCTCTGATACCAATTTGTCATGACCCATCCCCCATGGCCCATACCATGACTACCCCAAGCCTGCCTTCTATAGGCCAGGGGCAAGCAACTAGCACCAAGGAATTAATAAATAAAACATGGAAGGAATTTCCGTTATAACCTGAAAACTCACAAACCAAAGTAAAAGATAGAAGAAAAACACTAGAAAAAACTGGATAACAAAAAGGGAGCTGAAAATTAAAAGGGGCTGAAAATACAAGCCCAACTGTAAAGTACAATTACAAATGAAAAAGGAAAAAACAGCTGAAAGGTGAAGAGAAGCTCATGGATCGTCCACCACTTATCCTACCTGAAGGGTAGGAACATTTAGCCTCCTCATCACTCCACATCTATCAGTCTCCTCCGTGTACTGATATGTCGTATGGTCTACCTCCGGGAATTATTTAGTCTTGATACTCTCAGCCTCAGTCAGTGTTGTACGTTGTTTGCATCCAACACAATGAGATGCAGGCATAGCCCATGTAGGGGTGAGTATAACGATACTCAGTAGGGACTGGAGACCCTCAAGGTATCATAAAATCAAATAAGGATAAACTACAATGTATGAAATCAGCAGATAACCTCACTTAGGTATATTCCCACACATATACCTATGTTATCAAGAAATCCGTCTCAATCATGAGGAAAAAAAAGTTACTGACTCAGCTCACATAGGTATACAATTTTTGTAGAGAGTTAGTGATTATTATATGTAATCAAAAAATCATCTATTTTGTCAAACCCACAATGAATCCATGAATAGAAATCAGAACTTTCAAACCCATACAGGATCCAGGAATAGTTGCCAGTGCTGTCGATCCCACACAGGATCCAGGAAGAGTGGAAAGAACTGTCGAACCCACACATGATCCAGGAACAGTAGTCAGAGCTGTCAAACCCACACAGGATCTAGGAAAAAAGGCCAGAACTATTGAACCCCCACAGGATATAAGAACAATAGTCAGTGCTGTCGAACCCACATAGGATCCAGGAACAGCCATCAGAGAGAAAGCATCCACATGGTTTCCACACAAAGCATTCTTGATTACAGGAGGGTCCGATACTCAAGCCATGTGTCGATATTTCAACTGCCATGAAGTTCCACGAAGAAGTATCCCAATGTTCTACCATATCATAGGGGTCTCATGGAAACAGACGATGCATCAATCAGATGCTCGGACTGTGATTTATTAGCCTTTTAATCCCGAGGTCCCGGATGGATTCCTGCTCGATCAAACCTGACCGTATCTCGACTATACCCTAAACACTGGTGGGGTATACTCAGAGGGACCCCCGTTCTCCTTGAATACCAGCATCATTGATGGTTTGTCAAATGGTTGTCTGGTTCCAAAGATATGGCCATTGAATGTAAAGGGTCTATATTGGGCCCAGGTCCAGTCCGACCCGGTTCAACCTAGTCTAGGCCGACCCTATCGGGGTCAACCCTATCAGACGTGTGGGGTCTGGCCCGACCCATTGGGTGGGCCAACCTATTAGGTTTGGCCTGACCTGTTGGGTCCAACCCAGCAGGCTGTGTGGGCGGTTTATCCAGGGCTCGGGGCCGGTTTGGCCCAAATCACCACAAGGGCGTGGCCGAGGCTGGTTCGGCCAGGGCACCACGAGGGGGGTCGCGGGCCATCTTGGAAGTCCGATGTGGCCAGATCACCAGTTTGGCTGGGAGACCGACACAACGTGGCAGTTCAAAATCTGGGAGATGACTCATGAGGTGGCTGGGCAGGCCGGCGGGAGGTCTGGTGGTGGACTGGAGGTGACCGGTCCGGGCCCCAGGCGGGCCAGCGGGTTCGACCGGGGCGCACGGGAGGCGCGCGCGGTCGAGAGGCTGGGAGGTCGGGAAGTCAGGCCGAAGTGGTTCGGTGTGGCTCAGGAGAATATGGGACGACGGTGTCCAGCCAGGGTGGCTTGGTCGATTTGGCCGACGAACGACACGACCAGAGCAGCTCAGCTGGAGGGCCGCGGTTCGGCCTGGATCACCGGGGTACCATGGGGGCGACATGGTTCCCAAAGGCAGTGGGAGGCACGGACTTTGTGGTCGCCACCTTTGTTGTTCTGTCGCCTCATTGCCATTCCGAAAAACATCATAAAAAAGAACTAGAGAGGGGTCGGACCATGTTGGTTTGACCCTCACCCTCTGCGTTTAGGGTTTTCACAATTGGCTCATCAAGAAGTATGATGAACAAAAATAATTTTACAATCTCTGCATTGATTCCATTCCAACCGAAGATGAGAATAAGAAAAGTGATACTACACAAATAAACCCCCTACCTTTGATTGTCGGTCTTTGTTGATGAAATCGCAGGAAGAAGAAGGAGTCGTCATTCGTTGCATCCACCACACACTTCCAATCCTAAGCTGTGTCGGCTCGTTAATGACGTTGTGGAGGGTAGGTCAGTTGAAGACATCCCACATCAGTTGAAGCTCTAGAGAAGAATTCTAAGGAGGTCGGCATTCTTCGTTATTCCTTTTTCATTGGGAGATGGGGTTCTTTGATGGATAACTCTAATTCTCCCATGCAGTCCTCTCAAAGCTCCCACCAAAAAGAACAATGCCACCAAAAATAATAATAGATTGAGTTAAACAATTATATAAATTTTTGGAAAAAATTCAAATTGTAAATTAATAAATTCGCTCCCCTAATTAATTCATGAGTGTTGGTACACGTTAATTAGGGGAGTTGGCACCTATTAATTAAAGGGGAGCTAGCACCATAAATGGTAGAGGAGGCCAAACAGCTTCCCCTCATTAATGAGGGGATTTGAGAGATCAAAAGGATCTCCCTCATTAATTAGGGATAGTTGAGAGGTTTTTCCCTCCTCCCATTAATAGGGTGTTTAGCCTTGTGTGGTCCCCACATCATAACCTCCGTGGGAGGTTAGGTTCAGGTGGGCCCCACCACCATAACCTCTCATGGTAGGTTACACTGTGGTGGTCCAACCTCCAACTTCCATGAGGATGTTTTAACCACAAAACACCCACATGGAATCTCAAACAAAAATAATGTGAAGCTCAAATTATTTTATTATTTTATATGAAATCCCAAAAACTAACTTTTATTCTCGACCCACTGCTGTCGAAGTGAAAGTCTCCTTAAGAGAATACCAGTGTTGCGAGTTCAACGGTGCCTTCTGATTTCAATTACAAGCACCAATTCAAATGTTATATCAACTCACCTGTACATTTGTTGAACAAACCCTAACAAAACATTAGAAATTGATTCCAGGCACACCATGCCTCAGAATCATGCGCCTTCAATTTTCACGGACTTGTAAAATTACAATGTATTTATGAAAAAAACATTCACATAATTTTTGGGTCTTTACAATCAACCATTTTTATTTAAAAGAGTTCATAATTCAAATTAAAAATATGATATATAAAAGAAAAATTTCATAGTTTCATGAACAAGAAGGTGATACATAGATATAAATGGATATATATAATGATATAAAAAAATAGATACAGAATATAGATATTACACATATTTTTTCATGATCATTTCTTGACCATCTATGTTTTTGTCCATTCAAGATTACCCATTTCAATTATAGAATCTCCAGAGCTGATGTCTGAAGATATTTATCTTCTCTGGATTGATCTTATTCATCGGTTAGTTTTTGATTTAAAATGTGTGTTGAAATTGCATCAATATTTATTTTCATCTTTGAATCTGTCTTAAATCATTATGATTGAGTGTGATAAGATCTTGTCTAGGTCTTGTAAAGGTACATCATGGTCGAAAGCTCTTGTATATTCTGTAACAACCACTTTCACTCAATTGGGAAGCCCTGAGGAAAGGGGATTGTATAGTAAAAATCACTAAACTCATGTAGTAGTGTGTTAGTGGAGTGGACTAAGGTAACTGTGTACCCCAAACCACTATAATTCTCTATGTTCTACCTTTCTCATAGAATTTGTCATTTTATTTCTAATATTTGATTAAATAATATAAAAATTGTTAAACGTCATGAACCATCCTGTATTCTCTGGTACATGAGTACCTGGACCGATCTTGACATTGTCTGAAGGAAATTCCCAATCACCATGGGTTAACGACTAGCACCTAGCATCAGAAAAATTAATAGGAATGAAAGATAAAACAAAACACAATCAATATTATAAACACTTCTCAAGGAGAGAGGTATCACAAGTAGATAGATAAATAAATATCCAAAATGATACATCATTAAAGACATAACATATAATAGGAAAAAGTCTTGGAAAAACCCATGTAATATGTGGGTCACATCTCCAATAGTTTCCTCCATCACTTGAATGTTCCAATATAAAGCACACCTTCCACTTATAAGTGGCACTTTCCTTTTACTTAAACCTTGAAAATCATAATCTTCAAATGTCGAAGGCATTGGTAGGGTTTTAGCAAACAACCTTATAGGATACCAGCAAATGACTCCAAAAGCAATACTATAACAATAAATGAATTATGATGTCAATTTAAATAAAAAAGTAATGGAAATTCATTAACATATTTTAAAAAAATTGAATTCAAATCAAAATGATGGAAGATATATGAAAATAGGTGTAAATGAACCTTTTGTATAAGTAATTTATATAAAAAATCTGGCATGAATAATATATCTCTATAATCAATGTTATGTATATTAAATAAAACATAAACATTGTACCATGGTCATATGATCTGTTGTACTTTATTTTCTAGATTAAGGATCCCCACACTACATAATCAGTATCACTAGTCAATGTGTTCCCACATCCCTCAACTCATGCCATCAGAATTCAACTACCCATTGGAGGAAATCATTCCAAACAATGTTTATATCTGTGTTGTGATCATCAATCAATTACCATGGGTTTAGACCCTAGTGTACTTTTCTTAGTAACCTATTAACTACTTAGTCTCTCATATGCATCAATCAATCAATATATACCATCATTATCAGTTCAAATTTACAAAAAACAAATTTTGAACATTTTCATTTCAATTCCAAAAACAAAATCATAGGTTTTCATCATTTAATTCCTTTGCAAAATAATATTTCTTTATTATCTTTTTTCTCATGAGTCAACATCAAAATCATTTCATCAAATCATCTTTTTATCCATTCCATTATTTTTTCTCAAAGTTCACCCAAAAATTTCAATTCCATTGAAATTGTGGGTTTCTCACAATTTGTATGTACCTTTAAATCAAACATCATATCATATAAAATCCTGATTTTTAAATCAATTAAAAATGAATTTCAAATCAATTAAGAAATTCAGGGTTTTAAATGTTGTGTAAATTCTTATGGAACCACCTACCTTAAATAAAATTATCAAATTAACACGCACAATGGGAAATTCCAATGATGAATTAAGGTTAATGAGATCAAGGAATTAAACCTAGAACAAAGATCAAAAAATCAAATATCTTATCTATCTACAAAACGATGATTCACAACTCTCAAAAGTGAGAGAAATATGGGATAAATAAAAATAAAATTTAGGGATAAATCACATATCATATAGGTATTGAATCTTCCACCAACACTTCAATTAATATGATAAGGGGTTGGATGAGCCAAACATTTCTCTAGAGAGCCTATAAAAGACAAGGAATTTTATTAGGGTCTAATGGGGGTGATTTGATGTTAAAATGTTGGTCCATGTATTTTCAATTAAAATTTCATGAGATTAAAAACCCATGTTCATGGTTTCTTGGTTGGGAAACACAGTTAGTAGTAATCATGTGCCTAACTATACTCCCTCTCTAGGATTTTTAAAGGGTTCACAGTATGGTTGCATGGTTAAACAAACTATGCACCAATCATACAAAAATCCACTATCCAAGGACACATGGTTTAGAGGAGGTATTTGAATAGTTTGTACTAACCATGCACCCACATCATGTGGACCAACATATGTTGCACATTTTCTTATGCCAAACCGCACACCTTTCGGTAACAATGTTTCAACCGTGAACATCCCCCAAAACCTTTAAAATATTTCAAAAACCACCAAAAACAACCCAAGACAAGACCCACCCAATGTACAATTTAAAAAATGTTGTAAAATTTCAAGGAACCAAGTAATAAGATGTTATAACCTCCCCATAATAAACACATTTTTTCCTCATAAATTATACCAAGAATATACCATATCAAAAAGATGAGGCCACTTCTATCTCATTAGTACCTCAAACACCCAAGTCTCATGTGAATCAAAACCATTATACCTTAACTCATGTACCAATGATATAATAATCCCATGAAGAACCTTGATCTCAGAATCAAAAATCCTAACTAGATTCTCACTCATATATAAATCGAGTTCAAAATCATGGTTATTTCAACTCAAAACACGGGAAAAGTAAAAAAGATACCTTATGAGCTATAATACATGAAAAATGTTGTGGATAGAAGTCAGATTATATTGAAGTTCTAAATGGTAAGCCACTCTACCAACATACTCAACAATCTCAAAAGGACCCACAAATCTCATTTTATGTTTCCCTTACTTTCCAAGCCATTGGTGTCCCAATCGAGGTGAAAATATCATGAATAATCGGTCAATAACTAAAAAATATGAAGTTATATGTCATAAATCAACATAAGATTTATACCAACTCTATTACATTATCCTTCTTTGACAAATCAACTAAATCTGCATCATCATCTCTTGGACCAAGCATGGTCCAACCAAAGAAGTTTCACCAATCACTGACCAATAAAAAAAATCTACAAGGCCTCAAAAGGATTCATTCTAATTACTAACTAGTATCTTTTGTTATAATAAAACTGACACAGTCCCAAATAGTCATCCAAAGCTCCACCATAGTCAATGATGAAAGTACATATCTTGTATAATGACCCTAACCTTTTACACATATTAATACATGGTTTTAAGCATAATTATCCTTCAAATAAAAACCATGGATCATAAATTCTAGTGTATTTGGAAGATTAGGTACAAAAAAATGAAAACATGGAACCAAAATAAAAACATATTTAATTTAATATTTATAATTAGATCCTAACTTTCTTTTACCCTTTAGAAGTACATAGGATAACCTGGGGAATACAAGAATAAAGGGATGACCTAGAAAGCCCAGTAAGGGAATAATAATATGAATAAATCATAGATAATGGGTTAGAATGCATAAAATGATGAAATAAAATGACATGAATAAACATATGGAAACATAACATATAGAATATATGAGACCAATAAATCATATAAACGTGGAAACAATATACAACATGATATTATCATGAGTAAATGTTAACCGCCAAGACCCCATAACATGGAGGAGCATGTGTCAAGTATAACCACCAATACCATTTCACATAGAGGATAATGAGTCATGTATAACCACTAAGACCATTACACATGGAAGAGCATGAGTTAAGGATATCCACCAAGACCATTGCATATAGAGGATCATGAGTCATGGCTAACCACAAGGACCATTGCACATGACATCTCATGAGTCTAAAAATTACCCAATGAATTGAAGAAACATCATGGGGAACCTATCATAAAATTTTCATGAATATGTGTGTCATATGATTAATCAATCATATGTTATAAATATAAGGGTTACCCATGAAAAGAAATGAGTATCATAATTGTGTCATAAAACATATAAAATTGGTGTATCATAAAGATGTCAATAAAATAATGGATTAAAATAATAAATGTACATTAACAAGGTAAAATATGAATAGATCATGATAAATTATTTCTAATTGAATTGAAAACATGTTAAATGGTTGTTTAATAAACTTTAGAAATGAGCCACTTTAGTGCGGTTGAAGGGAAAATTTCAAAGATTCTTTAAAATGGAAAGGCATAATTGTTTGTATAAAACTAGAAATTAATCAAGATAGTTTTTCAAGATACGATGAGTAATTTTTTAAAAATATATGTGGATTAAAATATAATATGGAGTGCACATAAAATGGGTGAGAAATCATGAAGTTCCCTTTAATTGGGCTTGCTTATCGCGGTGAATTGCGAAGAGAACCTTTTTAAAACATGTATTTCTACATTAAAGAAGGATTAAATAACATTGATACATGATTTTGGAAAATATAAATATAATATATAAGAGTTATACAAAAATTTAGAAGAATTACATTGGGGTTAAGAGAGAGAAAATGTAACCTGAATGAAAAATGGAGGTTCAGAAAGAATCTCTTACATTATGTATGAAATTGTTCTAAACATGATATTAATATACTAAAAATTAAAATTAAATCTATTAATTAATTAATTAATAAAATTTTATAAATGTATTTGATTTATTATAATTTTATTATGTTCATTTAGGTCCTTTTGATGTGTTATAATATTCAATTTCATCGTTTGGGAGTGTTTGTTTCCTTGGTTTTCATTATTGGTTCACTTATATGCATGTATGAAAGATCATGTAAAATTAGAATATTTATCCAGAATTGAAATTATATGTTATTAATAAAATTAAATAATATTACATGGTCTAAAATATGGTTTTATTTCTATATGTGAGAATAATTCATTAGATAAAATGATAATGATAACTATTTAGATTATTTTTGCGTTTTTTTGATCATCATGAACTAGATTCTTTATTAATTAATATTAAATAAGTTGCAATAAATATATTATAATATATTTTAACAATAAAAATGGTTTTATTACCAGATTAGAATGTGATAATGGAAATTGAAAACTCGTCGGCCTTGAATGCGATTAATAAACACAACACGAATGATGTTTTCATTTTTAGAATAAAAAGGGAGGGGAAATGTATGATGATAGTTTATTAATTTAACATAATAAAATTATAGTATAGAAAATATACTTGAGTTATCATGTCTCTTGGATTAGGGTAGGTGAGGAGAGGAAAATAAAATAAATGAAATTGAAAATAAATTAAAAGAAAAAGAATGAGGTTTTACATCTTGAATTATTCTCTATGAGAACCTCATTGAAGAACTTGAGTTTGGTCTTCTATGGAGATAAAAGTCTCTAGGAAATGGGGTAGAGACTTAGGAAGAGTATTGGGTATAATTCGGAAAACCTTCATGTCTTTTGTGGAGTGAGGAGAAGAGGTGGTGAAGGGTGGTATTTATAGTGGAGGAGAGGGGTGTTTTTTGATTATTTTATTCATTTTTTTATTATTTTGGATCAAGAATATAAATAGTGTTCTTTCTTGTGACTAAATAAAATAAATAGTGCATCTTAGTTGTAACCATATGTGCTTACATCATCCATACATCATCCATTAATCAATAATTCATGTATTTAGATTATATTGTATATTATCGTATTTCACTATTCACAAAATGTCAAATATTTTAGAAACTTTTTTTTACCCTAACCATTTTTCAATTTGTATAATTTAAAAATAAACTATATTTTATGAGAATAATTTTCTAAATATGAGAAATTTAATTTTTAATAAAAAAAATCATTTACTAAAAATTAAAAATTTTAAAATTATAACTGATTTTATAACACTTTGATAAATAGATTATGGTCTCATAAATTTATATTATAATCATAAGAAAACAAAATATTAATTTATGAATCTATTTTATGAAAATATTTTTTCTTTTAAATCATTATATTAATTATAAAATTATAATTAAATATTTATGATTACAAAAATACAATCAATTATTTAATCATTTTTAAAACATATATATACTTATACCATGATATAAATATATCCTATTTTCATTTATAAGATTCCAAAATTTAATTTATACTTTCATATGTGAGGTTACTATTCTATTGGCTTAGTTATTATTCTTTATAGTCACATTATTATTCCAATGGTCAAGTTACTATTATATTCTTTTAGGTTCCTTAATTTCTAAAAAAGATTCTTATTTCATTCATTCTTCATTTATAAACTTTTTTTTGGTGTTATCTAAGTGATTTTATGTGATTTATACAATATGAAATAATTATAAGAAGGATAATTTCATTAAATGAATTCTGGTTTGTTACATTCTTTCCCCCTTATGAAATTTGTCCCTCAAAATTTCTTTTTAAAAACTAAGGAGAAAATAGTTGATGGTACTTCTCATTAATTGATTCCTTCAATTACCATGTTTCTTATTCGTACTTATTCCACTATAGTACATTGACCGTGTGTGTAGTCATGTTGGGTAAAATGTTATCTCTATGATCCAATATCTTCACCATATTCTCCTCATAAGAGAGATCATTTTCCAATTGTACCACCTCTGAATTCAGTACATGTGAAGTATTTGTTATGTACTTCCCCATGAGGGATATATGGAATACATCATTTAATTTAGACATGGTTGGTGGAATTTCTAATTGATAGGATATAGCTCCAGCATGATCAAGAATCTCAATGAAGACAATATACCTGGTACATAGCTTTATTTTCATTCCAAATCTAATGATCATCTTTCATAGAGATATTCGAAGGAATACCATGTCTCCAAATTTAAAATCCAGGTCTTGTCAGCAATTGTATACATAGATCTTCTGTCTACTTTGGGATTTATAAATATGTTGATGAATGGTTTTCACTCTTTCTACCATTTCATCGACAATTTTAGGTCCTAGTAGCTTATGTTCACCGACTTCATCCCAGTATGTCAATGTTTTGCATCTTTTCCCATAAAGGGCTTCATATGGATACATTTGGATGGTCGAGTGGAAACTATTATTGTATGAGAACTATACTGAAGGTATATGTTGGTACCATCCCTTGTTGAAGTACATCGAACAAGATCTTAAAATTTATTCCAGTTTCAGAATAGTTAGATCAGAATAGACATCACTTTGAGAATGATAGGCCATACTGATGTTCAACTCAGTGTTTAGAGGATGTTGTATACTTTTCCAAAACATTAAGGTGAATCTTAGATATCTATTAGATAGAATAGATAGTGGTAATCCATGAAACCTCACCACTTCTTTGATGTATATTCATGCAAGTTGATCCAGGGATAAGTCCTCTTGAATTGTGATGAACTGACATGTCATTATAAGACGATCTATAACAACCCATATAGAATTAATCCATATGGATGCCTTTAGAAATATGATGACAAAGTCCATATTGATGTTCTCCCATTTCTATTTTGTTATAGGTAATTTTTGGGCCATCCCCTTAAGACTTTGACCTTTTGGCCTTCACAAGATAACATACCATGCACTTTAAATGAATATTCAGTGATCTCCCTCTTAATATTGTCCCACCAATAGTGTTCCTAGAGATATCAATATATCTTTGTGCACCCTAGGTGAATATAGATGGTTGATCTATTTGCATCATTCAGAAGCTATTTCTTTATATCTAGATTGGATGGTACACATAGTCGTGAACCAATTCTAACAAATCATTCTTCATCCATTTTGAACTGTGAGGATTTACAATTTCTATTAGGTTCCACATTTTTCTATATCTCCACACCATTTCATTGAGCATTATTGTTTCTCCATAAGGGATGGTTGAGCAATCTTTTGATAAAGGATTTATGATGTTACTTCTTTAATGATTCCCATGTGTATCCTTTTCAAATCTAAGAATATTGGATCCTTCTAAATTCTCATCATCGATAAAGCTGCAGGATCCTTTATACTTTGAGCATATTCCACATTATTTTCCTTACTAGAGTGGTAATAGATTGAGAAGTCATAATCCTTGATGAGATCTAACTATATTCATTGGGGAATATTAATCTCCTTTTGTTTTAATATATATTTGAGGTTCTTATGATCAGTATATTTATTTTCACTTCTCCCCATAGATATAATGGCACCAAATTTTCAGTGTGAAGATCATAGCTTCAAACTCCAAATCATACATGGGATAGTTTTACTTATGAATTTAAAACATCCTTGTGTTATAGGATATGACTTTATTATTTTTCATCAGTAAACATCCTAAGAACTTATTTGAAGCATCCTTGTATACCACAAAGAGTTGCCCACTTGTTGGATGTGTGAGTATTGGATCCATGATAAGACTCTTTTTAAACTATTTGACATAATCTTCACATTCAATGGTATAAATAATCTTTACTCCCTTTTGAATTATCTTGGTTAGTGGGTTTTACAATCATGATAATTTCTTCACAAATCATTAGTATTACCCAATTAAATAAAGGAAACTACAGATCTATATTATAGATGTTTTCCTAGGCCACTCATCAATTTAATTTGTCTTGGAAGTGTCCAACGATATTCCTTTTCTTGTGATAACATTCCCCAAGAATGATACTTCCTCCATTAAGAACTCACATTTACTATACTTTTCATATAATTTCTCCCTTATTAAAGTCTCTAGCACAGTATTAAAATTCTCCTCATGTTACTTCTTGCTCTTATATTATATTAGAATATTATTAGTAAATACTACCAAAAAATTATTGAGTTAATATATAAAGACTATATTCATTATGTCTATGAAAATTTCTAGAGCCTTAGTGAGTCCGAAGGGCATCACTATGAACTCATAGTGTCCATACCTTGTTTGAAATGAAGTCATGGGAATATGTTCTTTCTTCACCTTTAATTGGTGATATCCTGAATGAAGGTACACCTTTGAGAAATACTTAGCTCCATGTAGTTGATTGAAAAAGTCATTTATCTGTGTTAGTGTATACTTGATATTTATCGTTATTTTTTTGAGCTTCTGATAATAAATACGGAGGCTCATTGATCCATCATTTTTCTTGACAGAGAGGACTAGTACACCCCATGTTGAAGCACTCAGGTATATAAATCCCTTTTCCATATTCTCCTATAAATGACTATTTAGTACTTCCATCTCAACAATGTAGACCTATTACGATTTATTTGATATAGGAAGAGATCAAGGAATTAGTACAATTGAGAACTCAACATCTCAGTTAGGAGGTAGACCAGAAAACACTTCGGGGGAACACATCACAGTAGTGCATAAAATTATTTTTACGGTGGTTATTATTTAGTTTTTATGATGGTTTTTGGTCAATGATATTACAGAAGACATTATAAATATTGTTTTTTACGTTATTTATTTTAAAACTAACGTAAAAAACATAAAACAGAAGTGTTTTTTCACGTAGGTTACTCAAAAACCGATGTGGAAAATGCTTCGAAGTCATGATGTATTACGTTGGTTATTAAAAAACTGACGTTGTATATACTTTATAACATCAGTTATAATATAAATAACATCCTAAATCAAACCTCCGTAGCATTAATCACGTCGGTTATGAAAATAATAGATGTGATAAAGCATTTTGCCCAGCGGTTTTCCACATCAGTTAAATAATAACTAATGTGAGAACATATCTACTATGTCAGTTATAAAATAACCGATGTAAAATACTATTTCATTCCATTTATTATGTCTGTTATGAAATAACCAATGTTAAAATTAATCCTAGTTCATTTTTACATTGGTTATAAAACAACCAACGTAGAAATCATTTTTTTAATTTAACCATTTAACCACATTTATGACCTGACAGAAGAATACCTGAAACAGAAGAAAAATAGACCAACCACCCCCCCACTCCACTTGGGCACCCCCACACCCCTAGAAACCCCCACCCCACTAGACACCCCCACACCCATGGATACCCTCCACAACTATGCACAATCAAAGAATACCTGAAATAGAACAAAAACAGACCAACCCCCACCCCACTGGACACCCCCACACCCCTGGGCTTCCCCGGCCCTCCTAGACATCCCCCACACCCCTAGACAACCCCATAATTATGCCCATCCCAAAGAATATCTGAAATAGAATAAAAACAAACCAAAACCCCGCACCCCACCTGGGAATCCTCCCCCCACACGCTTGGAAACCCCGCACCCCACTGGACAGCCCCCCACACCCCTGGACTTAGACCACCCTATCCCCCATATCCCTGGACACCCCAACAACTATTCCCAGCGAAAAGAATACCTGAAACAGAACAAAAATTGACCAACCCCCCCCCCCCCCCCACCACACTGGAAGGACCTCCCCCACCCCAGGTACAACCCTCCCAAACCCCTGAAACCCCCCCCCCACCCCTCACTAAACAGCATTTCCACAACCCTGGACACCCCCACACTCCTAGACACCCCCACCCCTAGACAACCCTCCCACCATCCTAGACACCCCACCCCCATAGACACCCAAAACACCCCCCACACCCCTAGACACCCATTCCACACCCCTAGAAGCCCCCACCAACACACACCCCTGGACACTCATTGATTATTCCCCACCCACATGGACACCCTGGACACCCCACCCCATTGGACAACCCTCCCAGACCCCTGGAAGGCCCCCATCCCAATGTACAACCCTCCCCACACCCGTGGAGAGCCCTCCCACACCCCTAGAAACCCCCACACACCCCTGGACACTCCGTGGACAACCCTCCCACCCTCCTAGACACACTCACTCCACTGGAAAGACCTCCACCACCCCCTGGACAACCCTTCCACACCCCTATAACCCACCACTAAATAGCCTGCCCACAACCCTGGACACCCCCACCCTTCTGGACAGCCCCACCCCCTGAACATCCCTCCCACCCTTCTGGACCCCCTGCCCCCATGGACACCCTAGACACCCCCATACCCCTAGAAACCCCTCCCACACCCCTAGAAACCCACCACTCCCCTGGACACCCCTGTACTGGCCCCACCCTCATGGACACCATAGACACCCCCACCCTAATGGATCCCCCTCCCACACACATAGAAATCCCCCACTCCACTGGGCAGCCCTCCCCACACCCCTAGACAGCCCTCCCACACCCCTAGAAACCCCCACACCCCTGGACACCCAATGGAATACCCCCACCATCCTGGACACCCCCTGAATACCCACTAGACCTCCCCCCACCCCCTGGGCAGCCCTCCCATACCCCTAGAAACCCCCACCCCAGTAAATAGCATGCCCATAACCCAGGAAACCCCACTCTCCTAGACATTTGCCACCTCCCGGACAGCCCTCCCACCCTCCAAGACACCCCCACCCCCATGGACCCCCTGGACACCCCCACACCCCTGGACACCCCTCCCACACCCATAAAAACCCCCCACACCCCATGGACTGCCCCACCCTCATGGACACCCGGGACACCCCCACCCCACTGAACATCCCTCCCACACCCTTGAAATCCCCCACCTCATAGGACAGCCCTCCCCACACCCCTGGACAGCCCTCCCACACCCCTATAAACCCCCCGCACCCCTAGACACCCACTGGACAACCTCCGACCCTCTTGGACACCCCACCCCACTGGACAACCCACCCCAACCCCTGGATAGCCCTCACACACCCCTGGAAACCCCCACCCCACTAAACAGCCTTCCCACAACCCTGGACACCCCCACCCTCCTGGATAGCCCCCACCCTCCTGGACATCCCCCACCCTCCTGGACATCCCCCACCCTCCTTGACAACCCTCCCACCCTCCTTGACACCCCCACCCCTATGAACACCCTAGACACCCCACACCCCAGGACACCCCTCCCACACCCTAGAACCACCACCCCCCCTCCACACACACACCCTTGGATACCCACTAAATTTCCCCCACCCTAATGGACACCATGGCACCCCCACCCTCTGGAAAGCCCTCCCACACCCCTAGAAATCCCCCTGACCCCACTGGGCACACCCACACTCATTGAATCCACCTAGACAGTCGTCTTACCCTCTTGGACACCCCCACTAAACTGAAAATCCCTCCCACACCCCTCAAATCCCCCACCCCACTGGACACCTCCCCACAACCCTGGAACCCCCCATACTTGAATCCAAAATAAAAAAACCATCATAACTATACCAAAACAATAAGTAACGCAAAATTAAACTGTCACATATATAACATTCAGAACTTACAATGTCCACACAAAAAAACCCCTAAATCCAACATAAACAATACCAAATACACAATTATAATGAAAATATTCAAAATTACAATTTACACTACAAGCAAACTAAAATACAATCAAACCTATAAAATAATTTGACCATTCCACTTGTAAGTGTTTGACCTCTCGAGCACTATAGGGTTGATGGTCATCAAATAGCTAAAAATTAAAATGATAGTATTTAACATGAATAATGAATAAATCAAATGAAATATTTTTGAAATGTTTAAGAGGAAATATTAAAATGTAAATTTTTAAAAGGAAATCTTACCATGTCAAAGTTCACAAGTGTTCCAGTTGTAATTATTTCATACATAAATCTTAACATATAATATCTACATTCTAAGACGCCTTGTTGTTCATGAAAATTATGTTTCAATGAGTGTAAATTCAAAATATTATTTTTATGTAATACATCAAAAATAAAAACTATAAATGGATATTTACCTTTACTTCTACATATTTGATCTCGGAACTCCTTTTCTTTGTGTTTTTTTCGAATGTAGACCCATCCCATATTAAAAAATAAAATGAATAAAATAAATTTATAATTTTTTATAATATATAATACTATTGAAAATAAATACATAATTTTCTAACATATTCTTAAAATATTTCTGCACATCACCATGGACAGAGAATATCCAATAAAGTGTTTTCTCCCTTGGGGAAAAACACCTCACATCCATTGATCACTGATAAAAGATAATTTATGTTCAGTGATTCTTAATGTTAAAAGATAATGAAATCTTTTCAAGAGATATGTTTTTCACCTCTCACAAAAAGGCACATTCCAACATTGTGTGATTATATTATGTTCAAATATTTCACCAATATAAAGAATTCTTTGGTCTTCATCCAATGTATGTGCTTCAGAAGAAATCAAATGCGGGTCCATGAATCCATATACATCTTTCTGCTCATTCTTCTCACACATTTTATAAAGATACCTATAACAAAATAGACATAAGTATACATTTTTAATAAATATAACTTAGGGAAAAGGTGTTAATACTTACATGGAAAAACATTTCACCACGTTGATGCCCAAATTATCTCCAGTAACAAGCTCCATGATATCAGTTTTCATAGTCCCCACAGTTATTGCTCATTCACAAACTTGAGATTCCATTTGAAACTCATAATGATCCCCCAAAAAATTTGAATATCATGAAAATCTTTCAAGACTACTAGAATCTATATCTGATGTCATAGGCATTTGTATTTGTTGTTTTCTATACAATATTTCATTACCTTTTAAGTATTCCTATAAAAATGAATAGAATAATATATTTGTTTTCAAATATTAAAATAACTTTAATAAATAATAAAATAGAAGATATAACATACAAACGTCTATGGTAATGAGTCGTAGAAGTATGGATGGACAAATTAAAAAATGGTTGATACTATGTCCAACTATTATCACCTCATCTGTAGGTAATGGTACTTGAGATGATCTATCTATAATATCCTGTACAGTGACCCAATGATGCTTTACCTCTAACTGTTGATGTTGAACTATATCTTCTATACAATATACCAGTCCATATAAATCTATATGATGTTTACAATCATCAACATACAACTCACAATAAGTAGGAAGCTGTAGGGAAGGAGTATGAAAAGAAATGGGTTCGTAGGCTGAGGTGGTAGAGTGGTAGCCACTAGAGGAGGTGGAGGATAGATAATGGGGTCTTCAGGGGGAGGTGGAGGAGTGGGAGATGCAATCAAAAATTGTTTTTTCATGTCTGTAAACATAGACATTACCAAAACACTAATCTTCTTATCCATCGTTGCATTAATATTATAATCATCAGCCTCCAAGGATTCTATTTTTTTATGAAAACCCTCAATGAAGGAAGTAAAATAACATGGAAACACTTTTATTACCGATAAAACCATTCGATATCCTCATACACGACCAAGATGTTTGGGTTTTCCCAATGCTGCAGATAAAACATCTTGCCCCCCAGTAGCTGTAAATACCCCCTGTGAGCTCAGCTCCTCAATAAAATCCTATATTAATAAAGTGAACATTTCTATAATGATTTTTATTATATGAATGAAAAAGTTAACTTAAATAAATAAAATAAATATCTTACAATCCTCTGAGCTACGATTCTCGAATCATTCAAAATATATTTCCCATTTTCCTATCTAATATCTCTTTCATTTTTCATGTCTACTTGGAGGGGATGGAGGGGAAACCTCGCCAGAGCTTGAACACTCAACTCTTAGTTTTTGTAATTTTTCCAACATCATTTTTTCTTCCAAAAATGTATACCCTCCCTGAGATAAACTATGAGGGTATAAATTTTTAGATTGGATCTTCTGATGATATTTCCTTGTCTTCTATAAATTAAGAATAATAAATCATTAACAAAACATTAATAAGATCATTTATATATGAAAGCTTATAAAAGATTACATTTCCCTTAAAAAAAATGATTCATTTCTTCTACTTTTAATAAACAATCTCCATATGTCCTCATCTATGAAAGTAAATATATGACATGTATTTTCATGACTCCTACGACCAAAAATGAAATTAGATGTGCGGGTTGATTTGAAATCCCTCCATCTCCTAGCATCCATTGATAATTTTTTCTTCATAACTTCTCCAGTGTCAGGAATATCAAATGTCATCTGATAAAAAAGAGGTAAAACATATTATACTAGAAGCATTTAAATAATAGGCACAAAATAGCAAAAGAACATACCAAAATTGTCTCCCACAAAAGAGATATTATCACTTTTTCCACACTTCTCCAATCATCATACGAAATTATTACTTTTCTCTTACCCTGAGTTGATATAAAACTCTTAAAATATTTTGCATTTGGACCTCTAGGAATATAATTATCATCAAAATCAACGTGTATCCTCGGGTCCTGCATATGGACAAGTGATAATTTTGGTAAACATGTGCACCCATGTTTACCAACTCATGAACTCTTTGTCATTATGGGATAACATGAAGAACATTGGGAAACATCAAGAAGAGAACATGAATGTTCTTCCCAAGTGGTATAATCATTATGATAATCTCCAGAATCATGTGGTTGATCAACAGTTTGATCTGTCATTATCCTTCAAATAAAAAAAACATTTGTTCGTAAATATACAAATTAAAATATTACAATACTAATATAAATAGAAAATGGAAAATGCAACTAAGTTATGTAATAGTAAACATGGTTAATATGGTAATCATGTTAAACAATGGTAAAGAGGGTAAATGAGGTAAACATGGTATTGTAATGGTCAATCAACAAAATCGATAAATATATAAATTATGTAAAGGTAAACTATGGTAAACTATGGTAAACAATGGTAAACATGGTAAACAACACTAAAAAAAATAAAAATAAAAAAACGTCTACTTATTTGTTTTAATATATATTTTATTAATGAAAAATTTACAATATCTAACTATTTATGAAAATAATAAATGTAATCAAGAAATAAACATATGTCACCTATAATATTGGGAATTAAAAATGGATTGTTTCCCAAATTCCTTTGTCATGATCGTTCTTTATGGAAAAAATCATGTCTTCATCATGATCATCATTATGTTCTACTAATATTTCCATGTAAGTAGGGATCTCATATAAATCAGAATCTTCATCAAGTTGATCCTCACAAATTTATTGTTTTTTCCCTTGTAAAACAATAGACCACTGCATATCTGATTGATCAACTACATAGAAAACCGTTTTTTATGTGTATCCATTATAAAAGAATCAGTTGTGTCTTCCAATATATTTATATAGATAACTATCATGGAAAATTCATCATATATGACACTGTTGTTACTGATAAACCATTTACAGTTAAAAACATAATCTTTTGGTAATCGATGTGATAAATTTCCAAGATTTCCTTTATCATGACTATCATAAAATAACCGACGTGATAAAGCACCCAAATTGGATTTCCACGACGGTTATAAAATAACAGACGTGATAAAGCTAATCTCAGTATTTTGTATGTTGGTTATTTTATAACCACCATAAAAAATGGATTCCTATGGATTTATCATTTTAGTTATAAGATAAGAAACGTGATAAATTGATTTTTACAGCTTTTCACATCAGTTATGTAGAACCAACGTAAAAAATTATGACGTGTTAAACATTTTTTCCACTAGTGTCAGTATAGTCTCTAAGGATGGGCATGTATTTGAGCAAGATTCTCTCCTTTGTCTCACCCATTTGATCTAGATATTCTTGATCATATGTCAATAATATCCATAATTGAGACAATGATTCTGATAGAGATTCATCCTCCTCCTTACACTTGTATAAAATTTGAGTATACCTTAGAATGTGATGAGTGATCTCCCTTTCCTGGTAGTTGATGTTGGATTTATATAAATATATCCAACCCATACCCAATATAGCTTCAAACTCTACCAAAGTATGTATGAAAATAATTATTTGGGAGGTTCAATATATAGACATTAACGAGGGAGGAAATATTTAATTTGGATGCTATAGATTCACCATTTTCTATTCTCACAGATAACTCAACATCTATATTTTTAGGTGGTGTTGAATAGCTATAATAAACTTGAAATATATTATCAAATTCATATAATCATAATCAAATAGTAAATTCTCTATTCTTGAATGAATAACTAGAATACCTGTCACCACATAATTTTTGTGATCCTTCTCAGCAGTAGTGATAGGATTTTCCCTTCATTTTTAACTTGTAGTTTGATGTTGTTGATTGCCTCCAATAACCCTTAGCTCAAGGAAATGGTTCACATAATTCCCATGTTCCTTGTAGTTGAAACACTGCACTACAAGATGAGTATTGATCTGAAGCTAACATTCTTCTTCCACATTAGTGGGATTCTACATATCCCTTTGGCAGTTATCAACCTTATGCCCCATTCATTCACATTTGAATCATTTATTAGAATCCTTTATATAGTTTCCAAGATGATTCTTCCAAAAAATTTGTAACATGGGATGTTCAGTTTTCTTTCTAACATGGGATTTATCTATTGATCGTACCATATTAAACTCCTTTTTTCTATTTTTATCTCCAGGACCATGAGAACACTAAGAGTCTCTCATATCCATTTCAAACATAAGGGGGGAAATAATATCGCCATAGATATAAAAGTCTTGAATCACCAATGATTTTCATAGACTAGGTTTTAGTCTACTAAAGAAGCGATCCACCTTGCTTTCAGTGTATATGAAAAATTCAAGGGAATATCATGGAATCCTTGTGAAGTTTTCCTTATACGCCCTAATTGACTCATCTTCCCTTTTCTCAAGTTTGAGGAACTCCTTTTTATCTTGAGATATAGGGTTTGGGGAAATATTTATTGAAATATATTTCATTTAATTTCTCATAATCCATGGAATCAATTTACTTCATGTACTATATGTTCCTTATTAGTGTCCAACACTAATCAACTTCCCCATCAAAATGATTGACCACTAGCACATCATTCTATTCTTATGAGTACTGGAGGAAAAATAATATCTTTTCAATAGAGTTATTCAATTGGTCTATGAGAATGGCATCATAAGACAAACTAAATATTGGAGGACTTTTTTGCATGAAGTATTTGACTACAACATTCTTTTTTTAGGATAATGAGGGCACCCCATGTGATTCAAGTTATTATTCATAACTTGACTCAGTTGAGCAAGTACTATCATAAGTCTTTGATCTCTAGTTCCCATAATATTTTTCATTTCATTAGGGAAATTATAACATTTCTTATCACACTGATTGAGGGAATGGATTATCCTATTTCTAGACATTAACTAAGAAAAATAAAGTACCATTAGGGGGCTTTAGTACATAGATAATAAGCATATAAAAAGAAAAAATTGAACAGAGAAGGATAAACTTTTAAATGAAAAGTACATCCAAACTTTTGAATCCATAAGTTTTAATCTATGTTTTCAAAGGCGATAGAATTTTCCCTAGGGTTAATACTAAATTTATCTAGTCCTAATATCTAAAAATAACTAGATCATGCTCAGATACTAACTATAACAACCGTAACCTTTTACATATATCATTAAATGATTTTGAACATAATTTTCCTTCAAATACAAACCAAGGATCATAATGCTTAGTGTATTTGGAATATTAAATAAATAAAATTGAAAACATGGAACCAAGATAAAAACATATTTTATATAATATTCATAATTAGCTCCTAACTTCCTTTGAGCCTTTACATCTATATAGGATAACCAGGGGAATACATGAAAAAAGGGATGAGCTAAGGGAATAAGCATATGAATAAATCAAAACATATAGTCTATAAGGTATAATATGATGAAATAAAATATAATGAATAAACATATGGAAGCATATCATATAGAACATGATATCATTAAATCATAAAAACGTGTCAATAACATACTACATGGGAAAAGCCTGAGTCAAGGCTAACCACTAAGACCATTTCACGTGGAGGATAATGATTCAAGAATAACCAAAAACACCATTACACATAGAATAAAATTATTTAAGACTAATAACCAAGACCATTGAACATTTATAAGAATTAGTCAAGGCTAACCACTAAGACCAGTGCACATGGACGAGCATGAGTCAAGGATAACCACCAAGACCATTGCACATGATATCTCATGACACTAGAAATTAACCAATGCATTGGAGCACTATCTAGGTGCACCCATCATAATATGTTCATGCATATGTGTTCCATATTAACAATCAAGAAAAAGGTATAAACATAAGGTTTACCCATGGAATGATGTGGGTATCATTATCATGTCACAAAGCATAAACAATGGGTGTATCAAAAGGTTGTCAATGAAATAATGGATTAAAATAATAAATGAACATTAATAAGGTAAAATAGACATATATGATGATAAATTATGTAAAAAATAATTGAAAAGATGTTAAAATATTATTTAAGAATCTTTTGAAATGGGCCACTTTAGTGCGGTTTATGGAAAAACTTTAAATATTCTTTAAAACGAAAAAGGAATAATTATTTGTATAAAACCAGAAATGATCCGAGATACTATTTCATGATAATAATAATTATTTTATAAAAATAATATTGGATTAAAATATTTTATTGAGTGTACTTGAAAATGGGTGATAGATCATGAATTTCCCTTTAATCGAGCTTTCTTATCGGGATAAATTGAGAATAAAACCTTTTTAAAACATGTATTTCCCCACAAAAGAAGGATAAAATGATCTAGATACATGAATTTGGAACATATAAATATAATTTATAAAAATTATATAAAACTATAGAATAATTAAATTGGGATAAAGAGAGAGAAAGCATAACTTGAATAAAAATGGTGGTTGAGAAAGAATCTCTTACCTTATGTCTGAAATTATTCTGCACTTGATCTTAATGTCCTAGATAATCAAATTAAATCCATTAATTACTTAATTAAAACCCTTTTATTCATGTATTTTATTTATTATAATTTTATTAAGTTAATCTATGGCCTTTTTTATGAGTTATAATATTTAATTTCATCGTTCAAGAGTGTTTATTTCCTTGGTTTTCATGATTGGTTCACTTGTATATATGTGTGAAAGATATGTAAAATGAAAGCAGTTGTCTGTAATTGAAATTATTTGTTATTAATGAACTTACATAATATTAAATGGACTTTTATATATATTTTTTTGTGTGTGAGTATGATTCATTAGATGAAATGTTAATGAGAACTGTTTAGATTACGTTAGCATTTTTTCGATCATTACAAACTAGTTTTGTTTTATTAATTAATATTATGTATATATACTAGTTAAATAAAATTAAATATCTATCCAATGGCCCTAAGTCCTTCATTTTTTATTGGTTTTTGATTATCCACCTTTCAAGGGGTGAGGTGGAACCCTTACAATTCCCATAGACGTAAGTATTACATAGCCTTATTGGCCTTAGAGGAATTCATTGCCCGTAGGCTTCAAACATTACATGCAACACAGACTAACTACTTAGAGATGCTCCTCCCAGCATCTTAATTGTGATATCAGTTCTCCACCTTTGCTTGGATTTTAGGCTAGGCTATCCCATGCATGCATAAGCTTGTCCCGATGGCTCGTGCCATACCCTCTAATTCTTGCAATCCGTGTAGCTTCTGCTTTGGTGAATGCTCCTTATTCATCCTCTTATAGATCTTGTTCCTTATAGGTTGTCTGGTTTTCATCTACACTAATGGTGGCCCGAAGGCCTTGAGGTGGCCCGAAGTCCTTACTGGCCTAAAGGCTTGGGTGCCCTGGAGGCCTTAAAGGACTCAGGGACCAAATTGGTGGCCCAAAGGCCCAAATAGGGGAAAATTCCCACCTACTATAGTGCCTGATACAGTTCCCTCTATAGTATGGCACAGTTCCCGCTAAGTTCCTACTACATTTCTACAAATTTCCTGCTATAGTACCCGCTATATTACTGCTACAGTACCCTCAGAAATTGTGCCTCCACATGGATTTGATCCTAGGTCGCCTGGATGCACATTAGATTCCTCACCAACTGGGTTGAGGCTCATGTCCATTAAATAACATTAAATAAGTTGTAATAAATATATTATAATCTTTTTAACCATAAAAATTGTTTTATTACCATGCATGATGGTGATTGAAGAAATTGAAAACTCGTCATCCTTGAAGACAATAATTCAACACATCAGAGACAATGTTCTTATTTGTGGAATAAAAGGGGAGGGGAAAAGAAATAATGATGGGTTATTCCATTTAAAAAATAACATTATAGTATATAAAAAATATGGAAGTTATCATGTCACTTGTATAAGGGTAGGTGAGGATTGTAAAATCAAATAAATGAAATTTAAATGAAATTAAAATATAAAGAAATAGGTTTTTACCTCTTGAAGTCATCTCCTTGAGATCCTCCTTGAGGCACTTGAGTTTTTCCTTTTATCAAGACCAAAGGCTCCTAGAAAATGGGGAGAAGTTGGACAACCTTCATGAGTTTTGAGGTTTGAGGAAAAGAGGTGGTGAGGGGTGGTATTTATAGTGGAGGAGAGTAGTGTTTTTCGATTATATTCTTGATTCATTTATTATTTTGATCAAGCCTATGAATAGTGTTGATTATTGTGATTAAATAAAATAACTACTTCTTGTGAGTTCTAGACAAAGGTGCTTACATCATCCATACATCATTAATTACTCAATAATTTATGTATTTAGATTACATCGTATATTACCATATTTCACTATTCACCAAAAATTCAACTGTTTTAGAAAAATACCAAAAATTAACAGTAATATATTTTCAATGAATAGAGTTAAAAAATTAACTCCATTTTCTGAAAGTAAATTTTTAATATGGGAAATTTAATTTTTAATTAAAATCATCATTTTCTCAAAAAATACCAAATTTAAAATTATATTTATTTTATATCCCTTTGAAAAATAACGTAAGCTCACATAAAATTATCTTATAATATTAAGACAATCTAATATTAATTTATGAATCTATTTTATGAAAATATATTTTATTTAAATTATTATATTAATTATACATTTTTAATTGAAGATTTATAACCTACAAAAATACCAAAACTTATTTTATAATTTTTAAAACATTTATTTACTTATACCATGATATAAATATATCAAATTTTCATTTATAATATTCCTGAATTTTATTTATAATTTCATAGGTGAGGTTACTATTATATTGGACTGATTAATATTCTTAATTTTCAAATTACTATTCCAATGGCCATGTGTAATGTCTTTGAAATTCTATATAAATTTTTTAATTATATGGAATTATTTCAAGACTATGAAGTCTGAAAGCACACGATTCAGAGGGCCAGAGAGCCCAGAATGATCCATTGATGTTTGGTTAAGTTTTAATTAGCATACGTAAGCAGGTTTCCAGAAAAATTGGACTGAATCTTAAATGATAACTAAGATTATTAATCAAAGGGCACCATTGCGTTCCTAATGGCTGGTTTACCCTATGCGTGACTTAAGTTTAGTCGGCGCAGGTCTCCTGTGAGAAAACCCAAAAATGGCATAATTGTGAATAAAATAATTAAATAAATTATTTTATTTTTCAAATACATATAACTCACAAACCGTAAATCAGATTGAAAATATGAGACCACCGCTGAACTCATGAGGGTATTATCTCTTTAGGAAGATACTATCATTGGTCGGTGCATGCCAGTAGAAAAAGTTAGTTTTTGGCCTTAAAAAAAATAAAGTTACAATTATTTTATTGTAAAATTCATAACTTTTAAATGGTAACTCAGACGGAAAATCCAAGAGTATTGTTGGGTTCATTGGGGAGTGTTTCACTTTGGCAAAGCCTAACCTTGACTGGCCTGGGTCAAGGGTGAGTGTTATAATTTTTCCAAATTTTTTTTTCATGTACGTTCAGTAAACGCGTGAGAAGCATTATATAACTTTTGAATCGGCACTCAAAATTGAAATCTAACGGAACCATTGAACTCTCAGTGTCGTTATTCGCTTAAGGATACCTTCACATCGATTGCCGTATGTCCGAAGAAAAAGTTAGTTTTTTGAACTTTTTAATAGAATAAATAAAATAACTTTATTATTTTATTTTTATTCTATTCCTCCAACGGACGAGCGGTTAGGTGGGACCGGTGACGTCTGGAGCCAATAAATGACATGAACATTCAATTCTAAGTAACTACACCACTGGGGAATTTGGAAGGTTCCTAATTAATGGGCCTCCATTTATCCCACAAAATTTGGATAAAATTACCCTCTCTTATTTATATGGAGCTTGGGGAGACATGTTGGCACCGCTTTGACAAGAAACGAAGTGCTGACGAAGTGCAGTGACGCCAATCCCATGGAGGATGGAGCTGGTACCCGCGGGAGATGACGAGCGACACCGAAACCCCAAATTTGAGATCGAAGAACGAGTGATGTCATTGGAGTCCAGTTACGGGGGACGAAGAATGCGAACACTTCCCCAAATGAAGACGCTCTCCAAAAAACTGTAGTTTGGGGTTATTTTCGTTTTTCTGTTTTTGTTTTCCTCATCCCTGTTCTTGAATTTCTATGAAGAACACAGGTTAACCGACTAATGGGTCAACCTGCGATTCCATCGTATTTGAGGGAGGATGTTTCGGCGTATCATGTAGGGTTTGTTTTTTTGAATACCCCTTACCCATTATTGACATTATTCATGATTCAGGAATTATTCATCCTCTTGCTACCGCCTTAATGTGGAGGATTCAAGCTAAATGAACATGGCCCGACCTCTCCGCTACCTTTGTGGTTTTGACGTGTTCTTTGTGGTGGAGGAGGATGGTGAGTAGTGCAAGAGATTAGCACCGGTGGGACTTAGGAGTGGCGGGCGACACCACGGTCAGCCACGAAGATGGTGGCGGCACAACAGTGCCACCAGAGAAGACCCGGGGCCTGTCAGCCCCAGTGGAGCAAGGGCGGCAGCCAACACTCCGGCCAGCCCTGCGAAGGGGACAGTGGCGCGGGTCCGCACTGCTCGGCGTGTAGAAGCCACAACCTTGGGCCATGGTGATGAAGGGATGGAGGCTGGAAGAGCCGGTCACCGGTGATGGCATGGCACATGACCATGCCACGTGGAAGATGCTGGCCATCAGGCCAGCGGACTAGCCCGCGGGCCACCGCACAATGGGCCGCTGCACCACAAGCCCAGCAGGCTGCCGCACTACGAGCCCAGCAGGCCACCGTACCGCGAGCCCAACGGGCCGCCACACCACGGGCTGGGCCGCATCGGGACGAACCCAAGTCCGGACTCGGGTCGGGCCGGGTCCACCCAAACTGGGTCCGGTTAGCCCTGGACCAGTCGGGTCGGGTCGGACTGGACCCAGACTAACTTCGACCCATTTCGTTCATTCAGCCATATCATGAGCTACAAGCATTCGTTTGACGAAATGTCTATGAAACTGGAAACCATAGATCGAGTTGTAAATTTTCGTATAACCCACATCGGTCTTGGATAAAATTTGGGTACAAATAGGTAGGATCAATGATGAATCTAACTGGGCCCTCAAGGCTAAAAGGCTAATAACTTACAGACCGGGTGTTCGATTGATGCACCATCTATTGAGTTGAGACCCCTTTTATGTGGAGGTACTTTGAGATACATATTCATTGGACTTCGTGGATGTTTGACTATTGACATGAGGCATGAGGAGTGGACCCTCCCAGAATCAAGAGAGATTAGTGTAGGAACCCTGTAGCTCAGTCTATCATGAGAAAGGGATCCTATCTAAGCCGCTGATTTGGGATCCTATGTGGGTGTGTACATTGGGATCCTATGTGGGTCTTTGCTTTAGGATCCTTCATGGGTCAGTGTTCAAGAGTCTCACTTGGATCCTGTCTATGAAATTCACATGGGACTACTCTAGGATCCTATGTGGGGTTGGTATATTAGGATCCTTCATGGGTCAGATGATTTAGGATCCTATTTGGGTCTTCCTCTTTACAGAGTAATATGATTCAGTAGTTACAACTAATCATCTTTACTACCATAGCTATGTTATAACTAGTGTGATTTGAGTCATTACCTTCATGGTGATTAATTTTTGGTATTCTTTTGTGTGGTGTAACTGTTTGGTACTTACCTTCATGGTGATATCTTTGTGGTATTCTTCTATGTGGCATACCTTTGTGGTACTTTCCTTCGTGTTGAAACATTGGTGGTACTCTTAGGTGTGGCGTACCTATGTGGTACTTTCCTTAATGGTGATACCATTGTGGTAATCTTCTGTGTGGTCTACCTATGGGTTACATACCTTCGTGGTGATACCTTTATGGTATTCTTCTGTGTGGCACACCTGCATGGTACTTTCTGTCACAGTGATACCTTAGTGGAATTCTTCTTTGTGGCGTACCTATGTTATACTTTCCTTCGAGGTGATAAATTTGTGGAAATCTTCTGTGTGGCGTACCTATGTGGAACATACCTTCATGGTGATACCTTTTTGGTATTCTTCTATGTGGAATACATGGGTATTTCATTCCTTCATGGTGATACCATGGTTGTATTATTCTGTGTGGAGTTTTGTGGTACATTACTTCGTGGTGATACCTTTGTGGTATTCTTTTGTGTGGAGGTACATTTTTGTTACATGCCTTTGTGGTGTTACCTTTGTGGTATTCTTTCCTTTGTCGAAGAGTTGAGCTTTAAGCTAATGAGTTATGCCTTGTGTTTCCTCATGAATGAGATGAGTAATCTTGAGAACCTAGGTATAAGTATTGGCATATACGAATGTAGGGTTGACTGTTGTTTCCATGATTTTTAGTTAATACTTTGTGTATTTGAGAGACCATTGGGATCTCAAGGTCCTTACTAAGTATCTTTACACTCACCCCAGCATGGTCTACACCCGCACCTTGTTGTGTTTGGTGTAGATAACGGACATCACTGACTGAGGACGAGAGTACCAGTATTGGAGGTAGCTCGGAGGTGTACAATAGATGAAGGGTACCATAGAGACGACCGTTCGAGAGCTATACCAACCCTTCGGGTAGTATCCTTAGTGGGAGTTCAAAAGGGATATTTCAATTTACTTGTATTTTTCAGTTTTCTTGTACTTTCCAGTTGGGCTTGTATTCTATCCCCTTTTTCTTATTGTACACACTCTTTTTACTATACATTTTACTTGTGTTTGTATCTTTATGTGTGCATGAATGTATGTCTTTACAGTATATAAAGGCAATTCCTTCCTGATTTTAGGGAATACACCTTTCGGTGCTAGTCACCAGCCCCTGGCCTAAGGAAGGCAGGCTTGGGGTAGTCACGTCATGGGCTCCGAGGGACGAGTCGTGACAACTTTGAATTAGTGGAGTCGGTTCTACCGTAGAACACTGGACTCTGATCTTTTAATGTCAATAATATTAAGTATAGTGAGTGTGGTTATCAGTTTAGGGAATCCATGGTTGGTATGGTGACCAACGTATCCATACACCAGGACCATGACTTTTGAATTCCGACTCAGTGCATGAAAACACTGATTGTGTATGTGTTTTGAAAAATCATTCTTCTGTTTTCTTGAGTCCTTTCACCAGGTATAACTTAATGACCATGGAAAAACTGTTCTTTATCAGGATTCTGCCTCATAGACAGCCATCTAGGATTCCCGAGAGACTACACGATGATGGCCCACTAAGCGATGAGGCTGCGGTTTAGGTTCCCTCATTCGGCATTGGTGCCTTCAGGTGGTGTACCAGCAGAACCACTGCCTGTTGGACAACTGTTTCCACCAGCCCCACCAGCAGAGGCCTATGAGGTTTCGAGGTGAGACAGTTTCCCATACAGCTAAGGGATGGTTGGAGGCGGTTACTAGAGTTTTCCACCGAGTTGAGACACCAGTAGAGTAGATGGTGATCTTAGCTACTAGTCTTTTCCAGTGAGAGACCATTAAGAGTGTTTTCATAGTGATGAGGCTTTGGTACATGGACCGTCAACCGAGATGGTGCCTTCGGGTATTGTTCCAGCTATATCACTGTCTTTTGGTCAGTAGTTAAAACCGGTAGTACCGTTAGAGGACACATGTAGGCATAGTGCCTAACATATGTTTTAGCATCAGATACCCATTAGTTTCGGAGGTGAGACTGACTCATAGGGGTCTAAGGACTGGCTTGAGTAAGTGGTTGAGGGTCCCTTAGAGCTTCTATAGATTTAGCAGGACGACATATCGGTAGCTGAGTATTCATTGAGGTGTACTGACCATTCATGGCACTCTATTAATATGATATGATAAGTGTTGAGGACTCAGACTTCTAATCGAGGTGTGTTTAAGGAAATCTACGCTAACTCTTTTTCTCTATGCAATACTACTTATGTTGAGGTGCTAGAGAGAACCCTTGTGGTTGAATGTTCGTTGGTTTGAGAGAATACAGCCAGTGAGCATTGGCAGTGGGAAAGCTGGGAATTGGCACCAGTCTCAGAGACTTGGGTGTGTGAAATGTTTTAGTAAGAAGATGTGTTAGGGACATATGAATTTTCAGGGCAACAGACATGGAAGTAGAGATAGGAGAGTTGCATGAGGTGTTGTACTTTTTGGCAGGTTACAACCACCCCATTTTGTGGACCCCACCAGGTTCAGGGAGCTGGATGATAGGGGAAGGGAGTAGCTGCATGCGGTCAAGGAGTGTGACCCAAGGGCTCTAAGAATGATTCCCGGTACGGTCTGTGACTACTACTAGTTGTCCTATAAATAGAAAAAGGTACCAATCATTCCCTCTTTCCACGAATCTTGTTCAACACCTAGAGTTTATGGTTAATCCGTTGACATGACCCTCACATCTGGAGATACCTTGAAGAGGAGACTTGATAATCAAACATATACAGATGGTGTGATTTGACCCTTGAGGTGAGAGTTTTCGTTCGAACCTCTAGGTGGCAGCGTCGAGGCCTTATGACGTTATTTTGGGCATGGACTGGAAATCCACCGTTCAAACTCAGATTGAATATATTAGGCAATAAGGTTGTGGTTTCTTTACAATGTTGGAATGGGGTTCTCCTAGGTTGAAAAAAAAGAAAAATCAAGCAGCACATGATGGACACATGTATAGAAGGGTGCAGCCGATCACTCATGAGTTGGCTAGACTTACCCTTGTGGTAGTAGGAGTTTTGAATTTTCAGTTCCAAACAGAAGTGGAAGACCATGAGGAAATATTTTAAAAACATATTTGTAGGATTAACATTCTGTAGGGAGAGGGAATTCTAGTTTTTCTAGGTACTACCGGAGTTTTGGACCAGAAATCTCCAGCGCAGCGGCACCCTTGTCAGCTCTGATGAATAATGAGGATCATTTTCTGTGGATAGAGAAGTGTCAGCAGATATTTCAAAAGTTGAGACATCGATAATTGAAAGAGTTCCTCTATGACCATGACTTTGAGATAATATTTACTTTTGGGAAGGGGAACGTGATTGCAGACACACTCAGGAGGAGGTTTGGTCAGCAGCGGTTGAGTGAGCCGTCAGAGCAGCTAGTCGTGTTGTAGATATCCTTCGCGGATAGAGAGTGGGAGAGAGAGGGAGAGAGCATATTACCTCAAGTCTATGGCTGTCAATCCCCCAATCCTTTAGTGAATTTGGGAGGAAAAGATTTGGGTCATTGACTATGAGGCTCGACATGCTCAGATATCCTCAGGAAGGGCACCTGATAGATTTTCTGAATGTGGGGAGAACATCATCCTCTTCAGAGAACGTACCATGGTACTAGTGATGCTTCTGGAGGAGGTGTTTAGGGTAATACATACGTCCACTCTATCGATACATTCTATTGTGTTGAAGATTTAACAGTACCTTCGGCATCCGTACTGGTGGCTAGAGATGAAGAATGCAGTGGAAGAGTTTGTATCACGATGTCTCACTTGTCAGTAAGTGAAGACTGCACAGAGTTGGCAGAAGTCCTATGCTGATAGGATACAAAGACCCTTGGAGTTCCTGGAGGGTGACTACGTATTCTTGTGAGTCTCTCCATTAAGGGGACTATGGAGACTTGGCCAAAGGGGAAAGTTATCACCAAGGTTTATCAGTCACTTTATAATCCTTCAAAGGGAAGACGAGGTTGCATACCGGTTGGCTCTTCCACCACAGTTGGAGAGAGTGTGTGACGTCTTCCACGTATCCCATCTGAGGGGAAACGTGGACGACCCATCTCACACCATTGACCACATCGAGCTGGACTTAGACGATGGGGCATCATTTTTAGTGGTTCCATTAGAGATTGAGGATTTAATGGAGTGGGTCCTTTGTGGGCGGTCAACACCTCTAGTACACGTATACTGGCAGCATGAGAACCTCCAAGAGAGAACATGGGAACAGGAGGATCAGATTCATGCTTAGTACCCTCTTTTGGTTGTTTTACCTTTGTTTTGGCTTTCAAGGATGTATAGCCTAATGGTGTGGAGAATTTAATATCCTGGAAATTATGTAAAATTTATATAATTATATGGAATTATTTCGAGACCTCGAAATCTGACGGCATGCGATTCTGAGGCCCGAAGCTCCCTGAGTGATCCGTCAAAGGTTAGTTAGGTTTTAATTATCGCACATAAGCAATTATATTTAAAAAGTGTAATAACATTTAAATGGTATCTCAGAGTAGTAATCTGAGGGCACCGTTGCGTTCAGGATAGCGGGTTTACCCTAGGCGTGACTTAAGTTTAGTCGGCGCGAGCCTTCTGTGAGAGAACCCCAAAATGGCATAATCATGAATAAAATAATGAAATAAATCATTTTATTTTTAAAATGGTTATAACTCACAAACAGTAACATAGATTGAAAATATAAGACCATCGCTGAACTCATGAGGGTATTCTCTCTTTAGGTTGATACTAACATTGGTCGGCGTGGGACACAAGTAAATGTTAGTTTTTGGCTGTAAATAAAATAATTAACTGATACTTATTTTATTATAAAATTCATAACTTATAAACGGTGACTCGGATTGAAAATAATAGAGTACCCTCAGGTTCGGTGGGGGCATGATTCACTTAGGCAGAGCCTATCCTCGACCGGTGTGGGTCAAGGGTGACTGTTATAATTTTTAAGAACATTTTTTCAGGTACATTCAGTAAACGCGTGAGCAGCGTTTTATAACATTTGAATCGGTGATCGGAATTGAAATATGAGGGCATAGTTGAACTCTCAATTACTTTATTCACTTAAAGAGACCTTCATATTGACCACCATAAGTCTAGATAAAAAGTTAGTTTTTTGGAACTTTTTAATAGAATAAATAAAATAACATTATTATATTATTTTTATTATATTCCTCCAATGGAAGAGCAGTAAGGTGGGTATGGAGAATTTTCAAGCTAATAAATGTCTTGACCATTCAATTCTAAATAACTGCACCATTTTATAATTACGAGGGTTCCTAATTAATGGGACTCCAATAATACCACGAACGTTGCACACCCTTCCCCTATCATATTTATATGGATATTGGGGAGAGGTGCTGGCAGTGCTTCTCCAAGAAATAAAGTCATGAAAAAGTTAATTGATTCCAAACCCTTGGAGGATAGATCCAATACCAGCAAGAGGTGATGAGGGACACCGAAACCCCGAACCGGTGATCGACGAACGAGTGACTTTGTTGGAGGATAGTTATGGGGGACGACGAACGATGACACTTCCTCCAACGCGGATGATCTACAAAGAACTTGAGGTTGGGGTTATTTTCTTTGTTGAATTTTTGATTTCCTCTTCCCCATTTTTTAATTTATATGATGAACACGGGTCAATCGACTAACGGGTCAACCCGTGATTTCTTCGTCATTACGGGAGGATGTTGCGGGGTGGCTTGTACGGTTTGTTGTTTTGAATAACCCTTACCTATTCATGAAGTTCATCATTATTCAAGAATTATTGAGCCACTTACTACCACCCTAACTTGGAGGATGCGGGCCAAACGAACATGACCCGACCTCTTCATAACCATTGTGTTTTTTGACGCGCTCTTTGCGGTGGAGGAGGATGGAGACTGATGTAGGCGATTGGCACCGGTGGGACTCTGGAGCGGCGGCTGGCACCATGGCCGACCAAAAAGATGAAGGTGGCACAATAACACTATCTGAGAAGAGATGCGGACTGTCCGCTGTGGCAGAGCATGGGCGGTGGCCGACACTCTAGTAGGCCATGTGAAGGGAACGACGACGCGCGTCCGCCCCACCCGGCGTGAAAAAGCCGCGACGACGAAGGGAGGGAGACCAGCAGAGATGACTACCAATTAAGGAATGGCACGCGACCACCGTGCATGGAGGAGGCTGGCGATGAGGCCAGCCAGCAAGACCGCGGGCTGCCGTACCACTGGAAGGGCCAGACCTAGTAGGTCGGGTCGGACTGGACCAACTTCGACCCTTTTCTTTCTTTTGGACTTATCTTGAGCTACGAGAATCCGTTTGACGAACCGTCTATGGTGCCCGAAACCTTGTATCGAGATGGTACTTTTGTTCTACACCACTTGGATCTTGGATAAAGTTGGGGTATGGTGAGGTTGGATCGAACACAAATCCAACCGGGACCTTGAGACTAAAAGGCCAATAACATACAAAATGAGCGTCTGATTGATGCACCGTCTTCCGCATTGAGAGCCCTTTTACATTATGGTCCTTTGAGATACTTCTTCTTGGGACGTCATGGTAGTTGGAGTATCGAAATGAGGCTTCTAGAGTGGACCCCCCCCCGGATTCAAGCGATCTTAGTGCGAGAACCATGTAGCTGGATATATAATGAGAAAGGGATCCTATATTGGTATGTGCTTTAGGATCCTATATGGGTCTGTGCTTTGGGATCCCATGTGGGTTTGTGGTTTGGAATCATTCATGGATCTGGGTCCTAGAGTCTCACTTGGATCCGCTCTTTGAAATCTAGGTGGGACTACTCTAGGATCCTATGTGGGTCTCATATAATAAGATTCTTGTTGGGTATGATGATTTAGGATTTTATGTGGGTTTACCTTTTAACAGAGTAAGATGATTCAGTAGTTACATCTAATCATCATTACTACAGTACCTAAGTTATACCTGGTATGTGTTGAGTCCATATCCTTGTGGTGATACTTTTGTGGAATTATTCTGTGTGGAACACCTTTTGTGTACTTATCTTTATGGTGATACCTTTGTGGTAATTTTCTATGTGGAATACCAATGTAGTACTTTCCATCATCGTGAATCCTTGGTGGTACTCTTATGTGTGGTGTACATGTGTGGTAATTTCATTTGTGGTGATACCTTTGTGGTAATCTTCTGTGTGGCGTCCCTATGTGGTACTGAACATCTTGGTGATACCTTTATGGTATTCTTATGTGTGGCGTACCTACATGGTACATTCCTTCATGGTAATACCTTGGTGGCATTATTCGGTGTGGCCTACCTATGTGGTACTTTCCTTCGTGATAATCTTCTGTGTGGTGTACGTAAGTGGTACTTACCATCGATCTGATACCTTTTTGGTATTCTTCTATGTGGCATACCTATATAGTACTTTCCTTCGTGGTGATACCGTGGTGGTCTTCTTCTGTGTGGAGAACTTGTGTGGTAATTTCCTTCGTGGTGATACCTTTATGGTATTCTTCTGTGTGGCATTTCCTTTGTGGTACTTACTTTTGTGGTGTTACCATCTTTTTATTTTTTCCTTAGTGGAACAGTTCAGATTTGAGATAATGATTTGGGACATGTATTTCCTACTGAATGAGATGGGTATACTTGATAAATTAGGTATAAGTATGGTCATATACCTATGTTGGGTTGACTGTTGTTTCCATGCTTTGTAGTTAATTCTTTTGTGGATTTTAGAGACCTTCAAGGTCTCGGGGTCCCTACTGAGTATAGTTATACTCACCCCTGCACGGGATACGCCCGCACCTTGTTGTGTATGTTGCAGATGACGAAAAACTCTGATTGAGGACGAGGGTACTATGATTAGAGGTATCTCATATGTGGAAATTAGATAAGGTGTACAATAGAGATGTCCTTTCGATAGTTGTACCTACCCTTCAGGTAGGATCCTTGGTAGGAGTTCACAGGAGCTGTTTCAGTTTACTTAAACTTTTCAGTTTTATTGTACTTTTCAGCTGGGCTTGTATTCTGGCCCTTCTATCAGATTTTACACACTCTTTTTTACTATATAATTTACATGTGTTTGTATCGTTTTGTGTGCTTGGTTGTATGTGTTTACAGGATATAAAGGAAATGCCTTCTTGGTTTTAGCGAATATGCCTTTCGGTGCAAGTCTCCAACCACTAGCTTATGGAAAGCAAGCTTGGGGTAGTCAGGACATGGGCCCCAAGGGATGGGTCGTGACACCATGTTACCATTCCATTGGTTTAGGTTTCTTAATTTTTGAAAAAGCCTCTTTTTTCATTCATTCTCCATCTATAAAGTTTTTATTGTGTTCTTTATGTAATTTTACATTATTTATACTATATGAAATAATTATAAGAAGAGTAATTTGACTGATATAATTTCGGGTTATTACAACATGTCCTCAAGATTCTATATTGCTCACTCAGTTTATCCGTCCATCTGCAAATGATATAGTATGCTCAAATGAACTTGGGATCTCATCACCTCCAAGAGGCCTATATAAAAATGAGAAGTAAAATAGGGATCCATATAAAAAACTATAGTATATGGGATACCCTAAAAATGAAAAATATCATTCAAATAAATACTTCCTAAATCCTCAAAATTTGTTATATAATGAATGGGAATGAAGTGAGCCAATTTATTCATCCTATAAATCAATAACAAACTTGCATTATTCCTTAAATGGGTACACAACAACATAACCATGAAATCCAAAAAAAAATCTCATCCCACTTCCAAGTCGTTTTTAGAGGTGTATGAAGCAAAACCGAAGGTCTATGGTTCTCATCCTTGACCTATTTATGGGGATAATAATGAGAAACAAAGTCAGTGATGTATCATTTTATAACGGGACACCAGAATCATCACTGCATATTATAGAACATATTTGTGTTATCAGGGATTACCTCCCACTGAGAATTACGGAAATCTCTCATCATATATTTTCTCACTGGAAAAGTTATAACATACTGATTTTAAAAACATAGGATACCATAAGTGGATAACGACCACTCAACAATAGTATTCACACCTTAAAGAGTGTTACTAATTCCATGGAATTCACCATCAAGATTCTACTCCTAAAGAATCATCTCGAGAAGAGAAGAGTTAAACTGAACACTTTCAAAAAAATCTCTACCTCATCCTCTTGGACTCCCAAATGTATACGAGTAAAGAGAAGTAAAACATTCAACTATTATGATGATTTTTTCATGGTCTTGGTTGGAAGTTTCTTACTCAAGGAATCAGTTACAACCTTCCTCTCACCAGAGGTGTAGGAAATGTTGAAATCAAAAGACTGTAGGTACTCTACCTAACACCTCTGTCAAAGGTTCAAATATTTTTGAGAGACGATATAACTGAAGATTTGTTTGTCCAAATAAATTGTAAAACTTTCATAAAAAAGAATTTTGTTTTTCAATTGTTACGAGAATGCATCATGGATGAGAGTTTAGGATCATGGGTGAGATAGTTCTTCCCATGTGACCTAGGCTATCGAGAACTATATGCCACTAAATGATCACCTTATATAAGAACACAACCTAATCCCAAACCGAATGTGTCACAAAAGACCACATAGCCCTGACCATCCTATGGATGAGTCAGCATTGGCACATAATCCAAAATATGTTTCAACTCATAAAAATAAATCTAGAATTTCACATCCCTTAAAAACATCACTCCCTTTAGAGTGAGAGTGATCAATGGAGAATCTAGCTTCAAGAAATCTTTAACAAACCTATTGTGATACCCTGCCAAGACCAATAAGAATTGAATCTCAAAAACATGACACAATTAATCTAATGTAATAATATCTTTTACCATATCATGATCTATTAAAATACCATGTTCTAATACCACGTTTCTGAAAAAATTCACTTATTGAATCCAAAACATTACATTTCTAAAGCTTTGTGTAAAGCTGATGATCACTCATGATTTATATAACTACACTCAGATGATGCAAATAATCCTCCTCAGTTTTAGAGTAAACCAGGATGTCACCCATAAAGACCAGCGTGAATGTATAAAGATATTCAGGGAATATTATGTTCATTAATTCTATAAAAAGGGCAGGGAAATTTCTATGAACAAAAGGCATAACAAGGTACTCATAATGGCTATACCTACTCCCGAAGGTAGTATTTGGAATGTCAGATGATTTAATTCTCAACATGTGATAACCATATTGAACATAAATATTTTAGAACCAATTTTCCCCTTTTAACTAGTAAAAAACATCAATCTATGGAAAAATATACTTGTCCTTCAATGTACCTCAATTACGTTTTAAATAATCAACACAATTGTGAAGGGTACCATTAGCTTTCTTTGTGAAATGAACATGTGATACCTAAGGTGACACACTTGTGCATATAAATATATTTTTCCATTAAATAATAAAATTTATTATTCAAAATTTTTAATACATATAGGGTTATATGATAAGAGGGAATCAATACTAGATGAATTCTAGATACTAAATCAATGGAAAACTCCACCTCTCTTACTGGTGGTAAACCAAAGAAATCAAATGGAAACACTTCAAGAAACTAGATGACAACTAGAGGGGGATCATCAATCAATGATGATCACTCCAAGTTAAAAAAACATAAACATTAACCTTCCCAAATCCATAAAATAAGGTACTCTTCTACTCAAAATTGGGTCCCACTCTCCATAAAAATAAAAGCACACCCCACCAGGCATGGTATAGGAGACCCATTGAAATTAATAGTCAATATGATCTTTATGTGATATCAACCAATCCATCCCAAAAATTAATTCAAGTCTTTTCATGATGAGAATAAAAATAACTATGTGAGATCAATCTCAGTTCAAGAGAAAATATAAGAGGGACATCAATGACCTTTTTCTCACTTCATTTTGAGGGGTGTAGAAATATCCATAACATAAGTCAAAATACTAATAGTATTGTATATAAAATTCACAAAACAAGTCAATATGAATGAGTGAGATGCACCAGTATCTTATAAAGAAGTCACTAAATATGAAATTATAGTGGGGGAACCTCTCACTATCAGTAGACCCAAATCATAATTGTATAGAGACTCTTCACTGTGTAAAGAATCTTTGTTCAAGATGTATATGAATGGAACCCCTTAGTTATTGAAGAATTTTATTTCAACATAGTACTTTTAAATGCTGATAATATTATTTATATTCATGGGGTAGAAAATATATGAAATAACTTCTGAATGTGACTTAAGAATCAACATGAATTACAGATTATAGGTGCCTTAAAGAAAACCCATTTCGAATTCCCAACCATGACACCCAGAAAGAATGTAAAAGGGAATTTTTTAGGAATTGAAGGAGGTCTAGATAAAGCTTACTATCGAGATCCACCATGAGACTCATCATAGTTTTTATTTATTATAATGGAACTCAGAGAACCTCCAATGGGATAAAAGAAAACTCCCATCAACGCTGAATTACTAGGCAGGTCGAGATCAGCCATCAATTCTCTATCCAAAAAATTTATATAGGAAGTGATATTCAGTATGAAAATATGTGATTAGATTTTAGGTTGAAAACCCATCTCAAATATTCTATCATTTATTTTCTCATTTGTCAAAGCCATAAGAGAACACCAAACATGTATAGAAAAATAGATTCCATACTGATTCATGACCCTATCACCTAGATAGATGTTAAGAAACTAAATGGACTTTTCCAAGACCATAGATTATAGATACATATACTTTATGAAAATTAGTCCATAGTATTTCCACTCCAAAACCATATGTTTCTTCACTGCCTCCAATTCCCACTATCTTTTTCTAGGTACCTCATGCTTGAAGGCAGCACATTTCACTTTAATAGAGTTAGTCATTTCAAAGAACTCAAAATGTATAAAAATATTTTTCAACCAATACTCTACCTCTTGAGGATCATTTGACCCTTGGATATTTAGTAGATTTTAGTTAAGAAATTCCTGAGCATGATTAGTAGTTTCATCCACTTGAGGTTCCACTATAAATTCTTGAATGGGAATGGGTGTTGATACCTATCACAAATCTTGGGCAAAATGCACCATAATCTAAGCAAGATTTCCTTCCACTCGAAGATCTTCATGCTATATTTCACTAGTAGATTACTCATGTGACATATTTAAATGTCTTATTAAAGGTATCATGTTGCAAAAAATCAATAGGAAAAACAAAAACAACAACAAGGATACTCAAATCATCACTCAATCAAGTGATATTGAAAGATAAATTCAATTAAATATATTTCAAGTGTTGGGATTTCATTATAATTAGATCAAATTGGAAACAATACTAGAAATATTTCAATGTATTTCACAAAGACACTTTTCCCAAACAGTCATAGTGACTTAAGGCTCATTGTGATGAGAGATGGTCAAGTAACCACCCATAAACTACCCGTTAAATCATGAAAATCAAACTTCCTATCTACAAGGAAAGCCCAAACTACATAATGGAATCAATGAAAGATGAATAACCTCCCTCTAATAACATTTTTTCATGAACTAGCACAAATACCATGGTACAAGAGTACCCAGACCGGTCTTGATATAGCTTGACGGGTGTTCCTAATCCCCATGGATTCTCATCAAGCACCTGACCTCAGAAAAAGTGATATGGAATGAATTATAAAAAAGAAAAATAGAACAAAAGAAGATAAAACAATACACAGTCAGTAATCCGAAAAATCCTTAAGAAGATAATTACCACGAGTTGATAGATAAAAAATATCAAAAATAGAACATCATCAAATACATAACATCTAATAAAAAAATTATCAGAAAACCCCATTTAAAAAGTGGATCACATCTCCAATAGTCACCTCCATCACTCTAAAGTCCTACTATCAAGTGCACTCAACACCTCAAAGTGGCGCTTTCCCATTACCTACACCTGGAAGAGCATAATCTACAAATTCCCAAAGGAAATGGTAGGGTGTGAGCTGACAACCTAGTAGGATACCACCAAAAGATTCAAGATGCAATATCATAAAAATAAAACAATCATGCTAACAATTTTAATAAAACAAGGAATTGCAATCCATTTACATATTTTCAACAAAACGTTATTTCAAATAAAAAATATTGAAGATATATCAAAACAAGCAAAAATGAACCGTGTATATAAAGTATTTATATAAAATAGTTATCATGAATAATATAGTTATATAATCGATGGAATTTATATAAAAAACATAGCACCATGGTTATAAGCATGATGGTATGTTAGTTTCTAGATTATGGAGTCTCTTACCACTCAATTAGTGATCAAGACTCAATGTGTTCAAATTTCCCTTGACTCAAGCCTTTGGGACTCAACTCCTCATGGGGGGAAATCATAACAAACAAGGTATATGTTTGTGCTTTCATCATCAATATAATAGTAGGGGTTAGATCATACCATGTTTATCCTTGCCACCTTATACTAACTAACAATGATCTTTTGTACTTCATTCAATCATCCATTCATTCATTTAATCAATCAATCATTGTAAATTAGTCATTTTGATTCAATTATCCATTCTATGTTCAAATTAAAAAAATCAAGTTTTCAGCGTGCCCTTTTCTACACCAAAAAAATCATAGGTTTTCATAAATTATTGACTTTTCAGAATAATCTTTAATTAAAATCCCTTTTCTCAGTATTATACTTCAAAATCATTCCATCAAATCATCTTTCAATTAAAACCATCATTTTTCTCTAATATCACTAAATAATTTCAATGCCATTGAAATTGAGGGTTTCTCACAATCTCAATTCCCATTTCAAATAAAACATCATATCATCAAAAATATGATTATTAAATCAATTAAAAACTCATTTCAAATAAATAAATAAATTATGGGCTTCAATTATAGGGAAAATCTTTATAGAACCACTTACCCTTAATTACATGATCAAATCAATAACTACAATAGGAAACACCAATGCAATATAATGTTGAAAGGGATAAAGGAATAATACCTAGAACCAAGATCAACAAATCAAATATATAATCCATAAAAAATACAGGGATTCCCCACTCTCAAAAGTGATAGAGATAGGGTAAAGAGAGAAAACATATCAAGGGACAAATCACATAACTGAGAGGGATCATATTTTCCATTAGCGCTTTGATTCACAAGAGGAAGTGCTGGAGGAGCCAAAAAATCCTTTAGAGAGCCTCTAAAATCCAAGGAATTTGATTAGGGTCTAATTGGGGTGATTATAGTTTAAACCAGGTGTCCTAAAAATTTTAATTATAATTTTGAGGGATTAAAAACTCATGCACAAGTTTTCCTAGTTAGTCTTCATAGTTAGTAGTAAATTTTCACCTAAACATACAAACTATCTACGCTTCTAGAAATGGTCAATAATTTGGTTTCATGGTTAAACTAATCATCCAACAATCATGAAAATCCCCTCTATTTAAGTTCACATGGTTTATAGGGGGTGGTTGCACTATTTTTACTAACAGTGTGCCCCCTTCCAATGGAACAACATAGGTCGAATGGTTTCCTAGTTCAAACCATGTGATTTCCCTTACTATTCACCAACAGTGTATAGCCCCAAAACATTCAAAATAATTTCAATAGTCACCAAAAACAACCCAGGACAATCACCACCCAAAGTATGATCAAAACAAGGGTGTAAAATTATATAGAATCAAGTAACGAGATATTACATTTACTCCTAATGAGTAGCTGGTTTTTTAAGTGAAAAAATTTCAAGAACTCTATTCACCGCACTCTTAAGTCATTTTGCTATATTTTTCCAACCAATAACATATAGAAACAAATACAAATAAAATACATTCATTAGGTTACTTTTCCAAAGATAAAGATGTCATGGTAATATAGTTATGATAATAATATTATTATTAATAAAGTCATGATAATAAAATCATGACCCATAGATCCAAGGATCCAAAAATAAAATATAATTAATTTATAGTAATTATTAAATAATAATATTAATAATAATAATAAAGTCATGATATTTATTAAAAAATTCATGATAATAATTTCATGATAATAAATTAAACTACTTAATCATTAATTAATAATTCAAATAATATCAATTTAATCAATATTTATTAATAATTTAATAAGAAATTACTCATTACTCAAAGTAGGTTTGAAACCCATGTAAATTAAGAAAATAAACCCATTCTATGGTTTATCATAGGACGTACATTAAAACCCCACCCACCCAAACTACCCACACCAACATAGAGTTTAAATAATTATTACTTAATAATATAATTAATAATATATGTTAGGATTTGAAACAATATTTTTTATGTCATTTAAATTTATTTGATGATTAGTTTTAGGAAAATAATTATTTAAAATTATGTTTCATGTGCATAGGAAATGTTTGAAATTTTATATAGAGTGGATTTATATTTTATATTTTGAAAGCTTTCAAAGTCACCCTCTTGAAACTTTATTATGTTTCAAGTAGGTAAATTCAAAATTTTATAAATTATGAACTATAAATAATAACAAAATGTAATGTTAAAAATTTACTGAACACATAAAAATTAATTGAGTTGAAAAATAATTTTATAAAAAACAAAAAAATTAATATTTCACCTAGTTGATTTTTTTAAAGCATAGAAACTGTATTTTGAAATAATAATGTTTTATGTAATTTAAATGTTCTTTTTATATCATTTTTCTAAAATATTTTCATTTCCAAATATTCATTATATGTTTGATCATGGTTTAAAATTTTAGTTATATTTTATCTATGGTAAAGTTGGTTTTTTCTTAAAAGCATCAATTTAAGTGAATTATGAACCAAATGGGAAGTGACATGGTAGGAGAACATGAAATAATCAAGAAAAAACATAGGAGAAGATAATAAATTGGGTTTTAGATAGAATGATCACACAAATCCCCTTGTGGTAATTTAATCATAACAATCTCAAATCTAAAATGAGATTGGAATGAAAAAAATCGTTACCTTTTTATTCCCAATTTCCATGAAAAATTTTAAACTCATATATTATAAGCATAATAATATTAATATACTATTTCATAACCTTATTCATATATATAACATTTTATACACATTAATTTTAATTATTAATTTTTCATTCATTTGTTATTTATCATTTATTTTCAACATCAGATGTTAGTAATTTCGATTTTTTCACACATGTTTTATGATTGTGATGTCAACCCCCACTATTTAAAAGAAATTTCATCTTAAATATTTTATAAAATATGTTTAACTCCATAATTTTAAATTATTTAATCATCCCCATAATAATTTTATTGAGTATTTGGGCATGGTTCAAGAGAATAGGATCCCTGGCGAACTTATTTTGGGTAGTCTACTGATATCAATAGATTATGTTATAATGATAGTCAATTTCAAGGTTAACCAGTAAAAAAATTATTCATGATATAAATTAATCATGTATATCATATATATTCATCAAATATATTTTATAACCATCTATATAAGTCAGTGATGAAAAAGAAACATGTCGTTCATGGAGGTGATGGACTATACGTATGCATGAGTGATGTTTTCATTACCTAATGATTGATATTATTAAGAGAATTCAGAATTTATCCTTATAGAGTATTAATCATGTAATAAGTATTATCTTTATATAGTAAATACATTCTAATAACCATCCATTTAAGGTAGTGATAAAAATGAAATACATCATTCATGGAGGCAGTAGTCCACAAGTACAGAGGAGCAACATTTTCATTTTTCAAATGATTGGCATGTAGGAAGAAAATGATTATTCCATTAACATAATATAATTTTATTATAATTATTATAATTATGTAAATATTTTATCATGGATAAAATATATTGAAGGAGAAATATAGAGAAATAAAAGGGGTTAAGGAGTGGATAATACTCACATTAAGAACTTGAATCACCTCTTGGAAGACCTCCTAGAAATGGAAGATTTCAGTCTTCATTATAAAAAATGGATTTGAAACATGAAATAGAAATCTTGGAATATAAAATCGTTAGGGATTTAGTATTAATTTTAATGAGTGGTTTGGTTTTAAATGGGTGGACGTGTGCTCCTTTTATAAGTGGAAAAGTGGGACTTTTCCTTGGAAGTAAATGCTTGGTAAGGGGTAAGAATTAAATTTCATGAGAGTTAATTGATCTAGGTGGGAAAATGTTTTTGAAACAAGTAGGTATGATTTTAAAACTTGATAAATTTATTCTAGAAGGTATTTTATCAAGTTAATATAGTAAAATTTGAGTCACTTTATATTACTTATTTTTACCTTTATTAAACTTAATTAAAAATCAACCATGGTAATTATTTTTTAAAATAAAAATCTAAGATGACACCTGTTAAAAAATTATGAAATTTTTATTCTTAATTTATACTCCATTTAATTTAATTAAATTTATAAATATGTTAAAATTAAATTTTAAATTAAAACATATGATATATAGAAAAAAATATTTTTGTAGAAATTGACTTTGTATATACTAACTGTTGTTATTATTATTTCCAATCAAATACTAATTAAATTAGTGTTAATCTATTCTTCATGTAAATAATAAATTTTATCATCATAATATATTTACTTTCTTTAAATAAAAATACATAGCACGTAAAAAGACAATTTTAAGACAAATACATTCTTAATAATAAAATGAAATTATTGGTTATCTAGATATACTAATTGAATTTTATCAATAGTATAAAAAATAAATTATTTTTAAATATATATATATTTCATAATGAATCAACCACTATTTTTAATTATCAATTTAATGGCTTCATTATAATGTTTATACTTACTAAATATAGTTTTATCTTAATAAAATATATTACTGTTTGTTTTGCTTCAATGTTGCATGTGAAATAAGATGAAAATATTTATTTAAAAGGAAATTAATAAAAAAATATCAGGATGTTACAAACATGTTGTTATAATTTTTTTTTGAAGTAGCTTCACCTGGTAGGTTTTATGATGAGGTTGTGAGTACAGCACCTCCGGTGATGTTGGTGCCTACAAATTATAACATGAAACTAGAGTTGGTTCTTATGCATCCTATTAGGGTTCTTATTAATCAGTTTCTTTAAGGCTTGTCAAATATGAGGATGATAATATTGGAACTAAAGTCATGTATTCTTCTTCAACATAGGTCTATTTAGAAGAAAATAATGTTCTTTCCCAATCCTTTAAAAGTAAAGTGGAGCATCGAGTCTCCACTCGCAATTATTTTCATATGATGGATCCAATGTAAGATTTTACTAGAAGTTATAGAAATGGGAACCCATTAACTGGGTACCCAACAGTACCCATTCTGATTAAATATGGATAGGGTATTGGTTAAAAGTGTATTTATAGGGTTGGGGTAGCAAATTGTAAACCTGATTAACAAATTGGTGGGTTTAGTAGTACTCTTAGGGTACTATAAACCTGAATTCGATGATGAAAATTATTATTAAATAATCAATAATAAATGTTAAATTAAACTAAAATAATAAAATTTATTTATTTATTTATTCTCTATTAATTTCATATTTATAATTAAATTTTAATTGGAATTCATTTAAATTAATCACTACTAATTTATTGACTACATGTTATTAAATAAAATACGATTACAAAATATATTTGATTAATTTTTGACATGATTATTATATATTTATTAATAAAATTTAAATATTTTAATTTCTAACTAAGTAATTAAAAGGTTTATTGTAATTAAATGGGTACTTAAAATATAATAGGGTAGGGTTAGGGTGATGAATTTAAATAAATAATTTTTTTAGGGTTAGGGTTAGGGTTTTGTAAAAATAAATGGTTTAGGGTTCGGGTACCCCCATTTCCATCCCTATTTACTGGTCATGTTAAGCTATTAAATTTTAGAATTTTTTTTAATGATTGTGTGAATCATGTTGTTTTCTTAAAATGGTGGATGTGTCTTCAAACAATGATGATGTATCTAAGGGGACTTGGATGGAAAAGAAAGCATGTGGAAACCTACCAAAACATGGAGCTGAGGTCAACATCCTTATGGAAGTGGATGTTAAGGATCCCTTCATTACTTGAGAACTTGTTCACATTCTATATAAATTACTTTTACTGGTGTATTTCCTAGTTGATTCTAGTTTCCTTCATGCTGATGAAATTGATGGTGGACAACTATGCTTTCCGGCTTTTTTTCCTTGATACTTTTCTTTTAGAAGACTTTTTTTGTGACTATTTCGATCTTTGGAGTTAATGATTTCTTTTATTTATTTTTGGCATGTTATGTTTGGTTCATTGTGCCTCTTTTCTGGCTTTTATGGTTTGTATTTCCATGTTGGGCATGTTTTTCTTATGTTGGGTGACATAGTTTCACTTTTTTTCATGCACATCTCTTTGTATCCCTAATGGACTTCTTATTTTTATTTAATAAATGGTTATTCAAGCCTCAAATTTTTTCAATAATTATTAAATTATTAATTACATTATTAATAAGTATATTTAACTTCATAAATATTAGATTATATATAGCATTTATAATTATTATTAAAACAGTTCTGGGAGGGGGAATAAAGATAAATGAAGAAATCTACCCCACCTACAAGTACTTGGGGATACTTAAACCTGATACCTCCAACAAAACCCCTCAAAGATTTAACCACTATTCTCTACCCCTAGGGGTAAATAATTATTTATAATTAAAATATTAATTATATTACTGTTGATAATTAATAAAAATTATTGTTAATTGTATAATTAATTGATATTTTTAGTAGTTAGGGGACAATTATCCATTTTTTATTAGGAAATAAAGCCTTATTTTTGTTATAAATGTTTGGGGAAGGGGAACTACAAATCTATAAATAAAACACACAAATACACACATGAAAAAAGATAGGGACACTCGACCCGAGACCTCCCCAAAACCCGATATGACCCTTTTCAATTAATAAATCTCTAGGGGAAATAAATCCCTGTTTCTAATTGGGTTGAGATGTAATTATTTCATGAATCAAGGGCCCAGTGTCCCATAGGTTGATAAATGACCCTAATGACCCAACTGAAAAGTCTGTATCATGTCATGATATTAGTCATACGTCTCTCCACCCCTGTTAGTAATCATCACACCATGATCCCAATATAAAAGTTTCATCTCCCCCATTTTCATGATCTGTTGTATCATGATGTATGCCGCAATGAGGTAGGGAATCCAATGATAGTGTGGGAGGAAGTTCGAATTATAGTTGAAGATACACTCATTGCCCTTTCGAGCTACCCACCCAATGATGTCTCTGTGGCCATCACTTGCATCACCAAAATGTTGCTCTATATCCCCAGACTAGTCCCAAGTGAAGAGAGTCACAAGACATGGAACCCCTCCGCCCAATGTGGGATATGATAGCATCTCAACATCCTCGTCTTTGATGTGATACTGGTGACTATGAACTCTGGTGGTGATGTTGGCTTAAATTAGTATGGTGACGACATGCAGTTATGACAAGCAGTGAAGGCGGTGTTATTCTGACACAAAGGGTTGATAGGGGTGGTAGTGGATTTAGAGAGTGTATTATGGCTTGGTAAAGGTTTCATTACCCTAGGGACCTCCATACTTTATTTTTATTAGACCATTGGACCTATAGGCCTCTATTGTTTTGGCATTTAGGCCTCTAGGACTTTGGTTCATCATTTGTGAGCATAAAACATTTTAAATATGACCAGACGTACGTATTAGTGTGAAAAGTTGGCAGTGAGAGAAAGCGATGTCGGGTGGGCGACCTCAATTTTATGTATTTTCATGTTGTTACTTTTCATTCAGCCTTTCACCCCCCTTATTTTACAATTTTTGATGGAGGGGTTCCCTAACATGTGTCTTTTCACACCTGAATCCCACCTGAGTTTACAATGCATCATGAAAGTGTTGCATGTGATGGTCACTCTTGCATCATTAGGAGGGAAGCTCAAAAAATAAATGGGCGTGTTAACATCTATCATCCATCCCTCCTCCTCACACACTATGGATGGTGGGGTTCCCTACCATGACTAATTAGTCATTATAAATCATTTTTTGATGGGGAGTGGGGGACACATATTTTTGTATAGGTTCATGATACAATTTCCTTTGTTGGGAGGGGGTGATGTTTTGTCTAGGGTATTTGAATGATTCAGTCTATTCTCTCTTGGTCTTTGGGTATTTCTTCAGCTTTTGGGTTGATGGTCCTTTGTCCATTCTGCATTGGTCTTTTTTTTTCATCGGGCCTTTGGTTCATTTTCGGGTTACCACTAAGCCTAGTTCAATAGATGTGTTTCTGTTTTTATTTAATAAAGGGTCCTCAGACCCTACTTCTTAAAAAAACTAATTATTTTTAATTACAATATTAACTATATTGTTAATTACATTAATAATTATATTATAACCAAATATTATTAATTAATTCAATAATTTGATCATATAATTCTTTTTAAATTATAATATAAATTACATACATTTTTTATCTATTATGAACTATATATTAAAATATACTAATTTTATCTTTGTTAACAATTATATTATTAATTTAATTACAAATATTTATTTATATTATTGACTAAATGTGTTTTCTCAAGTAGTAAATCCATCTTGGGATTCGGCATACGATGAGGGGTTCAAATTAGGAAAGCCTTGGCAGTGATTTCAGGACCATTTATGGGTGATGATATGTATATAGGGGTGAAAACCTAGGTAAACACTAGCACAACACAAACCGTGGGTAGGGAGCTTTGAAATAGAATGAAAGGACCATCTAGCCAAAAAATTGTGTGTTTTTAGTCTCAAACACATGCGGATCCAAGGTTTTAATGATTTAACTCTCATGATTTTCTAAAATAAGAATAATGTGAAATAATCAAATATTTTAACAAAGAATCATTATTAGACCAATCTATTTATCATTCCTTTTCCTTTTGTGGGATGATCAATGATATCACACTAATTTTCTTCGAACAACCTCTCAGATGTGATACACTATGCCCATATCATCCCCTAAAACTCTGATGTGGGGTTCAATGTTGTAGGGGATGAGATGGACAGAGCATATTGGATTGGTTGTGCTAGGAAAAGGAGTGGGATATCACCAATAATCCAAGAAAATAATAATTGAAGATAAAAACAAAATCAAATGATACGGAATAATAAAACAATGTTGCTCAATTGATAAAAACAACACAATGCTGCTCTATTGAATGTCAGTATCATTTTTAAATCCTCAATTCTTCCCACCCACATAACCCAATACCAATGAATTGATAAAAAAAGGTATATGATATGAAATACTAAAAAAATTGATTAATCACCTTCTTGATAAATTTAAAGAGGGATGTGACAGCCCATGAGTTGCTGTAAATTACGGCTCCCATGAACATAGGAAAAACATAAGGTATGTTCTCCGTAAACCCACCACCCATGATGTAATCTACCCCCTTCACACCTCTATTGATTATCACATAAAGAACCTTTTTCTAATAGACCATCAATTCATGTTGGCAGAATATAAATAATTTCAAAAATACAAGTTTGAGGACCCACCTATTTTACATATATTATTGTTGGCTCCAATAAAGATTCTCCCAGTGTAAGAGTTTCTCCAGGGATTTGATCCTCAAGATGTAACCCAATTTCTTCCAAAACCCTATAAAATTAGTATTCTTATAAAAAAAACACTTTCAATATACAATTTGATAATAAATAATGAGTGTTAAGGGACAGTTTGAAAATAAATAATGCTTCTAGCACTTTTAGCATATTGTTAGAGTTTAGGTTGAGTTGAGTCCCACATAATATTTTTGGTACCATATCATCTATATCATTCACTATAAATAAACACCAAGACCTCACTTAAGTGGTATCTATATTGGATATTAGATCCACCTCCTCCCTTATCTACCTCACTACAACTGGGAAAGCATAAATTTGACAATCCCTTGGAAGTAAAAAAAGAAATGGTATAATTTCATCATGAAAATTTTGTTCTCAAATCAAGAACCCATAAAAACATCAACTCAAATATTTAGTACTGAATAATCATTTATTTTTAATTATATGAATTAAAAACCTAGAACTAAGATATGAAATGTATATTTAAAAATTGGTTCATCCATTTTTTTGAATTAGAATTTTATATAAGAAATTAGTCACCTTATATTATTGAAGGTAGAAACAAACATGCCAAAACGACTATTATATTATGGGCCATTTGGATTCAGCTTGAAAATAAGTAATAATAGAAAAATAAATAGTTATTTTATGATTCTATTGTATTAATAAAATATTCTATTTTAGTTTGATCAATGAACCAATTTAAAAAAATAATTATAACAACTTTTGGAAAGTAAATTAAATGTGATTTATTTTTATAACTTGCCATTAAAGAAACATAAAAAAACAAACTAAATTATACATAAGTGATTATTTTTTATTATTATTTTAAAAAATGTGATTTTAGCCCATAATAATCTTAAAAATATAGTATCTAAAATAAAATTAAAAATACAATTGTAAAACACATCAAATTTTCCAAAATGTGCTTCAAAATGCACCACTATGGAAAACGTTAATGATGTATTACATAAAAGTCCTATGAAGTAAAAAACATTAGAAAATTTCATAAAAATACTTACATAAACATAAAAAAATTGTAGGATAATCGCAAGATGATTTCTAAAATAATCCCTAAACTTGATGCTTCAAAACATAGTAGAAAGCCTACATAGATAATATTAATAGAATCTGAGAATAGTCAAATAATTTGAAGGAATTATAGTGTAATTTTTTATTCAAACATTTATATTTAACTTATTTAGGATGGTAAGGAAGTAGGTTAGAATCACAAAAACAATCATAAAGCCATGCATTGTAAAAATTCACAAGACAGTTCCATTAACTATTCAAGAATATGGAATTACCAAAAAATACCGAACTTATAATATTAAATAACAAGAGGAAAAATGCCTCTAAATACTCCAATTACATGAGATATATTTCAAATTCTTCTAAAAATTTTAGACCTGACATCTATATCCATACCAACATCCTTATAGGTAAGTCTGTGAGCCTTCCAAGGAGTTTCAAAATTTCTCCTTGAGAGGGGGAGTATGTTTCCAATCTTAGTAATCCTCATTAAAATCATTTTATAATATAGGAACATTTTATGTCAGTTCTTTATGAAGTATTCAAATGGATACCATGGATAAAATTGAGAGACATAGGCATGATGGAATAGGATCTAACCCAAACTGGATTACATCATGAATGTTTAATAGTTGACCTGATACTAGTTTCCCTGATGGGTAAATAAACAGGAGAGGAAACATTAAAAAAATGAATTGAAAAACCCCAAATTTATTTTTGGATGTTCAATAAAATGTACATGCATGATATGCATGTACACATGGATATGATACATGAAGCATATATAAACAATATATGACAATGTATATATATAGTATACATTTAATACATTTTTATCATCCACGTATATTGTTATGAATGAAATGCCTCTATTGATTTATAAATGTAACACAGATATATGATATATATATATATTGAATATGCAAGAGATGCATAGTAAAATTAATTCATACAATAAAATGGTTTTCACTATCACTCCCGAATTGTTTTGAGAGAACTGTAGAATTTATTCAAGAAAATCAACTAGTTTATTCAAATAACTACAATTTCAGTTACATTTTCTACAAAACTTAATAAGAAAACTAAAGAAATGATTACAAATAAAAACTATAAGAGAGGAGAATAACTCCACTAGTTTCTATCCAAGATCCTAGCATGGAGGTTCTGTAGTTCAGCTACAGCCCATGAAATATTTCAACCATGTCCCTTCCAAAAAACATCATGAAATATAAAATATAAGAAAGAGGAAAAGTGATTATATTAACCTTCATTAAAATTAATCGGATGCATCTATCTAGAAGAATTATTCAAAAGAATTGCTGACTCTAACTGGTCCACCCAATCAGTTGTTTCCAAGTGTCCAACCTAAGTACACTATATATGAATTCTATCTGCTGGAATATTCACCTTGTCCCCAAGGGGAAACAAAGGGAATCATGCATGAAATAACTTGGAATTATCCTAGGATTCTTCACTAGTTCGGCCACTCCACATAACTAGCCACTAATGTTCATAACCATTCCCCTTAGAATCCAACACTGATTTTAATAAATAACTTGCTCAGGTAAATCATTACAAATTTTTTTGGAGAGATGATCTGGAATGAGATCCCCAACAACCAACTTAAGCTATAAAATGTGAAATACAGGGTGAATCTTACTCTGAACAAATATCCGAATGATAGGAAACAACTACCACCTTAAAAATTATCTTTAATGGTCCATAAAATTGAGGAGAAAGCATGGGACACATTTTGGCAGCAAAAAAATTTGTAGCAGGGGACAAGAGCTTAAAAAAACAGAATCCCCAGGTTGGAATGAAACATATCAGTGCATTTTGTTATCAATTTGGAACATATAATGTTGGAATGTTAATAAATAGAATTTAAGGTGATAAAGATTTTCATCCATATTAATTAAATCCATAGCCACAGAATACAATGTAGTGTCTTCAGTAGTAAAGTGTGGAAGAGTGGGGGAGTGTGGCCATATATGATTTCAAAAGGAGTATGTACCATGGAAACATGAAAAAGGTATTTTAACAGAATTCATACAAAGAAACTAACAAAGAGAATATTTCATTTTTTCATAATAAAAACAGCCTAAATAATTTTCAGGGGTCCGAGTGATAACCTCGGTCTAACCATCCATTTGAGGATGGTAAGAAGAGACTAGTTTAAGCATTGTAGCATGTAAATGAAAGAGTTATTTACAAAAAATTAGTTAAACTAGAATCTCTATCAATAATAATTTCATTTGTAATTCCATGTAAATAGACAACATCATTCATGATGTGATCAGTGGCATCCTTTTTTGAAAAAGGATTTTTAAATGGTAAGAAATGATCATTGAAAAATATTTTCTTCTGAATATCTATAAGTGGTTTTGTAAAATTTCCATAATATTTAATGAACTTATGGTAATATCTTGAGAGGGAAAAAAACCAATGCACCTCCTTGACATTCCATGTAGATAGACAATTAGGAATGATGGAAATTTTCTTGGGTTCCATAGAGACATCACCCTGAGCAATCGAATGGCTAGGATACTCAACCTCTGGCACCTCAATGAAACTTTTTTTTACGATTTATAATGAACTTTTGTCACTATACCATAGATACCATGTGGGAAAAATGTTTCAAATGGTCTCTCTAACTGCCACTATAATCAAATATATTGTTAATGAAAACTAAAACAAATTTCCATAGCAATGGTTTAAAAATTTCATTCATAGTATCTTGAAATGTGGTAGGAGTGTTCATTAGGCAAAAATGCATAAAAAATTTGTAATGGCTTCATGAGTGTGAAAAGTCATCATCCCAATATCATCCTCATAGACACAAACTTGGTGAAAACCCATTTTAAGGTCTAATTTGGAAAAATATTTCACACCAAATAATTAATCTAACAATTCATCAATAACTGGAATAAGAAATTGATATGGAATGGTTTTCTTATTTAGTGCCCGATAATCCACACACCTACAACATCCACCCTCTTTTTTGGGAACCAAGATGATCATACTATAATATGGAATTGAACTACTATGAATGAAACCCCCCTATAATAGATCTGTAACCTATTTATTGACTTCATTCTTCATCAAATAATCAATTTTATAAGTTTGTACATTAACTAGAAAAACTAGTTCGTACAACTGAATAGATTGATCTGTATCGTGACATGGTAGAAGACCTTTGGGATCTTCGAATAGGATAAAATATTTTTCCAACAGCCTGTCTAATGCTGTAGTAAAATCCTGTATAGTAGAATGGTTGAGCCAAGTTTCCTAAATTCCTGGTTTCATTTTGATGCCCTGTGTAAAACATTTAGAGTTGATAAGAATTGTTTACAAAGAATATAGGGTGTCCTGCCCAGTCTAACTCCCCTAAAATTTAACTCGATTTCCATTTACTATTATACTTATAGTTAAGTTATTCCATTGGGAAGTAACATAACCTATATTTTATAATCATGAAATTCTAAAAACATGGTCTATAAAATAAGTATTAACAAAATATTCTTCCACCTCAAAATCAAATTTTCCTAACTGAATGAATAAAATCCCCCACACCCCACTAGATAGTATTTTCTGTCCATCACCCAAATGTACCCGAAATGGTCTAGTTGGAGTAACCAGAATTGCCATAATTTTATACAAAAAACTAGAAAACAAATTGTATCTTCCTCCACTATCTATAAACTCTAATATAGGTACCCCCTAAATGGATCCTTAGAGTATCATAGATTTAGAACCCCTAATTCCTGGCTTAGCCAAAGAAACCAAGAATTAAACTTGAAAAGTCATCTCCACATTTTCTACTTCTCCATCCCAATCTAGTGGCTTAGGCACAAGAGGATCTTGTTCGGTACCTTGAGGATTGATATATTCTCATACAATTAGTCCTCTGTATATAAATTATTGAGTCAGGACAAATTTAGCCCTATATGATTAACAAAGGGCCTTGGCCCTTCATTCCTTAAATTATGAATAATAAATATTACGAGAACCTTTCCACCTCAGAGTATCATCCTTAGTCTATATAATCGGTCCTCTTTCCAATGGAACATAGCTGAATTTTTATATTCCAACAATACTAGATCGAGCTTAAGACATAGGTACAATTTAGGGATCATCTTCATCTTCATGGCGATGATGACCTTCACACTGGCCCCTCCTCCCTCGGCAGGGGAGGGGCCTTCGTCATCTTATAAGGCAGCGGCTCCCTCTTTAGCCCCATTTTCTATTCTGGATTTCCTCCCTCTGTTTCCTCTATCTACTATTTCCCTAAGGTTCTTGAGTGGTTCAACGGTTTCCCTAACCTCCCTCTATCAATCATGGAGTTTAATAATGCTTTAACACTCCTCAATCAGACTCTGATAGCTCATTTTGAGAAGCATCAGCCTTCGGTGGATTCATTCGACAGATTTGTTTTTGGCTCCTAGGATTTGCAATAACGGGCTACCGTGGGGTTTCTCGATAGAAAGAGTATCATGATTCTCTTTTATTCCGAAAATGATCTGATAAAAGCTTTGGATTTCATTTCATGCAGTTGCAACAGGTCCCAATTTTTTCTATTTAGGTAGACTTATTAGTTTCACATGAAGCATGACTCTCCCTCAGTTTTTAATTGGGTGAGATTTCTGAACATCATTTTCTTTTATATAATCCTTCTATGTTTAGAATGACAGGAAACCTAGTTGGTAGGTTCTTGTGTGATAACACCCGAACTCAAGTGAATTTTCATCTGATCAATCCTCATGCTTGTGTGGAAATTGATGCTTCAATAACTCCTCCCGATTTTTTTTAGATAACAGTAGAATAAGAGTTTCTATATAAAAAATATATTGTTTATGAATCTTGGGTGGATTTATAATCGGTTTGTATGAGAATGCATCGCTCACCAGATGTTTTTTGGCGAGGTTCTAGATAGTGGAAGATGCAGGGTTATATGGATGTTACAGGCAGCGACATAGTTCCTGCATTCAATGGAGGCACCACTGGCTGGGCGCATGTTAGAGTGAATAAGGTTGCAGGGAATTTCAAAAGGATCATCAATATGGAATCCCTTTGGTTAATGACATTTTTCAGATGTCTGAGGAAGGACCTGGAGGATCCTCATCCTGGTGTGAAAGAGTGTGCGACTAATTCATGTGTTCTGGATTCTTTACCAGTGGAGTCTTCAATTAGTGATAATTATAGTGGTCTCATCCTTGAAGTGGAACCATGAAAGGTGGATGAGGGAAGTAATAAGGCCACTAAGGATGCTTCATATGCTGAGGATTTGATTACCCATTTGGATTCTTCTAGGAAAGAGCATCCTCAGGAGACTGAGGCTTTGATCAGATCATGCCTGAGGAGCAGTTCCCTAGCCACTATGGTGGGTAACCAATTTGATCAATTGGAAATTGAAGGGCATGATTAGGAGGTAGATCTTCCTAGGTAGGAATCTTATGGTGACTCATCTGGTCAGTTTACTAAAGACAGTGATCCACAATTCCATGATAAAGAACCCTGTGGTCAGAGGAGGAAGAAGGGGCGTCAAGACAGAAATAAAGGCCAAAAGGACTAATCATATTTACCTAAACCTAAGGTGACTCGATCTGTTAAAAAAGTTGAAGACAAGGTGAATGGAAGTGCTACCAATCCTGCTAGAACTTCGATTCATTTGGATGAGGGGGATTGCGGGTAATCCATCCATAGGCGTGACCTGCAAGAGGATATTCCTCTATAGTTTCTCCTGTATTCTAGAGAATTTGTGGAAGAATAATCTCTCATGATTAATGAATCCATATAGGGTGATTATAAGATGTTGGAAAGGCTTATTCGAGTGCATACGAATAGTGGATAGAGTGAATGGATAGACAAACAGAACCTAATTTTGATTAGAGGCATTAATGAAGAGAATATCACACATAAGTAGTACATGCAAGTGTGGGACATGATGGAATCCTACCCTGAATACCTTCTAAATGATGCTCCAAAAACATAGGTAAATTCTCTTTCCTGGAAACTTTTTAGGGATAATAATTCCAATAGGCTCAAGCTTCATTTTAACACCTATGTTTATTCCATTAGTGCTTGTCCTAGATGATCTTGGGGTTTCTCACTTTATCCAAAAATGTTTCATTGATAATAATAAAAAAATGGACTTTCAGTTAGTCAAAAATAATCATTCCTTAGATCCATGTTCATGTGTAGCTACTGTGCTCTCGATTTCTAGATGAAATCCTACAAAAAAAACCTATGTATTAGCTATCAGGAAAATGTGGAACTCAGAAGGCAACTCTCTCAAATTTAGTAATTTATTCTTCCATGGTTCCTTCCTATTTAAGTCCCTATAACTATTTTAGTGGATAATTTTTTGAAGTTGTTCCAAACCATCCTAATAGTTCCATCTTCATGTCACCCCACTTTAGAGTCAATCGTAGTTTAAACAAAGAGAGGATCCAATGGTGAAATTTTACTTCCATACACAATTGCACAACTGGAATTTTCAAATGGTGGTGAGTTTTGTGGATCATAAAATATGTCTATGCCTTATCTATATAATATATAGGATCTTCCCCAAAGAAATAAGGAAATTCAACTCTTTTAGCTAAAGAACTCAACTTAGTTTGAATTGATTCACTCGTTTCACTCATCTTCCAACCGGTACATTCTACATCCTCCATCTCATTAGGACAATAAATTGCATATATGTGTGGATAAAAACTTCCTTGAACCAATTAGTTTTCATCGAATCATTTCTTATCCTTTCCCATCCCAATAAAAACATTATAAAGAGGATTTGAATACTCTATTCTACTTCAACTTGGTGAACCGAATCTGGAACCACCTGACACTTATACGACTCTGCTATAGCCTTAGTTTTCTCCAATAGAGAATAGAACAGCTCATTCATATACACTTGTAACTAGACTATCAGATTCTGCGTTAAGCCTTCAACTGTTTTATGGAGATCTTAGAAGTTTCCCTTGATAATATGCTGTATTTCTGTCTACTATTATGTCTCAGCTATCTTCACGTGCTGCAACCATTCCATATGTGTTTACATTACTATTACTCTAGCATCCATCCTTGTCGGCATCCATTAGAGAAACAATTATATCCATAATTTTCTACTCCACCAGTTATCTCTTTCAATGAAAGCACCAAAGTGATAGAACAGTAGAGTTTATTCTAGAAAATAAACTACTTCATGAAAATAAATACACTTCCAATTACATTTTCTTCAAAACATTATAAAAACAATCAAGAAATGGTTACAGGAAGAAATAGAAAGAGAGGGAAAGAACATACTTGGGTTCTATCTAAGTTCCTGGATGATAGACTCTCTAGATCTACTGCATCCCATGAAATATTTCCACAATGTCCCTTCTAACCAACTTCAAGAAATATAATCCATAAGGAAGAGGAAAAGTGACCATAATACCCTTATCTAAAATCATTTGGATGTCCCTTCCTAGAATAAGTCATCAAATGCACTGGTGACTCCAACAGATCCTCCTAAACATGTGTCTCAAAATGTCTAGATTGAGTACACTCGCTATCCGGTTCCATAATTTATGAACCAAGTCGATGTGTTCAATGAATGGACACTTAAATTGGTGTAATTCTTATGTTCCATGGGATGGAACCTAATTTGTTTCAACATGGTTGATTCTATTCAAGAAATGAAGAATGTTTATGACGAATAACAAAACTTAATATCTGTTGGAATTGATAATTATTATAAAAAGTTACATTATTTTTCACTGTATTTCTATTGGTACAAGTTATTATTTTTGTAGTCATTGGGGGTGGTATCTAATAACTTAGGATTCTTATGGATATGCATGCAATGTTTAAATTCTTATTTCAATATAAATTGTTAGAAATTCAAAAGAAACACTTTTTTAAAGGTAATCCCAAGGTGTGTACTTTTGGAAACCATTACACAAAGGAACCCCACTCCCCATAAAGGGATCACTCTAGAGGGAACCCCAACTAAAAAGGAGTCATTGACAGCTGATATGGAAGAGTGTTCTGAAGGGTGAAACCCCGAATAGATATGGTTCAACACAACAATCAATCAACACATGTGGGTTGTGACTCATTTTTCGCACCTGGTTAGGAAATGAGTGACCTGAAATGATGAGTGGATCCCAGGGAAGGTATAAATTCTCCCAAGAGTGGGCTCCCAAGAATCAAACTTTGTACCTGAGAAAGAAAACTATTGTTAGGTTCCTCACCTTCACCACAACACCACCGCTGAAGCGACTACTTGAATAAAGAGGAAAATGAGGAAATCTCCTATATGATGGGTTTCTTCTAAAATATTGGGAGGAGATTCATAAGATCCTAGGAATAACATAGTATGGTTTTATAAAGGTACATGAGATGAACTTTAAACTCAATTTGTTTTGAGTGAAATGTAATTGGAAGTTGGGTGGTTATTTATATAAAATGATACGAGATTTCATTATTAATTTATAAACATAGGTTTTAGACTCAAAGTTATAAAATACCAAAAATAAAAAAAATAACACGGTTTTAGCACATGGTTTCTACATAAGGGGAGTGGTTGCAACATTTTATTATTATATGAGATTAAATCCTTAAAATAATACCATTTATGATTTTGATGTGATTCATGTTCATAAAGTTTTTTTTAAACTATAACATATAATATAGGGTTTGGAGGATGCATGATTGTTTTGTAAAATCCATCAAATAACATCAAAGCAGATTATTTTAAAGGGGTAATATTTTTCCAAGGATTTATTTTATTTTATTTATTACATCATTTTTGGGATATTATTATGTCATAATACACACAATATATTTATACCATAGTAAAATCTTTCAAAACAATCAACCCGTCTAATAAAATTATGACAAAATAATTATTTTATGATTTAAATGTGATGATTTAAAAAATTATTTTTACATCATAATAATTATTTTCTAAACATAGAAAATTCAAATAAAATATAAAAATATTTATTTGCGGAAAATTAAATTTGTATGATGAAAACAACATTTTGATCCTTATAAAAATTACATTATAATTACTTACATAATATTATCATTTATATTTATTTAAATAATTTTGTAATAATATTGTTACATGAATATAAAATTTCTTTTTAATATTTATGAATTTAACAAAAATAGGGCATTAATTGAAACTATATATTTCCCAATAATGCAATTTGGATTTTATCATATCAAAATCTAATTTTTATCAAACTCACTATATAATCCAGTGTATATATAAATTAATAATGAAAATATAATCAGTATAATATTAAAATGAAATATATAAAAATTCATACAAAAAGTTTCTAGATACATAACCCCTTATTATAGCCTCATATTCCATAATGGAATCCTTTTCAATTGTGATTCTTTCTTGTGATGGTTTATTAAATATGGTTAAGGTAGTGATCTATATTAGCTTTACCTTCTCTTATAAAAGTATTTTCCCATTTTATAATTGTTGAATCATTGAATGGTCTTAGTCATGAGAATATCCTAGTGATTTTTTATCCTTTAGAATCTCTGATAAATTGTCCTCATATGGTACGATCATACTGGTCGAGACCATCACACTTTCCATATGCATTAAATAGATATTATTATAACCCTTAATTTATAATAATCATAATTTTCATGATATAAAAACTATATTATGAACAATTATGATGATTAAAATTACTTTTAACCCATTATAAAATTATGGATATATATATTATGGGATGAAACTAAAAAAAGAATTATATTGTATGTGTTTTCTATAACTACATTACTTAATGAGGTATTTATTCATTCAAATGGGAATTTATCTATATATTTTTGGGTTGTTACATGATGTTTCACTTAGTATGGCCATTTTTATAGGGGTTAAATGTAATGATCATCTATAATTAGGTCCTGAAAGAATCCCACAATCCACTCTATTGCCGCTACTAGAACTAAAAATCACAGTCATAGAAAATCAATAACGATACCTGATGATGTGGGATGAACTCTTATATGAAAATATTCCCCGAACTATCAACTTAACATTTCATCATATTAGAGTGAGAGTGATCTTAAATTGTAAGATAATCGAAAATCACCCATATAACATCATTAACTCTCACTATTTAAGGAATCCAAATTAAAAATTTTGTTGATATGTCATCCCCATTCCTTTTTAGAATCTCAAAAGGTTGAGTCAACTCTAATAGAACCTAATGTTCTACCTTCACCAAGTGATATGTGAGGCATTGAGAAATAAACTCAGAAATACTCCCCCTCATTTTAGTCCCCAAAATGTTTTTCTAATGATCATTCTATATTATTATAACTATAGGATATAAAGAAATCTGGAGGTGTGGAACTACGTATACACCTCCTCATGTTATACGACTGAAACTATCATCCTTCAAAAGAAAAGGAAGATGTGATCCCCACCACTAGAAAATCCATCTGGTGTACCTCCTATGGATATATGATCATGAAAAACCATGTATTAGATGTCCCATAACTGATTCTCTCTTACATGTGGAAGAAGTGGTGGGGTCACTATAATCGACTATAGATATGCTTCCCCTATCTCCTCCATCAAGGTCAACTAAAAAGATTCTTAATAACCAGAAACCACATATATAATCTGATAATGATATTTCATGCTTATGGAATCTACAACCTTGTTTTGATTTCCATGAATATAGAATATATAAAAGTCACAGCCGAACAAGAACTCCAGCCAGTGCCGCTGTCCTATGTTGAGGTATCTATTGGAAAAGATGCATGTGAGACCCTAGTTGTATGAAAATACTACAAAGTCACTCCCCAAATTATAATTTATCCACATCATCATGTAACATACTACTACTACCAAATACAAATCATGGGATGTGTAGTTTTACTCATGGGTTCTCAACTACCTTTATCGTACGTGGTCATTTCCTATCTCTACATCACAATGCATATAAGATGAACTCCAGAGGAATCACTGAACACTACTTACTCAACAATATCCAATGAATGTCTTAGTATAGAATAAATATTCAAGCTCTTCCTATTCTCTTTAAATTTTCTCTAGCACTACTCAGTCCAAGAAAATGATTGCCCTTTTGGGATAAAATTTTTATGGGGACCCAATTCTAGAAACAATCTGCCAAAAATATCCGAAATAACATTTCTAACCTTTGTAATCAACAAAACATTTACATTATATTTCATGGATATAAATCTGAGAAGGCCTCTATCATATTGGGTCCACAGCCCCAAAATTCACCAAAATAACATTCCCTAAAAAGTGAACCCCTCGAATCAAGAATTGAATCTTCAAGAACGTATCATAAAACCAGTTCACCTAATGTTAGTCCTGGACAATCCTAAAATTCTAATTATGCCTATCCTTCAATATACAGTAAATGTAAATATCATCGATAAAATAAACCATGAAACAATAAAATAATGACTAAATGATTCAGGTTATAAGAACTATGTAGAATATAGGGGAATTATTTATTCCAAATGTAATCACTTGAAACTCATAGTTTTCATAGCAGCATAAAATTAGCATCTTTGGTATATCCACCATGAAAATTTGAAACTACTGATAACTAGAAATAAGATCAACCTTTGAGAACCATATTCATAGTTTAATATGGTTGAATATGTCACCAATACTTGATAAGGGTTTCACGTTCTTGATATCACTTGATTATGCTAGCGATAAATAACATATTACATAATGCTCTAATCCTTATTCTCGATGAAAACACCAAAATATACCTAGGAGGGCACCTAAGGTCTGATTAATCCCTTCTTATAAAGGTATTACAACTATCCTCTAAGCACCCAAATACTAACAACGAACTTCTAATATGATACATAAGATATCATAGCAGTCCCTAGGTAAAATTTGATGTATAATTCAAACACTTGCCTCATAATATTATAGAGACATCTTCATGGAAGAAATCAATGTATTTCCCTACCAATATTGGAATCCATACCATTGCCATTGAATGAAGTAGTAAACTCACTAAATGTTGTGAGATAGGTTGAATCTACCTACCCATTAGCCCCATTCATTATTCCAGTTGGTTCTTATCCCCATAAAAGGTAAATATTTTCCCATCACCATAGTGGCATATATCTCTCATGAGGTGATAAATTATCTAGGAATGAACTATAAATATCATACCTATAACAAGAATAAAATCATATGGTTTCATCCCAATAACCATGAGGTATCATGAGAAACTCTCTCCACTAAGTGCTAACTCACACAATTGAAACATGGGAAATATTGAATAATATATCCATACATTATCATCTAATTGTATATACTAAGAAAAATTTTAAATGGATATATCAATCTCTTAGACAATGGATAATGAAATAAAAGATTCATCAGTGTTTGTGTCCATATGTATAGTAGTTAACTAGAGAAGATAAGGATCATACCTCAAATCATTTCATTCACATCATGCTCATACCCCTCTATTTAATACAATAGACCACAATAACAAAAACCATCTCTCTATGATTGATGGGGCTAACCAAGTTTTGGGGGTAGTGTTATGCCACATATCCTTCCTCCACATATAGATCCTCATATCAGGACTCCCCCATCCCCTTTTTTAATACCACCTCTATGGGGTATGTAAAGAAACAGAATTTCCAGGTAATTTTTTTTATTAAATGGGAATATTACGAGTCTGTGAAAATTAACGGCGTGTGATGCCAAGGCATGGAGTGCCGAGAATGAATTTCAATCTTTTTTTTGGGTACGTTCAGTAAACATGGGAGCGGGTTTTTCTAACTTTTTAACTGGTGCTCGTAATTGAAATTTGAGGGCACTATTGAAATTGTGGTGCCCGTATTCTCTTAAGAAGACTTTCACCTTGATGACATTTGGTTGAGGGTGAAAGCTAGTTTTTGGGGTTTTTCGTGGAAAAAAATTAAATAAAATAAAAACATGTTTTATTTTATTATTGTTCTAACTAAACTCCATGTGGAAGTTGTTGGTGGGGACCACCAGAACATAACCTCCCATGAGAGTTTATGGCAGTGGGGACCACCCAAGCCTAACCTCCCATGAGATGTTATGTTGGTGGGGACCACCCAAGATTAAACACCCTTGAAACCCCCCTTTAATTGGGGGAAAAACCTCAACTCCCTCATATATGTAGGGAAACCTCTTCAACTCCCTTATTAATGTGGAGGAGCCTCTTGAACTTCCTCCACATTAATTTTACCAACCCTCCCACACTTAATTATGTCAACGCACCACTTAATTGAGCCAATTCAATTAATCCAATTTGAATTGGGCCAATGATTAAATTGGGGGAAAATGATTTATTATATTGGCTACATCTTTTATTTTTGTGGGATATTCTTTTGATAACATTTGTTGGAAAAGTAGAGAGAGATCTTGGTGGGAGAAAACTCTCCAACGAAGAATGTGTTCTTCAACAAATAACACTCCTCCAACGAAGAATGCCGACCTCCATCGACCTTCTTCCTCGGGACGTCATTCGATGTGGGATGTCCTCATTTAGGGTGAATCGATGACTGTGCTACCCTCTTGCACCCACGTCATCACATGAACAAGGTAGGGGATTGTTGATTATCACTTCTCATGTTCTCCCCTTCTAATTATTTTGTGGGATTTGGGAATAGAGATTGACAGCCGTTGTGGGAAATGATGTTTTAAAATATCTTCCATACATGTTCATGCTTCGTTCTTTGTGAACCGCTTTCTATCACTCTAACTGCGGAGGGTGCAGGCCAAAGAAACATGGACCAACCCCTCCACATTTCTTCTTATATGTGTTCTTCGAAATGGAGGAAGGAGACAAAGGAGACAAAGGCAATGGGGCCACCACACGCGGCCTCTGCGACCCGCACAACCCCGCGGTGCTTCGCCCTTCCGACCAAACTGGCCCCGTGCCCGACTGAGGTACCCGAGTCTAGACTGATCCACCGCACCACCCTGAACTGAACCCTCCTCATTGTTCTGCCACTATGCCACGCCTCCGCTTCATTGTTGTCCACAATTCCACGGCGTCGATGTCCGCTCTGTGGAGTCGCCACCATCCGCCGTACCGAGCCGCTGTCACCGTTCGCCATGCCGAGCCACCGCCGTCTTCCATCGTGTCGAGCTGCCACCCCCATCCGCCATGCTGAGCTGCTATTGCCATCCGTCGTCCACCATCTTATGTCTAGGCAGCCAACCCACGTCTGGTCTGCACCCCCCGCGGCCAGTTCGTGCCCTTGTGATGGTCTGCGACCTCACGGAACACGCGACCGGTCTGCGCCCTCATGGTACCCCTCACCTGAGCTTCCCTCACGACAACCTTGCAGACCTCACGGGCTGAGCCAGACCCAATGGTTCGGGCCGCACTACAGGCTGGGCCGGGTGGTTCTGACTTGGTCAGACCAGACCTGAGCCCACTACGACCCAATTACTTTCTTTTGGCCACAACATTGGCACCAGAAGTTAGTTGGATGAACCGTCAGTGGCATTGGGAACCTTGGAGCGATTCTGTCCATTTGAGTGATACCCAACTGTGTTTTAGATTAATATTGAGACCAATCAGGTTCGATCGAGCATGAATCCAACCGGGCCCCTGGGACTAAAAGGCTAATAAATCAAAGACTGGGTGTTCGATTGACACGCTGTTTGTTGTGTTGTGACCCCTATGTCATGGAAGAACATTGAGATACTTTCTCACTGGATGTTGTGGAAGTTGGAGTATTGACCATTAGCTGGTGGAGTGGATCATTCCGGTGACAAGCGAGCATAGTGCGGAAACCCTATAGCTGGCTGATACTTGATGACTACTGACCGTTTTGACTCAGAGTAACTCGACAGGCCCAGTGGGGAGCTCCTTGGTGTCGTGGAAGACCCATGGTGGGGAGCAACCTTGTGTGACACGACAGACCCATCGTACTCGATAGGAGGAGTACCTTAACATGCTTTAAGGGGGAGCACCTTTGTGTGATGCGGTAGAGCCACGGTGGGGAGAACCTCTGTGTGATGCGGTATAATCACAATACTAAATAGGAGGAGTATCTCAATAGTCCGAGGTTAGTGGGGAGCTCTTCTATGTGACACGACAGGCCCACTGTACTCAACAGAGGAGGAGTTCTCCACCAGCCAAGGTGTTCCACGTTGTTCTTGGAATGTTACTTGTTGCTACCCCTAGGAAAAAATCTTGTTTGAGCTGAGTCATAACCACTCTATTTTCCTCATGATTGAGATGGATTACAGAATTACTTAGGAATATGTATGGGAATATACATATGTAAGGTTATCTATGGATTTCATACTTTTTGTTTTATCCTTGTCAAATTTTGTGAGACATAGACAGTCTCAGGGTCCCTATTGAGTATCATTATACTCACCCCTACACGGGCTATGCCAGCACCATGTTGTGTTGGATGTAGAAAATGGACAGTGATGACTAAGGCTGAGAGTACTAGTACTGGATAGTACCTGGAGGTGCACCTCACGACGAGTCGGTACACGTAGGAGACGGATGGACGAGGAGTACAGAAGAGGCGATCATTACCCACCCTTCTGGTAGGAACCTCGAAGGACGGCCTAATATCTATTTCCCTTTTTATTCTGTTGTACATGTACTTTTAGTTTCTTTTAGTTGACTATTGGCCCTATATTATGACCCCTATTAATTTCAGAACTCTCTTGGTATATATTTTTCTTGGTCTTTTGAAACTAGCTATGTTCTTTCTTGTGTGTGTGTTTACTAGTTATAAAGTCAATGCCTTGCCACTTTTAGGGAATTACGCCTTTGGTGATAGTCTTCTCCCCCTGGTAGATGGAAGGCGGGCTTGGGGTAGTCACAGAACGAGCCCCAGGGGATGTTTCATGACAAATTGGTTTTAGAGGAGTCGGTTCTACTATAGAACATAAGACTCTAGTATTTCGTTTTTGGTGAATCAATAGTGTTACGGATAATGAGTGTGATTTTCAGTTCAGGGGGTCCATTGTTGGTGCGTCAGACGATGTATCCATACACCTGCACCCTGAATCATGATATCAAAATCAGTGCATGAAAACACTGAATGTGTGTGTGTTTTCAAGAGTCTTCTTCTTGAACTCCTTGATTCAACTCAACTGGTCAGCTCATGAGTTATAACTTATTGATCGTATCCCACATGTTTCTTTTTGGGATGCCTCCATAAAAATAGCCAGCTAGAGTTCAATGAGTTGTACACACAAATAACCCACAGAGTGACAAATCCTTGGTTCATGGCCCTCTTACAATAGAGGCAGCAGTATAGGCACCAATGGTACTATACCCCGTTGGGCCACCGATGACACCATAAAAAGCAGTAGACGGTGCACATTGCTTGAGTGCGTTGCATGAGTTCTAGTTCCAGAGGCCACCCAGGTTCTAGGGGAAGACGAGCCCACATGCAGGTGAGGATTGGCAGGAGGCTACGGTGAGAGTTTTCCGATTGTTAGGGACACCAGCTGATTTATGGTGATCCGTGCATCCATCCTTCTATAGGAAGATGTAGGAAGATGTTGGATATTGATGCTCCAAGTTGAAAATGAGGCGACACTTCTCTGGGAAGAAATTGAGAGCCTGTTTCGGGTAGAGTTTGTTCAAGTGACTCTTCGCGCAGTGCGCATACAGGATCTACTTCATCTGCATCAGGGCAACATGACTATGGCTCAGTTCATGGTGAGGTTCACTGACCTCTCACGTTACTCCACCGATATGGTGTGAGACCCTTTCTTCAGGGTCCAGACCTTTGAGCAGGGAATCAGGTAGGAGATCAAGGCTTCGATGATCTCACTCAGCATCCCGATGCAGGTGGAGGTGTTATAGAGAGCCCTCTTGGTGGAGAGTTTCTTTACTAAGTAGTCACCAGTGGCGAGACCGAATACAAGTCATAACGTGGAAGTTTCATCTGCATCTCGTGGCAAACAGATGTGGCAGAGGTCCAACAGGACCTAACTAATAGTTGGATGACCGCATGACTCAGGATTGGTATTGCAGGGAACCCGAAGTGGAGCTAGTCGTGCCATGAGCGGGTAGTGTTACGCATGTGGCTAGCAGGGGAACATGGCACGCGATTGTCCGACACATCATATGGATGATTAGAAGACGGTCGATGGACCGCCCATGCAGAGACAAAGGTTCAACCGAGGAGGTCAACAGGGAGAAAGAAGACATGGCAGAGGAGGCGGCCGAGCAGCTGGTGGGGGGCGATGACTTGAGGTGTTATAGCCACCACCACCCGGAGATCCACCCTGACCATAATGAGAAGGTGGACAGGGAAGAGCTCATCTCTAGGAAGCTGAGACCTACGATCAAGGCACTCCATAAATGATATGAGTTATGATTTGTGTCTACTCTACCATAGTTTTAGTACTTATAAACATAGGTTCTAGTCATTATTTTATTTCCACCACCCTCGTCTAGAGCTCGAAGATTCTGACGGAGCTGTTGGCTTGATCCTTACAACTAGTGACTACTACGGGAGTAGATTCGACGATTAGACACTAGTGCTGGCAGTGTGAGCTTACTCTAGGAGGAGAGAACTTCAGCTGGGATCTCTTAGTAGCAGCATCGATGTGTTTCGACATCATCTTGGGTATGGACTAGTTTTCTATAGTCTATGCTCAGATTGACTATATTAGGCACAAAGTGAAGTGTGTCGGCACGAATGGGACAAATTTTACCTTAACCGGTGAAAAGGGAGCCTTTGTAGCGCAGCATGGACTTACTCGGAAGAGGGTACAACCGATTACTCATCAGTTGGCTAGCCTTACCCTCAGAGCAGATGATGTGGAGAGTCCGATCTATCCTGTAGTGGTGGACCAATACATGGATGTTTTCCCTAATGATTCCCTAGGTCTACTTCCTCGTAGAGAGGTGGAACATTATATTGACTTGTACCCCGTGGCGACATCGATATCTACAATAGCGTATCGGATGGATCCCGTGGAGATTTGCGAGATGAAGGTACAACTAGGGGACTTGTTGGGAACGGGGCTTATTCGGCCCAGTGTTTCACCTTGGGTTGCCCCGATTCTGTTCCCCAAGAAGGCGTATGGGAGTTTGAGGCATTGTGTTGACTACCAGCACCTGAAAATCGGTAATAGTGAAGAACAAGTACCCACTACCAAGGACTAATGACCTCTTTGATCAGCTGATGGGATCCCGGTGGTTCTCAATGATTGACCTCAGATCAGGCTATCACCAACTCAGAGTTTGAGATGAGGATATGCAGAAGAAAAATTTAAGATGTCGGTACGACCACTAAGAGTTCTTAGTTACGCCATTCGGCGTATCCAACACTCAAACAGTGTTCATGGGACTCATAAAGAGGGTCTTTCAGCCACACCACGATCGATTTGTAGTGGTATTCATCGATGACATTCTGATCCACTCAGCTATTGAGGAGGAGATGCCTATCATTTGCAGGTAGTACTGGACACACTCTGAGTGAAATAAATTTATGGTATGCTCTCGAAGTGCCAGTTCTGGTTCTGAGAAGATCACTTTCGGGGACATGACATATCGTAGGATGGACTTGATGTAGACCCAGTGAAGAATTATGCGGTATTTTCTTAGGACTCCTCTATGTATGGAAAATTGTGTGGCTACATGTTGTACCCTCGATGATTGTCTCTGATTGTGATGAACGTTTTACTTCTCGGCTATGGAAGGGGTAGTAGGGGGCTTTCAGGACACAACTTCATTTAAGAACCTCCTTCCATCCTCAGACGGATGGCCAGACTGAGCGGACCATTCAGACCAATGAGGACATGCTACGTGCATGCATCCTCGACTTCAGTCGGAACTGGGAGGATCACTTTCCTTTGGGGCAGTTTTCATACGACAAAAAATATCACTCCACTATTGGGAGGGCACATTTCAAGGCGTTATATGAGCTACCTTGCGGATCACCATTGTGCTGGACTGACCCAGGGGAGTCCACACTCGTGGGACCAGAGATGGTTCGAGCTACCACAGAAAAGGAGAAGATCATCCTGGAGTAGATTAAGACTACACAGAGTAGGCAGAAGTGGTATACTGACAAGACATGGAGACCTCTGGTGTTCGAGGATGGCAACCACGCCTTTTTACGAGCCTCACCCCGATGAGGTCTACGAAGATTTGGACGAGGTGGAAAGTTATCTCTGAGGTTCATCAGACATTTCCATGTCCTCAGAAAATTTGGCGAGGTGGCATACCACTTAGCTCTTCCACCTTAGTTGCATCAAGTGCACGTCGTCTTCTACGTATTCCAACTGAGGATATATGTGCACGACTCATATCACATTATCTACCATGGCGAGATGGACGTCGACAATGGGGAGACTTTTATAGAGGTTCTAGTAGAGATTGAGGATCGACAGGAGAGGGTCCATCATGGTCAATCGATACATCTGGTTCATGTTCGTTGGCAGCACGGGAACCTCCAAGAGAGCACATGGGAGCAGGAGGCTTAGATGCATGCCCAGTACCCCCACTTGTTCCCTTAGTTTGAGTTGTGGCTTAAGAGGACGTAAATCCTGAGGTGGGGAGAATGTAAAGACCCAGAATTTTCATGATTTTTATAAATATATGAGAATTTTATGAGTCCGCAAAAATTGACAGCGCGTGATTCCAAGAACCAGAGTGCCCAGGATGAATTTCTGAACATTATTTCGGGTACATTCAGAAAACGAGTGAGCGGGTTTCTCTAACTTTTGAACGGGTGTTCGGAATTGAAATCCAAAAACAATGTTGAACTCGCAAAAACCAGTATTCCCTTAAGATTAATTTCACCTTGATGACAATTGGTCAAGGGTGAAAGTTAGTTTTTTGGTTTTTCATGGGTAAATAAATAAACACACGTTTTATTTTATTTTTGTAATAACCAATCTTCTTATGGAAGTTGGTAGTGGGGACCACCAGACCTTAACCTCCCATGAGAGGTTATCATGATGGGGACCACCCGAGCCTAACCTCCCATGAGAGGTTATAGTGGTGGCGACCACCCGGGATTAAACCCCCTTGAAACTCCCTTTAATTGGGAGAAAAACGTCAACTCTCTCATAAATGTATGGAAACCTCTTCAACTACCTCATTAATGAGTAGGAGTCTCTTGAGCTTCTTCCACATTAATTATGCCAACCCTCCCCCACTTAATTATGCCAACTCACCACTTAATTGAGCAAATTCAATTAATCCAATTTTAATTGTGCCAACAATTAAATTGGGGAACCACTTTTTATTATATTTTCCACCTCTTTTAATTTTGTGCGTTCTTATTCTAAGAACATTAGTTGGAAAAGGAGAGAGAGATCTTGGTGGGAAAAAACTCTACAATATAGAACGAGTTCTTCGACAAAGAACGCTTCACTGACGAAGAACTTCGTCCTCTATAGACCTTCTTCTTCGGGACTTATAATGATGTGGGACACCCTCATTATGGAGAATCGAAGACCGTACTACCTTATTGTTCCAATGTCATCAAGCAAACAAGGTTGAGGTTTGTTGATTATCACTTCCCATGTTCTCCCTTTATAATTCTTTTGTGGGATTTGGGAATAGAGATTGACAAGGGTTGTGGGAAATGATGTTTTAAAATATCTTCCATACACGTTCATGCTTCGTTCTTTGTGAACCGCTTGCAATCACTCAAAACACTGAGGGTTCAGTCCAAAAAAACATGCTTGACCCCTCCACCATTCTTCTTTGATGTGTTATTCAAAATGGAGTAAGGAGACAAAGGTGAAAAATGTAAAGGCGCCTCCACACACGGCTTCCACCAATCGCGCTACCCCACGGCGCTTCACTCTTCCAGCCAAACCGGCCCTGCGTCTGGCAGAGCCACCCGCTGCTGGACCGAGCCACTATGCCACCACTAGACGAACCCCCCGTGCTACCCCAAGCCGAACCCCCCATGACATGTCGCCGCCTTTCCGAGCTTCCATGCCACCGCTGCCCCCCATGTCGAGCCACTGCGCCGCCACCGTCCGTCGTGTCGCACCGATGCCATCCCCCGTGTCACGCCGCCGCTGTCTATGTTCCATGCCGCTGCCATCCGTCGTGTTGAGCCGCCATCACTGTATGCTGTGTAGAGCTGCTGCACCGCCGCTGTTAGCCGAGCCACACCGCCGTTGTGCCTAGCCGTCGCCCGCCATGCCGAGCTGCAACTACCATCCGCTGTCCTACGTCCGTATAACCGACCCATGGCTGGTCTGCACCACTTGCGGCCAGTCTTCACCCCTCGTGGATGGTCCGCTCCCTTCACGGCTGCCCATGCCCCTCATGGCTAGTCCACACCCTCGCAGTACCCCTTGACCAAGCTTCCCTTGTGGCAGCCTCGCAGCCCTCGTAGGCCGGGCCAGACCTAATGGATCAGGCTGCACTGCATGCTGGGCTGGTCCGATCAGTTTGGACCAGACCTAGGCCCACAATGACCCATTTAATGTCTTTTGGCCATAACATTGGCAACAGATTCCCTTTTGATAAAATATTAACAGCGTCTGGAACATTGGATATAGTCATTCCCTTTGATTGATACACCTCTATGTTTTGGATTAATAGGTGGAATGGTCAGGTTGGATCGAGAACGAATCCAAACAGGCCACCGGGACTAAAAGGCTAATAACTCACAGACCGGGCGTCCGATAGATGCGTCGTCTGTTGCGTTGTGACTCCTATGATGTGACAAAACATTGAGATAGTTCATCATATGATTTCATTGTATTTGGAGTATCGACCAGTAGCTTGTAGAGTGGACCTTCTCGGAGACAAGTCAGCATAGTGCGGAAACCCTGTGGGTGGCTGAGACTTGATGACTGCTGACCATTTTGACTCGGAGTGACTCGATAGTCCCAGTGAGGAGTGCCTTGGTGTCACGATAGACCCACGGTGGGGAGCACCTCTGTGTGATGCGGAAGACCTATGTTACTAGATAGGAGGAGTACCTGATAAGGATTTGAGGGGGAGCACCTCTGTGTGAAACGGCAGACCCACAGTTGGGATCGCCACTATGTGACGCGACAAACACAAGGTACTCGACAGGAGGAGTACCTCAGTAGTCCATGGTTATTGGGAATAACCTCTATGTGATGCGGCATGCCCACTATACTTGATAGAGGAAGAGTTATCCAGCAACAGAGGTATTTGATGTTGTGATCGGAATGTTTCTTGTTGCTACCCCAAAAATAAATCCCGGTTGAGATGAGTTAGAACCTATGTGTTTTACTCATGATCGAGATGGATTAATTGATAACTTAGGAATATGTATGGGCATATAACTATGTAAGGTTATCTATTGATTTATAATTTTTTTTATCCTTGTTGGATTTTAGGAGATCTAGAGGGTCTCGGTGTCCCTACTGAGTAACATTATACTCACCCCTGCACGGGCTATGCCCGCACCATGTTGTGTTGGATGCAGACGACAGACAACGTTGACTGAGGCCGAGAGTATCGGGAATAGATGATACCTGGAGGCGGACCTCACGATGAGTTGGTACATAGAGGAGATGGACGGACAAGGAGTGCTAAAGAGGTGATCTTTACCTACCCTTTAGGTAGGAACATTGGGGGATGACCCAGTAGCGGTTTTCCTTTTTCTTCAGTTGTACTTGTACTTTCAGTTTCTTGTTCTTTACTATTGGGCTTGTATTCTGGCCCCTTTTACTTTCATTACTCTCTTGTAATTCAGTTTTCTTAGTGTTTTTTGTCAAGCTATGTTCTTTCTTATGTGTGTGTTTATAGGTTATAAAGGAAATGTCTTCCCAGTTTTATGGAATTACACCTTTCCTACAAGTATCCATACCCTGGCCTATGGAAGGTGGGCTTGGGGTAGTCAAGGAAAAGGTCCCGGGGGACAGGTTGTGACAGGGGATACCCCAATCACCCTAGGAAGATCCCTAATCATGTCACTACCTCTTTGGTAGAGGTATGTCCACTAACTTCTCACTATCTAAAACATTATAGGTTAGTTAGTTAGATGCCACATGAATATGAAATTCACAATCCAAACATAATCAATCATTAGGGAAACTATATCCTATGTAGGACCCTCACATTTCAGATCCATTAGTTTTGGTATAGGAATGTGTATTCCACATGCATTGAAACCCTAACGATTGATACATATTGGGTGATACAAAAGGTTCAACACCACGATAATCATTTTATCCCCCAACAAGATGCCACTCCTCTTCCATAATGATCATTTTCACCATGGCCCCCACCAGCACACTGATATAGGTGGGGTTATACTGAGAGACCATATTGGATCAAGTAAACTTACAGAGGACCTATATGAACTTTTATTCAAAGAAGTGTCCATATAAAACCATATTAAGGGAGAATCATGTGAGATCGATAAACCTTGATGCATAATCTTCACATTAAAAATCATCAAACTTGAGATTAGGAATCTCTAGAATTCATATATAGTACAATCTCAAAGGATAATACTCACCATAGAGGAAGTGTTGAAATCCCCTACCTAAGAGTGTCACATAATCTTGGGTCATAGTGTACAGACCCCACTAATGTCTTGCTTATATATAGAGAATATTGGTTAGGAGTACATCCATCTAATCAGTAGCAGTTCACATAATTTAGAGAACTTATATAGAAAACACATTTGAATATTTTATTTCTTGTGGATCTGGGTAACTAAAAAACCGAGCCATATTTATTGTTGAAACCCAGACAACACACTCATCCAATGTGCATCCTCATCCAATACTAATGGAACTATCATCTGTGAAACATGTAGTCCAATTCCATCCTATATTGATCGAGCCTGATCCATAACCACACCTCATGAGGAAGCACTAACCCAACATTACCATGATAGAACATCCCATTGTTATATACCTATACTAAGGCCTCCTTACATAAATAGTCATATTCATGACTTTGTTTTGAAATCCTACCCAATATTCCTTATGGATCCATATTGAATGTCAATAAAAAGAACCATAGATAAATGATCTTAGATAAAGAACTGAATCAGGGAGGAAATGGATCTCAAGAATCATTCCTATATGATGGATTTTCATTTGGAATATCCACAACTGGTGTCTTAGTGCGCAGAGTAATAAAGTAGGTCATTGATATCTTAGTGTATGGATATGTCATCCACTACAACATCACATGGTTACCAAACTAAAGAGTCAAACTCAAGACACCTAAAACATTTCCCCAATTTTCCTAATCAAATCATCCCAACACTTCTATCATTAAAAAAATCCTTAGGATATTCCTCCTATAATAGCACTTTGTCAGGACTTGACCCACCAAGGCCATGCATAAACCAAATGTAAGATGAGTAAGAAACCCCCATCCCATATCTAATATGTGAGGGGTAGCAGACTAGTGATGAGTAGGAATAACACTAAAATTGGGGTCCTTATACTAATATACCTATACAAAAACACACTACCATCCTTCTTGTAACAAATCAGAGTAATGATAATCAGGAACCTATAAAATGTAAATAATGAATAGAAGGACCTCTAGAAATAACAACAAATTACAACATATTGATATTATTAGTAAAAATAGAAAATACTAACCCAACCAAGATTTTTCCCAACCTGATAGGAAAACAGGAATAGTAGGAGAGATCCCATATCACGATATCTAATTCTAACCATGAAATGTTGTCACATTATTTGAGTACTTTTTTTCTCTTCTAATACTAGATTCACCAATGTCTTCTCCAATTAGTGCATCTATTATGTATGACACAAAACATATGGTAAAATATAATGTCGGGGATATTTTAAACATATCTAATAGGAATCCCTAAAAAAATAAAGTAAAAATAAAAGAAATGGCCTTCTCATCCCATGAAGTAGAGGGGAGGATGAAACAAAACTATACAGATATGATCATATTAAAACTCCAATAAAATAGTTAGAAAATTTGATCTTGATATCCCCCAATGAATTATTAGTCTAAAATAGCTCTATGATATTATGTTATCTTGAATCAATAAGTCTAATGTAATCATCACAAAAATATAATGGAGTGATCATGCCTCGCTAGTAGATGCCTCAACCGATAGATTTTAGACTATATTGAAGGACACTATCTCTGAAAGCACCTAACAATGGGGTCATATCATCTTTATAGATATATGAACCACTTCTTAATGTTTTGGGGTGTACAAAATATTCCTATACATCGAATATAAGAGACCCATTCTCTATGATACCCAATATCAAGGGATTAATATTCCTAGAATCAAATATTATAATCACACTCAAACATTTATATTATACAAAATGTACTTCTAAAAATTAATATTTGGTCATCATATCTCACAAATTATCTAGGTAGTAGGCCCAATAGATCACATCCTTGAACTACATGGGCATACACCTCTAGAAGGAATGGTTCACTATGCCAAAGTGTAATTACATCCATCAATTATCTGCGACTAGGTTTCAACTTAAAATATTCAATCAAATTGAGAGTTAACTACTAGATACATATGAGAAATTTGTTATAAATATTCATGGCATGATACTAATTTTCACATAGTGAACATGAAATCTATAACCTAGAGTTCCCATCAGTATTCAATGCACCCAACACTCCAGTAGTGATTTCCATTGAAGACCTTTCTAGACATGATGATTAGAAAAATCCCCTTGTCATACCCCCATTTCAACTAGACAGTAAAAAAATCGATCTACAATCACCTAAATCACCCAATATTCATAATCTACACATTTTCTACTCAAGAATATATCTCACTCACCCAAGCATGACCATAGGTCACAACTATGTGCCAGAGGCTATTCATAGGTCATTGAAACCCATGTTGATTGGTTTTATCCGAAAATATTCATATTGGTAGCACATATTTGGAGGTTTTACTATGATAAAACTTATCCCATATCTGTCAAATCAACGACGAAATACGATAAAGATGATAAGAGAAAAGAACAGGGGGAGAAATCCATCAGATAATAAATTTAATGGAACAGACAACAATTATGTTTTTTCCATTGATCATAGGGTTGGAAAACAAATATAAAATGAGTGAATTTTGAAAAATAAAATTATCTAATGATAAAAACAATGTTTTACAAGGCTGTGAAAACCTATATTCTAAGGTATATAAATAATATTGTCTATCCATTCATGAAATTAGAATAATAGGGTGAAATCCAAAAATATCAAAGCCCAAAAATTTCATTGGGTTGATTATTGAATAAAAATACACAATGATTTCGTTGGTGAAAATAGAGAAATTATTCATTTATTAGGACACCATAAATTTCATATTTCTTAAAAATTATATATGGATGATTGGGTTCAATGCGATAAACCAAGGGATGTAAGATCCATGAAACACACTAGGGAAATGTGTTGAGTTTGAGGATAATATAAGAAGAAATATGAGAATCAGAGGGCTTCTCTACTTATAGAAACTTTTTTATTGACCAAATCATAGCATAAATCCATGGATCCATCATAAACCTCAAGAGATTATAGATCTATTGAAAAACCCATTAATAGTTCCACAGTAGTAGGAATGAAATCATGTAATGAAATAATTTATTAATATCACATGTTATTCAATATAAGGACCCCTTGAAATAATTCCATGAAAATTATTGCTTTGAATTATGTATTCACTCCATGAATTCCACTTATAGCTAAATAAATATCAACTTGATAATTATTTGCCTCAAACTCACTCCAAGATCCCCCAGTACCAAACATGAACCAAAAAATGGGTTGGGAAGGGATCAGGATGATACAAAATAAAAATGATTCCACTAAGAAAATTTACAAGTATCCATCCATAAAAACCACAATCATTACATCTCATAAAACTAATGAGATTATTAGGGGTTAAATATCTTTTTATTTAAGTAATACAAGAAATTGAAATTATATTCCCATGATCACCATGCTTAGAAATATGATGACATACAAAATTTAAATGATGAACCACTAAAATGGATATACAATATAATTTAGGGAAGCTACATCATTTTTTTATTATCCAATGGATTATTGATGATCAAAAAGGGATAGATAATGATATTGTTTCTCTATGACGTGTTGATGGTACAAACTGAATTGCATGTAACACATGTATGATCTAACTACTCAATATAATCTGAAATCCCTCTAGATTTAAAGGTAGCAGATGAATAAGGAATTATTGGTAGGAAGTATTAGCTGCGAAAAGTTTCTCATAACGATAACATTTCATGGAAATACCATTTTGTAATACTTGAGGACACTCCTCACTAGTTTCATGTTCACTCATTCATTATAACACATGTGATAATTATTTTACTTCATTCTTGAAATGCTCCAATTAAGATGATACCTATCAGTTACATCTTATTCAATGGTCTATTAATGATAGCACTTTGTACAGGATATACTCAAACGATAATGTTTATTATTCAACCTACACTATCAAAATCCCATGATTTGTTTGGGGCAATGAAATCTCAAGGTATGAATCAAATTTATATTAAAATATGTCTTTTGAAAAATACTTTTAAGACTTATTTTAAGTATAGGTTGACATCAACATATTCTATGGCTAAATTTAAGTATTAATCAGTGGATATATAAACTTAGGTATAATTTTTAGGGTGTATCATCTCTTTCATATAGGTTATGTGTTGTGACATTCTATATTAATATAGTCATTAGATTGTCCCCAATCCATTGGTGGATGAGGTTTATGTGGTATAAACCACCACACAATCATTACATTTTCTCCCCTCACAATCATTTTATTGAGTTCAATAATGCCTCATGATATTAGAAAACATATTATTACTATTATCTATATGTTTATAATTATGAATTTTATTTTTTATTTTTTAATAGATTTTAAATAGATTTTATAACATGTCATATCAGATAAGGACTATACTAACAAAACATTATTCCTTTATAGTAAATATTACAACAAAATCACATAAATCTAGGTATTACACATCATTAAATATTTTTTCTAAGAAAAAACGAAAAAACAATCAATATTCAGAGATAAGTACTTCATTTCATTCATTGATGATTTTACACACATTACTTGTGTTATGTATTTGAAATATAAATAGGAAGATCTAAACATGTTTAATAGTTTTAGGAGAAGAGTTGAGAATGAATGTTGTAATTATATAAAGAATTTGAGAACTAATAATGAAGGAAAGTGCAAGAATGAAGAGTTCAAAAATTATCTTGAAAATCATGGAATTCAATATGAGTTCAGTGCACCATACAATCCTAAAAAAATGGGGTTGCTACGAGAAATAATATATGTTTCGTTGAAATGGGGTGTACTATAATACTTGAACATGGTCTTTCTCAGTAATTTATAGAAAATCTATGAAAACAACTATTTATATTCCAAATTGGTGTTTCTATAGGTCAAGTTATTATATAACTCCCTATGATATGGTTTATATCCAAAATCAAAGCTTTAAACACATAAGAGTTTTTGGGAGTATTTTCATCAAAATAAAAAAATGAAACCTTTTAAAGATTGATCAGAGTGGTGAGGATAGAATATTTCATGGATATTCTCTAGATGGAAGTGGATATAGATGTTTCAACAAAGAAATAAGGATAATTATTGAATCTTTTGTTGTAAAATTTATTGAAATATATGTGGAAGATACTATACATACACATTTAGATGAGGAATATGAGAATGATGAAAGAATTTTTATTAAGCAGAATGTGAAGGATGGCAAAAATTATGATATCAAGAAAATGGGAGAATCATACTTAGCTATTTCTATTGATGATGAAGAATTTCGTACATCTCATCCAAGGATGAAGAAATAGGTGTATGTTCAAAACATTATTGGTGATCAACATCATAAGGTTGAAATAAGAAGAATACAAAATGATATTACATATAATTATTCGTATTCAAAATTTTAGTTGAAAGATGTGAGTGAAGCTTTTGAGCATCCAGAATCTATTCATGCTATGAATGAAGAGTTGGATCACATTTATAAGAATTATACCTGGGAACTCATACCTAAAACAAATGAAAAAATTTTATTGGTATAAAGAGTGTTTCAAAACAAGTTTAATGAAGATGTTGAAGTAATAAATAACAAAGAAAGGTTAGTGTGAAAATGCTACTCAAAGATTTAAAGCATTTATTTTAATGAGACTTTTCTCTAGTGGAAAGTCTAGAAACAATTATAATATTTCTTACTATTATTGAAAAATGAAGTTATAATTTTTTTAGATGGATGTAATGTCATCCTTTATTAATGGAGAAATTGATGAAGAAGTTTACTTTGAAAAACTGAGTGGTTTTGTTACTTTTAAGGATTAATGTTATGTGTATAAGTTCAAAAAAGCCTAGTATGGTCTAAAGTAAGCTCTGATGGCATGGAATTAGAATTTGGATACTTTCTTAAGGAATTGGAACTTAATGAAAAGAAGGGATGATAGTAATTTTTAAATCAAATAATTTTAGGATATTTACCTGTTTTTATTGTTTATGTTGATGAAATTATATTTTCTGGTAATGATAAAATAACTTGTAAATTATTTGTGGATAAAATGAAAAACTTTTTTGAGATTTCCCGGATTGGTGAAATGAAATACTTTATTAGGTAAAAAATCTCACAAAAGAAGAAACACATATTAATTTATTAAGAATATTATGCTAATCCCTTATTAAGAATATTGTAAGGGAAACTTTGAAACCATTTCCCACACCAATTTAAGTGGGAAACAAGTGGAATAAAGTTATAGAAGGTAAGGAATTTGACTCTAAATTGTTTTTAAAACTGATTAGATGTTTGTTGTATCTGACTCCCTCAATAAAAAAAATTATTTATACTGTTACCTTGTATGAAAGATTCAAATGTTATCCAAAATAATTAAATATATTGTCTATAAAATAATTATTAAATATATCAAAGGAACAATAGAGTTCAGAATCAAGTATGTCAACTAAAAATGAATTGATTTGTTTGGAGAACTAGATACTGATTAGGAATAAGGTGTTGTTGGTAGAAGATATAAATTTTTTGAGTTTTTTATGGAAAATTTGTGTATGTAGGTATACTAAGAAATATAATTTATAAACTATTATCAGATATGATGTTGAGTATTTTTCTTCCACTCAATCCAAAACAAAACTTATCTGGATGAAAAATCAATTGGAAGACTTATTTATTAAAGTAAAGTTACTTCTACTATTGGGTAGTGATAATCAGAGTGACATCAATCGTAAAATAAACCCAATAACACATTCCCATTCAAAACATTTTGATATCAAATTTCATTTCATCAAAGAGTATGTGGAGAAGAATGTACTCAAACTAGAGTATGTTCCTACATCAGAAAAAGTTGCTGATATTTTCAAAAAACCTATAACGAAAGAATAATTTTATAAACTAAGGTTGAAATTAAGAATCCAAAATACTTATATTGAAGGATGAGTTGTGTGTTTCTATCCCCTATTTCATATTTTATTGGGATAGTTTTTTCAAAGGGGGATAAATGTTTCATAAATCCATCCATTGGTATATACAAAACCATATAATTAAGTATATATTTAAGGGTAGTTATTGGTAAGATGTGAAATTAGTATTTAAGTATGTGAGATGTTTTGATAGTTTTTTGAGATGGTTTTAGGAAAACATTAACAATATGAAAGGAAGAAAGAATGTTATGAAGAAGAAGAAAGTTTGAAAGATGAAAAAGTTTTATAAGTCACTAATCTAGACAACATGATTTTGATGTCAATGTTTCATTTTTCTTGTAATGAGTTTTCTTATGTAGAATTAGAATTTTTGATAAGTGATCCATATCTTGAGGTTACAAAGTTTACTGATTTATGAACCTTGGTTGAAAATAAAATCCAAATATGGAGATTTTTGGGACGATGTTGGCTTGATGTTTTTTTTTATGCTGAAAGAAGTTTGTGCTGATTATTTTTTATTTTGTTATCATTATAAAAATATCATTTCTCTTTGTAAGTTTTAGTGATCGAATAATAGGAATGAAAGGGGGAATCATAATTAGAATATAAGATATAGTTTTTATAAGAAATTTTATCAGTTTTGGTTTTCTTTTCTGAAGAATTATTCTAGGTAAAGTGGTTTATGATAACACATTATATCCAGAATGAATGTTTATATAAGTACGATGTAATGTTTTAGAGTCTTAATGTATTATTAATAAATCTGATGATGATTTAATTTTAAATTAGTTATCACATATCATAAATTGTTTGAAGCACTAGTGATTAAATATTTTTTTAACAAAGTTGATAAGAAGTGTTTGATACATTATGTCATATGATGTTATACTGATTTCAATATTCTCAACGTCCTGAATAACTGCTGATACTAACAGAATTTTGTGGAGGAATAAATGTTGGAGAGTTTGAAGTGTTACAAATGTTAGGATCGACCAATCCATATGACTATCCAATCCATAGGATTGTGTGATTCATCAAATGAAACAATTCAAAGGATCAATTTAAAGTTGCAGAGAATCTGAGAGAAGGAAGTTGCTACTGACACTGGTCCATTGGATGTCCTGCTCCACCAATCCATTAGCGGAAGTTCAAGACTAATCTGTTGACGCAAATTTGTATTCATATATTTTTTGGAACCTATTATTTTGAATGGGATTAGATCCAGTCAACCAGATAATGTTCAAAAAAATAGTCAACCATTTTTCTCAGGTTGATTTGTTTTGTTTTAATTGGGAAATGTGAAAAAAAATAAATGCATTTTTTGTTTATTCAAGTGGGTCAAGATAAAAAGAAGAGATATTTTGTTTTAATTAAATTGAGTCATGGTTCATCATACAATACCTGGACACCGATACATTGGAAAGAGATAGATACTGATCCATGAAACACACACTGACAGTAATAAGTAATTGAACGTGGTATGAGGAAGTTGTGAACAATTGAAGAAAAGGTGAAATGTTGTGAATCCTTTATCAATGTATTAAAACGGTAATTAGAATATGATGTTGAATTTTTTCTAAGGAGTTCTGATATATTTATAATTTTCAACAATGATTATTGAAAAATAAGAGAAATAGAAGTCTTAATAAGTTACAACAATGTTTATGGAATAATGGATTTTGAAGTTTTATGTATTTCTATTGGTATATAGCTCAGTAATGAGTTTTTTTTTGTTTTTAGTTTGTATAGAGCATCATAATGAGAAGTATTAATTTACTATATGTTCTCATCATATGGAATAATTCATTGGAATATAATATATTATTTGACAAAATAATGGTTAGAAAGTTTTAATCTGGATGGAGTTGAGAGAATATTTGATAAGTTTCAAGAAGAATTGAGAAAAAATAATAATAAATGAAAGATTCAATGATGAAGTAGAAATGACTGATAAAATAAATATTTAGGAAATTTGGTTGAGTAGGAAATAATTTTTAGATTCCCTCCAAAACCACTGTTATCTCTTTTATAAATAAGAAAAAGTACATTGTACATTCTAATGATGATGTATTGTTCACATCTGAAGAGAGATAGAGAGTAAAAGTACTGTAGTTTTGAAGAGAAGATGTTTTTAGACTAAATTTTCCTGAAAATTTTTTACAGATAGAAGAAGAAGAAGAAGAAAGTGTCAACGGATCAAATTGAGTCATCAGATACAGATTTCTTGGAAAAGTTTGAAGTGGTTTAAATTTTTCTCTGAATTAGTATTTCATATATTTTTTTAAGAATGGAGAATAAAACTGGGGAATCAGACTACTCCATCAGACGAATTTCTTGTATGAAGTCTAAAATGGTTTTTTCAACCTTATATTGGGTAGTAATGAGAAGATTTGTCTTTTTAAGATCTATTAAAGTGAAATTTTATAAGGCAACATAGTAACATGTTCCAATCCAATTGGTCAATGATTCCAAAATTGTTAGATAAAATGGTTTTGAATCATTCTCAATAGAATAAACACATTCACTATTGTATTGATCATAGTTCTATATAAGTGTAAGGGTATATTCTACTTATTTTATCCACACAAAAGGATTTTTTTCCAGTGGATTATGTGGTATTGAATAATTTAAAAACCATTACAAGGGCGTAGATACTCTTATTGAGTTGAGAACCTTGTAAATACATATCTTCATATGGATGTGTGGTTGTTTTGTTTTCAATAATGTGATAAATATTTAACATAGGGTGAAGAAAAATTTTAAAATAACGGAAACTTAAAAGAAATATATATCACTGATTCACCCCTCCCCCTCTCAGTGATACATCCATCTTGGTTGGTAATTTTCATTATGTTGTTATTAATATCAATCCTTTTGAAAGGTAATATGAATCCCATTCTTATTTTTATGATATTTTTACGGGATGATTTGATGTGTTTGTGTGGAACACATGTGTCTTTTTAATCTTTAATTTATGGGGGGACCTATATATCCGTCCAATATATTGGGTAAAGCGTTAAATGTCATTATATTATTTGTGAGAATAATATTGATACTTGATACAAACTAGGAAATATGTTTTGATACCAAATCCACAATGAGAAATGTGTTTTCACTATTGTTCCATTATGAGTATTATGTTATGATCCCTAATCGACTATGAGAAATAAATTGGGATTCCTAACACACACTATTATGTATCTATACATACATTTGTTCCACAGTGTTTAGATGTGTTACTAATCAATTCCCATGGATCCTGAATTATGTCTCATGTATTCCAATTCATTATTCCATGTTATATTTTTTTTCATATTGGATTACTCGATCACTTATTATGAAATATTAATAGTTCTTAATTTTAACTGTTCTTCTAATCCTAGATTTCATTCATTTATGTTATTTCATATGAATTACTTATCACAGTAGTTAACATTTTCTATCATTTATTATTAACATACTGTGAATTTTATCTCTTCTTTTCTTATGTATCAATTTTCCTAGTCATGAGGATGGATTTAACAAGTGAGACATCTGAGGGAAAAATCCATTATATTGAAATTATAGGGAAACGTTCACATGAATTTTAACATAATTCACTTATATAGGAAGACTCCAAAGTAAATAGTCATTTAGATTCTCAAAAAGTTGATATTATTATGTAATATACTAATTTTATTATGGAAATGATATAAAATAAAGAAATGTTTATCTTGGCTCACCTATATTTAGTATCTGAGCAATGTATTAGTTATTTTTTGAGATAATCCTAGTTACCATTAGTTTTAGGTTTAGTGAACCATAGTGAAAACAGTTATGATGATTCTATGTAAGTATGATATTCTAAAATATTACTAAATTCTAGAGTAGTCAAATTTCATAGAAAAATATCCATATTAAGATAATAGAATATGGATGCATCTATGGAACAAATTCACATAGGGGTAATCACATCGTAACTATTTGGTTGAGCATTGAATCAATCATCACTCTAATGAATGAAGAGTGATCCTAATATTGCACACTCAAATATACACTCCAAGGTGATATGGTTTGGTTGATGATATTTTCAAAAAAAAAACTATAACGAATTATCGATTTATTAGTTACGTTGAGGGATTAAGTTGAGATTTTATGATAAAAAAACAAAAAGGAACCTAGGATAAAATAATATTGACATTGGTTAAACTAAAAGAATTATTGACTAATATAATGGTTTTAAAGCATAAATGGTTTTAAGGTTTATTCCCTTTTATATTATTTATTATGAAAACCACTTATGATATTAAATTTTTTTCAATAATGTTAACCATTTCTGGATTTAGAAATGGATGGATCTAGAAGGGATCATGTTAACAATGGAAAAGATATAAAATGATATAATTTTCCAAATTGGAAACTAAATGGGATAAAATATGGTGATTAAATTCTTATAGTTATGATCACACAACTATCTTGATTTATGGTTGACAACCCAATTCATATTGAACATTCATACCCACCAAAGAAATGAATGATAAGGTTTCATAGAAGTTCAATTGATTAAGAAGACGGGTGAATGGAGATTAAATTTCTTTCATATCAAAAATGTTGGAAGAGACACCAAGGGTAATGTATCAAAGGTATAAGTATTATGCCTTAAATGGTATATAATATTGAATTACGTTATTAATTCACATTGAGGATCTTTTTAGGTATATATCTTTATAGAATTATTCCATAACTATTACATTAAATCTTAATATTACAAAGTAGACACTTCTACTCTATTCATTTTTTTCACAATAATAAAACTCCATAATTTAAAGAAGAATCTTTTTCTTTATATAAATCTTCTTGAATTCTTAAATTCCCTTAACCTTCCTTATACCCTATGAAAAAGATTTTAAAAACATGGGATGAGCATAAAAATCTCAATAAGGGTTATAAAACAAGGAAATAAATCATTATCCCATAAATACATAAAAATTAATGAAATCATAGTTTTCAATCATAAAACATAAGATCTTTAACTTACCTCAGGAAATCATATGAATAACGAATAACACATAGAAGCCATAAATCATAAAGGTAACTTGTAGAATCCATATCATACTTATGTTGTAGCTTTCATATATACATAAGGAGTTACGGTGGAATACCCATCATAATATATTCCATAAATCTATTAGGATAATCATTAACTTCTAACTCCATCATGTTACCCAATTCATTAGAGAGCTATCTCGGGCTCATCCGCCCTAGGATTATCATGGAACCACCCGTATACGTATAAAATTTATAAGAACCATAATGTAATCATAATATATAAAACAATCATAAAGGAAAGATACAATTTACAAATTTCAATAACAATATATCAGTTCAAGATATTGAGATAATAAATTCATTTAAAAAAACACACATTTAAAACATTTTGAAATAATCTTTTTGAATAAAAGTGTCACATTCCACTTTGAAACATTTAAAGGAATGTCATTTTAAGAAATTGATGTCAATATAAAAAAAATCCTAATTTTTTTAAACATAGAAATTAATGTGAAATATTTATAAGAATAATTCTTTAAAACATTTAAAAATATTTTTCAGTTAAATAGTTTCATAACACTTCCGAAACACTTGAATAAAAATAATTAAAAATAACATCAAAATAAACATTAAATATCATGAGAATATATAAATTAATGATATAAAATTTCAAAAGGGTCATATATACACTTTATAGGATAATAAAGGTTAACAATATCAAGATATTCCACTATGAAAAGAGATTGAGACATAGTCCCTTACAAAAATTCGGCAGCCTGACAACGTCACATAAAAATTCAGAAAATGAGTTAATGAGGGAATAAAGGGTCTCTAATCACTTGAACAAACAAATTAAAGAAATAAGACTATATAAGAACACATCTCAACATAAGAAAATTGAAATTAAATGAAATGACATAAAATAAGTCTTTGACTAAAAGAGGAGGGTGAACGGTTCCCATACCTCGAGTCCGACTTGTCTCGAATGTAACTTGTTCTTCCTGAATAATTAATTTACTATAATTTCTACATGATTCATAAACTTTTAAATGTTTATTATTAATTTTAAATCACTTATTACCTTTATAAAACCATTACTTATTTATTTGAGTTCATATCACACATTTTGTCGATGTTCAGAACTTTAGTCAAAATGAACTTGTTATAATTATAAATTGTCCATTTGGTCAAATTTCCATTTTATAAAGAATTATATTAATGATTTAGATATCATATATATCCTTTATATCCCATATATATGTATTTATTATAGTCCATAGCAATTTAATATAATAAATGAAATGCACTGTTCATGTAGACGGTAAGTTATACTTACGCATGAACACTAATTTCATTTCTTTTTCATATTTAAAGGAATGAAAAAAATGATACATATTTATATTTTAATCCCATTATAATATTTATGTTATATATGTCATATATGTTCATTAATTCCATCCTTTATATGTTTCATTTATAGCATGAACGAGTCATATCACTTTGAGGGGGTGGTAGTTCGCATTTTCTCAAATGAAATTATCATATTTATACAACCTGAAAAGCATAAAGTTAAATTATAAATTATAATTACAGAATAATATAGATAAAATAAATATTATTAATATCATATATAATTATAGTTCCATTATAATGGCCACCATAATAGGTGGTAAGAGAATATTGAAAAGTCATCATTTTGTGAGGTAGTAGTTCGCAGTCCACCGAACCAGTATGTCTGTATCCATTAGAAGGAGGTGTGTGGAAGTTTATTGCAAATAATTCTCATAAAAAATCCTAGAATTTTTAATATACTAGTTTTTAAAAAAACAAAATGAATAAAGAGAGTTCAGGGGGTTGGATAATGAAAATAAATAGAAGAATTTTGAGAGAAGACATTACCTTAAATCGGGTAACTCCTTTTGATTTAATCTAAAAGGCCTTCTTGAATTGCCTTATACACAATGTAATGATTCTATGAGGAATATAGGGATATGGGTAACTTATATGGGTAAAGGTAGGATGATCCAATGGGGCTTGAGAGTTGTGAGTAAGGGTAATAGGTGGTGACCTTTTATTGAGAGAGGAGGGCACTTAAAGAATATCATGAAATATTATTTTATTATAAATTCTTTTTCGATTATAAATGATTCCAAATTTGATAGTTCTAATATAATATGAATATAAGTTTAAATAAAATCATCCAATAATAATTATATAGGTTATGGATATTTTTTAAACATTATCTTCTTCATTTAACCCTTTTTTACTTTTATCATTTTATCAAGCATTTAACACTTTAAGAATTAAAATAGTTAACAAAACATGAAAAATATCTAATTAAAGAGTAAATAATAAAATTTTAGAATTATTATAACTATTTGGCCGAATATTATTTTTTTTAAATTTTAAAATATATAATAAATTTTTTTTTATTTTAAAATCTGAATTTTGACAATTTTGACACTATTCATATCATGACTAATTTGAAAATTCATAACAACTTGATTAATTATAAAAAAATTCATTAATACAAGGATACAATGTATATATCATCAAAGAAAATTTATATGACATCAAAACAACAAAATTAAATTTATTTTAACATTTATAATATCATTTATTTGAATCCTTTATTAATGATGAAATCATTGTATGACCGTTGTGTCATAATTAAATCTATTTATTTAGTGTCTAAAAATTATAAATAAAATACCATGATGTATAAAAAATTTTTATATTTAAAATTAATGTTTATATTTGAACAGATCACTTATATTACCCCATATAAAAATTGTTTTACTAAAACATATATGTTTAGGTTATATTTTACTTAACTTTAAATTAAAAGTAATTAAATGTCATTTGCACACATAAGTGGCTCCATGGGGTCCTAAAATCGACCAAAGACTGACCATGGTCGGACATATCTCATAATATAGGGTTAGGACATGTGTTATGTTAATTTAATGTTATTATAATATTATTTTTACCCTTATTTACAAGATTTACAATTTATCCATGGTAAATAAAATATTTACTGAAGTTACTATTCATAATGTCTAAAAATAAAAGATTCCTATTTACACAATTTCTAGTTACTTAATCCAATTATGGACTCCATTTTTCCAAATTCAATAAACATAATTTTCAGAAATTAATTTAAAATTAATTCTAGTTGTAAAAAAACTGTGTTTTTATGAAGTAAAAACTACCAAAAGAATGACATGTGTTTATGTCAAATTTTAAAGTTAAGTTACTTATAATGAACAAAATTATTTTAAATGGTAATAATATAATCCAATTACATTTTAAAACCAATGAAAAAGATAATCTAACCGTATAAATAAATCAGATGAAAAGAAAGTTTTGACTTAAAATGCATTCTTTTTCACTGTTCATTAAAAAAAGAACATTATTAGAAAAATACCACAAATTTAACCAAACTAAATTTTGATTTCCTAAATCTAAAGAAGAAGTTTAGTTTGTCAATTGAAACATATAAAAGTGAAAAAAAATATATTTAAAAGGGGTTATCCATCAAAAGGCGGTAAAACTATCTTTTAAAAATATTAGAGTATTTATGTTTAAAATTGGATTCATTCTCATTTTAAGCCTCTAAATTTTATTGGATAAATGTAAAAACATTTAACAAACATGATTAATCATAATATGTTTAGTTTTATTTATTCCCACCAATACAATGGATAGGCTACAACTACCATTTAAAATAATAATATTATGTTATTATTTTTCAGTATGATTCATCATAGTGTGTAACATGAGATTTCGGAGAAACCCATTGTCACGTGTCCGATTTTCCATCGAACATATCATATTACTTAAATTAAATTTAAGATCTTATTAATAAATATTAATAGATATGAAAATTTATTATTCTATAAATACTTGGGTCGTTACATCCTTTCCCTTTTTGGAAATTACATTCTCGCAATTTTAAAATTTGGCTCAGACACTTCATTGGATGTTCCAAATCAGAAAAAGTGTCAGTAAAACTAACACTTTAAAAGAATGAAAGAGAATTAAAAGGTTCACTCGAGATAACAAAATAGGATTCTTTGAAAACGTGTATTTGGAGGAGAAACTACGTGTCATGTTCGGATGGTGAGTGATAAAAACATGATCAGGAAAAAGTTAAACACCAAATAATCACAAACTTGTGAGTGGTTAAACAGTATTTGATTATCCAGTTGGAACGATTAATGGAAAACATGTTTTTTAAGTTCCTTTTTATTACGTTTTGGAACTTATTTATGAGCTTGATTAAGAGCATAAAGAAACATATATTCTTGTCATGTAGACTTTCATCCTATACTAAAATTCTACTACAAACTCATCTTTTCCCCAAACGACAAATATTCAAGATGACTTGGCCACATCAAAATTGTTAGAATGGACATCTAGATAATAACATAATATAAAAAAGATAAACAATATAGTTCCCCTTTCATTAGACATTAACCAAAACCAAATTGGTTTGTACAATATTAGATAATCCCCAAAAATAATAATCTTTTATAAAAATAAATACTACTCTTAATCTCTAAAATTAAACAAACAATACCCAAAGTTTGACAAATACCATTCAATAAAAAATTGTCCTTAAAATTTTTCAATATATTCCATATGAAGATTGAAACCAAAAAACTCAGAATAATTTAAACACATAATCTTCCATAGTAAATCTTAACATCTAAATCCAAATAACATTTAATACTCTTAAAGTCTCATACTGAAGGGCAATTAACCAAATCACATATTCTCCATGATAGGTTAATCATTTCCATAAATAACCTGAATCACTATAAGTCCATAATAAAAACAAATATTCTTCCAAAATAAAATCCCACCATTACTCTATAAATAAAACCCCATAGTATTCAATTTTCATTAGACATATAGTGTTTCCCCAAAAGAGAGAACATCTACCAAAATAACCTTTTATCACTTAATCACCAAATTATTTTCCTGTACTAAGGATATCCATTTGACAAAATAGAAGTTCCCAAAATTAACTTCTTCTTGATCTATAAAATCATTTAACTAAAAAAAGTCATACTAACTAGGGAATTCATGTAGTCCACTGGTAGGCGATGCACCCTTGTCACCCTTTGACTGTGTATTTGACTGCTGCAACCTATCCAGATTCAACGGTTTGTCACCCATCTTGCGTGTTGTCCCTTTTTATAAAACTCAAAAAATAACACTTACATGATTTAACATCAATGGTTTTCTTATACCTCTCATTTTAATCCAAAATCATAATGAACTCAATATATTTGTTCATGAAGTCTTATATATATTGAATTTTTTTATGTCCATAAAATAATACTATTGCCAATGAATGAACTTTTATCGTGATCATGGTGTCCACCTCGTTTCATCGTCATCTTGTTCACATAGGTAGAAGGTCCATGCATTGAAACCATGATTTAGAGTTCCTTTAAAATCATTTTCTTTATTTATCCAAATAATCCGTGTACAACATTGGTCATATGTGTGTTTGCAGAAAAATTGTTTTGGAATATAATCATGTATGACAAATAATATCAAAAAATCTGATAAAATGTGATTTTAATAAAATAAATGGACCATGTTTTTGTTAAAAATTTAAATAAATTTTCCTTTTAAAATACCATAAGTATGTTTATAAATACTACAATTTAAAAGAGTATATAAATAGGTTGCACAAGGGTCTACTTCTTTAAAACCTTTTCCAAAATCTAATATGCTACAAAATCTTGTGATAAGGTAAAATATTTGAAAATGCCTTGATACTATTTACCTTTTTTGAAAATATGTGAATACTGAGAAAATAATATTTGATTAAATACAACCCATGATACACGATGGTATTGATGTATAGCGGAGTTGTTTGATATCTCCAAAAATTGCATAAAAGAGAGTTTGTTGTTAGAAAATGTTTCATAATCTCTTGGACATGTCTTTGAAATCATTATTGCAAGATATTCATCAGGAATATATATGAATTTCGTTTGAGATCTCCATCCTTCCAATTGTAACATAATTTCCTTGACCTAAAAAAGTTATAAAATAAGGATTTAACTTATAGAGTAGACATATAGACTAACCATGTGTCTAAAAAAAACTCCTAATCCCTAAACTTGTCTAAACCGACCTCTGATACTAACTATAAGGACCCAACCGTAAACATTACATAATATTGAATTAAGTTAATAATTCACATTGAGGATTTTTTTCAGGTTCTGAGATTTAGAGAATTAGTCTATAACAATTACGTTACATCTCAATATTACAAATTATACACTTCTAATCTATCTATTTTTTCACTATAATAAAAATCTTTAAATAATACAATAATCCTTTTCTTGATATAAATCTTCTAGAATTATTCCATTCCTTTAACCTTTCTTATACCATATGAAAAACATTTCAAAAACATGGGATGAGAATAAAAATATTATTAAGGGTTATAAAACAAGGAAATAAAACATTTTCCCATAAATAAATATATATAAATGAAATCCTACTTTTCAATCATAAAACATAAGCCCTTTGACATACCTCATGAAATCATAAGATTTATGAATAACACAAAGAAATAATAAATCCTAAAGGTGACTTGTGGCATCCATATCATACTTAAATTAAAGCTTTCAAAACTATATAGGGAGTTAGGTTGGAATACCCATCATAGTATATTCCCTAATTCTGTTAGGATAAACACTAACATTTACCTCTGTCACGTTACCCAATGCATTGAGGAGCTATCTCAGGCTCACCCACCCTAGGTTTATCATGAAACCACCTGTATGCGTAAAAAATGCTAACGAACCATAACATAATCATAATACAAAAAACAATCATAAAGGAAAGATAAATTTTCCACATTGTAGTAACAATATATTCGTTCAAGATATTGACATAATTAATTAATTAAAAAAAACAGACATCTAAAAAATTTAATAAGAATATTTTTTTAATCATAATGTCCCATTCCAATTTGAATCTTTTAAAGGAATTCCAGTTTAAAACATTAATTTACATATAAATAAATCCTAAAAACCATTTTGAAAACATATAACTTAATGTGAAATATTTATAAGAATAAATCATTAAAACATTTAAAATGATGTTTTATTTAAATAGCCTCATAACACTTAAAAAACACTTGAGTAAAAATAATTACAGAATAACATCAAAAAAACATTTATTATCATGAGAATATAGAAATTAATGATATAGAATGTAAAAAGGGTTATATATACACCTTATAAGAAAATAAAGGTTCACAATATCAAGATATGACTCAATGAAAGGAGATTGAGATTTAGTCCCTTATGAAAATTTTGGAGCTTAACAACATTGCATAAAAATTTAGAAAATGTGTTGAAGAGAGAATAAAGTGCCTCTCATCACTTGAACATAACATTTACATAAATAATGATATATAAGAACATATCCAAACATTAGAAAATGGAAATTAAAATAAATGACATAAAATAAGTCTTTGACTAATAGAGGAGGCTGAAAGATTCCCTTACCTCGAGTCCGACTAGTCACGTATGTTCATTGTTCTTACTAAATAATAAACTTATGTTAATTTAAACATGATTCAGAAAATTATTATGTTTATTATTACTTTTATATCACTTATTACCATGCTACAACAATTAGTTATTTATTTGAGTTCATATCAGACATTTTGTCGATGTTCGAAACATGAGTCAAAAGGAACGTGTTATAATTATAGATTTTCCATGTGGTCAAAATTACATTCAATCTAGAATTATATTAATGATTTAGATATCATATATATTTATTGTATATTTATTTATAATATACCAAATCATTTGGATATTTGAAATGAAATTCACCATCTATAGAGAAGGTAAGCCGTACGTACACATGAACACAACTTTCATTTCTTTTTCATATTCAAAGGAATGGAAACTAAATGATACATATGTATATTATATTCCAAGTATAATATTTATGTTATATATTCCAAATAATTACATTAATTCCATCCTTTATTTGTTCCACATTTAGAATGAATTAGTAAAATCACTTTGAGGGGGCGGTAGTCTGCACATTCTCAAATGAAATTATTGTATTTATACAACATGAAAATCATAAAGGTATGTTATATATTATAATTATGTAACACCCCAAGATTTCATAGTGTGTTATTTCTTCAAAATAATTCAATAACTTGCACTACACGCAACACCGAGTTCAATCACACCATGACTTACAAAAAAAAGCCATTAAAAGAGGTCATGAATAGTATTAACTACATTTTAAACTTTATATAGTCCTTATAATTTTAGAATCCATATTATGAGTTTCTTAGTCATAATGCAAGAACAGATTCATTTTCAGTATTGCACTTTTATCAACTTTTAATAGTGAAACCTTTTTAAATAAAATATTTTAAACTTTTTGACTAAATGGTAACATCAAAAAATTTAAAATGAAACGTTCCAAGCTTCCACAGTACGCTTTCCTTTGAATAAAACAGTAGCGTGTGTTGTACGCAACTTCGAGTTTTAACACACACCACAACCGATCAAACTAGCCGTTATGAATAGTAATACCAAAATTTTGAAATTATATATATTTTATATTTCAAAATGGACTTCATTTTTGGATTCGAAATATCTAATTTAGCCTAAGGTGACATTTTGGTACTTTTCGGATAACTTTCATATTTTGATGAATAGTGAAAATTACTAAATTTTAATTAAAAACAACTTTTTTAATCAAAATAATTAATAGTGATAAATTCTGAATTTTAGTAGTTTTAAAGTATATTTAGAATATATTTTTACCATTTAATATAATGTTGGTCATTGGACATAATTTTACAATTAAACCAATCATAAACAACTGTCAATCTTTTGATAGTTATTATCGCTTAAAAACACGCTTTTTGTTTTGACAGCGGGAATTAATTTTATATTAATTTCTGCCACTTCTGTGTTTTGAAATTATGAAAATGGATTCCATATTTGGAATCAGGATGTTCAAATTGTGTAAATAGGTAACTTTTATTTTTAGACATTTTTTAATAATTACTGTGGTAAATATTTTATTTACCATGGTTAAGGGTAAATCCGGTAAATAAGGGTTAAAAAATAATATTATAATAGTATAAAATTACCCTAAAACGTGTCTTAACCCTATTGGTTGATACATGGTCGACCATGGGCATCTTTGGGTCGATTTTGGGACCCCATGGATCCACTTGTAAGTGATAATGACACTTTATTTTAATTAAGTTAAAATGAATACAAAAATGACACAAGCATATATCTTTTATCAAAACAATTATTACATAGGGTTATATATGTTGGATTTTATAATATAAATATTCATTAGAAAGATAAATATATTTCCTACATAATTATATTTTTTTAATAATTTTTAGACATTAAATGATTTATTTTATTTATGACACAATGATGATATGTAATTAGTATAATAGTGAAAAATTAAACTAATTGATATTATAAATACCCAAAAAAATATAATATGAAACTTTTAATGAATTAAACTAATTTTATAGGATAATATGATATATTAGGATTTATGTAATTGACTTTTTTTGAAGTAATAAATCTGTTATGAGTTTCAAAAAAATCAACTATTGAATAGTGTCAAAATTGACATAAAAAAGTTCTTAAAACAAATATTATATTATTAATTGATATTAAATTCCTAAAAATCTATGGTTCGGCCAAAAGACTTATATCATGATAGTTTCATCATTAATGGACCACTTGGGGGTCGATTGATTGTATGTAGTATGTTTATTAACCATATTATATAAAAATACAAAGAGACGTTGTAAAAGTGAAACTAATTCATTTAGAGGTAATACTTAAAGATAAGGTTAATATAAGTACCCAAACATGTCTAAATTCTATTGGTTGAGTTGTTGGCTACCCATCCCTACATTAACATTTAAATAATCAACTTTGGAGCCATTAGAAACCGAATATGAATTTATTATAAATTAATATTTCTAGCTTTTCCAAAGGTGCCCCTCACCCCTCTTATAAAAGGGAACTCCTCCTTCTCATTTCTTCACACCTTCAAAGCCTTTTGGTTCGGCCAAACTCTGCCAAAATACTCTCCCAACATCCCTCAATACAACCTAGAGGCCTTATTTTGATCAGTAAGCCATCCTAAGGATCCCTTTTGATCACATCAAAAGGAAGAACCCGAAGAAGAGGTAATGTTTTTTCACCACCCCTTTTCAAGTTCATTTCTTCTTCCACTTCTTCTTCCTTTGTTGTTACCATTGTAAAATAATAACTCCAGTATCATATATATACTGTGATGTTATTATAAATATGGTACAACCATATTCAGTATTCTATCCACCCTTTGAATAACATGTCACCATACGTGCGTACGTACGGCTTACCGTCTCCACGTCGTGGTGTAATTGTTATTCAATTTAATATTATTTGGATGGGTATAATAATGATGTGAAACTCATGTAAATAATAAATATAACATGTTAATGATTCTTTATATATTATATCACATACATTTATATATTATTTTAATATCAAAAGAATGATACTGTCGCTCGTGTGTACGTACGGACTACCGTCTCCACGAACGCGATGAGATTCATTCTCCATCGTAACCATTAAAGTATAATTATCATTTGATGATTTAAAAATGATGTTTAAGGACTTGAAATAATTCTGGATATGAATATTATACAACCTATCCTTTACAAACATGTCTTACGTAACAAAACTTATGACAGAAAACAAGTAAGTTAACACCCGAAACAACGATAATACTAAGATATTATTATCAAATCAATATTAAAAGATCATATATGATATCATATTAATGTATATGAATCTTGTATAATTTAATAACAATTATTTTAGCATTATACATAAGGTTAACCTACCCCAACCAAGGAAAAGTACAAGTTAAGGGTTATTTCACAATCTCTTCATTATCCGAGGTTGTTTATACGTAGTTATCTACTGGGATCTCTTTATTATCCACATCCATGTTTCTTAAAAATGTATTTCAAAACATTTTTACAATTTACAAAAATATTGGTTAAAGTCATTTATACCCTTGTTTGAATTTTTATAAGAGTTTTATAATGTAATCTTTCATTCATTTTCCAAACAAGGTGCTTTTTAACCTTTTCTACAGAATTAAGGTAAGAATGTTTTTTTAACTTATACGGCGGGTGCGGTTATTTTCCGCCGTTATAAAATCGTCGAAGCTTCCCTTAAAATCTTGTAAGAATATTTTCAAATTGATTGTATTATTTTATTATTATGTTACTTTTAAAATGATTTAAAAAATTAGGATATTTCTCTAAAATAGTCTTGATTTAATCTATGTCAACATCCTTTGATGGATTTTAAGCTTATTTGAAGTTGATTTATTATGATACAAAACATCCATATGTTATTGAAGTTTTTGTGATATTTTTGATTGTGGATAAGTTATTCTTATGTCACTCATGGTTTTTGTTTAAAGTATTGACATTTCATAAGTTATTTGTAATCTTAATGTTTATGTTATATTTTAACCTTTCATTCGGATGAATGTGTTAGACAAGTATGTTCCGGGTTGGGGACCGGTAAAAGTAAGCCCTCCGGGTTGGGGATCGGTAAAAGTAAGCCCTCCTGTTTGGTTTCCGGTTATTAGAGGAACTCCGGGTTGGTGTCCGGTTATTAGAGGCACTCCGGGTTGGTGTCCGGTTATTAGAGGCATTCCGGGATGGGTTCCGGTTACAGTTAGCCCCAAGGTCATGGGACGAGGCCTTGACAAAGAAATTAAAGTTCAGCATTATGCATTCCATCATTATGAATGTGGTTAGTGATTTTGCATGTGATTATTCGATTAGTAGAATATCCATGTGAATGAGTAAATGGCATTATTTCATTTTATTTATGCCATACAAAGTTGAAAGTTCAAGTTTGAAAGGCTTTTGTTTTATTTATATATTGACTTAAATGTTTATTCTTATTTATGAATGTTTCCACTATATTGTTATCCTTACTGGGAATTTGAGCTCACCCCTTTTCTATGTTTTATTTTTCCCAGGAAGTGAAGAAGTAAATTATGAATAACCTGCGGGGATATTATGTGGGGATATGAGTGTGGATTATGGAGACATTATGTTGTTGTAGTAGTTTTTCATTTTATGATGTAATGTAAAACTTATGAATATATCTAGTGTTTCCAAGGCTACTAAACCAATCGGTCTTTCGAGATTTAATCTTTCTTTGATCATGCCAATGTTATGTAATAATGCACCGACTCTGGGTAACTAGGGTCGGGGCGTTACAGTTGGTATCAGAGGAAGTTTAGTACAAACCTTGGAAGCTAGATTTATATAAAATCTGATTAGAGCACATAGATTTAAGATGAATTTTGAGGATTAGTATAGAAGAACTTCCTAGAATTTTGGTATTGTAGAGATTTTGTGAGTTTTCCGAGCAATACACCCCTGTCTGGATACGAGCCGGTAGAGGCAGCTCTGGAACAGATGTACATAGGGGTAAAACCCGAAAACACCACTTTGATCTAGACTCGAACGGGAACTGGTGCACGACAACGGGCCTTGCTGCACTCTTGGTTACGACACTCCCGGGGGATATGCTTAGGATAATTGTCATTTTCTTTACAAACCATTATGAAGGGTTTATGTGGATTTACATACTCAAAGGAGAAATTTATATGATTATGGATTATATCCATAAACTATTTAATTTATGTAATGTGTCTTACAAGTTTGGGATTAGGTATTGTTATTCATACACTAATCTATTGTATGCCATTGTTTAGAAATGGCGCCAAGTAGAAGGAATGAGAACTCCAGCAATGCACATTATCCAAAGAGAAAGAAGGATCATATCTTTCATGGCCTTAAGCCAGAATTTATAAGAGAAATAGTCTCGCACGTATTATCATCATATGAAGAAATAAGATCATGTGTTGATAAGATAAGTAAAGATTTTACTAAGTCCTATGGATTCGAAGGGAATAAAGAGAAGAAAAGGATGGAAGAGAGAAAGATGAATAAAGGGAAGAGGGAAAAGAAGAATTTTCCCATATGTGATAACTGTGGAAAGAAACACCCTGGAACTTGCCTGAAAGGAATGGGAGTTTGTTATAAGTGTGGTGGAAAAGGGCACAATGTACATGACTGCAAGGGTAAGAAAATGGTTTCAAATGTACAATGCTTCATTTGCAAGGAGTTTGGACACTATGAGAACCTATATCCCAGTCATCAGAATATGCCTCAAATGATGTTATTGGATAATAATCAAGTTATGATACTACCAAAGATGAAGAGGAATGATTAGAGTTCTTATGTTGATTATGTCAATTGAGTGTTGTATCAACAATGTACTTGTTATAATAATTATGGAGTATATAAGGATTTTACTGCAGTACTATTTCATTAAGGACTTTAGATTGTGTGGAACAAAGAAAAGTGACTCAATAGCAGGTTAAATTTTTGGAAAATATATGGTTGAGAGAATGATAAACCATAATATGGTTCTGATACCGAGGTAGTGATTTTAGAATAATACATGATTGATTTGGAAAAATTATATTGGATATTCTTGACTACCTTGAAACTAATTAATGATTTGTATATTCCATCATTGTTGGGGATTAAAACATTTTTGGATTGATGAAGTATATCCAGCATTCTATATGGAATAAGGGAGCATGAATGTAATCAATATGGATTATGGTAATTCAGGATTTTTCAGTGCTTTAAAAGAATACATGATGAAGGTATTCATATGCTATTACATGGTAAAAAGGATCTACATTATGTTTAACTTCCTTATAAATGTTGGTCTATGAGTTTGGTCAGAAGTATTTTGGATAAATTCTAGTTTGAGATTAATTTTGGATTGCCATAAAAGGACAACCCGGAGGTCGGGCGGCAACCCGTCGCGTCCGGAAAGGCCGCGAGACTTGAACCCGCAACCGAAGGGCGACAAGGGTGTATCACCTACCACTGGCCCCAGAGATGTCCTGGATTAAATAATGTAGTTTTTTTAAAAGATCTGGTAGATGAATTATAAATTCGTTTATTTTGGAACCCTGTACGAATAGTATAAATAGAATTTTTTTATGAGTGAAAGATGAGTTTGTGGTAGAAATTTATTAATGAACAAAACTCTAATTATAAAGTAAGTATATCTCCTTATGATCTTAGCCAATCTCATAAATAAATTCCTCTACATTAAAAAAGGAACTTAGAACAGAAATGTTGTCCTAGATGGTACCTTAAATCATCATTAATTTATGGATTTGGGATTGTTGGCCTTTTCATAGCCCTGTTCTCTACCACTCTCCATCAGATAATTGATGGTTATATTTCTCTTCCATATCCATATTTTCCTACATGGAACCCTAGTATGTGTTATTTTTGGTAATATTCATACTTTCCACTCTTTATTTTAAATAGAGGCCTCATTAATTCATTTTTCGATGTGGGATTTCAACTAAGATATTTTGAAACGTCAAAAATGTGTTATCCCAATACCCTATATTTTGTTGAACCGATGGTACTTCAAATCAGCATAGATTGATGAGTTTAAGGACCTCAATTTTATACGTGTTTGTGATTGATGACCTCAATCACTACCTATAAATATTTACGTTTTTCCTCCAATTATATGTTTCTAATTTCCACCAATGTTCTCCTAATCGAGATCATAATTTGGTGGTGACCCTATCATTTCTCTTTTCCTCATATTAAGACTAAATTTTAGTCACCCAATTTCCGATGTGGGTTTTCCCACAAATATATTTTCTATTTTCAACCTTTTATTTTTGAAGAACAATTTCAAATTCTGAGGACGCAATTTATTGAATGAGGGGAGAATGTAACACCCCAAGATTTCATAGTGTGTTATTTTTTCAAAATAATTCAATAACTTGCACTACACGCAACACCGAGTTCAATCACACCATGACATACAAAAAAAAGCCATTAAAAGAGGTCATGAATAGTATTAACTACATTTTAAACTTTATATAGCCCTTATAATTTTAGAATCCATATTATGAGTTTCTTAGTCATAATGCAAGAACAGATTCATTTTCAGTATTGCACTTTTATCAACTTTTAATAGTGAAACCTTTTTAAATAAAATATTTTAAACTTTTTGACTAAATGGGAACATCAAAAAATTTAAAATGAAACGTCCCAAGCTTCCACAGTATGCTTTCCTTTGAATAAAACAGTAGCGTGTGTTGTACGCAACTTTGAGTTTTAACACACACCACAACCGATCAAACTAGCCGTTATGAATAGTAATACCTAATTTTTGAAATTATATATATATTATATTTCAAAATGGACTTCATTATTGGATTCAGAATATCTAATTTAGCCTAAGGTGAAATTTTGGTACTTTTCGGATAACTTTCATATTTTGATGAATAGTGAAAATTACTAAATTTTAATTAAAAACAACTTTTTTAATCAAAATAATTAATAGTGATAAATTATGAATTTTAGTAGTTTTAAAGTATATTTAGAATATATTTTTACCATTTAATAGAATTTTGGTCATTGGACATAATTTTACAATTAAACCAATCATAAACAACTGTCAATCTTTTGATAGTTATTATCGCTTAAAAACACACTTTTTGTTTTGACAGCGGGAATTAATTTTAAATTAATTTCTGCCACTTCTGTGTTTCAAAATTAGGAAAATGGATTCCATATTTGGAATCATGATGTTCAAATTGTGTAAATAGGTAACTTTTATTTTTAGACATTTTTGAATAATTACTGCGGTAAATATTTTATTTACCATGGTTAAGGGTAAATCCGGTAAATAAGGGTAAACAAATAATATTATAATAATACTAAATTACCCTAAAACGCGTCTTAACCCTATTGGTTGATACATGGTCGACCATGGGCATCTTTGTGTCGATTTGGGGACCCCATGGATCCACTTGTAAGTGATAATGACACTTTATTTTTATTAAGTTAAAATGAATACAAAAATGACACAAGCATATATATTTTAGCAAAACAATTATTACATAGGGTTATATATGGTGGAGTTTATATTATAAATATTCATTAGAAAGATAAAAAGATTTCCTACATAATTATATGTTATTTATAATTTTTAGACATTAAATGAATTAATTTATTTATGACACAATGATGATGTAGTAATTAGTATAATAGTGAAAAATTAAACTAATTGATATTATAAATACCCAAATAAATATAATATGAAACTTTTAATGAATTAAACTAATTTTCAAGGATAATATGATATATTAGGATTGATTTAATGGACTTTTTTAGAAGTAATCAATCTGTTATGAGTTTCAAAAAAAATCAACTATTGAATAGTGTAAAAATTGACATAAAAGAGTTCTTAAAACAAATATTATATTATTAATTGATATTAAATTCCTAAAAATCTAAAGTTCGGCAAAGAGAATTATATAATGATAGTTTCATCATTAATGGACCACTTGGGGGTCGCTTGGATTTATGTAGTAAGTTTATTAACCATATTATATAAAAATACAAAGAGACGTTGTAAAAGTGAAACTAATTAACTTAAAGGTAATACATAATGGTAAGGTTAATATAAGTACCCAAACCGGTCTAAATTTTATTGGTTGAGTTTTTGTCGACCCATCCCCACCATAAAATTTAAATAATCAACTTTGGAGCCATTAGAAACCGAATATGAATTTATTATAAATTAATATTTCTATCTTTTCCAAAGGTGCCACTCACCCCTCTTTTAAAAGGGCACTCCTCCTTCTCATTTCTTCACACCTTCAAATCCTTTTGGTTCGGCCAAACGCTGCCCAAATACTCTCCCAACATCCCTCACTACAACCTAGAGGCCTTAGTTTGATCAGGAAACCAACCTAAGGAGCCCTTTTGATCACATCAAAAGTAAGAACCCGAAGAAGAGGTAATGTTTTCACCACCCCTTTTCAAGTTCATTTCTTCTTCCACTTCTTCTTACTTTGTTGATACCATTGTAAAATAATAATTCCAGTATCATATATATACTGTGATGTTATTATAAATATGGTACAACCATATTCATTATTCTATCCACCCATTGAATAACATGTCACCATACGTGCGTACGTACGGCTTACCGTCTCCACATCGTGGTGTAATTGTTATTCAATTTAATATTATTTGGATGGTTATAATAATGATGTGTAACTCATGTAAATAATAAATATAACATGTTAATGATTCTGTAAATATTATATAACATCCATTTATATATTATTTTAATATCAAAAGAATGATAATGTCGCTCGTGTGTACGTACGGACTACCGTCTCCACGAACGCGATGAGATTCATTCTCCATCGTAACCATTAAAGTATAATTATCATTTGATGATTTAAAAATGATGTTTAAGGACTTGAAATCATTCTGGATATGAATAGTATACAACCTTTCCTTTACAAACATGTCTTACGTAACAAAACATATGAAAGAAAACAAGTAAGTTAACACCCGAAACAACGATAATACTAAGATATTATTATCAAATCAATATTAAAAGATCATATATGATATCATATTAATGTATATGATTCTTGTATAATTTAATAAAAATTATTTCACCATTATACAGGAGGTTAACCTACCCCAACCAAGGAAAAGTACAAGGTAAGGGTTATTTCACAATCACTTCATTATCCGAGGTTGTTTATACGTAATAATCTACTGGGATATCTTTATTATCCACATCCATGTTTCTTAAAAATGTATTTCAAAACATTTTTACAATTTACAAGAATATGGGTTAAAGTCATTTATACCCTTTTTTGACTTTTTATAAGATTTTTATAAAGGAATCTTTCCGTCGTTTTCCAAATAAGGTGCTTTTTAACCTTTTCGACAGAATTAAGGTAAGAATATTTTTTTTAACTTATACGGTGAGTGCGGTTATTTTCCGCCGTTATAAAATCGTCGAAGCTTCCCTTACAAGCTCATAAAAATATTTTCAAATTGAATGTATTATTTTATAATTATGTTACTTTTAAAATGATTTAAAAAAAGATATATTTCTCTAAAATAGTCTTTATTTAATCTATGTCAACATCCTTTGATGGATTTTATGCTTATTTGAAGTAGATTTATTATGATAAAAAACATCCATATGTTATTGAAGGTTTTGTGATATTTTTGATTGTGGATAATTTATTCTTATGTCACTCATGGTTTTTGTTTAAAGTATTGACATTTCATAAGTTATTTGTAATCTGAATGTTTATGTTATATTTTAACCTTTCATTCAGATGAATGTGTTAGACAAGTATGTTCCGGGTTATGGACCGGTAAAAGTAAGACCTCCGGGTTGGGGACCGGTAAAAGTAAGACCTCCGGTTTGGTCTCCGGTTATTAGAGGAACTCCGGGTTGGAGTCCGGTTATTAGAGGCACTCTGGGTTGGTGTCCGGTTATTAGAGGCACTCCTGGTTGGGTTCCGGTTACAGTTATCCCCAAGGTCTTGGGACGAGGCCTTGACAATGAAATTAAAGTTCAGCATTATTCATTCCATCATTATGAACGTGGTTTGTGATTTTGCATGTGATTATTCGATTAGTAAAATATCCATGTGAATGAGTAAATGGCATTATTTCATTTTATTTATGCCATACAATGTTGAAAGTTCACGTTTGAAAGGCTTTTGTTTTAGTTATACAATTCCTTAAATGTTTATTCTTAATTATTAAAGTTTCCACTATATTGTTATCATTACTGGGCATTTGAGCTCACCCCTTTTCTATGTTTTGTTTTTCCCAGGAAGTGAAGAAGTAAATTATGAATGACCTGCAGGGATATTATGTGGGGATATGAGTGTGGATTATGGGGACATTATGTTGTTGTAGTAGTTTTTCATTTTATGATGTAATGTAAAACTTATGAATATATCTAGTGTTTCCAAGGAAACTACACCAATCGGTCTTTCGAGATTTGATCTTTCTTGTGATAATGCCAATGTTATGTAATAATGCACCGACTCTGGGTAACTAGGGTCAGGGCGTTACAAATTAAATATGAATTTAGAGAAAAAAATATTATAAATATCATATATAATTATATTTACATCATAATTTTCACCATAAGATGTGGTAGGAGAAGATTGAACTATCATCATTTCGTGAGGCAGTAGTTCCTCGTCCACAGAAACATTATGTTCGTATCAATTAGATGGAAGTGTGTGGAAGTGTAGTTTGAATAATTTTCATAAAAACATACTAGTATTCTTAAGATACTTATGTTTTATAAAATAATTGAATAAAGAGAGTTTATGGGGGTTGAAGAATGAAAATATATAGAAGAATATTGAGAGAATCCATTAACTTAAATAGGGTAACACCTTTGGATTTAAGCTAAAAGGACTTCTTGAATTCCCTTCTTCAAAATGTAAGGATTTTTGTAGGATGACAGGGATGTGAGGAGATTAACTGGGTAGAGTTTGGATGAGATAATGGTGCTTAAGAGGGATGAGTACGGGTAATAGGTTGTGGTCTCTTATAAGAGGGAGGAGGGGCACTAAAATAATATATTGAAATATTATTTTATTATAAATTATATTTTGATTATAAATGAGTAAAAATTATGTTAATTAGAATATAATATGGATATAAGTCGAAATAGAATCATCCAATAATAATTATATAGGTTTTGTATATTTTATAATCCTTATCTTTTTTATTTATGCCTTTTTTACTCTTACCATTTTATCAAGCATTTAACACTTTAAGAATCAAAGTAGTTATCAAAACATAAAAAATATCCAATTAAAGAGTTAATAATAAAATTATAGATTTATTATAATCTTTTGGTCGAATATTAGAGTTTTTTTAATTTTATAGTATATAATAAAATATTTTATATTTTAAAATATGAATTATGTCAATTTTGACACTATTCATATCATGACTTTTTTAAAAATTCATAACATTATTACTTAGGAAAAATTTCATTAATAAAAATATAACATGTAAATATTATCCAAAAAATTCATGTATGATATACAAACAAAAAAATGACATTTATTTTAACATCTATAATATAATTTATTTGAATCATTTATTAACGAAGAATCACTACATCACCATTGTGTAATAATTAAATTTTTTTATTTAATGTCTAAAAATTATAAATAAAACACCATGATGTTGGAAATATTTATATAGTTCAAATTAATATTTTTATTCATATATATAACTTATATAAACCCATATAAAAATTGTTTTACTAAAAGATATAGGTTTATGTTATATTTTCATTAACTTTAAATTAAACGTAATTAAATGTCATTTTCACACACAAGTGGCTCCATGTGGTCCTAAAATCGACCCAAGGATTCCGATGGTTGGAAATATCTCATTAAATTGGGTTATGAATTGAATTAGGGTAATTCAATAATATTATAATATTATTTTTTACAATTATTTTCCAGATTTACCCCATGGTAAATAATAGATTTTCCGAAGTTACTATGCATAATGTCTCAAAAAAAGTTTCCTCTTTACACAATTTTGACCTACTTATTCCAAATATTGAATCCATTTTTCCATATTCAATACAAATAATTTTCATAAATTAATTTAAAATCAATTCCCATTGTCAAACACAATAAGCGTTTTTTAAGAAGTAAAAACTACCGAAAGATTTACATGTGTTTATGTCCAATTTGAAATTGAAATTACTTATAATGACAAAAATTGGATTGAAATGTAAAAATATAATCCAATTACACTTTAAAAAGAAATTAAAAAGATAATATATATATATAAATAAATCATATAAAAATACAGTTTTGACTTAAATTGCAGTATTTTTCACTACTATTGAAGTGAATATTGATAATTTAGTTGTTCTAGGCATACTTATTCATTACTCTAGATTTTCAGTTGTTTTATGGAATGTATTTTTTCAAAAAATATTAACATCTAAAATAAATAAAATATTGTGGTACCATTATTAAACCTAAGGAATAATAATCTTCTTCCAGGTTTGTGAGATTTGATTTAGGAAAATCATATTATCCTTCCATTAAATTATTTTAAATTGGATTTGTTCTATCTATATATATGAAATTTTTACATACATAATTTAACCACATTTCATTTTAATCTATAATATTCTATCAATGAATGAATGATAATAAAACCCCTTTATAAAAAAACTATATAATGTAGTTGTTGATTCAAAATAACGGTAGAATCTTGGCACAAATAGTTGGCAAAAAAATCGATGTTATGTATAAGCCTATTTTGAGTGAAGAGTTATGTTTCCTATGATTGTAATATTTATATATCTTTTGAAATTATATTTGGATATGTATTTATAATTTTTTCTCCCTTAATTATTTCTATTGGAATGTGATAATTAAAATAAAGAAATTGATATTTAATTTCGGGTGAGAGGGTATCACCCCACGTTTTTTGATGCATATTATTTTAATCAAATATATATTTATATTTCCATTTTAACTTTTTATTTTTTAAATTAAATGGAAATATATTTGGTAACAAGTCAACAAGTTAGGTATTAAATTAACAATATTTTATTCATCATTGTAAAATGTTACAACAAAAGAACATGAAACTAATTATTACACATCAAGGATTATTATACACATTAAAAACAAAAAAATAAAAAGGGGAAAATAAATTAAATGATTATATTTAGAACTAAAACCTCCCCCAGCATACTATGGTATTTAAAAATCTAAAATAATATTAAAAAACTAAAAATGAGACAGAATACCATAAAAGAAGATATCATGTTGTGAGATTTAGAATTCAAAACCTTGAAATGGGATGTGTGGGTGGAATAAATTTAGTAAAGATATATATATATAGGAACACAATTTTGGCATTGAAAACACAATTATTTCAATAATAGTATTTGAAAATATGGTAAATGTAGTCATGGTCATTCGACATATATTCAATAGGTACACTGATGTTGTGTATTATCAAGAAACAAATTTAAGATAATATAAATCACAATTAGATAAAAGTATATAATTAAAATATTATAAATATATATATAGTTATTTATTAAGTATAAATATCAATATTCTTACTATTAAAATATTATATGACGTATATATATAATTCAAATAAAGGTTTCAAAATCAATGGAATTGTGAAATTCAATTATAAATTATAAATAAATAATAAGGTATTTGTTAATGTATATTTAGTACCGAAGTGCGATTAATTTTTTTTTCAAAGACCCATTTTATTAAATATTGTATATTTTATTTGAATAGAATAATGTTAAAACTTTTATAATATTATTATACTTTAACTAAAATTTTAACTCTGTTTAAATTAGAAGTTTATATGAAATAATGATATGAGCACAAAATGTTTAAAAAAATTCATTTTTTATTTCCATTATTTTATCAACATATTTTTTATTTTCATTATAAAGATAAATATATAATTTTTATAATTTCCATTAGATACAATAAAAATAATTTTTAATGTTATATTGTCCAAATTAGATTGTGGTGTCATTTTTGGTTTTTCTAAAACATTTTATTTTTAGAGGAATAATGTAATATTACTATTTTTTACTAATTTATGACTTTTAATTCATTATTAGTATATAATAATGACTTATAAATTTATGAAACATTTTTATGAAAATATATGAATTTTTAGCTAGAATTATATAATTTAATATTTTTATTATAATTTACATAGAGACCTGTTATTTTCATACATAAATATTACATATTATTTGATAAATATTCATTCCATAAGATTTCGATCCATGCTAGTATCATATTGGTTTTGTGTCTTTGGAATATTGGATACATAAATAACTTATTCGTAAGTGATGTATATCATATCCCCCTAATTTCATAATAAATAACTACCTTATTATACATATCACACTGAAACACTTTCTTCATAATTTAGGGAATGGAAACATAAGAATGGGTGAGATCAGATGCTATGTAAGTGAAAAAATGGAGATATCAATGATAAAATAAGCATAACATGATCTTAAAGAAGTTAGGATATGATATTAACATTTCAAAATCATACCCATCATATCATTGATCCTAACATTGGGTAATGAAATAATTCATGTTAGTTCATAAAACATAAATTATAATGGAATAAATGAACCTAATCCATTGGAGCATAACATTTACATAAGACATATATTTTTGGTGTACACAAAAGCATTGCAAACCATTTCAATAGTAAAGGATAACTACCATGACTATTATAGTGTATTTGGTTCACTGCACATTCCATCACATCTTTAGTCAAGTTTCACTCATAGGACTATCATAATCGATAAAGTCCCTTATTAAACTATGTTTAATCTCCATTCCAATCCTTATTATATCATGAGATATATATCATTATGAAATTAATTTAAGGGTTATATAATATCAAGACCACCAATCACCCAATGAAACTCATAAATATTTGTTCCAAAATATCATAAAACATTCATCATAGGATAATCAGGGAAGGAAACATGTTTTATAAATATTTTAATATTCATTATATAATAACCCATTATAAATAAATAGGTTTCATAAAGGATTAATCATAACATAGTTAACCCAAGGGAAAAATGGGTTTCATAGGAATATAAATAAATCATAATCATCATAATTCATCCAATGAATGAAAGTGGATGGTATCTTTTGATGATGTCCCCAGTAAAGCACAAGTAATATTAAAGGATATAATTATATATAAAAATTTCAATTAAAATATCATTCTAAAATTTCATGAGGAAAATAAAATTTTCAATTTGATATAAATTATTTAAAATTAAAAAATTATAAATATTAAGGAAATAATTTTCATTGAAAATATACATTAAAATTTTTAATTTAAGGTTTATATTATTGAGAGTTCATGATGGTGGGAAATTTCTCTCATGGCATGTACATTAAAATAAATATTCTTTTCATATTTTTTGTAAATTGATAAAAGTACATTATTTAGAAAATGAAAAGAATATTATTTTCAAAATTAATTATAATAAATATATAGTGGGTAAAAAATTTTAAAAAACATAGGATAATATAAAAGAATATTCTTTAAACATTTTTATAAAATATGGACATAAAAGAAATGAATTTCTGAAAGAAGAGAGAAATAATATTGAGTTTCCTTAAAAACATTTCATTATTATATTGAGTTCATGAGTATAGAAAAATTATATAAAATATTTAATATATAAAAACAAAATAAAATAGAATAAAATCAATCATATTATTGATATATATATCGTAAAATTTCATCATAAAAAACATAATTGTAAACAATATCAATAAACAATGATATTGTAACATAAATATCATACCTAAAGTTCTACTTATAATGTTCTCTAACCTCAAGTATTAGAAATTTATATAAATTATAATTATATAACATATTAATTTATAAACTTAAAATATCATATATGATCCACTTATGAAATTTGAAAACACATTTTTAATAATTAACTATTAAAATCGTTGTTTTTGGGTGTTAACTATTTAATTTTCATTGATAGTTTCAATTTGAAAGTTCTATTATATTTATATTGATCATGTTTACATCATTTATATATTATTAATAATGAGATATATATCATAAATTTCATTTATATACATATTAAGAGTCATTTTTGAAATGTACAAATATAAAAATGAATTACACCATTTATAGAGATGGTAATCCATTTTGTATGCATGAACATTGTTTTCACTTTTCAATGGATAAATTTAAATAAAATAAAATAATAATTAAACATTAAAAAAATAATTATTATATCATATATATCACATACATTTTTTAAATCTATCTTGATAACCATCCATGTAAAGAAAAAATGAAAATAAATCACATCACTTCGTGTAGGTGGTAGTCAACAAGTACCCATGTGAGACATTATCATTTTACAATATATGGGAAGGTAATAAGGTAGATATGTGTAGAGACCTATTTTTCAACTTGTAACACTTTGAGATATATATATATATATATATATATATATATATATTTCTTGAGTTAGGAGCTGAGATAACATGCAATTATGAGGCCCGGTGTACCTGAAATTAATTTTATAATAATATTATGTATATTTTATACTATGCACATAAAGGAAGTGAGATAACTATTAAATGGTTGATCAAATCAGATATTTGAGGCCACAGTTGAGTTCTAAATGTGGTGTTCACCCTAGGTGGGATATAATTTTTTTCGGCGCGAGACTTCTGTGGAAAAAGCCACCTAGGGGGAAAAATCATAAATAAAATAATTAAAAATAATTTTCATTTCAAATAAATTATGAATGGATACTTAGATTGGGAATCTAAGACCTCTGTTGAGTTGATAATGGGGTATTTTACCTAATCGTGACATTAAATGTGAGGGCACGGGAGGTTCGGTTTCCATGACCATTGGTAGGGGTTTTTGTGTTTTTCTATAAATTTAAACATAAGAGTTTTGAACTAGGGTTGGTTACCTAATCCTACATTCAACCAAAATCCCTCTCTCCCTTCATTCTTCAATGAATCAAAAATGAAATTCTATGGAACATCGTCATATTCATGTGAGATCAAGAAGAATTCATCGACAACGATAAACAGATCAATTGTAGTAGGAATCTTGTTGAATTTTTTCACCCCAATTTATATTCTTTATTTGTTCTTTAATTCATCATAAAATACATTATTTTGAACATCAGGTGATGAAAAAATGCACACAACCATCATCTGATCCCCATTTGGAATCCTTTTTCTATCGCATTGTTCACCATTCTACACCTTTAATTTTTTCTATGTTGAAAGATCAACGGATCATCGAGCGAAGAATGGAACTATGAAGATCATGGACCAAGGATCCAAAATATGTCCTTTTTTATATTTTTCATCCATCGGAGTGGTCCTAGTGATCTACAAAAGGAGGAGGTTGTGCGACTCCGATGAGGCGGAAGGCCAACGACAGTGTGCACAGTGGAGACAAGCTTTGAGCCGGCCATGAGCCATGGATATGGACGTTTAAGCCGTTGGGATGAGGTGGCATACAGAGGAGGTGGCAAGGTATCGAGTAACACGGGGCTACCACATTAACAAGGTAGAGGAGATGAGGTCATAATGGTTGAGTCGGTAATATGACAATGGGCCGAAGTGGCCGTCTAGGCAAGGACTAGGCCGCTGAGACAAGGATGTGGGCTAAGCCATAGAACTGGGTCATAGTCCGATGAGAGGAGTCGTTCTGGCCAGATCGGGTTGTCCCAGGTAGTGCGGACCAGCCAGAACCGGCCATACCACTTCATTTGGGATTATTCAGATTCAAACACCCTTTTCTCCTAATCCAAATGTCCATTTGACACACCATCTATGGCCATGAATTTCTGTCATCGAGAAAAACATTTTGAGACCAATTCCGGAATTTTAGGGTTTTCATTCATGGCTTGGTTTCACGAAATGGCTATGCTTATTGTTATTATTATTATTATTATTATTATTAAATATTTTTTTGAATAGATCATCTAAATTGAATGTCAAATTGATCCACTGTCAGCCTAAAATTGAGGATGACTTTTCAAGAATAATTTTCATTGCATAAATCAAAATAAATTTATAGCCCCCATGAAGCCGAGTTTGGTGTTTGTAGTGAAATGTGACTTTTTAACAGAGTTCCAATTTGGAGGAATGAATAGAAAATACCATGTGTTTCTTTGAGGTGATAAAAATTAAATGATCCATATAATTATTTTGAGATTGAGGCATGGGCCCCAGAAGACTCCATTCGAGCATAATACGGTGACACGCAACTTTTTCCTCGAATGTTTGATCGAGGAGAATGAATAGTCAATCTTCCGTGTTTTTCTACAAGGATTTCATCATTGTGATCCATTTGTATGTGAGGAGCCTTATTCGGAATCATTTTAAACTCTAGAAATATATACTCTGGTGGTGTTGATGGCTCAAATTAGTATGGTGACGACAGGCAGTTATGACGAGCAGTGAAGGCGGTGTTATTCCGACACAAAGGGTTGAGAGGGGTGGTAGTGGATTTAGAGAGCGTATTGTGGCTTGGTAAAGGATTCATTACCCTAGGGTCTTCCATAATTTTTTTTATTAGATCATTAGGCCTCTAGGCATCTATTATTTTGGCCTTTAGGCCTCTAGGACATTGGTTCATCATTTGTGAGCATAAAACATTTTAAATAGGACCAGACGTACGTATTTGTGTGAAAAGTTGGCAGTGCGAGCAAGTGATGTCGGGTGGGCGACCTCAATTTGATGGATTTTCATGTTTTCACTTTTCATTCAGCCTTTCACCCCCTTATTGTTCCATTTTTGATTTAGGGGTTCCCTATCATGTGTCTTTTCACACCTGAATCCCACCTGAGTTTACAAATCATCAAGAAAGTGTTTCATGTGATGGTCACTCTTTCATCATTAGGAGGGCCGCTCAAAAAATAAATGAGTGTGTTAACATATATCATCCATCCCTCCTCCTCACACACTATGGATAGAGGGGTTCTATACTATGTCTAATTAGTCATGATACAACATTTTTTGGTGGGGAGTGGGGGAAACATATTTTTGTATGGGTTCATGATAAAATTTCCATTGTTGGGAGGGGGTGACGTTCTATCTAGTGTCTTTGAATGATTCAGTCTACTCTCTCTTGGTCTTTGGGTCATTCTTCGGATTTCGGGTTGATGGTCCTTTGGGCCATTTTGCATTTGTCCTTTTTGTCCATCGGGCCTTTGGGTCATTTTCGGGTTACCTCCAAGCATAGATTAACAGATGTGTTTCTCTTTTAATTTAATAAAGGATCCTCAGAACCTATTTCTTAAAAAACCTATTTATTTTTAATTACAATATTAACTATATTTTTAATTACATTAATAATTATATTATAACTAAATATTATTAATCAATTCAATAATTAGATCATATAATACTTTTTAAATTATAATATAAAGTACATAACTTTTTTATCTATTATGAACTATATAATCAAATATACTAATTTTATCTATGTTAACAATTATATTATTAATTTAATTACAAATATTTATTTATATTATTGACTACATGTGTTTTCTTAAGTAGTAAATCCATCTCGTGATTCAGCATATGATGAGGGGTTCAAATTATGAAAGCCTTGGCAGTGATTTCTGGACCATTTATGGGTGATGATATGTATATAGGGGTGAAAACCTAGGTAAAAATTAGCACAAAACAAACCGTGTGTAGGGAGCTTTGAAATAGATTGAAAGGACAATATGGCCAAAAAATTGTGTGTTTTTATTCTCAAACTCATGCGAATCCAAGGTTTTAATGATTTAACAACACTCATGATTTTCTGAAATAATAATAATGTGAAATAATCAAATATTTTAACAAACACTCATTATTGGACCAATATATTTATCTTTCCTTGTCCTTTTGTGGGATGATCAATGATATCAGACTAATTTTTTTAGAACAACCTCTTTGATGTGATACACTATGCCCATATCATCCCCTAAAACTCTGATGTGTGGTTCAGCGTTGTAGTGGATGAGATGGACATAGCATATTGGATAGGTTGTGCTAGGAAAAGGAGGGGAATATCACTAATCATCCCAGAAAATAATAATTGAAGAGAAAAAAAAGTCAAATGATAAGGAATAATAAAACAATGTTGCTCAATTGATAAAAACAACCCTATGTGGCTCAATTGAATGTCAGTGTCATTTTTGAATCCTCAATTCTTCCCACCTGCATAACCCAATACCACTTAATTGATTAAAACAAAGGCATATGATATGAAATACTAAAAAAATTGATTAATCACCTTCTTGATACATTTTAAGAGGGATGTGACAACCCATGAGTTGCTGTAAATTACGGCTCCCATGAACATAGGAAAAACATAAGGTATGTTCTCCGTAAACCCACCACCCATGATGCAATCTACCCCCTTCACTCCTCTATTAATTATCACATGAAGAACCTTTTTCTAACAAACCATCAATTCATGTTGACAGAATGTAAATAATTACAAAAATACAAGTTTGAGGACCCACCTATTTTACATATATTATAGTTGGCTCCAATAAAGATTCTCCCAGTGTAATATTTTCTCCAGGGATTAGATCCTCAAGATGTAACCCAATTTCTTCCAAAACCCTATAAAATTTGTATTCTTATTAAAAAAACCTTTTCAATAATAAATTTGATAATAAATAATGAGTGTTAAGGGATAGTTTGAAAATACAAAATGCTTCTAGCACTTGTTTCTTATTGTTAGAGGTTAGGTTGAGTTGAGTCCCACATCAAATTTTAGGAACCATATCATCTATATCATTCACTATAAATAAACACCAAGACCTCCCTTAAGTGGTATCTATCTTGGGTATTAGATCCACCTCCTCACTTATCCATCTCACTACAAATGGGCAAGCATAAATTTGACAAGCCCTTGGAATTAAAAAAAGTAATGGTATAATTTCATCATCAAATTTTTTTTCTCAAATCAAGAACCCATAAAAACAGCAACTCAAATATTTATTAATGAATAATCCTTTATTATTACTTATATGAAATAAAAACCTAGAACCAAGATATGAAATGTATATTTAAAAAATTTTTCATCCATCTGTTCCAATTATATGTTTATATAAGAAATTAGTCACCTAAAATTATTGAAGGCATAAACATAAATGCCAAAACGACTATTATATTATGGGCCATTTGGTTTCAGCTTGAAAATAAATAATTTTAGAAAAATAAATAGTTATTTTATGATTCTATTGTATTAATAAAATATTCTATTTTAGTTTGATCATTGAACCAATTTTAAAAAATTAATTATAACAACTTTTGGAAATTAATATAAAGGTGATTTATTTTTGTAACATGCCATTAAAAAAACGTAAACAAACCAACTAAATTATAAATAAGTGATTTTTTTATTATTATTTTAATAAATGTGATTTTACCCTATAATAATCATAACATATAGTATCTAAAATAAAATTAAAAATACAATTGTAAAACACTTCAAATTTACCAAAATGTGCTTCAAAATGCATCACTATGGAAAACGTTAATGATGTATTACATATAAGAGATATGAATAAAAAACATTAGAAAATTTCATAAAAATACATAAATAAACATAAAAACATTACAGTAGAATCGCAAGATGATTTCTAAAATAATCCCTAAACTTATTGCTTCAAAACATAGTAGAAACCCTGAATATATAATATTAATAGAATATGAGAATAGAAAAATAATTTGAAAGAATTATTGTGTAATTTTTTATTCAAAAATTCATATTTAACTGATTTAAGAAGGCAAGGATGTAGTTTAGAATCAGAAAAACAATCCTAAATCCATGCATTGTAAAAATTCACAAGACAATTCCATGAACTATTCAAGCATATCGAATTATCACAAAATGCTGAACTTATATTATTAAATACCAAGAGGAAAAATGCCTCTAAATACCCCAATTACATGAGATATATTTGAAATTCTCTTGAAAATTTTAGACCCGACATCTATATCCACACGAACATCCTTATAGGTAAGTCTGTGAGCCATCCAAGGAGTTTCAAAATTTCTCCTTGAGAGGGGGAGTATGTTTCCAATCTTAGTAATCCTCATTACAATAATTTTAAAATCTAGGAACATTTGAGGTGAGTTCTTTATGAGTTATTCAAATGGATACCATGGATAAAATTTAGAGACATAGGCATGATGGAAATAGGATCTAACCCAAACTGGATTACAACATGAAAGTTTAATAGTTGACCTGAAACTAGTTTCCCTGATGGGTAAATAAACAGGAGAGGGAACATTAAAAAAATGAATTGAAAGCCCCCTATGTCATTTTTGGATGTGCAATAAAATGAACATGCTTGATATCCATGTACACATGGATATGATACATGAATTATATATATACAATATATGACACTGTATATATATATAGTATACATTTAATACATTTGTATCATCCACGTATATTGTTATTCATGAAATTCCTGTATTGATTTGTAAATTTAATACATATATATGATATATATATATATATATTGAATATGAAAGATATGCGTAGTAAAATTAATTCATACAATGAAATGGTTTTCACTATCACTCCCGAATTGTTTATAGTGAACTGTAGACATTATTCAAGAAAATAATCTAGTTTATTCAAATAACTAAAATTTCAGTTACATTTTCTACAAAACTTAATAAGAATACTAAAGAAATGATTACAAATAAAAACTATAAGAGAGGAGAATAACTCCACTAGTTTCTATCTAAGATCTTAGCATGGAGCTTCTGTAGTTCCTCTACAGTTTCTGAAATATTTCCACCATGTCCCTTTCGAAAAACATCAAGAAATATAAAATATAAGGAAGAGGAAAAGTGACTATATTACCCTTCATTTAAATTAATCGGATGCATCTATATAGACTTATTATTCAAAAGAATTGATGACTCTAACTAGTCCACCCAATCAGGTGTCTCCAAATGTCCAACCTAAGTACACTATCTATCAATTCTATATGCCGGAATATTGAGCTTTTACCCAAGGGGAAAGAAAGAGAATCATGCATGAAATAACATGGAATTATCCTAGGTTTCTTCACTAGTTCGGCCACTCCACATAACTAGCCAATAAGTTTCACAACCATGCCCCTTAGAATCCAACACTGATTTTAATAAAAAACTTTCTGGGGTAAATCATTACAAAATTTTATGGAGAGATGTTCTGGAATGAGATCCCCAACAACCAACTTAAGCTATGAAATGGGAAATACTGGGTGAATCTTACTATAAAAAAATATCCTAATGATAGGAAAAAACTACCACCTTAAAAATTATCTTGAATGGTCCATAAAATTGTGGAGAAATCTTGGGACAAATTTTGGAAGCAAACAAATATGTTGTAGGGGACAAGAGCTTAAAAAAATAGAATCCCCAGGATGGAATGAAACATATTGGTGCATTTTGTTATCCATTTGGAACATATAATGTTGGAATGTTAATAAATAGAATTTAAGGTGATGAAGATCTTCATCCATATTAATTGAATCCATAGCCATATAATCCAAGGTAGTGTCTTCTGTAGTAAAGTGTGGAAGAGTGGGGGGAGTGTGGCCATAAATGATTTCAAAAGGAGTGTGGCCCATGGAAACATGAAAAAGGTATTTTAACAGAATTCATACCAAGAAACGAAAATAAAAAATATTTCATTTCTTCATAAGAAAAAACAGCCTAAATAATTTTCAGGGGTCCGGTTGATAACCTCGGTCTAACCATCCATTTGAGGATGGCAATAAGAGACTAGTTTAAGCATTGTAGCATGTAAATGAAAGAGTTCTTTACAAAAAAACTAGTTAAAATAGAATCCTGATTAATAATAATTTCATTTGGAATTCCATGTAAATAGACAACATCCTTCCTTAAGTGATTAGTGGTATCATTTTTTGAAAAAGTATTTTTAAGTGGTAAGAAATGATCATTGAAAACTATTTTCTTAGGAATGTCTATTTGTGGTTTTGTAAAATTTCCATAATCTTTAATGAACTTATGGTAATATCTCGAGAGGCCAAAAAACCCATGCACCTCCATGACATTCCATGTATCTAGACAATCACGAATGATGGAAATTTTCTTTGGTTCCATAGAGACATCACCCTGAGCAATCGAATGGCCAGGATACTCAGCCTCTGGCACCTCAATGATACATTTTTTCAATTTATAATGAACTTTTTTCACTATAACACAGATAACATGTGGGAAAAATGTTTCAAATGGTCTCTCTAACTGCCACTATAAACATATATATTTGTAAATAAAACTAAAACAAATTTCCATAGTAATGGTTTAAAAATTACATTCATAGTATCTTGAAATGTGGTAGGAGTGTTAATTAGGCCAAAATGCATAAAAAATTGTAATGGCCTTCATGAGTGTGAAAAGTCATCTTCCCAATATCATCCTTATAGACACAAACTTGGTGAAAACAAATTTTAAGGTCTAATTTGGGAAAATATTGCACACTAAATAATTAATCTAACAATTAATCAATAGCTGGAATAAGAAATTGATATGGAATGGTTTTCTTATTTAGTGCCTGATAATCCACACACCTACACCATCCACCCTCCTTTTTGGGAACCAAGATGATCACACTATAATATGGAATTGAACTACTATGAATGAAACCCCACTGTAACAGATCTGTCACCTATTTATTGACATTATTCTTCATCAAATAATCAATTTTATAAGTCTGTACTTTAACTAGATAAACTAGTTCTCACAACCGAATATCTTTATCTGTATAATGACATGGTAGAAGACCCTTGGGATCTTCGAATAGGATCAAATATTTTTCCAACAGCCTGTCTAATGCTGTAGTAAAATCTTGTATAGTAGAATGGTTGATCCAAGTTTCCTAAATTCTTGGTTTCATTTGGATTACATGTGTAAAACATTTAGAGTTGATAAGAATTGTTTACAAAGCATATAGGGCGTCCTACCTAGTCTGACTCCCCTATAAGGTTACTTGTTTTACATTTACTATTAAACTCATAGTTAAGTTAATCTATTGGGAGGTAACATAACCTAGATTTTATAACCATAACATTCCAAAAACACGGTCTAGACGAGAAGTATTAACAAAATATTCTTCCACCTCAAAATAAAATTTTCCTAAATGAATGAATAAAATCCCCCACACCCCAATAGATAGTATTTTCTATCCATCACATAAATGTACCCAAAATGTTCTAGTTGAAGTTACCAGAATTTCCAAAATTTTAAACAAAAAACTAGAAAAAAAAATGTATATTCCTCCACATTCTATAAACTCTAATATAGGTAGCCCCTAAATGGATCCATAGAGTATCATATATTTAGAACCCCTAATTCCCTTATTAGACAAATCACCCAAGAATTAAACTTGAAAAGTCATATCCACATTTTCTACTTCTCCATCCCAATCTGGTGGCTTAGGCATAAGAGGATCTTGTTCGGTACCTTGAGGCTTGATATATTCTCTTACAATTAGTACTTTGTATATAGATTTTCGAGTCAGGACAAATTTATCCCTGCATGATTAACAAAGGGCCTTGGCCCTTCATTTCGTAAATTATGAATAAGAAATATTAAGATCACCTTTACACCTCAAAGGATCATCCTTACTCTATATAATTGGTCCCCTTTCCAATGGAACGTAGCTGAATTTTGATATCCCCCCAATACTAGATCGGCCTTAAGACATAGGTACAGCTGAGGGATCATCTTCATCTTCATGGCGATGATGACCTTCACACTGGCCCCTCCTCCCCCGATGGGGGAGGGGCCTTCGTCATCTTATAAGGTAGCGGCTCCCTCTTTAGCCCCATTTTCTATTTCGGAATTACTCCCTCTGATTCCTCTATCTTCTATTTTCCCTAAGGTTCTTGAGTTGTTCAACGGTTTCCCTAACCTCCCTCTATCAATCATGGAGTTTAATAATGCTTTAACACTCCTCAATCACACTCTGATAGCTCATTTTGAGATGCATTAGCCTTCAGTGGATTCATTCGATCGGTTTTTTTTTGGCTCCTGGGATTTGCAAGAATGGGCTACGGTGGGGTGTCTCGATAGAAATAGTATCATCATTCTCTTTGCTTCAGAAAATGATCTGATAAAAGATTTGGATTTCATTTCATGCAGTTGCATTGGGTCCCAATTTTTTCTATTCAAATAGACTTATGAGTTTCACATGATTCCTGACACTCCCTCAGTTTTTATTTGGGTGATATTTCTAAACTTCATTTCCATTTATAGAATCCTTCTATGTTTAGAATGATATGGAACCTAGTTGGTAGGTTCGTGTGTGCTGACACCCGAACTCATGTTCTTTTTCATCCGATCCATCCTCATGCTTGTGTGGAAATTGATGCTTCAATAACCCCTCCGGATTTTGTTTATATAACAGTAGAATAAGAGTTTCTATATAAAAAATATGTTGTTTATGAATCTTGGGTGGATTTCAAATCGTTTTGTATGAGAATGCATCACTTTGCAGATGTTTGTAGGCGAGGTTATAGATAGTTGTAGATGTAGGGTGATATGGATGGTACAGGCAGCGACATCGCTCCTGCATTCAATGGAGGCACCACTGGTTGGGCGCATGTTAGAGTGAATAAGGTGGCAGGGGAATTTGAAAAGGATCATAAATATGGAATCCCTCTGGTTAATGACATTTTTAGATGTCTGAGGAAGGACCTGGAGGATCCCTAGCCTGGTGTGAAAGAGTGTGCAACTAATTCCTGTGGTCTGGATTCTTTACCAGTGGAGTCTTCAATTAGTGCAAATTATAGTGGTCTCAGGCTTGAAGTGGAACCAAGAAAGGTGGAGGAGGGAATTAATAAGGCCACTAAGGATGATTCATGTAATAAGGATTTGATCACTTGTTTGGATTCTTCTGGGAAAGAGCATCTTCAAAAGACTGAGGCTTTGATCAGATCATGCCCGAGAAGCAGTTACCTAGCCACTATGATGGGAAACCACTTTGATCAATTGGAGATTGAAGGGCCTGATCAAGAGGTAGATCTTCCTAGGTAGGAATCTTATGGTGAGTCATCTAGTCAGTTTACTAAAGACAGTGATCCACAATTCCATGATAACGAACCTTGTGGTCAGAGGAGGATGAAGGGGCGTCAAGGCAGCAAGAAAGGCCAAAAGGACTAATCATATTTACCTATACCTAAGGAGACTTGATCTGTTAAAATCGTTGAAGACATGGTGAAGGTAAGTGCTACCAATCCTTCTAGAACATCGATTCGATTGGAGGAGGGGGATTTTGGGTAATCCTTCCATAGGGGTGAGCTACAAGAGGATATTCCTCTACAGTTTCTCCTGTATACTAGAGAATTTGTGGAAGAAGAATCCCTCATGATTAATTCAACCATATAGGATGATTATAAGATGATGGAAAGTCCTATTCGGGTGCATACGAATAGTGGATAGAGTGAATGGATAGGCAAATAGAACCTAATTTTGATTAGAGGCTTCAATGAAGAGAATATCACACAGAAGTAGTACATGAATGTGTGGGACATGATGGAATCCTACTCTGAAGACATTCTAAATGATGCTCTAAAAACATATGTAAATTCTCTTTCCTGGAAACTATTTAGGGATAATAATTCCAATAGGCTCAAGCTTCATTTTAACACCTATGTTTATTCCATTAGTGCTTGTCCTGGATGATCTTGGGGTTTATCACATTATCCATAAACGTTTCATTGATAATAATAAAAAAATGGACTTTAAATTAGTCAAAATTAATCATGCATTAGTTCCAGGTTCATGTGTAGCTACTGTGCCCTCAATTTATAGATGCAATCCTACCAAAAAAACACTTATGCATTAGCTATCAAGAAAACCTGGAACTCAGAAGGCAACTCTCTCAAATTTAGTAATATATTCTTCCATGGATCCTTCATATTTAAGTCCCTATAACTATTTAAGTGGATAATTTTTTGACGTTGTTCCAATCCATACTAAGAGTTCCATCTTCAAGTCACCCCACTCTAGATTCAGCCGTAGTTTAAACAAAGAGAGGATCCAATGGTGAAATTTTACTTCCATACACAATTGCACAATTGGAATTTTTAAATGGTGGTGAGTTTTATGGATCATAAAATATGTCTATGCCTGATCTATATAAGCTATAGGATCATCCCCAAAGAAATAAGGCAATTCAACTCGCTTATCTAAAGTGTTAAGTCAAAAGTCTTCTTTTGGCTTTTACATCATGTTTTGGAAATCACAAATATATTCTATGTCATGTTTTGGAAATCTCAAATGTATTCTATCATATGTTTGTAAATAACAAATTGTCTTTTATCATGTTTATCGTATCGTACGATGTTGATCGTACCGACCAAAACGTATCGTACTGACTCTGTCAAACGTATCGTACTGACTCTGTCAAACGTATCGTACTGACTCTGTCAATCGTATCGTACTGACTTTGCTATTCAGATAATCATTATTTGTTTTGGTACTTTGTCAAAAACTCTCTCTGCATATGAATCGTACTCATGTTTTACATTTCTATATATCTCTTATCCTAACGAAACGATGTCGTTGAGTTAGTTATATACTAATCAAAACGATGTCGTGCTTTCTGTTTCAATATGACCGTTGGAGGCAATATGACCGTTGGAACCCGAGGCCTATAAATAGGAGGTCATTTGAAGCTGAGAAAACACTGATGAATGAAGAGAACGAAAGAGACTCTGTGAACTACGAAGATTCTAGAGAGAGATACTGTGACTTCTCTCATCAGCCTTGTGCGTCCGATCATCGTATCGAGGGCTTTCAAGTAATTGAAAGACAGAGGTGCCGATTACCTGCAAAATCGAGGGCTGCCGGGGATAGGCAGACAGACGAGCCGATCATCGTATCGAGGGCTGCCGGGGATAGGCAGACAGACGATCCGATCATCGTATCGAGGGCTGCCGAGGATAGGCAGACAGACGTGCTGATCATCGTATCGAGGGCTCACCAAGGTGTTGGTGAGACAGACCTTTTATCCTAGGTGAAAGGATAACCCTTCTCTTTGGGTTAAAAGAATTGTATTACTTTTATATTTCCGCTGTTGTATTAGAAAGGGATTTGTATTGTTTCTTTTCTTCATTACATATTCAATTGTAATTGTTTCAATTACAATCATTCCATTACATATTGTATTGATTGGTTCTATACGCTTTAAGGTAGAATCATTCATATCTGTATTACTCTAATTATTGTGTTCATCTTGAATACAATTGTTTTACATAACATTAGTATTACAATACATCATACCTTTTACATTCAATACAATTGTGGGTGTTTGTATTTGTATTAGTTTAAGTTCTTTTAAACTAATCTCTTTGTTACTAAAACTCAAGGTTTTTAAACCTACAATTCACCCCCCCTCTTGTATTGTTCCATCTAATAGACTTTTATATCGACTATTCGATCCAACAATTGGTATCAGAGGAGGTTTTCCACTGATTTGTATTTCTAGCTTTATTTCTTATTACTTTCTTAAATACTTACTACACTAACGTGTGGAGTGGAAAAGTTGTTTTTGTTATATTAGATGGCAGGAATGAATATCGGATCAATAGATAATCTGAATCCTTCTAGACCACCAATCTTTGATGGGAATGATTATGAGTATTGGAGAGATCGTATGAAGACTTTCGTCATCAATACTGGTGTAGACAATTTTATTATGCTTACTGGGGGTTATAAAATTCCTGACAAAGAAGTTAGTAATTTTACCAATCAAGAGAAGCAAGAATATCAACTAAATTACAAGGTACGCAATACTTTATTATGTTCTATGACCAGGAATATATATAGTCAGATATCTTCATGTGAAGCAGCCAACTGTATTTGGAAGAAATTAGAAGTCACTCATTTTGGTACATCCAAGGTTATAGAAACAAGGAGAGCAATGCTTCGAGCAGAGTATCATGGATTTGTTTTTCCTTATGGAGAGCCAGTATGTAAAGTGCAACAAAGGTTTATGACAATTGTCAACAGCTTACAATCTATGGGAGAAAAAGGTCTTGATGATGAAGCTCTTGTTGATAAGATTATAGATATTATGCCAAATGAATGGGAGTCAAAAAGAACAGCTATTGATGAAAATAGAAAAGTTTCCCAGATTACTCTTGATGAACTCTTTGGAACTCTTCTACAGCACGAGACAAGAATGAAAAGAGATGCTGATTTCAATAAGAAGAAGAATGGGAATGGAAGTGTAGCTTTTGCATCTAAAGCTAAAACACCTGAAAGGGTTACAAGGTCTAAATCCAAGAAAGTTGTTGTTTCTGATTCAAGTGATTGTAATCTTTCAGACAATGAGTTACCTAATCTTGCTCGGAGGATGAACAAGATTGTGGGAAAGAAAGATTTTCAATATAGATTCAAAAATAAAGATAGGAAAGATAGGAAAGATTCAGAGGTAACTTGTTATGAATGCAAGAAAGCAGGACATATAAAGCCTGATTGTCCTTTACTGAAGAGGAAAGATAGAAAAGAGAAACACTCTGAAAGAAACAAGAAAAGGTTTTATAAGACGAAGAAAGGCTTGAAAGAAAATGATACATGGAGTGCAAGTGGTAGTGATTCCTCAGATGATTCTTCAGAATATGAGACGTCAGGACAAAGGAATATTGGACTTCTAGCCAGACTACCAATTGAAGATCATTGTCTCATGGCTAAGGTACATAGTGCTGAAGCTGTTACAAATGTCTCTTTAAATGCAAATTATGTTGATAATAAATATTATGAATCTTCAAATGATGAACCCTCATCATCAGAAGATGATACTTTACCTTCTTTTGAAGAAGTCTCTAGATTTGCTAAGTTACTTGAAAATGAAAATTCTAAACTCAAAAAGAGATTTGAAAAAGCAAATTCTAGAATTTCTATTTTTACTAAAGAAGTATCAGATCTTTCTAAAGATCTTGATGGGAAAACTTCTGATTTTGAAAGTATTTTGAAAACCCTTGAGAAAGTCAAATCTGAAAAAGATAAACTTTCTAAGGATCTTGAAACTGCTATTTCAAAGAAAAACATTTTAGAGTCTAACTCTAGTTCTAATTCAAATGTTTTAGAAAACAAGAATTTGGTTTTAAAACTAAAGTCAGAGATTTTATCCTTGAAAAAGTGTTTGTCAAACTTTACTCATGGAAAAGAAAACTTTGATAGGATGTACTCTCAAATAAGACCTTTGAGAAATCGTTCTGGTCTTGGTTTTACTTATTCCAAACCTGTTTTTAGTAATAACTATTTTGTTCCTCAAAAAACCATTTTCTGTTCCAAGTGTCAATGTGGTGGACATTGGAGAAGAGATTGTTCTCTTAACAAAACTCAATCCTTAGGATTTCATAAAGCTCATTTTGCAAAACAAATGTGGATTCCTAAAATTCTTTTATCTAATTCTTCTGGATCCAAACAAGTTTGGATTCCAAAAATCTAATTGTTTCTTTTTCAGGAAAACGAGAAGTGTATCAATAAGAACATTTGGTACATGGATAGTGGTTGCTCTCGACATATGACTGGAAACAAAGATTTCTTTGAAAAGGTTATCAAAACAAAAGGTGGAAAAGTTACCTTCGGAGATAATGCTCAAGGAAAGATTGTTGGTATAGGTAATATTGATTTTCTTGGAATAGTTCTTATTTCAAATGTTTTATTTGTAAAAGGTCTTAGGCACAATCTCATCAGCATAAGTCAATTATGTGATGAAGGTTACCTTGTGAATTTTAGAAATGATAAGTGTCTAGTTCACAATTCCAAGGATGAATTCATTCTATCTGCCCATAGGCAAGAGAATGTTTACACTATTAACATAGAAGTTCTTAGGAACCAAAACATACCTTGTTTAAGTGTAATAGAAGACCAATCGTGGCTATGGCATAGGAGATTAGGACACTGTAATTTGAGAAACCTAAGGAAACTCTCAAAGAAAGGACTTGTAAAAGGGCTACCAGATCTTAGATATGATTCTTCAAAAGTCTGTGATCCTTGTCAGTTTGGCAAGCAACATAAAACTAGCTTTAAACCAATTAATGAAGTTTCAACTTCTAATGCATTACAGCTTGTGCATATGGATCTGTTTTGTCCTTCACAATCTGGAAGCATTGGAGGCAAATACTATGTATTTGTTTTAGTTGATGACTTTACTAGATTTACATGGGTCGACTTTCTCACAAAGAAATCTGAAGCCTTTTCGTATTTCAAAACTTTTAGAGCCCAAGTTAAAAATGAGAAAAACCTACCATTGATAACTATTCATAGTGATCATGCTGGTGAATTTCAAAACTCAGATTTTGAAACTTTTTGTAGTAAGAAAGGTATTACTCACAATTTCTCAGCACCAAGAACTCCTCAGCAAAATGGTGTTGTTGAAAGAAGAAATCGTATTCTTCAGGAAATGACTCGAACCATGTTGAGTGAATACTCAATTGCTATGCACTTTTGGGCTGAAGCTGTAAGTACTGCCTGTTATACTATAAATCGTGTTTTAACTAGACCATTTCTTAATAAAACTCCTTACGAGTTATGGACTGGCCAAAAACCTAAAGTTTCTTACTTCAAAGTTTTTGGATGCAAAGTATTCATTCTGAATACAAAAGAAAATTTACACAAATTTGCACCAAAATCTGATGAAGGAATCTTTCTAGGCTATTCCACAACCTCTAAGGCTTATAGAGTTTTCAATAAAAACACTTGTACTGTTGAAGAAACAGTACATGTAAAATTTGATGAAACTAACCCTTTTGTTTTCAACCAATCCAATCCTACATCCTCGGATGTGTTTTCCAAAAATGTTTATCAACCTATATTAGAAGAACATTCTGATAAGGAAAATTTTCAAGAAAGTGTTCCTGAAACATTTACCACAGAAGATTTTCTACCATATGTTGATGAACAGGTTTTACAAAACCCAAATCAATTGTTTCTTAGGAATCATCCCAGTGATAATATCATTGGTGATATAAATCAACCTGTAAGGACCAGAAATTCCTTAAGAAATGAAATAGAACATCTTGCTTTTCTTTCCCAATTTGAACCTAAAAGTCCAAGTGAGGCTTTAGGTGATGATGATTGGATCAAAGCAATGCAGGATGAACTAAATTAATTTGAAAGGAATCAAGTCTAGACTTTAGTTGAAAGACCTAAAGAAACAACTGTAATTGGTGTTAAATGGGTTTTCAGAAACAAGTGTGATGAAAATGGAATCATTGTAAGAAATAAAGCAAGACTTGTTGCTAAAGGCTATAATCAACAAGAGGGAATAGACTATGAAGAAACATATGCTCCTGTAGCTAGACTTGAATCTATTCGCATTCTATTAGCCTTCGCAGCATATTTCAATTTCAAACTATTTCAAATGGATGTCAAATGTGCTTTTTTAAATGGTTTTGTTCAAGAAGAAGTTTTTGTCGAACAACCTCCTGGTTTTCAAGACCCAAAACATCCTGATCATGTTTTTAAACTTACCAAAGCTCTATATGGTCTTAAACAAGCCCCTAGAGCATGGTATGATAGACTTACAGGATTTCTTTTACAAAACAATTATAGAAAAGGTACAGCTGATCCAACTCTTTTTATCAAAATGGAAAACAAAAATGTTTTGGTTGTCCAAATCTATGTTGATGACATCATATTTGGATCAACTCAGAAATCTTTAACCGATTCTTTTGCAAATTTAATGAAATCTGAGTTTGAAATGAGTATGATGGGTGAGTTAACATTCTTTCTAGGTTTTCAAATATCTCAAAAACCAGAAGGAACTTATATATCTCAACATAAGTATATTAAAGACTTACTCAAAAAGTATGGATTTGACAAAACTAAAAGTATTAGCACCCCAATTGGTACCTCAAATACTCTTGATCTTGATGAAACTGGGAAACCAGTAGATCAAACAATTTTTAGAGATATGATAGGGAGTTTGCTATACTTGACAGCTAGTCGACCCGACTTGATGTTTTCTGTATGCTTATGTGCAAGATATCAATCTAATCCAAAAGAGTCTCACTTAAAAGCCGTAAAGAGAATCTTTCGGTATTTAAAAGACACTATGGATTTAGGACTTTTCTACTCTTCTGGAAATGATTTTGTTTTAAAAATTTTTTCAGATGCTGACTTTGGTGGTTGTAGAATGGATAGAAAAAGTACATCTGGAACATGTCATTTCTTAGGAGATTCTTTGGTTTCTTGGTCTTGCAAGAAACAACACTCAGTAGCACTCTCCACTGCTGAAGCTGAATATGTAGCAGCTGGAAGTTGCTGTGCTCAAGTATTGTGGATGCAGCACACACTCACTGACTATGGTTTGAGTTTCTCCAAAACTCAAATTCTTTGTGATAATACAAGTGCCATAGCTCTTAGTAAAAACCCAGCACATCACTCTCGTGCAAAACACATAGATATAAGGCATCACATTCTTAGGGATCACACACAAAAAGGAGATATTGTTTTACAATTCATCGGAACGCAAGAACAACTTGCTGATATTTTTACAAAACCTTTACCTTCCGATAGATTTGAATTTATAAAATAGAAGCTAGGAATGATTACATTAAAATAATCATTCATATCTACTTCCTGTTTTACATCTCTCCTAATAGTAAGAAACTCCTCGTAGAAAGGGGGAGGACATTTCTTTATGTCTATGTTTCTGATCTTTAACTATTTACTCTATTTATATGTTTCTCTTTCTATTTATCGTATTGACAGTTTTATTGTTTCATTTTAAGTCTTTCTGTTTATCGTATTGACAGTTTTATTGTTTCATTTTAAGTTTTTCTGTTTATCGTATTGACCTTTTCAATTTTTCTGTTTATCGTATTGAAATTCTTTTCCATCGTACCATTCAATAATTTTTTCGACCGATGATGGTATTGAAATTCTTTTCCATCATACCATTCAATAATTTTTGAATCGACCGATGATGGTATTGAAATTCTTTTCCATCGTACCATTCAATAGTTTTTGAATCGACCGATGATAGTATTCAAATTCTTTTCCATCGTATCATTCAATATTTTTTTTTGTATCGACCGATGATAGTATTGAGATTGTTTTCCATCGTACTGTCGGTTAATGGTAACAACTATTTTCCATCGTACGGTCCGACCATAGTAATGACTTTGTTTTCCATCGGCATCATGTTTTTTTTCCTTACGATTGTTTCTTTGATACTTACCAAATCCAGCAATCACCTTTTGTTCTCCGACAGGTATCTTTTTCTATTTTTATTTTATTTTCTTTCTTTGTTTTAATCCTAACCATTGATCTGGTATTATCTAATCTCGACCGTAGAAGTTCAACGGTCATCTCTTTTTTTGCCTATAAATACCCCCCTCCCCTCCCCAAACCCACATTGATTGTCCAGGAATTGAGGCGAAGCTCTGCTCCCCCAGCTAAACAATCGTACGATCTTCTCAATCGGCATCATCTTTATGTCTCAATCCTCTGCCAACACTCCCGCTGAAATGTCTTCAAAGACTTTTACAGAGAAAGACTTTCACAGAGAAAGGTTAGTATCCCGAGAATTTTTCGATATGTACGATTCTACAATCAAGAGGATTATTTTGTTTCAAGGATGGGAACATCTCTATGTGGAAAAGCCTGATATTCAAGATCCAGTTCTTTTTGATGAAGTTTGTCAGTTTTATAAAACTGTTTCTTTCGACAAAGATATGACTATAAACTTCGCTGTGTACGATAGAAAGTTATCTATGTCTGTGAAACAAGCGGCACATTTTCTGAATGTTTCTATAGAAGGCGATGCATTCTGTCCATCTCACAAACTACCAGAGGAAGTTGGTACGTTCAATAGAGAAAGTGCTGAAAAATCTTTGTTTGTTGTTAATGAGGGAAAGAGGAAAGTTTATCATCTTTCACCAGACAATCGGTTTGTCACTTTATGGATGAATGGTTTTCTTGTCCCAAGGAAAGGGGATAGAGAAACTCTTAAAGTTTCTGATGTCTTTATGCTCGATTATCTTGTGAATATGAGGAAAGTGAATCTCATGGGATATATTTTTGAAACCATCAAGAATGTCAAGAAAGGAGGGATTAAATCCCAAATAATAATGTATCCAGCCATCCTTACGAAATTCATTCTTGAGAGTATGAAGTTTTGTAATATTCCTTTGAAAGGAGAACCTATGGATTTGTGGCCGTCTTTGATTAATAAGAGTACGATGAAAAAGCTGAATGTTTGTTTTGATTCAAATTCAAAACTTTTTGTCAGAGATGTAGAAGCTGAATTGCCTGAAAATCAACCGGCACCTATGCCAGCCAAAGACAATCAATCCACTGGTGTTACTCGAAAGTCTGATCCGCAGACTAGTTCAAAGCCGAAGAAGAAGCCGAGGTACAGTAAGGAAGTTGTAGCCAAATGGAGAAAGGACAAGGAACAGAGAAAAGAGGGTGATCCGAAGTTTGGTCTTGATCCTGCTGAGGCTTTTGCAGAAAGAATAAGGGTTGAAGAAACCCTTCAAGCTGAAAAGAAAAAGAAGACTCTTTTGAAAAGAAAGGCTCAGGACTTTGATATTTCTAAAGTCTTGAAAGCAGTTGAAGATGCTAGTGCTCAACTAACTGTGGAAGTGCATCAAGAACCCATCGTACAGAGTTTTCCTGAGAAAGAAAAAGGAAAACAAGTGATAGAAGAAGTGGAAGTAGAAGAAGGAGATTTTCTGTTATAATTTCTTCAAAGTTCAAAGAAAAGTAGAGAGGAATCGCTTCAAAAGCTGAGCGAAGGTGTTCAACAAACTCCTCATGCCGATGAGGAAAAATCTTCGGACAGGATGTCATCTCGAGAAAAGCAAGATGCTCAATCTTCTCAATCTGATAAAGTAGTTGTCATTAGTGACAGAGTGGAAGAAGAAAGAAAGCAGAAAGAAAAAGTGAAAGGGAAATAGCCAGTTGTTGATTCAAGCGGATCGTATGAACTAGCATCGTACGATGATGATACCGATTCAGAGCATACGATCTCTCTCAAGAAGAGTGATTACATTGTTCAAGTTTTGAGAAGGATGGAGAAAACCATTCCTTATTTTCTGAGGCTGGAAGGAAAGATTGATTTTATTACTGAAAATCAGAGAAAGAAGTTTGGCTCTGTAAAAGAATTGAGGAAGAAAGTCTTGTCTGTTGAAGCCGATCTGAAAGTTCTTTCGGAAAGCTCAGTTGCTCATAAGAAAGCTTGTAATAAGATGACCAAGTGGTCATACAAAACAGAGAGCTCAATCAATGACCATGAGATTGCTATTGAAGATATAAGAAGGTTATCAAATGAGCTTGCAATTGCTTTCAACAAGCTTGATAAAGAAACAATTGAAAGGCTGAACCTTTTGTCGTCTCAAAGAGCCGATGTTCCTTCAGTGAAAGATTTGCAAGAGAGGATGAATGTTTTCCAATCTGAATTCTCGAAGGTTTCATCTTTCAAAGATGAAATGGTTTTACTGAAGAATCAAAATTCCGAGTTGTCCAAGGATAACAAGACTCTGCAAAACAGAATTGATACTCTTGATGAAGTAATCAGAGTCCAGGAGGAAACCATCAGAAATCAAGATCAGATTTTTGCGGATCAACAAGAGCTTCTCGAAACTCAGGGTGAATCAATTTCTGAAGACAAGAAGGAGATCAAGAAGATGAAAGCTGTGCTTCATGAGCTTATAAAGAAAGAGAAGGAAAGAAAAAACAAATGATTGTTGTATTTGTTTCTTTTGGAACTTGTTTGTTTTGTAATAACTCTTATAATCCTTTCTCTTTTATGCATTGTCTTGTATTACTTCACTAACTCTTCCAGATAATTCGAGATTCCTCCTTTCTTTTTGTAAATCACAAAGGGGGAGAATATTTACAAAGCAAAGTTTGTTTTACAAAGGGGGAGAATGCATTACAATACTCTTAAGGAAAATCTATGAATACAATCCTTAGGAAAGTCAATACCTAAGGGGGAGTTAGTTGTATTCGATTTTCTTATTCAGAAGAGTTTTCAATAACTCAGGGGGAGATAAGAATTTCTTGTTTCATTTACTTTGTGTGTTTGTGCTTTCCAAAAAGGGGGAGATTGTTAAGTCAAAAGTCTTCTTTTGGCTTTTACATCATGTTTTGGAAATCACAAATATATTCTATGTCATGTTTTTGAAATCTCAAATGTATTCTATCATATGTTTGTAAATAACAAATTGTCTTTTATCATGTTTATCGTATCGTACGATGTTGATCGTACCGACCAAAACGTATCGTACTGACTCTGTCAAACGTATCGTACTGACTCTGTCAAACGTATCGTACTGACTCTGTCAATCGTATCGTACTGACTTTGCTATTCAGATAATCATTATTTGTTTTGGTACTTTGTCAAAAACTCTCTCTGCATATGAATTGTACTCATGTTTTACATTTCTATATATCTCTTATCCTAACGAAACGATGTCGTTGAGTTAGTTATATACTAATCAAAACGATGTCGTGCTTTCTGTTTCAATATGACCGTTGGAGGCAATATGACCGTTGGAACCCGAGACCTATAAATAGGAGGTCATTTGAAGCTGAGAAAACACTGATGAACGAAGAGAACGAAAGAGACTCTGTGAACTACGAAGATTCTAGAGAGAGATACTGTGACTTCTCTCATCAGCCTTGTGCGTCCGATCATCGTATCGAGGGATTTCAAGTAATTGAAAGACAGAGGTGCCGATTACCTGCAAAATCGAGGGCTGCCGGGGATAGGCAGACAGACGAGCAGATCATCGTATCGAGGGCTGCCGGGGATAGGCAGACAGACGAGCCGATCATCGTATCGAGGGCTGCCGAGGATAGGCAGACAGACGTGCCGATCATCGTATCGAGGGCTCACCAAGGTGTTGGTGAGACAGACCTTTTATCCTAGGTGAAAGGATAACCCTTCTCTTTGGGTTAAAAGAATTGTATTACTTTTATATTTCCGCTGTTGTATTAGAAAGGGATTTGTATTGTTTCTTTTCTTCCTTACATATTCAATTGTAATTGTTTCAATTACAATCATTCCATTACATATTGTATTGATTGGTTCTATACGCTTTAAGGTAGAATCATTCATATCTGTATTACTCTGATTATTGTGTTAATCTTGAATACAATTGTTTTACATAAGATTAGTATTACAATACATCATACCTTTTACATTCAATACAATTGTGGGTGTTTGTATTTGTATTAGTTTAAGTTCTTTTAAACTAATCTCTTTGTTACTAAAACTCAAGGTTTTTAAACCTACAATTCACCCCCCCTCTTGTATTGTTCCATCTAATAGACTTTTATATCGACTATTCGATCCAACATAAAGAACTCAACTTACTTTGAATTGATTCACTTGTTTCACTCATCTTCCAACTGGTACATTCCACCACAGAGTATCATCCTTACTCTATATAATTGGTCCCCTTTCCAATGGAACATAGCTGAATTTTGATATCACCCCAATACTAGATCGACCTTAAGACATAGGTATAATTGAGGGATCAACTTCGTCTTCATGGTGATGATGACCTTCACACTGGCCCCTACTCCCTCGGTGGGTGAGGGGCCTTCATCATCTTATAAGGTAGCAGCTCCCTCTTTAGCCCCATTTTCTATTTCGGATTTCCTCCCTCTGTTTCCTCTATCTACTCTTTTCCCTATGATCTTGAGTGGTTCAACCATTTCCCTAACCTCCATCTATCAATAGTGGAGTTTAATAATGCTTTAACACTCCTCAATCAGACTTTAATAGCTCATTTTGAGAAGCATCATCCTTCGGTGGATTCATTCGACAGATTTGTTTTTGGCTCCTAGGATTGGCATGAACGGGCTACCGTGGGGTTTATCGATAGAAAGAGTATAATGATTCTCTTTGCTTCTGAAAATGATCTGATAAAAGCTTTGGATTTCATTTCATGCAGTTGCAACGGGTTCCAATTTTTTCTATTCAGATAGACTTATGAGTTTCACATGAAGCATGACTCTCCCTCTATTTTTATTTGGGTGATATTTCTGAACTTCATTTTCATTTATAGAATCCTTCTATGTTTAGAATGGTAGGAAACCTAGATGGTAGGTTCTTGTGTGCTGACACCCGAACTCAAGTGCTTTTTCATCCGATCAATCCTCGTGCATGTCTGGAAATTGATGCTTCAATAACCCCTCCTGATTTTGTTTAGATAACAGTAGAATAAGAGTATCTATATAAACAATATGTTGTTTATGAATCTTGTGTGGATTTATAATCGGTTTGTATGAGAATGCATCGCTCTCCAGATGTTTGTAGGCGAGGTTCTAGATAGTTGTATATGCAGGGTGATATGGATGTTACAGGCAGTGACATAGCTCCTGCATTCAATGGAGGCACCACTCGTTGGGCGCATGTTAGAGTGAATACGGTGGCAGGGGAATTTCAAAAGGATCATCAATATGGAAACCCTCTAGTTAATGAAATTTTCAGATGTCTGAGGAAGGACTTGGAGGATCCTCATCCTGGTGTGAAAGAGTGTGCGAATAATTCATGTGTTCTGGATTCTTTACTAGTGGAGTCTTCAATTAGTGCTAATTATAGTGGTCCCAGCCTTAAAGTGGAACCATGAAAGGTGGAGGAGCGAAGTAATAAAGCCACCAAGGATGCTTCATATGCTGAGGATTTGATTACCCATTTGGATTCTTCTAGGAAAGAAAATCGTCAGGAAACTGAGGCTTTGATTAGATCATGCCCGAGGAGCAGTTCCCTAGACACTAGGATGTGTAACCACATTGATCAATTTGAGATTGAAGGGCCTGATTAGGAGGTAGATCTTCCTAGGTAGGAATCATATGGTGACTCATCTGGTCAGTTTACTAAAGACAGTGATCCACAATTCCATGATAACGAATCCTGTGGTCAGAGGAGGAAGAAGGGGCGTCAAGGCAGCAAGAAATGCCAAAAGGACTAATCATATTTACCTATACCTAAGGTGACTCGATCTGTTAAAAAATTTGATGACAAGGTGAAGGGAAGTGCTACTAATCCTGCTAGAACTTTGATTCGTTTGGAGGAGGGGGATTGCGGGTAATCCTTCCATAGGGGTGACCTGCAAGAGGAGATTCCACTAATGTTTCTCCTGTATTCTAGAGAATTTGTGGAAGAATAATCCCTCATGATTAATGAATCCATATAGGGTGATTATAAGATAAAGGAAAGGCTTATTCGAGTGCATGCGAATAGTGGAAAGAGAGAATGGATAGACAAGTAGAACCTAATTTTGATTAGAGGCATCAATGAAGAGAATATCACACAGAAGTAGTACATGCAAGTGTGGGACATGATAGAATCCTACTCTGACGACCTTCTAAATGATGCTCCAAAAACATAGGTAAATTCTCTTTCCTGGAAACTTTTTTAGGGATAATAATTCCAATAGGCTCAAGCTTCATTTTAACACCTATGTTTATTCTATTAGTGCTTGTCCTGGATGATCTTGGGGTTTCTCACTTTATCCAAAAAAGTTTCATTGATAATAAAAAAATGGACTTTCAGTTAGTCAAAAATAATAACGCCTTAGATCTAGGTTCATGTGTAGCTACTGTGCTCTCGATTTCTAGATGAAATCCTACAAAAAAACCTATGTATTAGCTATCAGGAAAATATGGAACTCAGAAGGCAACTCTCTCAAATTTAGTAATATATTCTTCCATGGTTCCTTCCTATTTAAGTCCCTATAACTATTTTAGTGGATAATTTTTTGAAGTTGTTCCAAACCATCCTATGAGTCCCATCTTCAAGTCACCCCACTCTAGAGTCAGCCGTAGATTAAACAAAGAGAGGATCCAATGGTGAAATTTTACTTCCATACACAATTGCACAATTGGAATTTTCAAATGGTGGTGAGTTTTATGGATCATAAAATATGTCGATGCCTGATCTATATAAGTTATAGGATTTTCCCCAAAGAAATAAGGCAATTCAACTCGCTTAGCTAAAGAACTCAACATACTTCGAATTGATTCACTTTTTTCACTCATCTTCCAACTGGTACATTCCACATCCTCCCACTCATTTGGACAAGAAATTTCATATATGTGTGGATAGAAACATCCTTGAATCTATTAGTTTTCATCGAATCATTTCTGCTCCCCTCCCATCCCAATAAAAACATTATAAAGAGGCTTAGAAGACTCTATTCTACTTCAACTTGGTGAACCAAATCCAGAACCACCTAACACTTATTAGACTCTGCTATAGCCTTAGATTTCTCCAATATAGAATAGAACATATCATTCATAGACACATGTAACTAGACTATTAGATTCTACCTTAAGCCTTCAACTGTTTGATGGAGATCTCAGAAATTACCCTTTCTAATATGATGCATTTCTGTCTACTGTAATGTCTCAGCCATCTTCACCTACTGCAACTATTCCATATGTATTTACATTACTATTACTCTATCATCCATCCTTGTCGGAATCCATCAGAGAAACAATTATATCCATAATTTTCTACTCCACTAGTTATCTCTTTCAATGAAAGAACCAAAGTGATAGAATAGTAGAGTTTATTCTAGTAAATAAACGACTTCATAAAAATAAATACACTTCAAATTACATTTTCTGGAAAACATTATAAAAAAATCATGAAATGGTTATAATAAAAAATTGAAAGAGAAGGAAAGAACACCATTCGGTTCTATCTAACTGCCTGAATGACAGACTCTCTAGTTCTACTGCATCCCATGAAATGTTTCCACCATGTCCCTTCTAACCAACTTCAAGAAATATAATCCATAAGGAAGAGGAAAAGTGACCATAATACCCTTATTTAAAATCATTTGAATTTCCCTTCCTATAATAAGTCATCAAATTCACTGGTGACTCCAACAGATATTCCTAATCATGTGTCTCAAAATGTCCATCTTTAGTACACTTGCTATCTGGTTCCATAATTTACGAACCAAGTCGATCTGTTCAATGAATGAACACTCCAATTGGTTTAATTCTTATGTTCCATGGGATAGAACCTAATTTGTTTCAACTTGGTTGATGCTATTCAAGAAATGAAGAATGTGGATGACAGATAACAAAACATAATATCTGTTGGAATTGATCATTATTAAAAACAGTTAGATTATTTGTAACTGTATTTCTATTGGTACAAGTTATTATTTTTGTAGTCATTGGGGTTGGTATCTAATAACTTAGGATTCTTATGGATATAAATGCAATGTTTAAAATCATAAGTCAATATAAATAGTTATAAATTCAAAGGAAATTCTTTTTTAAAGGTAATCCCAAGGTGTGTCCTTTTAGAAACCATTATACAAAGGAAACCCCCTCCCCATGAAGTGATCACTCCAGAGAGAACCTCAACTAGAAAGGAGTTGTTGACAGCTGATATGGAATAGTGTTCCAAAGGGTGAAAACCCGAATAGATATGGTTCAACAAAACAATCCATCAATATGGTGGGTTGTGCCTCATTTTTCCCACCCGGTTAGGAAATGAGTGACCCGAAATGATGTGTGGATCCCAGGGGAGGGACAAATTCTCCCAAGAGTGGGCTCCCAAGAATCAAACTTTGTACCTCAGAATGAAAACTGTTGTTAGGCTCCTCACCTTCACCACAACACCACTGCTGAAGCGACTACTTGAATAAAGAGGAAAAGGAGGAAATCTATTATATGAGGGGTTTATTCTAAAAGATTGGGAGTAGATTCATAAGATCCTGGGAATAACTTAGTATGGTTTTAGAAAGGTACATGAGAAGAACTTTAAACTCAATTTGTTTTGAGTGAAAAGTTATTGGATGTTGGGTGGTTATTTATATAAAATGATAGGGGAAATCATTATTAATTTCTAAAAATAGGTTTTAGACTCAAAGTGATAAAATACCAAAACTAAAAAAATACCATGGTTTTAGCACATGGTTTCTACATAAGGGGAGTTTTTTTCAAAATTTTATTATGATATGAGATTAAATCCTTAAAATAATACCATTTATGATTCTGATGTGATTCATGTTCATAAAGTTTGTTTTTGAATCTATAATATATAATATAGGTTTTGGAGGATGCATTATTGTTTTGTAAAATCCATAAAATAACATCAAAGAACATTATTTTAAAGTGGTAATATTTTTTCAAGGATTTATTATATTTTATTTATTACATCATTTTGGGGATATTATTATGTCATAATACACAAAATATATTTATAACATAGTCAAAATTTTCACACAAATCAACCCGTCTAATAAAATTATGAAAAAATAATTATTTTATGATTTAAATGTAATGATTTAAAAAATTATTTTTACATCATAGTAATTATTTTATAAACATAGAAAATTCAAATAAAATATAAAAATTATTATTTGCGTAAAGTTACATTTTTTATGATGAAAATAGAATTTTGATCCTTATAAAAATTACATTATAATTACTTACATTATATTATCATTTATATTTATTTAAATAATTTTTTAATAATATTGTTACATGAATATAAAATTTATTTTAAATATTTATGAATTTATCAAAAAGAGGGCATTAAAAAAACTATATATTTCCCAAAAATGCATTTTTTGATTTTGTCATATATAAATCTAATTTTTATCAAACTCACTATATAATCCTGTGTATATATAAATTAATAATGAAAATATAATCATTATAATATTAAAATGTAATATAAAAAAATCATTCAAAAAGTTTCTAGATACATAACCCCTTATTATATCCTAATATGCCATAATAACATCCTTTTCAATTGTTGTTCTTTCTTGTGATGGTTTTTTAAATATGGTTAAGGTAGTGATCTATATTAACTTTAACTTCTTTTATAAAAGTATTTTCCTATATTTTAATTGTTGAATCATTGAATGGTCTTAGTCATGAGAAAATCCTAGTGATTTTTTATCCCTTAGAATCTCTGATAAATTGTCCTCATATGGTACGATCATACTGGTCGAGACCATCACACTTTCCTTATTCATTACTAAGAAATTATTATAACCCTTAATTTATAATAATCATAATTTTCATGATATAGAAACTATATTATGAAAAATTTTGATGATTAAAATTACTTTTAACCCATTATAAAATTTTGGATATATATAATATGGGATGAAACTAAAAAAAATATATTGTATGTGTTTTCTATAACTACATTACTTAATGAGGTATTTCTTCATTCAAATGGGAATTTTATCTATAGATTTCTGGGTTGTTACATGATGTTTCACTTAGTATGGCCATTTTTATAGGGGTCAAATTTAATGATCATCTATAATTGGGTCCTGACAGAATCCCACAAACCACTCTATTACCGCTACTTGAACTAAGAATCACAGTCATAGAATATCAATAATGATACCTGATGATGTGGGATGAACTCTTATATGAATAGATTCCCCGAACTATCAACATAACATTTCATAATATTAGAGTGAGAGTGAGCTTAAATTGTAAGATAATCAAAAATCACCCATATAACATCATTAAATCTCACTATTTAAGGAACCCAAATTAAAATATTTGTTGATATGTCATCCCCATTCCGCTTTAGTATCTCAAAAGGTTGAGTCAACTCTAATAGAACCTAATGTTCTACCTTCACCAAGTGATATGTGAGGCATTGAGAAATAAACTCGTCAATACTCCCCCTCATTTTAGGCCCCAAAATGTTTTTCTGAAAGTCATTCTATATCATTATAACTATAAGATATAAAGAAAAATGGAGGTGTGGAACTACGTATACACCTCCTCATGTAATACGACTGAAACTATCATCCTTCAAAAGAAAAGGAATATGTGATCCACCCCACTAGAAAATACATCTGGTGTACCTCCTATGAATATATTATCCTGAAAAACCATGTATTTGATGTCCCATAACCGATTCTCTCTTACATGTTGAAGAAGTGGTGGGGTCACTATAATCGACAATAGATATTCTTCCATATCTCCTCCACCAAGGTCTACTAAAAAGATTATGACTATCTAGAAACCACCTATAGAATCTTATAATGATATTTCATGCTTATGGAATCTACAACTTTGTTTTGATTTCCATGAATATAGAATATATAAAAGTCACATACGAACATGAACTCCAGCCAATGCCGCTGTCCTATGTTTATGTCTCTATTGGAAAAGATGGATGTGAGACCCTAGTGGTTTGAAAACACTACAAAATCAGTCCCCAAATTATTATTTATCCACATCATCATGTAAAATACTACTACTACCAAATACAAATCATGGGCTGTGTAGTTTTAATCATGGGTTCTTAACTACCTTTATTGTAAGTGGTCATTTCCTATCTCTACATCACCATGCATATAAGATCAACTCTAGTGGCATCACTGAACACTTTTTACTCAACAATATCCTATGATAGTCTTAGTATTGAAGAAATATTCAAGCTCTTCTGAAGCTCCTTAAATTCTCTATAGCACTACTCAGTCCAAGAAAATGATTGCCCTTTTTGGGATAAACATTCTAAGGGGACCCAATTCTAGAAACAATCTGCACAAAATATCTGAAATAACCTTTCAAACCTTTGTAAACAAAAAACCATTTACATTATATTTGGTGGATATAAAGCTCAGAAGGCCTCTATCATTATTGGGTCCACAACCACAAAATTCACCGAAATAAAATGCCCTAAAAAGTGAACCTCTCTAATCTATAATTGAATCTTCAAGAACATATCATGAAACCAGTTCTCCAAATGTTAGTGCTGGACCATCCTAAAATTCTATTTATGTCTATCCTTCAATATAGAGTAAATGTGAATATTATCGATAAAATAAACCATGAAAAAATAAAATAATGACTAAATGATTCAGGTTATAAGAACTATGTAGAATATAGGGGGAATATTTATTCCAAATGGAATCATTATAAACTCATAGTTTTCATAGCAGTATACAATTAGCATCTTTGTTATATCCACCAAGAAAAATTAGAAACTAAAGATAACCAGAAATTAGATCAATCATTGAGAACCATATTCATAATTTAATATGGTTAAATATGTCACCAATCCTTGATATGGGTTTCAATTTCTTGATATCACTTGATTCTGCTAGCGATAAATAACATATAACATAATGATCTAATCTGTATTCTCGATGAAAACACAAAAAAATACCTAGGAGGAGACCTAAGGTCTGATTAATCCCTTCTCATAAAGGTATTACAACTATCCAATGAGCACCCAAATACTAACAACATACATCTAATATGATACATAAGATATCATAATAGTCCCTAGGTAAAAGTTGATGTATAATTAAAACTCTTGCCTCATAATAGTATAGAGACATCTTCATGGAAGAAATCAATGTATTTCTCTACCAATATTGGAATCCATACCGTTCCCATTGAATGAAGTAGTAAACTCACTAAATGATGTGAGATAGGTTGAATATACCTACTCAGTAGCCCCATTCTTTATTCTAGTTGGTCCTTATCCCCATAAAAGTTAAATATTTTCCCATCACCATAGTGGAATATAACTCTCATGAGGTGATAAATTGTCTAAGAATGAACTATAAATATCATATCTATAACAAGAATAAAATCATATGGTTTCATCCCAATAACCATGAGGTATCATGAGAAACTCTCTCCACTGAGTGCTAACTCACACAATTTAAACATGGGAAATATAGAATAATATATCCATATATTATCATCGAATTGTATATACTAGGAAAAATTTTAAATGGGTATATCAATCTCTTAGACGATGGATAATGAAATAAAATATTAATCAGTGTATGTGTCCATATGTATAGTAGTTAACTACAGAAGATAAGGATCATACCTCAAATCATTTCATTCACATCATGCTCATACCCCTCTATTTAATACAACAAACCACACTAACAACAACCATCTCTCTAAGATTGATGGGGCTAACCAAGTCTTGGGGGTAGTGCTATTCCATATATCCTTCCTCCACCTATAGATCCTCATATCAGGACTCCCCCATCACCATATTCAATAACACCTCCATGGGGTAGGTAAAGACCCAGAATTTACAGGTAATTGTTTTAATTGAATGGGAATATTACAAGTCCGAGAAAATTAACGGCATGTGATGCCGAGGCATGGAGTGCCTGGAATGATTTTCGGAACTTTTTTTGGGTACGTTCAGTAAACATGCAAGCAGGTTTTTCTAACTTTTTAACTAGTGCTCGTAATTTAAATCTAATGGCACTGTTGAAATCACAGTGCTGGTATTCTCTTAAGAAGGCTTTCACCTTGGTGACATTTGGTTGAGGGTGAAAGATAGTTTTTGGGATTATTCATGGAAAAAAATAAAATAAAATAAAAACACGTTTTATTTTATTTTTGTTCTAACCAACCTCCTTGTGGAAGTTGTTGGTGGGGACCACCGGAACATAACCTCCCATGAGAGTTTTTGGCCGTGGGGACCACCCAATCCTATCCTCCCATGAGATGTTATGTTGGTGGGGACCACCCGATATTAAACACCCTTGAAACCCCCCTTTAATTGGGGGAAAACCTCAACTCCCTCATAAATGTAGGGAAACCTCTTCGACTCTCTAATTAATGTGGAGGAGCCTCTTGAGCTTCCTCCACATTAATTGTACCAACCCTCCCATACTTAATTATCTCAACACAGCACTTAATTGAGCCAATTCAATTAATCCTATTTAAATTGTTCCACTGATTAAATTGGGGGAAAACTTTTTATTATATTGGCTACATCCTTTATTTTGGTGGGCTCTTCATTTGAGAACATTTGTTGGAAAAGTAGAGAGATATCTTGGTGGGAGAAAACTCTCCAACGAAGAATGCATTCTTCCACAAATAACATTCCTCCAATGAAGAACGCCGACCACCATCGACCTTCTTCCTCGGGACGTCATCTGATGTGGGATGTCCTCATCTAGGGTGAATAGATGACCGTACTACCTTCTTGCGCCCACGTCATCATGTGAACAAGGTAGGGGTTTGTTTATTATCACATCCCGTGTTCTCCCCTTCTAATTATTTTGTGGGATTTGGGAATACAGATTGACAAAGGTTATGGGAAATGATGTTTTAAAATATCTTCCATACACGTTCATGCTTCGTTCTTTGTTAACCGCTTGCTATCACTCTAACCGTGGAGGGTGCAGGCCAAAGAAACATGGACCAACCCCACCACCATTCTTCTTATATGTGTTCTTTGAAATAGAAGAAGGAGACAAAGGTGACAATGGAAACGACACCTCTACATGCGGCCTCTGTGACCCGCACTGCCCCGCGTCACTTTGCCCTTCCAACCGAACTGGCCCCACGCCCAACCGAGGTACCCGAGTGTAGACTGAGCCACAACACCACCCTAAACTGAACCCCCATCATCGTGCTGCCACCATGCCAAGCCACCGCATCACCGTTTTCCGCAATGCCACGCCGTCGCTGTCTGCTGTGCGGAGCCGCCACCGTCTGCCGTACCGAGCTGCTGTCACCGTTCGCCATGTCGAGCCACTGCCTCCATCCGCCGTGCTGAGTCGCCACCCCCCGTCCTCCATGTCGAGCTGTCGTTTCCATCCATTGTCCATTGTCCCATGGCTAGATAGCCAACCAACGACTGGTCCGCACCCCTTGCGGCCGGTCTTTTCCCTTGTGATGGTCCGCAACCTCGCGGAACCCGCGACCGGTCCACGCCCTCATGGTACCCCTCAGCTGATCTTCCCTCACGACAACCTTGTGGCCCTCGCGGGCCATGCCAGGCCCAATGGGTCAGGCCACACTGCAGGCCGGGCTAGGTCGGTCCGACTTGGTCAGACCAGACCCGAGCCCACTACAACCCAGTTACTTTCTTTTGGCCATAACATTGGCACCAGACGTCTGTTTGATGAACCGTCAGTGGCATTGTGAACCTTGGAGTGATTAGGTCCCCTTGAGTGATACCCCATTGTGTTTTGGATTAATAATGATAACTTTCAGGTTGGATTGAGCACGAATCCAACCAGGCCCCTGAGACTAAAAGGCTAATAAATCATAGACCATGTGTTTGATTGACGCGCCGTTTATTGTGTTGTGACCCCTATGACAAGGCAGAACTTTGAGATACTTTCTCACAGGATGTCATGGAATTTTGAGTATTGACTAGTAGCTTGTGGAGTGGATCATTCTGGTGACAAAAAGCATAGTGTGGAAACCCTATGGTTGGCAGATACGTGATGACTGCTGACCGTTTTGACTCAGAGTAACTCAAAAAGCCCCTTGGGGAGCGCCTTGGTGTCACGGCAGATCCATGGTGGGGAGTGCCTCTGTGTGACACAACAGACCCATGGCACTCGATTGGATGAGTACCTTAACAGGATTTAATGGGGAGCACCTTTGTGTGATGCGGTAGAGCCACGGTGGGGAGAACCTCTGTGTGATGCTGTAGAACCACGATACTCAATAGGAAGAGTATCTCAGTAGTCCAAGGTTAGTGGGAAGCATCTCTATGTGACACTAAAGGCCCACTATACTCGGAAGAGGAGGAGTTCTCCAGCTTCCATTGTGTTCCACATTGTTCTTGGAATGTTACTTGTTTCTACCTCTAGAATAAATCCTGGTTGAGCTGAGTCAAAACCTCTCAGTTTTCCTCCTGATTGAGATGGATTACATAATTACTTATGAATATGTATGGGAATATACCTATGTAAGGTTATCTATTGATTTCATACTTTTTGTTTTATCCTTGTTAAATTTTGTGAGACATAGAGGTTCTCGGGTTTCCTACTGAGTATCATTATACTCACCCCTACACGGGCTATGCCCGCACCTTGTTGTGTTGGATGCAGAAAATGGACATTGATGACTAAGGCCGATAGTACTAGGACTAGATAGTACCTGGAGGTGGACCTCACGAAGAGTCAGTTCACGGAGGAGACGGACGGACGAGGAGTGCTGAAGAGGTGATCTGTACCCACCCTTCATGTAGGAACCTCGAAGGAGGCCTAATATCTATTTCCCTTTTTCTTCAGTTGTACTTGTACTTTTAGTTTCTTTTAATTTACTATTGGGCCTATATTAGGACCCCTTTTAATTTAAGCACTCTCTTGTTATAAATTTTACTTGGTCTTTTGAAACTAGTTGTGTTCTTTCTTGTGTGTGTGTGTGTTTACTAGTTATAAAGTCAATGACTTATCACTATTAGGGAATTAAGCCTTTGGTGGTACTCTCTTTCCCCAGGAAGATGGAAGGCGGGCTTGGGGTAGTCACAGAATGGGCCCCAGGGGATGGTTCATGACAAATTGGTATAAGAGGAGTCGGTTCTACTGTAGAACTTAGGACTCTAGTCTTTATTTTTTGGTGAAGCAATAGTGTTATGGATAATGAGTGTGATTTTCAGTTCAAGGTGTCCATTGTTGGTGCGTTGGCCGATGTATCCATACACCATCACCCTGACTTATGATATCAAAATCAGCGCACGAAAACACTGAATGCGTCTGTGTTTTCAAGTGTTTTTTTTGAACTCTTTGATTCATCTCACCTAGTCATCTCACCAGGTATAACTTATTGACCGTATCCCACCTGTTTCTTTTCGGGATGCCTCCATGAATATATCCAGCTAGATTTCCATGATTTGTATGCACAAATAACCCACCGAGCGACAAAGCCTTGGTGCAGGTCCCTCTTCCAGTAGAGGCACCAGCAGAGGCACCAACGGTACAATACCCCGTTGGGCCCCCGATGACACCATCCCTAGCAGTATATGGTGCACATTGCTTGAGTGACTTTCATGAGTTACAGTGCCAGAAGCCACCCAGGTTCAGGGGGAAGATGAGCCCACATGCAGGTGATGATTGGCAGGAGGCCACTGTGAGAGTTTTCTGATTCTTAGGGACACCAGCTGATTTATGATGATCCTTGCCTCCATCCTTCTATAGGTAGTATTAGGCAGATGATTGAGCTTGAAGCTCCAGGTTGAAAATGAGGTTACACTTCTCTGGGCAGACATTGAGAGCCTGTTTTGGGTAGAGTTTGTTCCAGTGACTCTTCGCGCAGTGCGCATACAGGAGCTACTTTATCTACATCAGGGCAGCATGACTATGGCTCAGTACTTAGTGATGTTCACTGACCTCTCACGTTACTCCACCGATATGGTGCAAGACCCTTTCTTCAGGGTCCGAACCTTTGAGCAGGGAATCTGGTAGGAGATCAAGGCTTCGGTGATCTCACTCAGCATCCCGATGTAGGTGGAGGTGTTAGAGAGAGCCCTCTTGGTGGAGAGTTTCTTTGCTGAGTAGTCACCAGTGGCGAGACCCAATACCAGTCATCACCTGGAAGTTTCTTCTATATCTGGTAACAAACAGATGTCGCAGAGGTACAAGAGGACCTGACTTATAGTTGGATGACTGCATGACTTAGGATCGTTTTTGCAGGGCACCCGAAGTGGAGCTAGTCATGCCAGGAGCAGGTAGTCTTACGCATACGGCGTGCAGGGGCACATGGCTCGTGATTTTCTGACCCATCATATGGATGATTAGCAGATGGTCGATGGACTGCCTAGGTAGAGATGGAGGTTCAACCGAGGAGGTCAGCAAGGAGCAGGCAGACGTGGCAGAGGAGTCGGCCGAGCAGCTGGTGGGGGGCAATGATTTGAGGTGTTACCGCCACCAGCACCAGGATATCCACCCCGACTGTAGGGAGAAGGTGGACATGGAAGAGCTCATCTCCAAGAAGCTGAGACCTACGATCATGGCACTCCGGAAATGATATGAGTTATGATTTGTGTCTACTCTACAATAGTCTCTGTACTTATAGACATTGGTTCTAGTCATTATTTTATTTCCACCACCCTCGTCTAGAGCACGGAGATTCCAATGGAGACTTTGGATCGATCCCTACGACTAGAGACTAATATGGGAGTAGATTTGACGATTACGCACTAGTTTTGGCAGTGTGAGCTTACTCTAGGAGGAGAGATCTTTACCTGGGATCTCTTAGTAGCAGTGTCTAGGCGTTACAACGTCATCTTGGGTATGAACTCGTTATCTAAAGTCCATGCTCAGATTAACTATATTAGGAACAAAGTGAAGTGTGTCCGCACGAATGGGACAAATTTTACCTTCACCGGTGAAAAGGGAGCCTTTGCAGCGCAACATGGACTTACCCTGAAAAGGGTGCAGCCGATTACTCATCAGTTGGCTAGTCTTACCCTCAGAGCAGTTGATGTGGAGAGTCCAATATATCCTGTAGTGGTGGACTAATAAGTGGATGTTTTCCCAAATGATGCCCCAGGTCTACCTCCTCATAGAGAGGTGGAACATTATATTGACTTCTACCCCGGGACGATACCGATATGTACAACAACGTATCAGATGGATCCCATGGAGATTTGCGAGATGCAGATACATATAGGGGACTTGTTGGGAAAGGGTTTTATCCGGACCAGTGTTTCACCTTGGGATGCCCCGATTCTGTTCTCCAAGAAGGCGTATGGGAGTTTGAGGCATTATGTCGACTACCAGCACCTGAAACAGGTGACAATGATGAACAAGTACCCACTCCCAAGGATTAACGACCTCTTTGATCAACTGAAGGGAGCCCGGTTTTTCTCAAGTATTGTCCTCAGATCAAGCTATCACCAACTCAGAGTTCGAGATGAGGCTGTGTAGAAGAAAAATTTAAGATGTCGGTACGACCTCTAAGAGTTCATGGTTATGCCATTAGGCGTAACCAACACTCTAACAGTGTTCATGGGACTCATAAATGGGGTCTTTTAGCCGTACCATGATCTATTTGTAGTGGTCTTCATCGACGACATTCTGATCCACTCAGCTATTAAGGAGGAGCATGCCTATCATTTGTAGGTAGTACTGGACACACTCCGAGAGAAATAACTTTATGGTATGCTCTCAAAGTGCCAGTTCTGGATCTGAGAGGTTCACTTTTTGGGACATGTCATATCGTCAGATGGACTTGAATTAGACCAAGTGAATATTTAAGTGGTACTTTCTTAGGATGACTCTACGTGTGGAATATTGTGTGGCTACATGGAGTACCCTGGATGATTGTCTCTTATTATGATGCATGTTTTACTTCCCGGCTATAGAAGGGGTTGTAGGAGGCTTTCAGAACACAACTTCATTTAAGAACCTCATTCTATCCTTAGACGGATGGCCAGACTGAGAAGACCATTCAGACCCATGAGGACATGCTACATGCATGCATCCTCGACTTCAGTCGCAACTGGGAGGATCACTTGCCTTTGGGGGAGTTTTCATGCAACAAAAAATATCACTCCACTATTGGGATAGCACCTTTCAAGGTGTTATACAAGCTACCTTGCAGATCACCATTTTGCTGGACTGGCCCAGGGGAGTCCGCACTCGTGGGACCAGAGATGGTTCAAGCTACCACAGAAAAGGAGCAGATCATCCTGGAGCAGATTAATACTGCACAGAGCAGGCAGAAGTGGTACGCTGATAGGGCATGGAGACCTCTGAAGTTCGAGGATGGCGACCACGCCTTTTTACGAGCCTCACCCCGATGAGGTCTACAAAGATTTGGCTAAGGTGGAAAGTTATCTCCGAGGTTCATCAGACCTTTCCATGTCCTCAGCAGGGTTGGCGAGGTGGCATACCACTTAGCTCTTCCACTTTAGTTGCATCGAGTGCATGTCGTCTTCTACATATCCCAGCTGAGGATATATGTGCATGACCCATCTCACACCATCTACCATGGAGATATGAACGTCGACAATGGGGAGACTTTTACGGAGGTTCCAGTAGAGATTGAGGATCGACAGGAGAGGGTCCTTCATGGACAGTCGATACCTCTGGTTCATGTTCACTGGCAGCAAGGGAACCTCCAGGAGAGCACATAGGAGCAGGAGGCTCAGATGCGTTCCCAGTACCCCCACTTGTTCCCGGAGTTTGAGTTGTGTCTTAAGAGGACGTAAAGCCTGAGGTGGGGAGAATGTAAAGACCCATAATTTTCATGATTTTTTAAATATATGAGAATTTTTTTAGTCTGAAAAAATTGACCGCACGTGATTCCAAGGCCCAGAGTTCCCATAATGAATTTTTAAACTTTATTTCGGGTACGTTCAGAAAATATGCGAGAGAGTTTTTCTAACTTTTGAACGGGTTCTCGGAATTTAAATCCAACAACAACATTGAACTCGCAACACCAGTATTCACTTATGAATACATTCACCTTGATGAAAATTGGTCAAGGGTGAAAGTTAGTTTTGGGGTTTTTCATGGATAAAAAAAACACATATTTTATTTTATTTTTGTAATAACCAATCTTCATGTGGAAGTTGGTAGTGGGGACCACCAGACCTTAACCTCTTATGAAAGGTTATTATGGTGGGGACCACCCGAGCCTAACCTCCCATGAGAGTTTATGGTGGTGGGGACCACCCGGGATTAAATCCCATTGAAACTCCCTTTAATTGGGAGAAAAACCTCAACTCTCTCATAAATACTGGGAATCCTCTTCAACTACCTCATTAATGAGGAGGAGTCTCTTGAGCTTCTTCCACATTAATTATTCCAACCCTCCCACAATTAATTATGCCAACACACCACTTAATTGAGCTAATTCAATTAATCTAATTTGAATTTTGCCAAAAATTAAATTGGGGGAACAATTTTTATTATATTGGTCACCTCTTTTAATTTGGTAGGTTCTTATTTTGAGAACATTAGATGGAAAAGGAGATAGGGATCTTGTTGGGAAAAAACTCTCCAACGTAGAAACTGTTCTTCGGCGAAGAACACTTCACTGACGAAGAACTCTGACCTCTATCTACCTTCTTCTTCGGGACTTATAACGACGTGGGACATCCTCATATATAGAGAATCGATGACCATACTACCTTCTTGCGCCAATTTCATCAAGCGAACAAGGTTGGGGTTTGTTGATTATCACTTCCCATGTTCTCCCCTTATAATTTTTTGTGGGATTTGGGAATAGATATTGACAAGGGTTGTGGGAAATGATGTTTTAAAATATCTTCCATACATGTTCATGTTTTGTTCTTTGTGAACCACTTGCAATCACTCTAAACACAGAGGGTGCAGTCCAAAAATACATGCTTGACCCCTCCACCATTCTTCATTGATGTGTTCTTCAAAATGGAGGAAGGCGATGGAGGCGAAAAATGCAAAGGAGCCTCCACACACGGCTTCCACCACTCGCGCTACCCCATGGTGATTCACTCTTCCGGCCAAACCGGCCTCGCGCATGACAGAGCCTCTCACAGCTGGACCGAGCCACTACGCCGCCCCTAGCCTAACCCCCTGTGCTTCCCCAGGCCGAACCCCCCATGCCATGTCACCACCTTGCCGAGCTTCCATGCCACCGCCGACCCCCATGTCAAGCCACCGCACCGCCACCATCCCTCGTGTCGCACCGATGCCATCCCCCGTGCTACGCCGCTGCTGTTTGTGTGCCACGCCACTGCCATCCGCTATGCTGAGCTGCCATCACTGTACGCCCTATAGAGATGTCGCACCACCACCGTTAGCCGAGCCGCACCGTCGTTGTGCCTAGCCGCCACCCACCGTGTTGAGCTACCACATCCATCCGTTGTCCATTGTCCTGTGTCCGTACCACTGACCCATGGCTGGTCTACACCACTCCCGGCCGGTCCGCACCCCTCGCAGCTCGTCCGCACCCTTCACAGCCGTCCACGCCCCTCATGGCTGGTCCACACCCTCGTCGTACCCCTTGACCTAGCTTCCCTTGTGGCAGCCTCACGTTGCTCGCAGGCCGGACCAGACCCAATGGGTCAGGCTGCACTGCATGATGGGCCGGTCCGATCGGGTCAGACCAGAACTGGACCCACTATGACCCATTTAATTTCTTTTGGCCATAACATTGGCACTAGATGCCCATTTGAAAAACAATTAGAGGTGTATGGAACATTGGAGATAGTCAATCTCTTTGAGTGATACACCACTATGTTTTGGATTAATATGTGGAATGGTCAGGTTGGATCAAGAACGAATCCAACCGGGCCACCGGGACAAAAAGGTTAATAACTCACAGACCGGGCGTCTAATAGATGTGTTCTCTATTGCGTTGTGACTCCTCTGACGTGACAGAACATTGAGATAGTTCGTCACAGGAGTTCATGGTATTTGGAGTATCGACTAGTAGCTTGTAGAGTGGACCTTCCCAGAGACAAGCAAGCATAGTGCGGAAACCCTATGGCTGGCTGAGACTTGACGACTGCTGACCATTTTGACTCGGAGTGACTCGATTGTCCCAGTGAGAAGTGCCTTGGTGTCATGATAGACCCACTATGGGGAGCAACTCTTTGTGACGCGGAAGACCTATGGTACTCGACAGGAGGAGTACCTTATAAGGCTTTGAGGGGGTGCACCTCTGTGTGACATGGCAGACCAACGGTTGGGATCACCTCTATGTGACGCGACGAACCCAGGGTATTCGACAGGAGGAGTACCTCAGTAGTCAATATTTAGTGAGAATAACCTCTATGTGATGCGGCATGACCACTATACTTGATAGAGGAAGAGTTCTCTAGCAACAGAGGTATGTGATGTTGTGCTCAGGATGTTACTTGTTGCTACCCCTAAAATAAATCCTGGTTGAGATGAGTTAAAGCCTCTATGTTTTACTCATGATTGAGACGGATTAATTGATAACTTAGGAATATGTATGGGCATATACCTATGTAAGGTTATCTATTTATTTTATAATTTTTGTTTTATCCTTGTTGGATTTTCTGAGACCTAGAGGGTCTCGGGGTCCCTAATGAGTAACATTATACTCACCCTTGCACGAGCTATACCCACACCATGTTGAGTTTGATGCAGACGACAGACAACGTTGACTGAGTCCGAGAGTACCGGGACTAGACGATACCTGGAGGTGGACCTCATGATGAGTTGGTACACAGAGGAGATGGATGGAAAAGGAGTGCTGAGGAGGCGATCTTTACCTACCCTTTAGGTAGGGACATTGGGGGATGACCTAGTAGCTGTTTTCCTTTTTCTTCAGTTGTACTTGTACTTTCAATTTCTTTTACTTTACTGTTGGGCTTGTATTCCGGACCCTTTTACATTCAGCACTCTCTTGTAATATATTTTACTTGGTGTTTTTTTTCGAGATGTGTTCTTTCTTATGTGTGTGTTTATAGGTTATAAAGGAAATGCCTTCCCAGTTTTAGGGAATTACACAATTGGTGTAAGTCTCCATACACTGGCCTATGGAAGGTGGGATTGGGGTAGTCACGTCACGGGTCCCGGGGGACAGGTTGTGATAGGGGATACCCCAATCACCCTAGGAAGATCCCTAATCATGTCACTACCTCTCTGGTAGAGGTATGTCCTCTAACTTCTAACTATCTAAAACATACTCGGTTAGTTAGTTACATGCCACATGAATCTGAAATTCACAATCAAAACATAATCAATCATTAGGGAAACTAGATCCAATGTAGGATCCTCACATTGCAGATCCATTAGTTTTGTTATAGGAATGGGTATTCCACATGCATTGAAACCCTAAAGATTGATACCTATTGGGTGATACAAAAGGTTCAGCACCAAGATAAGCATTTCATCCTCCAATAGGATGACACTCTTCTTCCATAATGATCATTTTCACCATGGCCCCCACCAGCACACTGATATAGGTGGGATTATACTGAGAGACCATACTGGATCAAGTACACTTACAGAGGCCCTATATGAACTTTTATTCAAATAAGTGTCCATATAAAACCATATTAAGGGAGTATCATGTGATATCGATAAACCTTTATGCATAATCTTCAAATTAAATATCATCAAACTTGAGATTAGGAATCTCTAGAATTCATATATAGTACAATCTCAAAGGATAATACTCATCATAGAGGAAGTGTTGAAATCCATTCCCTGAGAGTGTCACATAATCTTGGGTCATAGTGTACAGACCCCACCAATTTCTTGCTTATATATAATGAATATTGGATAGGAGTACATCCATCTAATCAGTAGTGGTTCACATAAGTTAGAAAACTTATATAGAAAACTCTTTCAAATATTTTATTTCTTGTGGATCTGGGTAACTAAAAAACTGAGCCATATTTATTGTTGAAACCCACACAACACACTCATCCAATGTGCATCCTCATCCAATAATAATGGAACTATCATCCCGGAAACATGTAGTCCAATTCCATTTTATATTGATCGAGCTCGATCCATACCCACACCTCATGAGGAAGCACTAACCCAACATTACCATGATAGAACAACCCATTGTTATGTCCCTATACTAAGGCCTCCTCACTTAGATAGTCATATTCATGACTCAATTTTGAAATCCTACCCAATATTCCTTATGGATCCATCATGAATGTCAATAAAAAAACCATAGATAAATGATCTTAGATACAGAACTGAATCAAGGAGGAAATGGATCTCAAGAATCATTCCTATATTATGGATTTTCATTTGGATTATCCACAACTGGTGTCTTAGTGCATAAAGTAAAAAATTAGGTCATTGATATCTTAGTGTATGGATATGTCATCCACTGCAACATCACTTAGTTACCAAACTAAAGAGTCAAATTCAAGACACCTAAAAAATTTCCCCTATGTTCCTAATCAAATCATCCCAACACTTCTATCATCAAAAGAAACCTTAGGATATTCCTCATCTAATACCACATTGTCAGGACATGACCCACCAAGGTCATGCATAAACCAAAAGTAAAATGAGTAAGAAACCCCCATCCCATATCTAATAGGTTAGGGTCAGCAGACTAGTGATGAGTAGGCATAAAACTAAAATTGGGGTCCTAATACTAATATACCTATACAAAAACACACTACCATCCTCCTTGTAACAAATAAGAGTAATGATAATCAGGAACATATTAAATGTAAATAATGAATAAAAGGACCTCTAGAAATAACATCAAATTACAACATATTGATATTGGTAGTAAAAATAGAAAATACTAACCCATCCATGATTTTTCCCAACCTAATAGGAAAACATGAATAGTGGTAGAGATCCCATATCACGATATCTAATTATGACCACCAAATGTTGTCACATTCTTTGAGTACTTTTATTCTCCTCTAATACTAGATTCACCAATGTCTTCTCTAATTATTGCATCTATTATGTAAGACACAAACCATATGGTAAAATATAATGTTGGGTATATTTTAAACATATCTTATTGGAATCCTTAAAAAAATAATGTAACCATAATGGAAATGGTCTTCTCATCCCATGAAGTAGAGGGTAGGATGAAACAAAACTATATATATATGATCATATTAAAACTCCAATAATATAGTTAGAAAATTTGATCTTGATATCCCCAATGAATGATTAGTCTAAAATAGCTATATGATATTATGTCATCTTGAATCCATAAGTATAATGTAATCATCACAAAAATATAATGGAGTGATCATGCCTCTAGTAGATGCCTCAACTGAGGGATTTTAGACTATATTGCAGGACTTTATCCCCTCTAGAACCTAACAATGGGGTTGTATCAACTTTATAGATAGATGAACCACTCCCTAATGTTTTTGTGGTGTAAAAAATATTCCTATACATCGAATATAAGAGACCCATTATCTATGATACCCAATATCAAGGGAGTAATATTCATAGAATCAAATATTATAATCACACTCAAACCTTTATATTGTCCAAAATGGACTTCTAAAAATTAATATTTGGTCATCATATCTCACAAATTATCTAGGTAGTAGGCCCAGTAGATCACATCCTTGAACTACATGGTTATAAACCTCAAGCATGAAAGGTTCACTATGAGAAAGTGGAATTACCTCCATGAATTATCTGCGACTAGGTTTCAACTTAAAATATTCAATCAATTTGAGAGTTAACTACTAGATACATATGAGAGATTTTTTATAAATATTCATGGCATGATTCATATTTTCAAATAGTGAAAATGAAATCTATAACCTAGAGTTCCCTTCAGTATTCAATGCAGCCAATACTGTAGTAGTGATTTGCAATGAAGACCTTTCTAGACATGATGATTAGACAAATACCCTTGTCATACACCCATTTCAACTAGACAGTAAAAAAATCGATCTACAATCACCTAAATCACCTAAATCACCAAATATTCATTATCTACACATTTTATACTCAAGAATATATATATATATATATATATATCTCACCCAAGCATGACCATAGGTCACAACTATGTGCTAGAAGCTTTTCATAGGTCATAGGAAAACATGTTGATTGGTTTTATCCAAAAATAGTCATATCGGTGGCACATATTTGGAGGTTTTAATATAATAAAACTTATCCCATATATGTCAAATCAACGATGACATAGGATGAAGGTGATAAGAGAAAAGAACAGGGGGAGAAATCCATCAGATAATAAATTTAATGGAACAGACAACAATCATGTTTTTTCCATTGATCATAGGGTTGGAAAACAAATATAAAATCAAGGAATTTTGATAAATAAAATATTCTAATGATAAAACAATTTTTTACAAGGCTGTGAAAACCTACATTATAAGGTATATAAAGAAGATAGTCTATCCATTCATGAAATTACAATAATAGGGTGGAATCCAAAAATATCAAAGCCCTACAATTTCATTGGATTGATTATTGAATAAAAATCCACAATGATGTCGTTGGTGAAAATAGAGAAATTATTCATTTATGAGGACCCCAAAAAATTTCAGATTTCTTAAAAATTATATACGGATGATTGGGTTCAATGAGATAAACCAAGGGATGTTTGATATCTTAAACACACTAGGGAAATGTGTTGAGTTTGAGGAGAATATAAGAAGAAATATGAGAATCAGAGGGCTTCCCTACTTATAGATAAGTTTTTTATTGACCAAATCATAGCATAAATCCATGGCTCCATCGTAAACCTCAAGAGTTTTTAAATCCATTAAAAAACCCTATTAATAGTTTCATAGTAGTAGTAATGAAAGCATGTAATTAAATAAGTTATTAATATCATGAGATATTCAATAAAAGGACCCCTTGACATCATTCCTTGAGAAATATCGCTTTGAATTATGTATTCACACCATGAATTCCACTTATAGCAAAATAAATATCAACATGATAATTATTTTCCTCAAACTCACTCCCGGATCCCCCAGTACCAAACATGAACCAAAAAATGGGTTGGGAAGGGATCAGGATGATACAAAATAAAAATGTTTCCAATATGAAAATTTACAAGTATCCATCCATCAAAACCACAATCGTTACATCGCATACAACTTATGAGATTCTTAGGGGTTCAATATCTCTTTAAATAAGTAATACAAGAAATTGAAATTATATTCCCATGATCCCCATGCTTAGAAATATGATGACATACAAAATATAAATGATGAACCACTAAAATGGATAAACAATATAATTTAGTGAAGCTAGATCATTTTTATATTATCCAATGGTTTAATGATGATCGTAAAGGGAGGGATAATGGTATTGTTTCTCTATGACGTGTCGATGGTACACACTGAATTGCATGTAACACATGGATGATCCAACTACTCAATATAATCTGGAATCCCTATAGATTTAAAGGTTGAAGATGAATAGGGAATTAATGGTAGGAAGTATTAGATGATAAAAGTGTCTCATAACTATAATATTTCATGGAAATACCCTTTTGTAATACTTGAGGACACTCCTCACTTGTGTCGGGTTCACTCATTCATTATAACAAATGCGATAATTATTTTACTTCATTCTTGAAATGCACTAATTATGATGATACCTATCATTTACATCTTATTCAATGGTCTGTTAATGATAGCACTTTGTAGAAGATATATTCAAATGATAAAGTTTATTATTCAACATCCACTATCAAAATCCCATGATTTATTTGGGGCAATGAAATCTCAATGTATGAATCAAATTTATATTAAAATTAGGTTTTTGAAACATACTTTTAAGACTTTTTTAAGAATATGTTGGCATCAAAATATTGTATGGATAAATTTAAGTATTAATTACTGTCTATATTAACTTAGGTATAATTTTTATGCTGTATCATCTCTTTCATATTGGTTATGTGTTGTGACATTCCATATTAATATAGTCATTAGATTATCCCCAATCTCTGGGTGGATGAGGTTTATGTTGTATAAACCACCACACAATCATTACATTTTCTCCCCTCACAATCATTTTATTGAGTTCAATAATGACCCATACTTTTAGGAAACATATTAATACGATTATCTATATGTTTATAATTATAAATTTTATTTTATATTTTTTAATAGAATTTTAATTGATTTTATAACATGTCATACCAGATAAGGACTAAAATAACTACACTTTATACCTTTATAGTAAATATTCACATCAAAATAACATAAATCTAGGTATTACACATCATTAAATATTTTTTCTAAGAAAAAACGAAAAAACAATCAATATTCAGAGATAAGTACTTCATTTCATTCATTGATGATTTTACACACATTACTTTTGTTATGTATTTGAAATATAAATAGGAATATCTAAACATGTTTAATAGTTTTAGCAGAAGAGTTGAGAAGGAATGTTGGAATTCTATGAAGAATTTGAGAACTAATAATGTTGGAAAGAACAAGAATGAAGAGTTCAAAAATTATCTTGAAAAACATGGAATTCAGTATGAGTTCAGTGCACCATACAATCCTTAAAAATGGGGTTTCTACGAGAAATAATTTATGTTTCGTTGAAATGGGGTGTACTATATTACTTGAACATGGTCTTTCTCAGTATTTTTATATAAAATCTATGAAAACCACTATTTATATTCCAAATTGGTGTTTCTATAGGTCAGGTTTTTATATTACTCCCTATGAAATGGTTTATAACCAAAATCAAAGCTTTAAACACTTAAGAGTTTTTTAGTGTCTTTTAATAAAAATAAAAAAAGAATGAAACCTTGAAAAGATTGATCAGAGTGGTGATGATAGAATATTTCTTGGATATTCACAAGACGAAAGAGGATATAGTTGATTCAACAAAGAATCATGGAGAATTATTGAATCTTTTGATGTGAAATTTCTTGAAAAATATGAGGAAGATACTATACATACACATGTAGATGAGGAATATGAGAATGATGAAAGAATTTCTATTAAGATAATGTGAAGGATGCCAAAAATTATGATATCAAGAAAATGGGAGAATCATACTTAGCTATTTCTATTGATGAGGAAGAATTTTGTACATCTCATCCAAGGATGAAGAAATATGTGTAAGTTCAAAACATTATTGGTGATCAACATCATAGGGTTGAAATAAATAGAATACAAAATGATATTACACATAATTATTTGTATTCAAAATTTGAGTTGAAAGATGTGAGTGAAGCTTTTTAGCATCCAGAATGTATTCATGCTATGAATGAAGAGTTATATCACATTTATAAGAATGATACTTGAGAACTCATACCTAAAACAAATGACAAAAATATTATTGGTATAAAGAGAGTGTTTCAAAACAAGTTTAATGAAGATGGTGAAGTAATAAATAACAAAGAACGGTTAGTGTGAAAATGCTACTCAAAGATTGAAAGAATTTATTTTAATGAGATTTTTTCTCTAGTGGAAAGGCTAGAAACTATTATAACCTATCATACTATTATTGAAAAATGAAGTTATAATTTTTTTAGATGGATGTAAAGTCATCCTTTATTAATGGAGAAATTGATGAAGAAGTTTATTTTAAAAAATTGAGTGGTTTTGTTAATGGTAAGGATTAATGTTATGTGTATAAGGTGAAGAAAGCCTAGTATGGTCTAAAGTAAGCTCTGATGGAATGGAATTTGAATTTGGATACTTGCTTAAGGAATATGAACTTAATGAAAAGAAGGGATGATAGTAATTTCTAAATCAACGAATTTTAGGAGATTTACCTCTTTTTATTGTTTATGTTGATGAAATTATATTTTCTGGTAATGATGAAATAACTTGTAAATTATTTGCGGATGAAATGAAAACCTTTTTTGAGATTTCTACGCTTGTTGAAATGAAATAATTTATTTGGTAAAAAATTTTACAAATGAAGAAACACATATTTATTTATTAAGAAAATTATGCTAATAACTTATTAAGAATATTGTAAGGGAAACTTTGAAACCATTTGCCACACCAATTTAAGTGGGAAACAATTTGAATAAAGTTATAGAACGTAAGGTATTTGACTCTAAAGAGTTTTTAAAACTGATTAGATATTTGTTGTATCTGACTGCCTCAAGCAAAAAAATTATTTATATTGTAACCTTGTATGAAAGATTCCAAAGTTATCCAAAAGAATTAAATATATTTTCTATAAAATTATTCTAAAATATATCAATGGAACAATAGAGATCAGAATCAAATATGTCAACTAAAAATGAATTGATTTTTTTGGCTAACTAGATACTGATTGGGAATAATGTGTTGTTGGTAGAAGATATAAAATTTTGGAGTTTTTATCGAAAATTTGTGTATGTAAGAATACTAAGAAATATAATTTATTAACTTTTATCAGAGATGATGTTGAGTATTTTTCTTCCACTCAATCTAAAACAAAACTTATATGGATGAAAATTCAATTAGAAGACTTATTTATTGAAGTAAAGTTAGTTCTATATTTGGTAGTGATAATCAGAGTGACATCAATCATAATATAAACCCAATACAACATTCCCATTCAAAAAATTTTGATATCAAATTTCATTTCATGAAAGAGTATGTGGAGGAGAATGTACTCAAACTAGAGTATGTTCCTACATCAGAACAAGTTTCTGATATTTTCAAAAAACCAATAACGAAAGAAGCATTTTATAAACTGAGGTTGAAATTAAGAATCCAAAATATTTATATTCAAGGTGGAGCTGTTTGTTTCTATCCCATAATTCATATTTTATTGGGATAGGTTTTTCAAAGGGGGATAAATGTTTTATAAATCCATCCATTGGTATGCACAAAACCATATAATGAAGTATATATTTAAGCATAGTTGTTGGTAAGATGTGAAATTAGTATTAAAGTGTGTGAGATGTTATGATAGTTTTTTGAGATGGTTTTAGGAAAACATTAACAATATGAATGGAAGAGAGAAATTTATGGAGAAGAAGAAAGTTGGAAAGCTGAAAAAGTTTTGTAAGTTACTATTCTAGACAACATGATTTTGATGTCAATGTTTCATTTTTCTTGTAATGAGTTCGCTCATGTAGAATTAGAATTGTTGATAAGTGATCCATATCTTGAGGTTACAATGTTTAGTGATTTATGAACCTTGGTTTAAAATAAAATCTAAAGGGAGTGATTTTTGGGACGAAGTTGGCTTGATGTTTTTTTGTATGCTGAAAGAAGTTTGTGCTAATTATTTTTTTATTTTGTTATCATTATGAAAATATCATATCACATTGTAAGTTTTACTGATCGAATAATAAGAATGAAAGGTGTTATCGTAATTAGAAGAGAAGATATAGTTTTTATAAGAAATTTTATCAGTTTTGATTATATTTTCTGAAGATTTATTCTAGGTAAATTGGTTTATGAACACACATTATTTCCAGAATGAATGTTTATATAAGTATGAAGTAATGTTTCAGAGTCATAATGTATTCGTAATAAATCTGATGATGATTTAATGTTAAATTAGTTCTCACATATCATAAATTGTTTGAAACACTAGTGATTAAATATTTTTGTAATAAAGTTGATAAGATGTTTTTGATACTTTAAATCATATGATGTTATACTGATATTAATGTTCTCAAAGTCATGAATAATTATTGATAATAACAGAATTTTGTGCAGGAAGAAATGATGGAGATTTTGAAGTGTAACTAAAGTTAGGATCTACTGATCCATCTGACTATCCAATCCATAGGATTGTATGATTCATCAAACGAAACAATTCAAAGGATTAATTTACAATTGCAGAGAATCTGAGAGAAGGAAGTTGCTGCTGACACTGGTCCATTAGATGTCCTTCTCCACCAATCCATTAGAGGATGTTCAAGACTAATCTATTAACACAAATTAGTATTCATATATTTTTGGAACCTATGATTTTGAATGGGATTGGATACCAATAAACCAGATAATGATCAAAAAAATAGTCAACCATTTCCTCAGGTTGATTTGTTTTGTATTAATTGGGTAATGAGAAAAAGAATAAAAGCATTTTTTGTTTATTCAAGTGGGTCAAGATAAAAAGAAGAGATATTTTGTTTTAATTAAATTGAGTCAAGGTTCATCATACAATACCTAGACATTGATACATTGGACAGAGATAGATACTGATCCATCAAACACACACTGACACTAATAAGTAATCTAACATGGTATGAAGAAGTTGTGAACAATTGAAGAAAAGGTGAAATGTTGTGAAGCTGCTATAAATGTATTAACATGGGAATTACAATATGATGTTGAATTGTTTCTAAGGAGCGCTGATATATTTAAAAGTTTCAATGATGATTATGGAAAAATAAAAGAAATAGAAGCCTTACTAAGTTGCAACAATGTTTATGGATGAATGGTTTTTCAAGTTTTATGTATTTTTGTTGGTATATAGCTTCTTAATGGGTTGTTTTTCTTTCAGTTCATATAGATCATCATAATGAGAAGTATTAATTTCTTATATGTTCTCATCATATGGAATAATTCATTGGTATATAAAATATTATTTGACAAAATAATGGTTAGAAAGTTTTATTCTGGATGGAGTTGAGAGAAGATTTGATACGTTTCAAGAAGAATTGATAAAAATTTAAAATAAATGAAAGATTCAAAGATGAAGTTGAAATGATTGATAAATTAAATATTTAGGAAATTTGGTTGAGTAGGAAATCATTTTCAGATTCCCTCCAAAACCACTTTTATCTCTTTTATAAATAAGATAAATTACATTGTACATTCTAATGATGAAGTATTGTTCACATCTAAAGAGAGATAGAGAGTAAAAGTACTGTAGTTTTCGAGAGAAGATGTTTTCAGACTAAATTTTCCTGAACATTTTATATAGATAGATAGAAGAATAAGAAATTGTCAACTAATCAAATTGAGTCATCAGATACAGATTTCTGGGAAAAGTTTGAAGTGGTTTAAAATTGTTTCTATATTATTATTTCTTATATGTTTTTCAGATTGGACAATCAAACTGGGGAATCAGACTACTCCATCAGACGAAATTTTTGTATGAAGTCTAAAAAGGTTTTTTCAACCTTCTATTGGGTAGTAATGTGAAGATTTGTCTTTTTAAGATCTATTAAAGTGAATTTTAATAAGGCAACATAGTAACTTGTTCCAATCCAATTAGTCAATGTTTCAAAAATTGTTACAAAAAAATTGTTTTAAATCATCCTCACTAGAATAAACACATTCATTATTGTATTGATCATAGTTCTACATAACTTTAAGGGTGTATTCTACTTGTTTTATCCACACAAAAGGATTCTTTCTAGTGGATTATGTGGTATTGAATTATTTACAAACCATTCCAAGGGTGTAGATACACTTATTGAGTAGAGAACCTTGTAAATACTTATCTTCATATGGATGTGTGGTTGTCTTGTTTTCAATAAAGTGATAAATATTTAACATGTGGTGAAGAAAAATTTTAAAATAACGGAAACATAAAAGAAAAATATATCACTAATTCACCCCTCCCCCTCTCTGTGATACATCCATCGTGGTTGGTAATTTTCATTATGTTGTTATTAATATCAATCCTTTTGAAAGGTAATATGAATCTGATTTTTATTTTTATGATATATTTACGGGATGATTTGTTGTGTTTGTGTGGAACACATGTGTATTTTTAATCTTTGATTTATGTGGGGACCTATATATCCCTCCAATATATTGGGTAAAGCATTAAATGTCATTATATTATTTATGAAAATAATGGTGATACTTGATACAAACTAGTAAATAGGTATTGATACCTAATCCACAATGAGAAATGTGTTTTCACTATTTTTCCATTATGAGTATTATGTTATGATCCCTAGTCGACTATGAGAAATAAATTGGTATTCATAACATACACTATTATGTATCTATACATACATTTGTTCCACAATGTTTAGATGTGTTACTAATCAATTCCCATGGATCCTAAATTATGTCTCATTTTTTCCAATTAATTATTCCATGTTATATTTTTTATCATATTGGATTACTTGATCTCTTATTATGAAATATTAATAGTTCTAAATTTTGAATGTTCTTTTAATCCTAGGTTTCATTAATTTATTTTATTTCATATGAATTAGTTATCACACTAGTTAACATTTTATATCATTTATTATTACCATACTGAGAATTTTATCTCCTCATTTATTATGTATCAATTTTTCTAGTCATGAGGATGTATTTAACATGTGATAAATCTAATGGAAAACCCATTATATTGAAATTATGGGGAAATGTTCACATGAATTTTAACACAATGCACTTATGTAGGAAGACTTCAAAGTAAATACTCCTTTAGATACTCATAAAGTTGATATTATTATGTAATATAATATTTTTATTATGGAAATGATATAAAATAAATAAATGTTTATCTTGGTTCACCTATATTTAGTATCTGAGCAATGTATTAGTTATTTTTTGAGATAATCCTAGTTACCATTAGTTTTAGGTTTAGAGAACCAAAGTGAAAACCCTTATGATGATTCTATGTAAGTATGATATTCTAAAATATTACTAAATTCTTGAGTAGTCAAATTTCATAGAAAAATATCCATATTAAGATAATAGAATATGGATGCATCTATAGAACAAATTCATATAGGGGTAATCACCTCGTAACTATTTGGTTGAGCATTGAATCAATCATCACTCTAATGAATGAATAGTGATCCTAATATTGCACACTCAACTACACACTCTAAGGTGATATGGTTTGGTTGATGATATTTTCATCAAAAACTATAACAAATGATCGATTTATTAGTTACGTTGAGGGATTAAGTTTATATTTTTATGATAAAATAAACAAAAAGCAACCTAGGATAAAATAACATTGAAATCGGTTAAACTAAATAAATTATTGACTAATATAATGGTTTTAAAGCATAAACGATTTTAAGGTTTATTCCCTTTTATATTATTTATTTTGATAACCCCTTATGATATTAAATTTTTTCAATCATGTTAACCATTTATGGATTTAGAAATGGATGGATCTAGAAGGAATCATGTTAACAATGGAAAAGATAGAAAATGATATCGTTTTCCAAATTGGAAACCAAATGGGATAGAATATGGTGTTGAAATTCTTATAGTTCTGATCACACAACTATCATGATTTATGGTTTACAACCCAATTCATATTGAACATTCGTACCCACCAAAGAAATGAATGATAAGGTTTCATAGAAGATCAAGTGATTAAGAAGATGGATGAATGGAGATTAAATTTCTTTCATATAAAAAATGTTGGAAGAGACACCAATGGTAATGTATAAAAGGTATAAGGATTCGGCCTTAAACATTAGATAATATTGAATTACATTAATAATTCACATTGAGGATATTTTCAAGTATAGATCTTTAGAGAATTATTCCATAACTATTACATTACATCTCAACATTACAAAGTAGACACTTCTACTCTATTCATTTTTTTACAATAATGAAACTCCATAAATAAAACTAGAATCCTTTTCATTATATAAATCTTCTATAATTCATCCATTCCTTTAACATTCCTTATACCCTATGAAAAACATTTTAAAAACATGGGATGAGCATAAAAAACTCAGTATGAGTTATAAAACAAGGAAATAAATCATTATCCCATAAATACATAAAAATCAATGAAATCATACTTTTCAATCATAAAACATAAGATCTTTAACATACCTCATGAAATCATAATATTAAGGAATAACACATAGAAGCCATAAATCATAAAGGTGACTTATGGAATCCATATCATACTATGTTGTAGCTTTCATAGATACAGAAGGAGTTACGGTGGAATACCCATCATAGTATATTCTATAAATCTCTTAAGATAATCATTAACATATAACTCCATCATGTTACCCAATTCATTAGTGAGCAATCTCGGGGTCATCCGCCGTAGGATTATCATGGAACCACCCATATAAGTATAAAATTTCTAAGAACCGTAATGTAATCATAATATATAAAACAATCATAAAAGAAAGATAAAATTTACACATTGCAATAACAATATATCAGTTCATGATATTGAGATATTCAATTCATTTAAAAAAACACACATTTAAAACATTTTGAAATAATATTTTTGAATCAAAGTATCCCATTCCCCATTGAAACTTTTAAAGGAATTTCATTTTAAGACATTGATTTCAATATAAAATAAATCCTAATTTTTTTAAAACATGGAAATTAATGTGAAATATTAATAAGAATACATCTTTAAAACATTTAAAAATATTTTTTAGTTAAATAGTCTCATAACACTTGAGAAACACTTGAATAAAAATAATTAAAAATAATATCAAAATAAAAATTAAATATCATGAGAATATATAAATTCATGATATAAAATTTCAAAAGGGTCATATAAACACTTTATAGGATAATAAAGGTTCACAATATCAAGATATTCCACAATGAAAGGAGATTGAGACATAGTCCCTTACGAAAATTCGGTAGCCTAACGACTTCACAAAAAAAATTCAGAAAATGTGTTAATGAGAGAAAAAAGGGACACTGATCACTTGAACAAACAAATTACAGAAATAAGGCTTTATAATAACATATCTCAACATAAGAAAATTGAAATTAAAAGAACTGACAAAGAATAAGTCTTTGACTAAAAGAGGAGGGTGAAAGGTTCCCATACCTCGAGTCCGACTTGTCTTGTATGTAACTTTTTCTTACTGAATAATTAAATTAGGATAATTTATAAATGATTCATAACCTTCTAAATGTTTATTATTACTTTTATATCACTTATTACCATTATACAGCCATTATTTATTTTTTTGAGTTCATATCACACATTTTGTCGATGTTCAGAACTTTAGTCAAAATGAACTTGTTATAATTATAAATTCTCCATTTGGTCAAATTTCCATTATATAAAGAATTGTATTAATGATTTAGATATCATATATATCATATATATCCCATATATATGTATTTGTAATAGTCCATATCATTTTAATATAATAAATGAATTGCACTGTTCATGGAGACGGTAAGTTGTACGTACGCATGAACACTAATTTCATTTCTTTTTTATATTTAAAGGAATGAAAACTAAATGATACATATGTATATTTTAATTACAGTATAATATATATGTTTTATATGTCACATAATTTCATTAATTCCATCATTTATATGTTTCATGTATAGCATGAACGAGTCATATCACTTTGAGGGGGCGATAGTTTGCACTTTCTCAAATGAAATTATCATATTTATACAACCTGAAAAGCATAAAGGTAAATTAGAAATTATAATTACAGGATAAGATAGATAAAATAAATTTTATTAATATCATATATAATTATATTTCCATTATAATGGCCACCATAACATGTTGTAAGAGAATATTGAAATGTCATCATTTTGTGAGGTAATAGTTTGTCGTCCACCAAACCAGTATGTCTGTATCCATTAGATGGAGGAGTTTATTGCAAATAATTCTCATAAAAAATCCTAGTATTTTTAATATGCTGGTTTCTTAAAAAACAAATTGAATAATGAGAGTTCATGGGGTTGGATAATGAAAATAAATAGAAGAATTTTGAGAGAAGACATTATCTTAAATCGGGTAACTCCTTTTGATTTTAGCTAAAAGGCCTTCTTGAATTGCCTTATGCACAATGTATTGATTCTATGATTAATATAGGGATATGGGGAACTTATATGGGTAGAGGTAGGATGAGAAAATGGGGATTGAGAGTTGTGAGTAAGGGTAATAGGTGGTGAGCTTTTATAAGAGAGAGGAGGGGCACTTAAGGAATATCGTGAAATATTATTTTATTATATATTCTTTTTTGATTATAAATGATTCCAAATTTGTTAGTTCTAATATAAAATAAAGATAAGTTTAAATAAAATTATCCAATAATAAGTATATTGGTTTTGGATATTTTTTAAACATTATCTTCTTTATTTAACCCTTTTTTACTCTTATCATTTTATCAAGCATTTAACACTTTAAGAATTAATATAGTTACCAAAACATGAAAAATATCTAATTAAAGAGTAAATAATAACAATTTAGACTTATTATAACCTTTTTTCCGAATATTATTTTTTTTAAAATTTTAAAATATTTAATAAATTATTTTATATTTTAAAATCTGAATTTTGACAATTTTGACACTATTCATATCATGACTTTTTTTAAAATTCATAACAACTTGATTAATTATAAAAAACTCATTAATACAAGGATAAAATGTGTATATCATCAAATAATATATAGATGACATCAAAACAACAAAATTAAATTTATTTTAACCTTTTTAATATCATTTTTTTGATTCCTTTATTAATGATGCAATCATTGCATGACCGCTGTGTCATAATTAAATTTATTTATTTAATGTCTAAAAATTATAAATAAAATACCATGATGTATGAAATTTATTTATATTTTAAATTAATGTTTATATTCAAAGATATCACTTATATTACCCCATATAAAAATTGTTTTACTAAAACATATATGTTTAGGTTATATTTTCCTTAACTTTAAATTAAAAGTAATTAAAAGTCATTTGCACACATAAGTGGCTCCATGGGGTCCTAAAATATACCAAAGGATGACCATGGTTGGAAATATCTCAAAAAATAGGGTTAAGACATTTGTTATGTTAATTTAATGTTATTATAATTTTATTTTTACCCTTATTTTACCAGATTTACCCTTTAACCATGGTAAATAAAATATTTACTGAAGTTACTATTCATAATGTCTAAAAATAAAAGTTTCTTATTTACACAATTTGTAATTACTTAATAAAATTATGGAATCCTTTTTTCCAAATTCAATAAACAGAATTTTCAGAAATTAATTTAAAATTATTTCTCAATGTAAAAAAAGTGTGTTTTTAAGAAGTAAAAACTTCCAAAAGAATGACAGGTGTTTATGTCCAATTTTAAAGTTAAGTTACTTCTAATAAACAAACATATATTAAAAGGTAATAATATATTCCAATTAAACATTAAAACCAATGAAATATATAATCTAACCGTATAAATAAATCAGATGAAAAGACAATTTTGACTTAAAATGCATTATTTTTCACTATTCATTAAAAAATGAACTTTATTATAAAAATACCACAAATTTAACCAATGTAAATTTTGATTTCCTACTTCTAAATAAGAAGTTTATTTTGTAAAATGAAACATATAAATGTGAAAAAAACTATATTTAAAAGGGGTTCTCTATCAAAAGGCGGTAAAACTATCTTTTAAAAATATTAGAGTATTTATGTTTAAAATTGGATTCATTCTCATTTTAAGCCTCTAAATTGTTTTGGATAAATGTAAAAACATTTAAAAAACATGTTTAGTTATAATATGTTTAGTTTTATTCATTCTCACTAATACAATGGATATTCCATAACTACCATTTAAAATAATAATAATATGTTATTATTTTTCAGAATGATTCAGCCTTGTGTGTAACATGAGATTTCGGAGAAACCCATTTTCATGTGTCTGATATTCCATCGAACATATCATATTCCTTAAATTAAAATTAATAACTTATTAATAAATATTAATAGATATGAAAATTTATTGTTCTATAAATACTTGGGTCGTTACATCTTTTCCCTTTTTGGGAATTACATTCTCGCAATTTTAAAATTTGGCTCAGAAACATCATTGGATGTTCCAAATCATAAAATGCGTCAGTAAAACTATCACTTTAAAAGAAGGAGAGAGAATTAAAATGTTCACTCGATATAACATATACTAGGATTCTTTGAAAACATGGATTTTGAGGAGAAACTAAGTTTCATGTTCGGATGGAGAGTGATACAAAACATGATAAGGAGAAAGTTAAACACCATAAAATCACAAACTTGTGAGTGGTTAAACATTATTTGATTACCCAGTTGGAATGTTAAATGGACAACATGTTTGTTTAGGTTCCTTTTTATAAAGTTTAGTAACTTATTTATGAGCTTGATTAAGAGCATAAAGAAACATACATTCTTGTCATGTATACTTTTATCCTTTACTAAAATTCTTCTACAAACTCATCTTTTCCCCAAACGACAAGTTTTAAAGATGACTTGGCCACATCAAAATTGTTAGAATCGACATCTAAATAATAACATAATATACAAAAGATGAACTATATATTTCCCCTTTCATTAGACATTAAACAAAACCAAAATGGTTAGTGCAATATCAGATAATCCCCAAAAAGAATAATATTTTATAAAAAGAAATACTACTCTTAATCTCTAAAATTGAACAAACAATACCCAAAGTTTGAAAAATACCATTCAATACAAAATTTGCTTTAAAATTTTTCAATATAATCCATACGAAGATTGAAACCAAATAACTCAGAAGAATTTAATCACATAGTCTTCCATAGTAAATCTTAACATTTATATCCACATAACATTGAATACTCATAAAGTCTCATACTGAAGGGTAGTTAACCAAATCACATTTTATCCAAGATAGGTTAATAATTTCCATAAATAACCTGAATCATTATAAGTCCATAATAAAAACATATATTCTTCCAAAATAAAATACCACCATTACTCCATAAATTAAACCCCATAGTATTCAATTTTCATTGGACATATATTGTTTTCCCAAAAGTGAGAACATCTAACAAAATAACCTTTTATCACTTAATCACAATATTATTTTCCTATACTAAGGATATCCATTTTATAAAACATAAGTTCCCAATATTAACTTCTTCTTGATCTATAAAATCATTTAACTAAAAAAAGTCATACTAACTAGGGACTTCATGTAGTCCAGTGGTAGGAGATGCGCCCTTGTCGCCCTTTGATTGTGGGTTTGACTCCTGCAACCTATCCAGATACGACGGGTTGTCACCCATCTTGCGTGTTGTCCCTTTTTATAAAACTCAAAAATAACCCTTACATGATTTAACATCAATGGTTTTCTTATACCTCTCATTTTAATCCAAACTCATAATTAACACAATATATTAGTTCATGAAGACTTATATATATTTAATTTTTTACGTCTATAAAATAACACTATTGCCAATGAATGATCAGTGTACCATGATCATGGTGTCCACCTGGTTTCATAGTCATCTTGTTCACGTAGGTAGAAGGTCCATGCAATGAAACAATGATTTAGAGATACTTTAATATCATTTTCTTTATTCATCCAAATAATCCTTGTACAACATTGGTCATATGGGTTTTTGCAGAAAAATGGTTTTGGAATATAATCATGTATGACATATAATATAAAAAAATCTAATAAAATGTGATTTTAATAAAATAGTTGGACCATGTTTTAGTTGAAAATTTAAATAAATTGTCGTTTTAAAATACAATAAGTATGTGTTTAAAGACTACAATTTAAAAGAAAATATAAATATGTAGAACAAGGGTCTATTTCTATAACACCTTTTTCAAAATCATAATATGCTACAAAATCATTTGATAAGGTAAAATATTTGAAAATACCTTGATACTATTTTCCTTTCTCAAAAATATGTGAATATTGAGAAAATAATATTTGATTAAATACAACCCATGATCCACGGTGGTATTGAGGCATAGTGGAGTTGTTTGATATCTCCAACAATTTCTTAAAAGAGTGTTTTATGTTATAAAATGTTTTATAATCGCCTGGACATGTCTTTGAAATAATTATTGCAAGAAAGTCATCAGGAATATATAGGAATTTCATTTGAGATCTCCATCCTTCCGTTTGTAACATAATTTCCTTGATATGAAAAGTTATAAAACAAGGATTTAACTTAAAGAGAGGACATATAGACTAACCATGTGTCTAAAAAAACTCATAATCCCTAAAGATGTCTAAACCGACCTCTGATACTAAATATAAGGACCGAACCTTAAACATTAAATAATATTGAATTAAGTTACTAATTCATATTGAGGATTTTTTCAAGTTCTCAGATTTAGAGAATTAGTCTATAAATATTACATTACATCACAATATTACAAATTATACACTTCTACTCTATCAATTTTTTCACTATAATAAAAATCCTTAAATAATACAATTATACTTTTCTTGATATAAATCTTCTAGAATTATTCCATTCCTTTAACCTTTCTTATACCCTATGAAAATCATTTTAAAAACATGGGATGAGAATAAAAATATTATTAAAGGTTATAAAACAAGGAAATAAAAATTTTTCCAATAAATAAATACATATAAATGAAATCATACTTTTCAATCATAAAACATAAGCCCTTTGACATACCTCATGGAAACATAATATTTATGACTAACACAAAGAAATCATAAATCCTAAAGGTGACTTATGGCATCCATATCATACATACATTGTAGCTTTTAAAACTATATAGGGAGTCACGTTGGAATAACCATCATAGTATACACCCCAATTCTCTTAGGATAAACACTAACATTTACCTCTGCCACGTTACCCAATGCATTGAAGAGCTATCTCGGGCTCACCCACCCTAGGTTTATCATGGAACCACCTGTATGCGTAAAAAATGGAAACAAACCATAACATAATCATAATGAAAAAAAAATCATAAAGGAAAGATACATTTCCACATTGTAGTAACAATATATATGTTCATGATGTTGACATAATCAAATAATTTAAAAAAGCACACATCTAAAAAATTTAAAAAGATGATTTTTTTAATCAAAATTTCCCATTCCAATTTGAAACATTTAATGGAATGCCATTTTAAAATATTAATTTACATATAAATCAATCCTAAAAACCATTTTGAAAACATGGAACATAAAGTGAAATATTTATAATAATAAATCATTAAAAGATTTAAAATGATGTTTTAGTCAAATATCCTCGTAACACTTCAAAAACAGTTGAATAAAAATAATTTAAGAATAACATAAAAAGAAAATTTATTTATCATGAGAATATATAAATTAATGATATAAAATGTAAAAAGGGTTATATATAAACCTTATAAGATAATAAAGGTTCCCAATATCAAGATATGACTCAATGAAAGGAGATTGAGATGTAGTCCCTTATGAAAATTTGGGAGCTTAAAAACATTGCTTAAAAATTTAGAAAATTTGTTGAAGAGAGAAAAAGGGCCTCTCATCACTTGAACATAAAATTTACAGGAATAATGATATAGAAGAACATATCCCAACATTTGAAAATTAAAATTAAAATAAATGACATAAAATAAGTCTTTGACTAATAGAGGAGGGTGAAAGGTTCCCTTACCTCGAGTCCGACTAGTCATGTATGTTCATTGTTCTTACTAAATAATAATATTAAGTTAATTTATACTTGATTCAGAAAATTATTATGTTTATTATTACTTTTATATCACTTATTACCATCCTACAACAATTAGTTATTTATTTGAGTTAATATCATACATTTTGTCGATGTTCGAAACTTGAGTCAAAAGGAACTTGTTATAATTATAAATTTTCCATGTGGTCAAAATTACATTCTATATAGAATTATATTAGTGATTTAGATATCATATATATAAAGTAAATATTTATTTTTAATATACCATATCATTTGGATATTTGAAATTAAATTCACCATCTATGGAGACGGTAAGCCGTACGTACACATGAACACAACTTTCATTTCTTTTTCATATTTAATGGAATGGAAACTAAATGATACATATGTATATTATATTTCAAGTATAATATTTATGTTATATATTCCACATTAGTTAATTAATTACATCCATTATTTCTTCCATGTTTAGCATGAATTAGTCATATCACTTTGAGGGGGCGGTAGTCTGCATTTTCTCAAATGAAATTATTGTATTTATACAACATGAAAATCATTAAGGTATGTTATAAATTATAATTAAACAAGAATATAGAGAAAATAAATATTATAAATATCATATATAATTATATTTACATCATAATTTTCACCATAAGATGTGGTAGGAGAAGATTGAACAATCATCATTTCGGGAGGCAGTAGTTCGTCTTCCACAGAAATAGTATGTTCGTATCCATTAGATGGAAGTGTGTGGAAGTGTATTTTGAATAATTTTCATAAAAACATACTAGTATTCTTAGGATACTTATGTTTTATAAAATAATTTAATAAAGATAGTTTATGGGGGTTTAAGAATTAAAATAAATATAAGAATACTGAGAGAAGCCATTAACTTAAATCAGGTAACACCTTTGGATTTAAGGTAAAAGGACTTCAAGAATTGTCTTCTTCAAAATGTAAGGATTACGGTAGGATGAGAGGGATGTGAGGAGATTATCTAGGTAGAGTTTGGATGAGATAATGCTGCTTGAGAGGCATGAGTATGGTTAATAGGTGGTGGTATTTTATAAGAGGGAGGAGGGGCACTTAAGGAATATATTGAAATATTATTTTATTATAAATTATATTTTGATTAAAAATGAGTAAAAATTATGTTAATTAAAATATAATATGGATATAAGTCGAAATATAATCATCCAATAATAATTATATAGGTTTTGTATATTTTATAATCCTTATCTTTTTTATTTAACCCTTTTTTACTCTTAACATTTTATCAAGCATTTAACACGTTAAGAATCAAAGAAGTTATCAAAACATAAAAAATATCCAATTAAAGAATCAATAATAAAATTATAGACTTATGATATCCTTTTTGTCAAATATTAGAGTTTGTTTAATTTTACAATATTTAATAAAATATTTTATATTTTAAAATATGAATTGTGTCAATTTTGAGACTATTCATATCATGAATTTTTTAAAAAGTCATTACATTATTACTTAGGAAAAACATAATTAATAAAAATATAACATGAAAATATTATCCAAAAAATTCATGGATGATATAGAAATAACAAAATTAGATTTATTTTAACATTTATAATATATTTTTTTTAATAATTTATTAACGAAGAATCATTACATCACTATTGTGTAATAATTAATTTTTTTTATTTAATGGCTAAAAATTATAAATAAAATACCATGATGTATGAAATATTTATATTGTTCAAGTTAATATTTTTATTAAATTATATAACTTATATTAACCCATATAAAAATTGTTTTACTGAAAGATATAGGTTTATGTTATATTTTCATTAACTTTAAATTAAACGTAATTAAATGTCATTTTCACACACAAGTGGATCCATGGGGTCCTAAAATCGACCCAAGGATTCCCATGGTTAGAAATATCTCATTAAATTGGTTTAGGAAATTAATTAGGGTAATTCCGTAATATTATAATATTATTTTTTATAATTATTTTCTAGATTTACCCCATGGTAAATAATAGATTTTCTGAAGTTACTATGCATAAAGTCTCAAAAAAAAGTTTCCTATTTACACAATTTTGACCTAATTATTCCAAATATTGAATCCATTTTTCCAAATTCAATACAAATAATTTTCCGAAATTAATTTAAAATCAATTCCCATTGTCAAAAACAATAAGCGTTTTTGAAAGTGTAAAAACTACCGAAAGATTGACACGTGTTTATGTCAAATTTGAAATTGAAATTACTTATAATGAAAAAAATTTGATTGAAATTTAAAAATATAATCCAATTACACTTTAAAAAGAAATTAAAAAGATAATATATACATATAAATAAATCATATAGAAATACAGTTTTGACTTAAATTGCAGTATTTTTCACTATTATTTAAGAAATGTACTTTTTTAGAAAAATACCAGAAATTTATCCAAAGTAAATATTGATGTCCCAGTTATAAATAATAAGTTTAGTTCTTAAAATGGAATATATAAAAGTGAAATAAAATTGCTTTAAAACGGGTTCTCCATCAAAAGGTTGTAAAACTACATTTTAAAAAAATTAGAGTATTTATGTTTAAAATTGGGTTCATTATCATTTTAAGCCTCTAAATATTATTGGATAAATGTAAAGACATTTAAAAAATGGTTTTTAATCATAAAATGGTTATTTCTATTCATTCCCACCAATATAATAACTAGTCCATAACTAGCATTTAAAATAATAATATTATGTTATTATTTTTCAGTTTGACTCAGCCTTGTGTGCTATATGAGATTTCAAAGAAACCTATTGTTTCGTGTTGGGTACACCATCGAACATAGAATCCAATTTAAAGTAAAATTAATATCTTATTCATAAATATTAAAATATATAAAAATGTATTATTCTATAAATACATGGGTTGTTGGAAAAATTAACCATAATATGATTTATTTTTTGTAAATGAGGACATCAATCATTAAATATTTGAATAAAAAGGAAGAGTTCAGTTAATAATATGGAGAAACATACTGTACTTCTTTTGTATCCAGAAATAGTTTGATGTTTTAGATGTGAGGAATTTGTTTACAATCTAATCCAATGAATTAATCCATTGGATTATGATGAAAAACAAAGGAAAAAACCCTTATACTATGGTATCATGGAAAATAATTTTCAATGACTACTATTGAAGTGAATATTGATAATTAAGTTGTTCTAGGTATACTTATTCATTACTCTAGATTTTCAGATGTTTTATAGAATGTATTTTTTCACAAAATATTAACTTCTAAAATAAATAAAATATTGTGGTACCATTATTACACCTAAGGAATAATAATCTTCTTCCTGGTTTGTGGGATTTGAATTAGGAAAATCATATTATCCTTCCATTATATTAATTTAAATTATATTTGTTCTATCTATATATATGAAATTTTTACATACATAGTTGAACCACATTTCATTTTAATCTATAATATTCTATCAATGATGGAATGATAATAAAACCCCTTTATAAAAAAATTATATAATGTAGTAATCGATTCAAAATAACGGTAGAATCATGGTGCAAATAGTTGGGAAAAAACTCAATGTTAGGTATAAGCCTATTTTTATGGAAGAGTTATGTTTCCTATGTTTGTAATATTTATATATCTTTTGAACTTATATTTGGATATGTATGTAAATTTTATTCTCCCTTAATTATTTCTATTGGAATGTGATAATTAAAATTGTGGAATTGATTATAATTTCGGGGGAGAGGGTATCACCCAAGGTTTTTTGGAAGCATATTATTTTAATAAAATATATATTTATAATTCCATTTTAATTTTGTATTTTTTAAATTAAATGGAAATATATTTGGTAACAAGTCAACAAGTTAGGTATTAAATTAACAATATTTTATTCATCATTGTAAAATGTTACAACAAAAGAACATGAAACTAATTATTACACATCAAGGATTATTATAGACATTAAATATAAAAAATAAAAAAGGGAAAAATAAATTAAAAAATTAAATTTAGAACTAGAACCTCCCCCAGCATACTATCATATTTAAGAATATTAAATAATATTACTAAACTAAAAATGGGAAAGAATACCACAAAATAAGATATCATGTTGTGAGATTTAGAATTAAATCCTTGAAATGGGATGTTTGGGTGGCATAAATTTAGTAAGGATATATATATATATATAGGAACACAATTTTGGCATTGAAAACACAATTATTTCAATAATAGTCTTTGAAAATATGGTAAATGTAGTCATGGTCATTCGACATATATTCAATAGGTACACTGATGTTTTGTATTGTTATGAAACAAATTTATGATAATATAAATCACAATTAAATAAAAATATATTATTAAAATATTATATATATATATAGTTATTTATTATGTATAAATATCAATATTCTTACTATTAAAATATTATATGACGTATATATAATTCAAATAAAGGTTTCAAAATCAATGGTATTGTAAAATTTAATTATAAATTATAAATAATAATTTTAATGGTATTTGTTAATGTATATTTAGTATAGAAGTACAATTTCATTTTTTTTCAAAGACCCATTTTATAAAATATTGTATATTTTATTTAAATAGATTAAAGTGAAAACTTTTATAATATTATTATACTTTAACTAAAATTTTAACTCTGTTTAAATTAGAAGTTTATATGAAATAATGATATGAACACAAAATTTTTAAAAAAATTCATTTTTTATTTCCATTAGTTTATCAACATATTTTTTATTTTCATTATAATGATAAATATATAATTATTATTATTTCCATTAGATACAATAAAAATAATTTTTAAAGTTATATTGTGCAAATTAGATTATGGTGTCATTTTTGGTTTTTCTAAAACATTTTATTTTTAGGTGAATAATGTAATATTACTATTTTTTACTAATTTATGACTTTTAAATCATAATTAGTATATAATAATGACTTATAAATTTATGAAACATTATTTATGAAAATATAGGTATTTTTAACTAGAATTATATAAATTAATATATTTATTATAATTTACATAGAGACCTATTATTTTCATACATAAATATTACATATTATTATATAAATATTCATTCAATAAGATTTCTATCCATGCTAAAATCATATTGTTTTTGTGTCATTGGAATATTGGATACATAAACAACTTATTCGTAAGTGATTTATATCATATCCCCCTAATTTCATAATAAAAAACTACCTTATTATATATATCACACTGAAACACTTTCTTCATAAATTTGGGAATGGAAACATAAGAATGGGTGACATCAGATGCTATGTAAGTGAAAAAAATGGAGATATCAATAATAAAATAAGCATAACATGGTCTTAAGGAAGTGAGGATACGATATTAACATTTCAAAATCATACCCATCATATCATTGATCCTTTCTTTGGGTCATTAAATAATTCATGTTAGTTCATAAAACAGAAATTATAATGGAATCAATGAATCTAATACATTGGAGCATAAAATTTACATAAGACATATATTTTTGGTGTACACAAAAGCATTACAAACCATTTCAATAGTAAAGGATAACTACCATGACTATTATAGTGTATTGGGTTCACTGCACATTCCATCACATCTTTAGTCAAGTTTCACTTATAGGACTATCATAATCGACAAAGTACCTTATTAAACTAGGTTTAATATACATTCCAATCATTATTATATCATTAGATATATATCTTTATGAAATTAATTGAAGGGTTATATAATATCAAGACAACCAATCACCCAATGAAACTCATAAATATTTGTTCCAAAAAATCATAAAACATTCATTTTAGGATAATCAGGGATGAAAACATGTTTTATAAATATTTTAATATTTAATTATATCATAACCCATTAAAAAGAAATAGCTTTCATAAAGGATTAATCATAACATATTTAACCCAAGGGAAAAAAGGGATTCATAGGAATATAAATAAATCGTAATCATCATAATTCATCCAGAGAATGAAAGTGGATGGTATCTTTTGATGATGTCCCCAGTAAAGCACAAGTAAGATTAAATGATATAATTATATATATAAAATTAATTAAAAATATCATTATAACATTTCATGAGGAAAATAAAATTTTCTATTTGATATAAATTATTTAAAATAAAAAAATTCTAAGTATTAAGGAAATAATTTTCATTGAAAATATACAATAAATTTTTTAATTTAAGGTTCATATTATTGAGAGGTCATTAAGGTGGGAAATTTCTCCCATGGCATGTACATTAAAAGAAATATTCTTTTCATATTATATCTAAATTGATAAAAGTACATTATTTAGAAAATCAAAAGAATATTATTTTTAAAATTCATTATAAAAAATAAATAGTGGGTAAAAAATTTTAAAAGTCATAGGATAATATAAAAAAATATTCTTTAAAACATTTTTATAAAATATGGATATATAAGATATGAATTTCCAAAAGAAGAGAGAAATAATATTGAGTTTCCTTAAAAACATTCCTTTAGTCTATTGAGTTCATGAGTAGAGAAAAATTATATAAAATATTTAATCCATAATAACAAAACAAAAGAGAATAAAATCAATCATATTATTTATATATATGTCTTAAAATTTCATCATAAAAAACATAATTATAAAAAATATCAATAATCAATGATATTGTAACATAAATCTCATACCTCAAGTTCTACTTATAATTTTCTCTAACCTCAAGTATTATATATTTAATTCAATTATAATTATATAACATATTAATTTATAAACTTAAAATATCATATATGATCCACTTTTGAAATTTTAAAACACATTTTTAATAATTAACTATTAAAATCTTTGTTTTTGTGTGTTAACTATTTAATTTTCCTTGATATTTTCAATTTTACAGTTCTGTTATATTTATATTGATCATGGTTACGTCATTTATATATTTTTAATCATGAAATAAATATCATAAATATTATTTATATACATATTAAGAGTTATTTGTGAAATGTACAGATATAAAAATGAATTACACTATTTATAGAGATGGTTATCTATTTGTATGCATGAACATTGTTTTCACTTTTCAATGGATAGAATTAAATAAATTAAAATAATAATTAAACATTAAAAAATAATTATTATATCATATATATCACATACATTTTTTAAATCTATCTTGATTAACATCCATGTAAAGAAAAAATGAAAATAAATCACATCACTTCGTGTAGGTTGTAGTCAACAAGTACGTATGTGAGACATTATCATTTTACAATATATGGGAAGGTAATAAGGTAGATATTTGTAGAGACCTATTTTTCACCTTGTAACACTTTGAAATATTTCTATATATATATATATATATTTCTAGAGTTAGGAGCTGAGATAACGTGCAATTCTGAGGCCCGGTGTACCTGAAATTAATTTTATAATAATATTATGTATATTTTATGTTATTCACATAAATGAAGTGAGATAAATATTAAATGGTTGATCAAATCAGATATTTGAGGCCACATTTGAGTTCTAAATGTGGCGTTCACCCTAGGTGGGATATAATTTTTTTCGGCGCGAGACTTCTGGGGAAAAAGACACCTAGGGGAAAAATCAAAATTAAAATAAGTAAACATTATTTTCATTTCAAATAAATTATGAATGGATACATAGATTGGGATTCTAAGACCTCTGTTGAGTTCATAATGGGGTGTTTTACCTAATCATGACATAAAATGAGAAGGCACGGGAGGTTTGGTTTCCATGACCATTGGTAGGAATTTTTGTGTTTTTCTATAAATATAAACATAAGAGTTTTGAATTAGGGTTGGTTACCTAATCCTAACTTCAACCCAAATCCTTCTCTCCCTTAGATCTTCGATGAATCAAAAATGAAATTCTATGGAACATCATCATATTGAAGCAAGATCATGAATTATGCATCATCAACGATAAACAGATCAATTGTAGAAGGATTCTTGCTGAATTTTTTCACCCCAATTTATATTCTTTTTTTGATCATTTATTTATCATCAAATTCATTATTTTGAACATCAAGGTGATGAAAAAATGTACACAACCATCATCTGATCCCCATTTGGAATCCTTTTTTTGTCGCGTTGTTCACCGTTCTACACCTTTAATTTTTTCTAGGTAGAATGATCAACTGATCATCGAGCGAAGAATGGAACTATGAAGATCTTGGCCCAAGGATCCATAATATGTCCTTGTTTATATTTTTCGGCCATCGAAGTGGTCCTAGTGGTGTACAGAAGGAGGTGGTTGTGCGGCTCCGGTGAGGCGGCATGACAACGACGGTGTGCACGGTGGCGACAAGCATTGAGCCGGCCATGATCCATGGAGATGGACGTTGAAGCAGTTGGGATGAGGTGGAAAACTGAGGAGGTTGAAAGGTATTGAGTAACATGGGGCTACCACATTAACAAGGTGGAGGATATGAGGTCAAAATGGTTGAGTCGGTAAAAAGACAATGGGACGAAGTGGCCGGCTAGGACAGGACTAGGCCTCTGAGCCAAGGATGTGGGTTGGGCCATAGAACTGGGTCGTAGTCCAGTGAGACGAGCCGTTCTGGCCAGAGCGGGCTGGCCCAGGTAGAGCGGACCGGCCAGAACAGGCCAAACCACTTCATTTGGGATTATTTAGATTCAAACACCGTTTCCTCCTAATCCAAATTTCCATTTGACACACAATCAATGGACATGTATTTCTGTCATCGAGAAAAACCTTTTGAGGCCACTTCCGGAATTTTAGGGTTTGCTTTCATGTCTTGGTTGCACGAAATGACTAAGCTTATTATTATTATTATTATCAAATATTCTTTTGAACATATCTTCTAAATTGAATGTAAAATTGACACACCGTCAGCTTAAAATTGAGGTGGAATTTTCAAGAATAATTTTAGTTGCTTAAATCAAAATAAATTTATAGCCCCCATGAGGCTGAGATTAGTGTTTATAGTGAAATGTGACTTTTTAATAGAGTGCCCATTTTGGAGGAATAAATAGAAAATACCATGTGTTTCTTTGAGGGGATAAAAATGAAATGATCCATATAATTATTTTGAGATCGAGGCATGGGCCCCACAAGACTCCATTCGGGCATAATACGGTGAAATACTACTTTTTCCTCGAATGTTTGATTGACAATAATGAATAGTCAATCTTGTGGGTTTTTCTACAAGGATTTCAACATTGTGATCCATTTGTATGTGAGGAGCCTTATTCAGAATCGTATTAAATATAGAAGCTTGAATGGAATATTATTATATGTTACTTTTTATTTTTTTGAAGATAATCAATGATAGTGATCATAAACGTTTACCCATAGTAGTACCAGGATTATCCTCCAACTGGGCTCGGCAGTAGTGATCCCAGATGGTAGATTTGTGTTTACCCTCTTGTAGGACTAGGTAGTGGAATTTACTGATAATATTTTTGAGTTACCCTCTACTAGTATTTGGTAGTGGAGTTCCTCGATGTTCCAAACTTACCCTCCAGTTGGGCTGGGAAACTGCGTTCCACGATGACTTTCCATGCTTAACCCTCTAGCCAGGCCAAACAATGATGTTTCGTAGATGACTCATAAGGATTACTCTACAGTAGTTTCTAGGTAGTGGAAATCCTCGATAACTACCAATGAAGTCAATTAGATGTGTGACCGAGTGACGAGGTATGGTTTGACGTATATTTGGACTCACGAGGAAGATGTGTGCTTTCCCCACCGAGAGACATCCTTTTGAAGTGACTTAAAACTATGCGGGAGAGTCAAAGCTATGAAAATATGATAGTATCAAGGTGTGGTGATTTGAGACCCTTTTACTTGTGCCTCCTGGGCAGATGCATGAGATGCTGGGAATCGTTGATGTATACTTCTGGATCTGTTGGTGACTCCTCTTCTTGGGATGAGCTGTGTGAGAGAGACCCCCTTAATATCTCATTTGGGTTTATTTGAACAGAATATATATATATATATATATACTCCATGACTAGATACATGTGGTGGGATGAGTATACTCTTCTACTATAGGCTGAATAATTGATGATAATTTCACATTCTCACCATTTCTATCTCCTTGTGTTTTGGACGAGTTTACTTCGCTATCTTGTTGGGTAGAGATGCACTCTTTTAATGTAATTTGTTATCTAATGCTTTCCTCTTTATTGTATCTCTTAATGATCCCCCTTCACCTTTTTCTAGCATCCTACTACGTATGTTTATACTAACCCCTGTATGGACTTGGCCCACATGTATCATGCCTTATGCAGATGATAAATAGGCTTGATCGAGAATTCAGAGGAGCTCAGGGATATAGGTACATAGAATGCATATGGGGGTCATAACATGGGATTCCAGGAGTATTGTTCTTCCAGATTTAGTATTTTTATAGTTTTCTATGATGTTGGAAAAAATTTCTAGTTGGTCATGTATTTGTTTCCATTATCTTTTAGTATACACTATTGTATTCATAATTTTTAGTAGTCCATGCATGTTTGGGTAATTTACATCAATGTGGCATATTTTACTCCTTTTCCTCTTAACATTCTTATTTAGTGGTTATGTGTGTGTGTGTGTATAGCTACTTAGGAAATGTCGTCCCTGAGGTTTTGTTCCTCTGACAGGTTTCAACACCCCTTATCCTATGAAGGTGGACTTGGGGTAGTTGCGGCTTGATCCCCAGCATGGTTCGGGTCATGACAGATTTGTATTAGAGCAAGTTTATTCATTGGGATGTTTTTTGTATGTTTCCTCTTAAAAGGATTGATTGGGTTTAAGGAAATAATGTTGAATTATATCGAGAGCATCTCTCAGGCCTGGGAGTCCAGTGATGGTGTAAGATACTGATGTATCCATTCACGAGGTCCCTGATTACCCACTTGTCGACTCGGTATGCCAAGACACTTGTTGCATGGAACAATGGTATAGGCATCATATAGGATTGATTATTTTATTGACCTCATTGAGTCATATCTCTATTTTTGTTATATATATGCTCATTTGACCTCGGTATTTTATGATGAATTTCAAGATAACTCCACAATGCCAGCTAATCAGGATACTGGCGCCAGTTTATGATGACAAACCTGTGAGTAATGAGGCCTCCATTTAGAGTTATTCATGCGATCCCCTTCCGGAAAGTGGATACGTATAAACACCAAAACTAATTTAGTAGCATATTGTCCAAGAAAAGAAGGCTGAAGATGAGCACAGGCTAAGAAAACTCTATGAGTTTTAGTAAGAGATATTGTTGAGGTTTTGCGGTGGGACAGATCCTCTGGATGCAAGGGATTGGCAGGAGTCAGTGATCTACGTTTTTAGGTTTATCTAGACACTGATAGATCATATTATTTCACAATCCACCAATATTTTCCACATATCAGCAAGATATTGGTGGGCTTTTCTTACTTAGATGCATGAGGAGTCGACACTATCATGGGATGACTTCCAACGGCTATTCCATGAGGATTACTACACCTCATGCTTACGCTTTGTTCATATTCACGAGCTTCTGGGGTTATAGTAGAGATGTATGATAGTGGAAGAGTATACATAGAGGTTCACAGACCTTATGCGCTACTCTCATAACATGATCAGTGATTGCTACTTATGAGCATGGATGTTTCAACAGTGACTCCGTAGAGAGATCTGAGGTAGAATGCTTCCCTTGTGCATCCCCACCTTTAACGAGGAGATAGAGTTGGAACTTAAGATAGAGAGATTCCTATAAGAGGGATTCTAGATAGTTGGAGATGATATTAGGCGTGACAGTGTTGAGTTATCTTTTACAACAGGAAGGTGTTAGAGATCATGGGATAGGAGACCCTTCCGTGAGGAGACTCCGGGGCATCATGGTACGATGGGGGAGTTACACAGAGAACTAGGGTAAACTATATAGGTCTAGTGCTATGATGGTTATGGGTGAGGTCGTATAGCACATGAATTCTTGACTAGGCATACTGAGCATCCTAGACAGATAGAGGGTGGACCACCTCGATAGAGGCATTACTGTGATCAGGGATCCCCCAGGCGTGGACATGGTGGATTCAAGGGAGATGGGGCTAGAAGAGGAGATAGATGAGACAGAGGTGGGGGATGATGCTATGAGGATCTCACAATACCACCACTGGGTGGCCCATGTCAGGTCCAGTGATCTAGCAGTCAGGGCTGCAGACAGATCCATGCTTTGGATTTCTGTGATCCCGCAGCACACGAGATGATCCGAGGTATGATCTATGTCTATAAAACTATTTATTTAGTATTAGTATACATATGATCCATTCAATATTTTAACTCATTACTCCTAATGTGGGATACGGATATCCCAGTAAAGGTTCTATCACAATGGCTTAGTCTTGAGGTTACTACATGAACCACTTATTTTGTGTCTTTCAATTGTCAGTAGTGTGAAATATTGCTTGGAGGAGAGAGGTTCACATGGGACATATTGGTCATCACAATTAAACCCTATGATATCATATTAGACATGGATGGGATTTTGGTGGTTTTAGCCTAGATCGACCATCACTATAGACAAGTTATATTCCTACACACTGATGAGACGAGGTTCTCCTTTCTTAGCGAAAGAGACCTCGTAGAAGGGCATACATGTGTTGTGACTGGGAGGATACAACCTTATAACAAATAGCAAGAGAGTATAACCCTTTTTGCAATAGAATCATGATGCATCTAGGTTTCTTCAGTTGTGGAGGATTATATAAAATTCTCCTTCGATGACGTTCTAGAAATACCTTTAAAGTGGGAGTTGGATTTTTTCATTGACTTGCAACCAAGGACTACCCCGATATCTTCTATGACATATTTCATGGCACCCACTGAGTTCCAAAAGCTATAGTATTTATTTTAGGTCTTACACAATAAGGGTTTTATCGATCCTATTGTGTCCACCTGGTCATCTCTAGTTCTATTTGTGAAGAATAAAAATGGGAGCTTATAAATTTTTCTGGATTATCATCACATGAACTAGGACACGATAAAGAACATGTTCCCCATTCAAAGGATAGATGACCTCTTTGACAATTTGCAAGGTGTGAGATGGTTCTGTAAGATTGATCTTAGGTTTGGATAACACAAATTGCGAGTTCACAAGGATGATATTTCAATGTTGTCCTTTTTTTATTCTAGTATAGGCACTATGAGTTCCTGATGATTCCCTTTAGTGTGAAAAAATCACATTCCATCTTTATGGAATTGATGAACTAGATCTTCCAGCCTTACTTAGAAAACTTTGTTGTTTCCTTCATCTACAACATACTCATCTACTCTACGTCAGAGGAGGAGCGCGTAGAGAACTTGAGGATGGTCCTTGACATTCTTTGAGAGCAATAGATTTATCGAAAACTCTCAATGTTCCATTTATAGATGCACGAGGTTATCTTTTTGGTGTATGTCATTTTTTTATCAAGGTTTATCCATCGATACAGTTAATATCGAATCAATTATTTCTCAGGATCCACTTAATAATATGTAAAAGGCGCAGATATTTCTTGTATTTTTGGGTTACTAGTTGAGATTGGTGGTATAATTCTCTAGGATTGCAGCCCCTTTGATCACTTTGATATGGAAGGGACAAATGTTTACCTGGTCAGATTTGTGAAAAAATTCCTTCAAGGATTTTAATTAAAGACTTATTAGTGCTTCTATTTTTAGACTACCATAGGAAGGCGTCGAGTTGTTAATGTATTTCGATACCTCGGGAGTTAGGCTCGATTGCGTAATGATGAAATAGTAGGAATTCATCACATATGGGTTGGGGTAGTTAAGACCACAAGAGAAGAACTATGTGAAACATGACCTAGAGATAGAAGTGGTAGTCTTCGCCTTGATAATATGGATGCACTACCTTCATTGAGAGTGTTTTGTGGTTTACTCATACCACCAATGCCTTAGGTACATCTTACCCTAGAGAGACCTAAACCTAAGGCAGCGACACCGGTTGGAGTTCCTATAGGAATAAAAAATTGAGACCATCTATACTCTAGGAAATGGAAACATAGTAGTAGATTCCCTTGGCAGGAAGTCCCAAGCTCACCCAGTGCTTGAAGATTTAGAGCAGCTAACTTCCTCTGCAGCTGACCCGATTGAAGTAGGAGGGTACCATTTTCCTGCAGTTAATGGTGAATATTCCTAAGCTTCTTGATAGTTTGAAAGAGTACCAACTGGGAGACATCAATTATGATGTTTTTCCTTATCATATATCCATAAGAGACACACCAGATAAATATTTTTAAGTATAGAATCATGAGATCTTGATCCATGGGAATACATAGTTTCCAGTCGCAATGTGGTAGAAGGTGATGCGTGAGTTCCACACTTCTCCCATAGCAGTACATCCCAGTGTGGAAAAGATGTATAAGGATATTTCATGGAGTTTTTCATGGTCTAGAATGAGATGAAGCGTGGCTGATTTTGTCTCACGATGCCTCACCAGTTAGCTGGTGAAGGCTAAGAATCAAGTTATGGTAGTTTTGTTTCAGCCACTTGAGATTCCAGAGTTGAAATGTGATGGAATATCCATAGTATTTTTCATAGGAATTCCATGCACAGATAAGGGCCATGACACCATCTGGGGGATAGTGAGCTGAATCACGAAGACAGTGCACTTACTTACTACTTGGGATCAAAGTTTGGTGGAGAGATTGGAGAAGTTTTATGTATGGGAGATTGTCCGCCTTCATGGGGTAACCTTGATGATTGTCTCTGATCAGGATGAGTGTTTTACATCACGACTGTGGAGAGGCCTACAAGAGGAATTTGGGAAAAATCCGAAAATAAGTACAACCTTTAACCCCTATATTGATGGAAAAGATGAACACACATTCCGGATATTGAAGGATATGCTAAGATCATGTATGTTAGATCTCAGCTGAAGTTGGTAGGATGACCTATCATTGGTAGAGTTTTAATACAACAATAGATATCACTCTACCATTAGTATGACACCTATTAAGGCCATATATGGTAGACCCTTCATGACACCTTTCTGCTAGATATAGGATGGGGAGTTGTCCCTCATGTCCCAAAGTTGGTGGAGGCGATGACAGAGAAAGTGAAGGTCATCCATGAACAGATGAAGATGGCCTAGAGCAGACAGAAATCCTATGCAGATTACCATCATAGGCCCTTGGAGTTCAAGTAAGGAGACCATTTCTTCTTGAGGGTCTCCTCACAATGCAGAATGGGGAGGTTCGACCAGGTAGACAAGCTATCTTTGAGGTTCATCAGGTCATTCAAGATCACATAGAGGGTTGGCGAGGTTTCATACCTCTTGAACCTACCCCAATAGCTATAGTGGGTGCACGATGTACTCCAAATGATGATGCTAAGGTGATACAATCATAATCCAAAACACTTCATCGATTGGGGAGACCTGGACATTGAAGATAGAGCCACTTTTACAGATAACCTGATGTAGATCGAGGATTGATAGGAGTTGACATTACATGGATGGACCATCCCTTTGGTTTGAATCCTATGGAATCACAGAAATGTGTAGGAGTGTTTCTGGGAACAGAAGAGCGATATGTGGGATTAGATGAAGGAATTATGTAGAGACCTAGTTTCACATTGTAATACTTTGAAATACATAGACACAAACAAACACACACACACACACACACACACACATAAATATTTCCAAAGCTGCGATCTGAGATGACGTGCAATTCCAAGGCCCGATGTTCCGAGAAATAAATTTATAAAAATATTAAGTATATTTTATATGATGTATGTGAAGGAAGCATGATAACTCTTAAAAAGTCAATAAAATTAGAAATATCAATTCACATTTGACTATGGAATGAGATATTTTTCCTAGGTGGGACATAAATTTTTTCGGTGCGGGACTTCTGTGGAAAAATACACTGAGGGGAAAAAATCTTAAATTAAAAAATTAAAAATAATTATTTTACCCCTGATGTTGTTTCAAATAAATTTTCACCATAGACTTAGATTTGAAGTATTCTACCTCCTTTGATACCATAATGGGGTTTTTTACCTATGAGCAACATAAAATGAGAGGGTACAGGAGCTTTGGTTTCTATGATCATTGGTTGGGGTCTTAGTTCTTTTCTATAAATAAGAAAATAATAGTTTTGAATTATGTTTTGTTTCCTAATCATCCATTAAAATAAACTACCTCTCTCCATTCATTATTCTACGAACCATGAATGAAAATCGATAGAACATCAGTAGATCGAAGCAGGATAATGACAAACACATGAACAACAATAAACAAATAAATCGAGGTAGGATTCTTGTTGAATATTTGCAACTTAATTTCAATTTTTGATTTAATCTTGAATTAATCATCAGATTCATTATTTTTAATATTAATAAGATAGAAAAATGAACACGATCATCATTCAATACCCGTTTGAATCCCTTTTTTCACATTCTTCACCATTCTTCTACTTTATTTTTTGATACGTCCAAACATCGATGGATATTCGAGCGAAGGCTGGAGATGTGAAGCTCTTGACTTGAGGATCCTGAATATGTCCTCATTTATATTTTTTGACCACAAGACTGGTCTTAGTGGTCTCTAGAAGGAGGTGTAGGTCCAACTATGGTGAGGCGATAGGTCGATGGTGATGTGTAGGGAAGCGACATGCTGGGAGGAGACCATGAACTGTGGCGTGGGACGACGGAGCCACTGGTTTGAGGTGGTAGATGGAGGCAGTTTGGTATGGGGTGAGGATGGAGGCACAATTAGATAGAGAGTGGAGGCTATGGCTTGGCGGAGGTTTTGATGTATCAAGCGGAGAAGCCAATGTGGATGGGAGACTGAGGAGGTGATAGGATGCTAGTAAATGTGGGGTTGCGGCGTTAACAAGGCAGAGAAGCCGAGGTCGGCAGGGCCGAGGCTATAGAAGGTCGTAAGGACGAAGTGGAAGGCCAGGCTAGGAGTTGGTCACCGGGCTGAGCCACATGGCTGGGCCATGGGCTAGTATGTTATGCCAGGCTAGTTGGAGCAGCCTAACCTAGGTGGATTAGACCAGCAAGAATGGGCTAGACCGGTTTGATCGGTCCAAGGAAACTTCAAACACACTTTTCCTCTAATTCAGGTGTTTGATTCACATGAATTCTGTGGCCACAAATTTTTGTCATTGAGACAGACCTTTTATGTTCATTTTGGTAATTTTAGCGTTTGGTTTCATGCCTCAGTTTTCCAAAACACCTTTGCTTAATAATAATAATAATAATAATAATATTTTTAAGAAATCTTGTTTTGAACATATATTCTAAAAGTATTTCCTAATTGATGTGCCATCAGTAGATTAACAACCCTGAAATTGAGGAATAATTTTAAAGAATTATTTTAGGCACTTAATCTGAAATAATTCTATGGGCCCAATGAGGCCCGGTTTGGGTGTTTGCAGTGAAATATGACATTTTCACTAGGGTCCATTTTGTATCAATGAATACCCAATCCTGTGTGTTTTTTCATGATGACAAAAATGGCATGATCCATATAATTATTTTGGGGTTGATGTGTGGACCCCATGAGACACCATTTGAGGGTATTGTCATGACATACATCTTTTTCATCTAATTTCTAATTAGGGCGAATGAATCATTGAACCTGTATGTTTTTCCAAAAGGATCACAATGGTGTGATACCTTTGGATGTGGAAATCCTTATTTGGTATCCTATTATTTATGGAAGAATGAAATAAATATCAGTGGCAGATTTTTTGATTTATTTTAATAGAATCCATGACATTGATCAGCCATGTTTACCCAGAGTAGTATCGGGCTTAACCTCTAGCTAGGTTGGGAAATGGTATTCCATGATGGTAGTTCTAGTCTTACCCTCCAGTAGGACTGAGTAGTGGAATTCCCTGATGACTTTTTTGAGTTACCCTATAGTAGGATCTAGTAAGTGGAGTTACTCGACATTCCAATATTATCGTTCATTTGGGTGGGGTAGTGGCATTCCCTGATGATTTCCAAGCATAACCCTCTAGTCAGTTTGGGCAGTGGCGTTTCCCTGACGACTCACTAGGATTACCCACTAACAGTGTATGGGTAGTGGAGTTCCCTAACAACAACTTGAGAAGACCCTAAACTGTGCGGTATAGTGATGAAGTGTACTTTTTTTGTACCTTTGCACTCACGAGGAAGAGGGTTGATTTCCCTACTCAGACTAGTCCTTGTGATGTGACCTCAAACCGTGCGGGTGAGTCAGAACCACCCAAAGTAGATAGTATCAACGTGTGTTTATTTGAGACCCATTGACTTGTGATACCTATGAAGGTGCAGGAGATACTGGACATCATCGATGGATACTTCTATAATTGTTAGAAAATCCTCTTCTTGGTTTGATCTGTGAGATAACGACTCCCTTACTATCTCTTTTAGGTTTCTTTTGACTGAGTATATATCTATATAACCCATTAAATACCCACTCCTTTGGTTTTGGTTACTCTCTTTCTAGGATAGGTGAAGACCCATGGGGTATTCCACTTTATTTCTATGTCCATCTTCTCATTCTTGGACGATTCTTCTCTCCTACTATAGGTAGTGAAGAATTGAAGAGAAGTTCACATTCTCACCATTTCTAGCTCCTTGTGTTTTGGATGAGTTTACTTCGCTCTATTATTGGGTTGAGATGCACTATTTTACTAAACATTTTTATATCAGCTTATTTCTTCTTCAGTGTATCTCTTACTACCCCCTTCATATTTTTGGGGCATCCTACAGGTTATGTTTAAACTCACCCCTACAAAGGATTTTCCCGCACATATCGTGCCTTATGTAGATGACTGATAGGTTTGATTGGGACTTCATAGGAGCTCCGGGATATAGGTTCTTACACTACGTATGACAGTAATAGATTGGTATTACAAGAGAAAGTCTCTTCCAGTTACTGTACTTTTCTAGTTTTCTATCAGGTTGGGACACTTTTCTGGTTATGCATGTATTTTTCTCCCTTTACCATTCAATTTACATCATTGTATTAATACAATTTAATGGTCCATACATGTTTGGTATATTTAAAACACTGTATCATATTTTAGACCTTTCTATCTAAACCATTTCATTGAGTGGTTGTGAGTGTGTGTACATGTACTTAGGAAAAGGCCTCCTTGAGTTTGTTGTGCTTTCAGCACTTATCTCCACCCCCTGGACAATGGAGGTGGGTTTGGGGTAGTTGTGGCTCGATCCCCGACAAGGGTCAGGTCATGAAAATTTAATATTATAAATCCTGAATCATAATTATATAATAAATATAATATATAAACATTAATATCCTAATAATAACCATTCATGAAAGATTTTTGTGAAAAAATAATTATAGCACTTTGTGGGGGTGGTAGTCCACCCATATAAAAAACAATACTTTCACTCCCAATTTGATAGAAAATAGGGTAAATAATAGTGATTCTAGAATCATAATAACATTTCATAATATTTTGGAAACATAATTTATTAATTTATGAAAAATACCATATAATTGCATGAGGTAGTGGAATAATTAAATTGAAAGTGGTCATGTAGGATGATTACATCTTCTATGATATGATGACTTTTGATCCTTTTTTAAGTTTCCTTTCAATCAAATTTTTAGAAGACCATCATAAAAAATTAATGGATATGGAAGATTAGAAAATTAATGGATAAGTTTTGGTTGATCTAGATGGACCAAGGTGCTCTAAAGTAGATAAAGGAGGGGCTTCCTTTTATAAGTGGGGGAGGTGATAGACTATGAATTCTTTCAATGATTAAAATAGAATATTATCACACTCAAGAAAAATTCTTCCAAATGGATATATATTAAAAGATGGGATATGATAATGATGAAATATTGACATAAAATAATATTGAGACATGTTTAACTGGAAAACATACCCTTTAACTATTGGTTTAACTCCCAGATAAACCCATTTTATCATAAACAATTGTAATAAATTATTAATATTTTTAGGATTTATCATGACCAAAAAATAAGTTTACCTAATTATATAATATTAATTATGAAGTTTAAAAATATGTAATCCATTTTATAGAATTAAAATCACATATTTGGTAAAATTTAATTTAAAATTAATCCCAACAAGCAGAATGAAAATTGGTTTTCTAAAATAATGTTTTCTTACGTATAAAATTCCTTTATTCCAAAATCCCACAAAAATGTGATACAAATAAACATAATTTCATAATTTATATTATAATTTAACCTATGATACCTTATAACCATATTAAAACAATATGTATCTTCGTAAATTCTATAAACAAAAAAGTCTTTTAAATGAAAATCAGTAATTTTCACTATTCATTAATAAATAATTATTTTCAGAAAATTATAAAAAATTCACTAAAAGATAATTTTTAAATGAAGATTTAAAAAATTAATTTTATTTTTTAATGTTAATTTTATGAAATTAGAATAAATTAATTATATTATTTTCTAAAAAATTAAAATAAAAACCATTTTGGGGGAAAAATAAATTTTTAAAGCATATAACGACATTACTACAAATTGAGTACTTATTTATCAATATATGTGATTTCTTTACAATATTTAATTTTTTCCAAACTATTTCACGGTTCATTTAGGCTTGGGGTTTCGTGTATCGTAATCTATTAAGATATTAAATTTATTTGAATATAAATATATCATAAAATCTCTAGGTGTTACATTCTACCACCTTAAAATGAATTTCACCATTAAAATTATATCACACTGATACAAAAAACAAGGATATTTCTGTAACGTCCCAGTTCCAGAATCCTCCCAGAGACACCCCCGTACCCGATTGGTCACATGGCCTCAAGCGCATTTCCCTGAATGCTAGAGGCTGCCGACTAGCAGGGAGGTCCATGAGTGTGATAGTTGGGAAACTATGCCCTCATTTGTAGAGTAACACAATGGAAGTAAAAAACAAATAGCAATAGCGGAAGCAGTAATAATATCATACAGTAGTAACAGTGGAAGACTGAAGGAAATAACAGGTGGAGAACATATATAATCATGCATGATACACATGTCTAGGAAAGCATCCAAACACATCACAATGCTGAAATATAGTACTAAACTAAAGTACAAGGAAACAGTAAAAAACTCCTCAACATTGCAAGCCTCAGCTTGGTCTCATGCTCTCTAGCTCCAAAGCAGTCAAGTCCCTGATGTAGAAGGGAGCTTTCCCTAATCTATACCTACAACAATATAATCTTTTTGGGCCTAAAAGCATGGCCCAAACATAATGTGAGATTAATCTGAGTACGAAACCACCAAGAGATATGTGCCTAACTGTCAGTTAATATATATGGCAGGAAATAAGAAAATAAAGGTAGTAAACAAGGAAGTACCCAGGAGTAACTATTCTACAATTTCAATGCATTCAAATGCCACATATCTAGAAGGAATATAAACACCAACAGGTCACCCTATGGTAAGTACTCATAGCCTATCCCCTCTGGTCCTACCTAGAAAACACAAGGAACCCTTTGGGAAGCACACACAGTCTCACCACTCTAGTTCAGCTTTAGCAATGACTCTCGGAGGAAGCACTCATAATCAATCCCCCCTATAGTGTCATATTAGTAACTAAAAGGCAATCTGGGGAAGCAATTACATATCATTCCCCCTGTGGCCTATGTCGAGGAACTACAGACACTCTAAATAATTACTTACGTAAATTCACCCTATGGTCTTGCATCGTACAAAAAAACAGACCATCTTGAGAATCCCTTACTTTCATTCACCTTATGGTCTACTACACAAGTTTATCACGAGTCTGTGTAAGTCAAACAAGTATAGAAAAGAAAATAGGCCAATGTAAACCATAAGAACTACCCTGATAACCAATCTATAACATAATGGCATGTCAGCTAACAATCACTCCATCTTAACAATACTAAGCATGGGAAACAAACAGATGCCTAACAGGAAAGCAGGACCAAACAGTCATAAACAAAACATGCATGGGAAAACAATTCCAAAGCATCAAAATTAACCCTATTCACATTCAATTAGCCTCTACTCAAGAATACAAGCATACAATGAAATTAACAGGGCTAAAATCACAACACGCAAAACCCCGTTTAATGGTATTTGGCAATTGTTTACATATAACTCATTGAATTTCAACAGGAAGGCAGAAACCACCTACCTCGGTGAGGTATGTTTGTTATACCTGAACCTCAATCATTGAATTTCCCAAGAACAACATAGATCTACAAAAACGCTCAAAATTCTCAACTAAGGAATACATGAGAAAAAGGAGGAATCCAGAAACGAAGATCTATAAGAAAAAAGAGCTTACCATAGAGATCCTAATGCAATCGATGGTGATTAATTTATAGAATGGATGCCCGATTGGGGGCTTGGGGAAAGATAATGGTCGTACAGTTTCTCCCGAACGAGATAGACCTAGAAGGAGGTTTTTCTATCTGTCAGATGCGACCCTGATTTTTTTAATGAATAAAAGGAAGTACCCGGTGTGTACATTAGAAGTACATGACATGTACTTTACTTTACTGACCCCCGCATTGGGCAATCTCCAGGTCACCACACACGGTTGTGTGCATAGTCGTGACACAGCGAGCACCCAGCTACCTGTGGTCACCGAGTACATGGCATGTACTTATCATGTACACGGCGTGTACTTATGAAATTTCCATAAAAATCCCCTTTTTCCTCAAAAACACCAAAAAAAGAAAAAATGCATGAAAAAAAGATCCAGGTTCTTACAAACTTATCCCCTTAAAGAAAATTCATTCCCGAATTTTCCTAGAAAGGTTCCATATAAGAAGAATACTTGAACAACTCCAACCATTGCGATCGTATATCAGTCTCCCTCTCCCAAGTCCCATTATATACTCACCAGTGCTGCTATAGAATGCATACCAAAGGAACAATCCATCCATGTAGAACCTTTGTATTTCAATCAACAATCTGGATACTGTGATCCTCAAACGAGGCATCAACCTCCAACACAACCTCTTCAGGTTGAAGAACATGAAATGGGTATGAGAAGTAATGTTGAAGATGAGAAATGTGAAATATTTCATGCATAGCCCAGTACCTCTGAGATAACTGAAACCGATATGCAACCGTCCTGAATCTCTCCAAAACCTCAAACGGCCCGATGTACCTCGGTGAAAGCATACCCTGTATCATAATCCTCTTGTGCCCCATCCTTGGTGTGGCACATAGTAAAACCGGATCCCTGACCTCAAACTCTAGAGGTCATCTATGTTGATCAGTATAAGACTTTTGTTGAGACTGTGCAGTATCCATCCGATTCTGAATCAACGCTGTCTACTCTGTGGTCTCTTAGACAGGATGAGGTCCCAACATATCTGTCTCTCTTGAATCCATCCAACATAATGGTGATCGGCATGACCTAACATACAAGGCCTCATAAGGTTATATTTGAATGGTTTCTTGAAAACTATCATTTTAGGCAAACTCCACAAGAGGTATGTGCTTCTCCCAAGAACCTCCAAAATCAAGGAATCATGCTCACAAAATGTCCTTAAGCACCTGAATTGTATTCTTGGAATGACCATCTGTCTAAGGGTGTAAGATGTACTCAAAAGTACATGTGTACCCAAATCCCTTTGTAGCCCCTTCCAGACCCGAGAAGTAAAACAAGCATCCCTGTCCGAAACAATATAGTTTGGAACTCCATGTAGATGTAGTATCTCGTCGATATAAAACAGTCCTAGCTCATCAACACTGAAAGTCTCCTTGATTATCATGAAGTGAGCAACCATTGTGAGTCTGTCAATGAAAACCCATAAAAAATCATTCCATCCAGGTGAACACAGTAAACTTGTAACTAAATCAATCGTGACATCATTCGACTTCCATTCGAGAATGGGTAACTACTGCAAAAGCCTTGCTGGTCGCTGATGCTCCGCCTTCACCTACTATTAAGGGGAACACCTCATGAAAATCCCAGAAAAATATATATTTATACTTGGAAACCAATACTAAAGGTGTAGATCATGATATATCTTGGTGAAACTAGGATGAACTACCCAAAATGGGGGAATGAAATTCCCACATCAACTCTTCGCGTATGTCTGCTGACACCCATACGTGCCCCTGGAAATGCCTGATCTCATCCCCACAAATGGTCAGTCCATGAATAGGGTCCTCTCCTGAAACACTTTTATGTAGGACTAGGCCTTCAAAATCTGATAGCTGCCCCATTCTCACTCGATCAAGAAGAGTAGAGGTAAATGCTACAAAACAAAGAAACACCTGCCCATGTTTATCATGCACCTCCAAATGCATCTCAGAGAATAGAGCCATAAGCTGCCACTCATTGCTGGCCTCTTGAACTGCCTGTATCTGAGTCCTCCTGCTCAGCGCATCAGCTACTACATTGCCTTTCCCAGGAAAATAGGCATTATCAAAGTCAAAAGATTGAAGGCACTCAACCCACCTTCGATGTCTTAAATTCCTGTCACGCTGAGTGAATATATACTTGATACTTTTGTGGTCAGTGGAAACCACAAAATGGGGTCGAAAGAGACAATGTCTCCAAAAGAGTAAATCATGAACAACTACTACCAACTCAAGATCATGCATCAGGTAATTCCTCTCATGTGGACCCAACTGCCGAGACCCATACACAATGACTCCTTCTCCCTGTATAAGAACCGATCCCAGAATGATACTTGAAGCATCCCAATAAACAATGTATCTCTTGCCCGACTCTAGAAATACTAGTATCAGTGCGGATTTCAACCTCCCTTTTAGCTTCTGAAAGGCTGACACCCAAGAATATGTCCACAAGTACTTCACACCATTCTTATTCAGGCCCGTTAGTGGTAATTATAAGCATGAAAAGTCTTATAATAAATGTTGGTAGTATCTATCCAGCCCTAGAAAACTTTATACCTCAAAAACATTCTTCAGCTGATCCCCGTAAACTACAACGCTCACTTTATATGGGTCTACTGATACTCTTGTCTTTGAGATGACATGATCCAAGAAGTGAATATGGTCTATCCAAAAGTGGAATTTCGAGAGCTTAGAATATAACTGATGCTCTCTCAGTGTAATGAAAATGATATCAAGATGTGTGGAATGGTCATGTTGAGTGTGAGAGTACACCAAGACATCATCCCCAAAAACCACCATGAAAGAATCCTAGTATGGAAGAAACACTCAGTTCATCAGTTCTATGAAAACAGAAGGCACATTCATGAGACCGAAATGCATAACCACATACTCATATAGACCATACCTGCTCTGAAAGGCTATAAGAGGTATATCAGATGGTCTAATGTGAAACTGATGATAACTGAATCTCAATAAAATCTTCAATAAAAATCAGGATTCTAGAAGCTGATCAAAGAGATCATCAATCCATGGAAAAGGATATTGGTTCTTAACTGTTAACTATTTCTGCTTCCGATAATCCACACAAGGTTGGAGAGTACCATCTGCCTTCTATGCAAATAGGACCGGCAAACCCCAAGGAGAAGCACTGGGTTGGATGAAACCCATAGCCTGTAACTCCTCCAACTACTTCTTGAGATCCTATAGCTCTAGTGTAGCCATCCTATAAGGAGGAATGTACACTGGTGATGCTCATGGAGTGAGCTCAATGAAAAAGTATACCACTCACTCTGGGGGAAAATGTGAAAAGTCCTCTGGAAATACATACCTGAAATGATCCACCACTGGAGGAAGGTCTAATTGTGAAGTCCCTTGGTCATCCAGATATAGAGTAGAAATCTGGGCTATAACTCATCCCAACCAATGATGATCAGATCCCTCTCTACTCGCCTGGACTTCCCATTTTCCCTTATCATTAAATGATCTCCCCTCTAGTGATGTGAAACTCACCCTACGACAATTGAAATCGACAACATCATGGATGGGAACTAACCAGTCCATTCTAAGAATGAAATCATAGCCTATCATCTCTAGGACATAAAGATCCCAGAAGAAGTGACACCCACCAACCTCAAGAGGGCACTCCTTACACTGAGGTAAACCTGAAGTTCTTGTCCCCAACAGAGTTTTCAACATCATGATATTCATACAAGAAAAGATACAGAGCCCAAGACTCTCCACAGTAGCAATAGATATAAATATATGGGAAGCCCCTATATCGAAAAGAGAGGAAGGTAAAATTGAGGCAACTAGGATGGTACCTAGAACTATAGAGGGTTCAGGATCTTTCTTCTGGTGGGTATGCTCCACTACAAAAGTATGGTTTGTACTGCAACCCTGTGACCCTACCTGACCACTATGAACTGATCAAACTTGTTGTCAATGAATGCTTGGAGATTAACTACCACGGGTGTGACCTCCACCTCATCCTGAACTGTCGGAAGGACTCCAGTTCCCAGACTAGTGAAAAACTGTTGGTGCTGCTCCTAAACGAGGATTCCTAGAAGAACCCCCGTCACTAGCTGCTGGTGAGAAGATTTGACAGAAGCGCAGGAGATGACCCATATTGCCGAATGATCGACACTCCACTGGGTATCTCATGCAATGTGGCCTTGTATTTCCACTCTTCCCACACTGATAACACACCACCAGGCTACCAGAAGAAGTGTCTCACCTCCTTGGATCAATGTGCGAATACCCCCTACGATACTTCCTACTATCAGTAGGAGGGATACTAACTCTATATGTCATACCACCCTATATAAAAACTAAAGAATCCTTCAGATTACACTCTGTGATCAGTTATTGGCTGATGATAGAAGTGATAGATGTCAACATGAAGATATTCACCTCAGATCAGATGTCATGACTTAGACCATCCTCAAAATTCTTTGCCAAGAATAACTCACCACCTTCTAGAATAGGTGTGAAGTGTTACAGCTCAGTCACGTGAGAAGAATACTCCATAACTGAAAGAGTACCATTCTCTAGACTTATAAAATCTCGGTCTCATTTGGACCTCAAAGGCTTCAGATAGAAGTATTCATTGAAGGCACACTAGAACTCATCTGAGGACATGACCTACTAGTGTCCCTCCTGTGAGATCACATCCTACCATCTCGTGGTGGAATCCTGAAGCATGTAGGTAGCGAGCTTCACCCTCCTATATAGAGGCGTCTCTAGATGCTTGGAGATCAAAAGCATGTCTTCTAACAATGATTCTGCAGCCTGAGGTCCTCCTTACCCTGTGAAGTTGGGAGGATGATTCTACTGGAAAACCCACGTCATTTATACCATAGACGGGGCGGGATGTGGTACTCCACAGAAGGTCTTCATGAACCTCAAAATGACCTATCAGAGTTGTAAATCTTCTCTTCTGTCTTGAATAATAGCGGGTTCCAAGACTGGCACAACTATAGGATCTGGTAAAAGTCCTTGATCAGTCATGTCCAATGATACATCACTTCCTTGCAACTGTCATACAACTAGAGGACATCTCGGTGGCTGACTTGGCATGGTCAAACACACACCTTAGATCAAGATTATCAATGACTAAAAACTGGAAGGGTAAGAAAGGAATAAGAGAAACAATGATTTCATCTTTTACAAAACATGGATACACGGCGTGTATAATTAAATACACGACATGTTCCCTTAGGCCTTTCATAAGGGCATGTACATTTACCAAAACTGGTCATGTAACACCCCAAACACAAAACGTGTTGTCCTAACACATGACGTGTACCTGAATCCTTTTCCCCTATCCGAGACCTTCTACAAAACTAAGCTACATAGTTCTCCTAGAACAAGACTACACAGCATGTTTATGCCAAAAAAGATATGTACTAGACGAGATTCAATGACTCGTGTTTTTAGTGACATGGACGGATACACGGCTCACACTACACAGCGTGTTCTAGATGGACACAACATGTAGTAAAGTATTTCCACCAACCTGTGTTGTTAGTTTCACAGCAAGATTCTAGGGATTACACTTCATGGTGTGTTAAAGACTGACATTACGTGTATTGGTTATGTTTTTATCCATCTCTGTCGTTAGTCACACCGGCATACACATGGTCTAAAAACATGGCGTATTCATCCAATACACAGAAAGTCCCCAAAAAAATTTCTAACCTCAGGTCTCTTCCCCCACATCCAGTGACATTGTTAGAGACTACATGGCATGTACATAGAGTTAAAATCATATACTTAATAAAAACAGATTCTTCCTAAATAGAAGAACACATGTCATGTATTCAAAACTACATGGCATGTATTCTAGGTTTTTTCTAGTCAGTAAGCCTAAGAAACTACTCTAGAATCCCAGAAAACACTGAAACAAACATTAAAGTACCAAATTCCAATCTGTGAGGTCCCATACTCCCCACAAATCAATTCTTGGTATCCCGTACATGTCATATATAAGAAAAACAAGGCAATGATCCACCAAATTCAGATCCATGAGGCCCCATAACCCCTCAAGAACTAAAGTTTGGCATTCATTCAAACAAAATCATCAAAAAATCAATACCCTATCAAACAGTAGATACTTTATCCATGAATCTACCACAACATCATGCATATCTAGTGTAACGCCCCGACCCCAGTTACCCAGAGTCGGTGCTTTAATTACATAACATTGGCATGATCACAAGAAAGATCAAATCTCGAAAGACCGATTGGTTTAGTATCCTTGGAAACACTAGATATATTCATAAGTTTTACATTACATCATAAAATGAAAAACTACTACAACAACATAATGTCTCCATAATTCACACTCATATCCCCACATAATATCCCTGCAAGTCATTCATAATTTACTTCTTCACTTCCTGGGAAAAATAAAACATAGAAAAGGGGTGAGCTCAAATGCCCAGTAAGGATAACAATATAGTGGAAACTTTCATAAATAAGAAGAAACATTTAAGGAAATGTATAACTAAAACAAAAGCCTTTCAAACTTTAAATTTCAACTTTGTATGACATAAATAAAATGAAATAATTCCATTTACTCATTCACATGGATATTCTACTAATTGAATAATCACATGCAAAATCACTAACCACTTTCATAATGTTGGAATGCACAATGCCAGACTATCATAACCACATAGCCAAGGCCTCGTGCCAAGACTACAAATAAGATTTTGCCAAGGCCTTGTTCCAAGACACTAGTTTGTCTCATGAGACCTACCGATGTAATATTTTTAGAAGATACTTATGTTTAAAATTGCTAAAAAGTACTCCAGTGTTTTTATGAAATCATTATGCAAGCTTCTGAAAACAAAATAACTAATTCTGAGACTGCTCGACTAATTATAGGCCATGATGGGTCCACTGCCAATCCCTTCCTATCTACCACACTAGAGAGTCAGGTTTTCTGAAATCATTTTGAAGCTTGCGTTAAATACGTATACATTTGCACTGGATTTTCATATTTTTGAGAGAAATATCTCTTTTTTTTGAAATCATTTAAAAGTCACATAATTATAAAATAAAACATTTACTTTGAAAATATCCTTATAAGCTTGTAATGGAAGCTTATATGATTTTATAATGGCGGAAAATAACCGCACCCGTTGTATAAGTTAAAAAAACATTCTTACCTTAATTTTGTCGAAAAGGATAAAAAGGACCTTGTTTTGAAAACGACGGAAAGATTCCTCTTATAAAATGTACAAAAAGGGTATAAATGAATTTAACCCATATTCTTGTAAAAATGTTTTGAAATATGTTTCTAAAAAACATGGATGTGGAAGATAACGAGATCCCAGTAGATTATTACATATAAACAACCTCATATAATGAAGAGATTGTGAAATAACCCTTACCAATTTGGTGACTTATGAAACATACAACCCATGAAAGAGGTATCATACAATGAATATGTAAATACACATAAATTAGAGTGTATTACACAAAGAATATTATTATGGGAAGTACATACACCACACAAAAGGTGATGGTGGCAATATGGCATGAATTTCACGGGAATAAGGAGTGAGATGAAAACCCCTTACCATGTTAATCAACTGAGTCGTATGAACAAAATTTAATAACCACAAAATGATTTACATAATAACATGAATATAAAGATAATCATGATAATATATATCATGAGTAATTACACAATACACCACTTTCAATAATTTAGTGGCGAACAATGGAAATCTCACGGAATTGAAAGTGAGATAAGAAAATCCCTTACCTTGTACTTTTTCTTGGTTGGGGTAGGTTAACCTCCTGTATAATGGTGAAATAATTGTTATTAAATAATAAAAGAATCATATACATTAATATGATATCATATATGATCTATTAATATTGATTTGATAATAATATCTTAGTATTGTCGTTGATTCGGGTGTTAACTTACTTGTTTTCTTTCATATGTTTTGTTACGTAAGACATGTTTTTAAAGGATAAGTTGTATACTATTCATATCCAGAATGATATAAAGTCCTTAAACGTCATTTTTAAATCATTAAATGATAATTATACTTTAATGGTTACGATGGAGAATGAATCTCATCGCATTCGTGGAGATGGTAGTCCGTACGTACGCACGAACGCTACTTCCATTTAATTTTTCATTTTAAAAGAATTGAATCCAAATGATACATAGGTATATTATTATTCCAGTATAATATAATATTTTATATATCTTACTTATGTTCATTAATACCATTTTTTATACGTTCCATGTGTGGTATGAACGAGTCATATCATTTTAAGGGGGCGGTAGTCCGCACTTCCTCAAATGAAATTATCGTTTGTATATACAACATGAAACGAATAATGGTAAGAAATAAATTGGAATTACAGAAGATTATATATAAAATCTGTATCATTAATATCACACTTAATTACAGTGCCATCATAATGGCCACCATGAGAGGCGGTAAGATGTATTTGAACAATCATTGTTTCGTGAGGCGTTAGTTTTCCATTCACAGATGCATTATGTTCATCATCCATTAGATGGAGGTGTGTGTATGTGTAGTTCGAATCCTTCTTATAAAAACATCCTAGTATAGTGAGGATACTTTTTTTGTTACAAAATAAAGGATATAAAAAGAGTTTGGGGGTTGGAGAAGCAGAATAATTGAAAATAATTTAAGAGAAATCGTTACCTTTAATTTAGGTAACTCACTTTGGTTGGAACCAAAGGACTTCTTGAAATGCTTTCTGCCTAAGTGGAAGCTTCAAGGAGGAGGAGAGGGATGTGGGGAGATTATTTGGGCAGGGTTTGGACGAGCCAAGTGGCTTTAGAGGTGTGAGGAATGAGTAGAAGTGGTCTCCTTTTATAAGGGAGAGGAGGGGCTCTTTAGGAAAGAGTGAAAGTATTACTTTATAATATAATTATATTCGGTTTATAATGGTCCAAAAATCATTGAGGTCTAATATAAGATGACTCGTATTCTAAAGAACATCAACCAATAAGAATTTGACAGGTTTTAGATAATATTTTAATCATTATAATCTTATTTATTTAAATGCTTTATTAATGAGGTAAACATTGCATTATTATTGTGTCATTAATAATTTAAATTATTTGATGCCTAAAAATTATAAATAAAATATAATTATGTAGGAAAGCCTTTTAGATTTCTAATGAATATTTATAATCAAAAATACAACATGTATAAACCTATGTAAAAATTGTTCTTCTAAAAGATGTAAGCTTATGCCATTTTTATTTTTATTTTAACTTTATTAATATAATGTGTCCCTACCACGTACAAGTTGCTCAAAGGGGTCCCCAAATCGACCCAAGGATGACCATGGTCGGGTATGTGTCCACCAATAATGTTAGGACACGTTTTAGGGTAATTTTGTATTATTATAATATTATTTTTTAACCCTTATTTACCGGATTTACCCTTAACAATGGTAAATAAAATATTTACCACAATAATTATTCAAAATGTCTAAAAATAAAAGTTACCTATTTACAAAATTTGGACATCCTGATTCCAAATATGGAATCCATTTTTCTAAATTCAAAACACAGAAGTGGAAGAAATTAATTTAAAATTAATTCCCGTTGTCAAAACAAAAAGCGTGTTTTTAAGAGATAATAACTATCAAAAGATTGACACTTGTTTATGTTCGGTTTAATGGTAAAATTTTGTCCAATGACCCACATTATATTATATGGTAAAAATATATTCTAAATATACTTTAAAACCACTCAAATTCACAATTTATCACTATTAATTATTTTGAATAAAAAAGTTGTTTTTAATTAAAATTTAGTAATTTTCACTATTCATCAAAATATGAAAGTTATCCGAAAAGTACCAAAATTTCACCATAGGCTAAATTCGATATTCTGAATCCAAAAATGAAGTCCATTTTAAAATATAAAATATATATAATTTCAAAATTTAGGTATAACTATTCACAACGGCAAGTTTGATTGGTTGTGGCGTGTGTTAAAACTCACGGTTGCGTACAACACACGCTACTATTTTATTCAAAGGAAAGCATACCGTGGAAGCTTGGGATGTTTCATTTTAAATTTTTTGATGTCCCAATTTATTCAGATAGTTTAAAATATTTTATTTAAAAAGGTTTCACTATTAAAAGTTGATAAAAGTGCAATACTGAAAATGAATCTGTTCTTGCATTATGACTAAGAAACTCATAATAGGGATTCTAAAATTATAAGGATTATATAAAGTTCATAATGTAGTTAATACTATTCATGACCTCTTTTAATGGATTTTTTTTGTACGTCATGGTGTGATTGAACTCGGTGTTGCGTGTAGTGCAAGTTATTGAATTATTTTTATGAAATAACACACTATGAAATCCTAGGGTGTTACATTCTCCCCTCCTTCAATAAATTGCGTCCTCGCAATTTGAAATTGTTTTTCGAAAATAAAAGGTTGAAAGTAGAAAATTTATTTTTGGGAAAACCCACATTGGAAATTGGGTTACTAAAATTTAGTCTTAATATAAGGAAAAGAGAAATGAAAGGGTCACCACCAAATTATGATCTCGATTAGGAAAACATTGGTGGCAATTAGAGACATATAATTGGAGGAAAAACGTAAATATTTATAGGTAGTGATTGTGGTCATCAATCACAAACAAGTATAAAATTGAGGTCCTTAAACTCATAAATCTATGATGATTTGAAATACCATCGGTTCAACAACACATAGGGTATTGGGATAACACATTTTTGATGTTTCAAAATATCTTAGTTGAAATCCCATATTGAAAAATGAATTAATGAGGCATCTATTTAAAACAAAGAGTGGAAAGTATGAAGATTACCGAAAATAACACATACTAGGGTTCCATGTAGCAAAATATGGATATGGAGGAGAAATCTAACCATCAATTATCTGATGGAGAGTGGTAGAGAACATGGCTATGAAAAGGCCAACAATCCCAAAGCCATAAATTAGTGATGATTTAAGGTACCATCTAGGACAACATTTTTGTTCTAAGTTCCTTTTATTAATGTTGAGGAATTTATTTATGAGATTGGCTAAGATCATAAGGAGATATACTTATATTATAATTAGAGTTTTATCCATTAATAAATTTCTACCACAAACTCATCTTTCACTCTAAAAGATAATAGAACGTAAAAAAAATTCTATTTATACTATTCGTACAGGGTTCCAAAATAAATGAATTTATAATTCATCTACCAGATCTTCTAAAAAACTACATTATTTAATCCAGGACATCTCATGGGCCAGTGGTAGGTGATACACCCTTTTTGCCCTTCGGTTGCGAGTTCATGTCTCGCACCCTTGCCGGACGCGACGGGTTGCCGCCCGACCTCCATGTTGTCCTTTTATGGCAATCCAAAATAATCCAAACTAGAACTATCCAAAATACTTCTGTCCAAACTCACAGTCCAACATTTATAAGGAAGTTAAACATAATGTAGATCCTTTTTACCCCGTAATAGAATATGAATACCTTCATCATGTATTCTTTTAATATACTGAAACATCCTGAATTACCATATTCTTTATTGATTACATTCATGCTCCCTTATTCCATATAGAATGATGGATATACATCATTAATACAAAAATGTTTTAAACCCCAACAATTATGGAATATACAAATCATTAATCAGTTCCAAGTTAGTCAAGAATATCCAATTTAATTTATCCAAAACAATCATGTATTATTCCAAAATCACTACCTCAGTATCAGAACTATATTATGATTTATCTTTCTCTCAACCATATATTTTCCAAAAATTTATTCTGCTATTGAGTCACTTTTCTTTATTCCTCACAATCTCAAGTCCTTAATGAAATAGTACTGTAGTACAATCTTTATATTATTATAACAAGTACATTGTTGATACAACATTCAATTGACATAATCAACATAAGAACTCTAATCATTCATCTTCATCTGTGGTAGTATCATAACTTGATTATTATCCAGAATCATCATTTGCGGCACAGTCTGATGACTGGGACATAGGTTCGCGTAGTGTTCAAACTCCTTGCAAATGAAGCATTGTACATTTGAAACCATTTTCTTACCCATGTAGTCACGTTCTTTGTGCCCTTTTCCTCCACACTTATTACAAACTCCCATTCCTTTCAGGAAAGTTCCAGGGTGTTTCTTTCCATAGTTACCACATATGGGAAAATTCTTCTTTTCCATCTTCCCTTTATCCATCTTTCTATCTTCCATCCTTTTCTCCTCTTGCTTCCCTTCAAAGCCATAGGACTCAGTAAACTCTTTACTTATCTTACCAACACATGATATTATTTCTTCATATGATGATAATACATGCGAGAATATTTCTCTTATAAATTCTGGCTTAAGACCGTGATATATATGATCCTTCTTTCTCTTTGTATCATGTGCATTGCTGGAGTTCTCATTCCTTCTACTAGGCGCCATTTCTAAACAATGGCATAAACTAGATCAGTTTATGAATCAAAATACATAATCCCATACTTATAAAAAACTTAACATAAATTGAACTATTTATAGATATAATCCATAATCATAAAAATGTTTCCTTTGAGGATGTATATACTCACAAACCCTTCACAATGGTTTGTAAAGAAAATGAGAATTATCCTAAGCATATCCCCCGGGAGTGTCGTAACCAATAGTGCAGTAAGGCCTGTTGTCGTGCACCGGTTCCCGTTCGAGTCTAGCTCAAAGCGGTGTTTTCGGGTTTTACCCCTAGGTACATCTGTGCCAGAGCCGCCTCTACCTGCTCGTATCCAGACAGGGATGTATTGCTCGGAAAACTCACAAAATCTCTACAATACCAAAATTCTAAGAAGTTCTTCTATACTAATCCTCAAAGTTCATCTTAGGTCTATGTGCTCTAATAAGAGTTTATCTAAATCTAGCTTCCAAGGTTTGTACTAAACTTCCTCTGATACCAACTGTAACGCCCCGACCCCAGTTACCCAGAGTCGGTGCATTAATTACGTAACATTTGCATGATCACAAGAAAGATCAAATCTCGAAAGACCGATTGGTTTAATAGCCTTGGAAACACTAGATATATTCATAAGTTTTACATTACATCATAAAATGAAAAACAACTACAACAACATAATGTCTCCATAATTCACACTCATATCCCCACATAATATCCCTGCAGGTCATTCATAATTTACTTCTTCACTTCTTGGGGAAAATAAAACATAGAAAAGGGGTGAGATCAAATGCCTAGTAAGGATAACAATATAGTGGAAACTTTCATAAATAATAATAAACATTTAAGGCAATGTATAACTAAAACAAAAGCCTTTCAAACTTGACCTTCCAACTTTTTATGGCATAAATAAAATGAAATAATGCCATTTACTCAATCACAAGGATATTCTACTAATCGAATAATCACATGCAAAATCACTAACCACTTTCATAATGTTGGAATGCATAATGCCAGACTATCATAACCACATAGCCAAGGCCTCGTTCCAAGACTACAAATAAGATTTTTCCAAGGCATTGTGGCAAGACACTAGTTTGTCTCATGAGACCTACCGATGTAATATTTTTAGAAGATACTTATGTTTAAAATCGCTAAAAAGTACTCCAGTGTTTTTATGAAATCATTATGCAAGCTTCTGAAAAAAAAAACTAATTCTGAGACTGCTCAACTAATTATAGGCCATGATGGGTCCACTCCCAATCCCTTCCTATCTACCACACTCGAGAGTCAGGTTTTCTGAAAACATTTTGAAGCTTGCGTTAAATACGTATACATTTGAACTGGATTTTCATATTTTTGAGAGAAATATCTCTTTTTTTGAAATCATTTAAAAGTCACATAATTATAAAATAAAACATTTACATTGAAAATATCCTTATAAGTTTGTAAGGGAATCTTCTATGATTTTATAATGGTGGAAAATAACCGCACTCGTTGTATAAGTTAAAAAAACATTCTTACCTTAATTTTGTTGAAAAGGTTAAAAAGGACCTTGTTTTGAAAACGACGGAAAATTTCCTCTTATAAAAAGTACAAAAAGGGTATAAATGAATTTAACCCATATTATTGTAAAAATGTTTTGAAATACATTTTTATGAAACATGGATGTGGATGATAACAAGATCCCAGTAGATTATTACATATAAACAACCTCAGATAATGAAGAGATTGTGAAATAACCCTTACCAATTTGGTGACTTATGAAACATACAACCCATGAAAGAGGTATCATACAATGAATATGTAAATACACATAAATTAGAGTGTATTACACAAAGAATATTATTATGGGCAGTACATACACCACACAAAAGTTGATGGTGGCAATATGGCATGAATCTCACGGGAATAAGGAGTGAGATGAAAACCACTTACCACGTTAATCAACTGAGTCGTATGTACAAAATTTAATTACCACAAAATTATTTACATAGTAACATGAATATAAAGATAATCATGATAATATATATCAAGTTTCAGTACACAATACACCACTTTCAATAATTTAGTGGCGAACAATGGAAATCTCACGGAATTGAAAGTGAGATAAGAAAATACCTTACCTTTTACTTTTTCTTGGTTGGGGTAGGTTAACCTCCTGTATAATGGTGAAATAATTGTTATTAAATTATACAAGAATCATATACATTAATATGATATCATATATGATATTTTAATATTGATTTGATAATAATGTCTTAGTGTTGTCGTTGTTTCGGGTGTTAACTTACTTGTTTTCTTTCATATGTTTTGTTACGTAAGACATGTTTGTAAAGGATAGGTTGTATAATATTCATATCCAGAATGATATCAAGTCCATAAACATCATTTTTAAATCATTAAATGATAATTATACTTTAATGGTTACGATGGAGAATGAATCTCATCGCGTTCATGGAGACGGTAGTCCGTACGTACGCACGAACGCTACTTCCATTTAATTTTTCATTTTAAAAGAATTGAATCCAAATGATAAATAGGTATATTATTATTCCAGTATAATATAATATTTTATATATGTAACTTATGTTGATTAACACCATTCTTTATACGTTCCATGTGTGGTATGAACGAGTCATATCATTTTAAGGGGGCGGTAGTCCGCACTTCCTCAAATGAAATTATCGTATGTATATACAACATGAAACGAATAATGGTATGAAATAAAATGGAATTACAGAAGCTTATATATAAAATATGTATCATTAATATCACACTTAATTACAGTGCCATCATAATGGCCACCATGAGAGGTGGTAATATGTATTTGAACAATCATCGTTTCGTGAGGCGTTAGTTTGCCATTCACAGGAACATTATGTTCATCATCCATTAGATGTAGGTGTGTGTATGTGTAGTTCTAATCCATGTTATAAAAACATCCTAGTATATTGAGGATACTTTTTTTTTACAAAAGAAAGGAAATGAAAAGAGTATGGGGGTTGGAGAAGCAAAATAAATGAAAATAATTTAAGAGATATTGTTACCTTTAATTTAGGTAACTCACTTTGGTTGGAACCAAAGGACTTCTTGAAATGCTTTCTGCCTAAGGGGAAGCTTCAAGGAGGAGTAGAGGGATGTGGGGAGCTTATTTGGGCAGGGTTTGGACGAGCCAAGTGGCTTGAGAGGTGTGAGGAATGAGTAGAAGTGGTCTCCTTTTATATGGGAGAGGAGGGGGTCTTTAGGAAAGAGTGAAAGTATTACTTTATAATATAATTATATTCGGTTTATAATGGTCCAAAAATCATTGAGGTCTAAGATAAGATGACTCATATTCTAAATAACATCAACCAATAAGAATTCGACATGTTTTAGATAATATTTTAATCATTATAATCTTATTTATTTAAATGATTTATTAATGAGGTAAACATTGCATCATTATTGTGTCATGAATAATTTAAATTATATGATGTCTAAAAATTATAAATAAAATACCATTATGTAGTAAATCGTTTTAGCTTTCTAATGAATATTTATAATCGAAAATCCAACATGTATAACCCTATGTAAAAATTTTTCTTCTAAAAGATGTAAGCTTATGCCATTTTTATTTTTATTTTAACTTTATTAATATAATGTGTCCCTACCACATACAAGTGGCTCGAAGGGGTCCCCAAATCGACCCAAGGATGCCCATGGTCGGTTATGTGTCCACCAATAAGGTTAGGACACGTTTTAGGGTAATTATGTATTATTATAATATTATTTTTTAACCCTTATTTACCGGATTTACCTTTAACCATGGTAAATAAAATATTTACCACAGTAATTATTCAAAATGTCTAAAAATAAAAGTTACCTTTTTACACAATTTGGAAATCCTGATTCCAAATATGGAATCCATTTTTCTAAATTCATAACACAGAAGTGGAAGAAATTAATTTATAATTAATTCCCGCTGTCAAAACAAAAAGCGTGTTTTTAAGAGATAATAACTATCAAAAGATTGACACATGTTTATGTTCGGTTTAATTGTAAAATTATGTCCAATGACCAACATTATATTAAATGGTAAAAATATATTCTAAATATAATTTAAATCCACTCAAATTCACAATTTATCACTATTAATTATTTTGATTAAAAAAGTTGTTTTTAATTAAAATTTAGTAATTTTCACTATTCATCAAAATATGAAAGTTATCCGAAAAGTACAAAAATTCCTCCTTAGGCTAAATTCGATATTCCGAATACAAAAATGAAGTCCATTTTAAAATATAAAATATATATAATTTCAAAATTTAGGTATTACTATTCATAACGGCTAGTTTGATTGGTTGTGGCGTGTGTTAAAACTCAAGGTTGCTTACAATACACGCTACTATTTTATTCAATGGAAAGCGTACCGTGGAAGCTTGGGATATTTCATTTTAAATTTTTTGATGTCCCAATTTATTCAGATAGTTTAAAATATTTTATTTAAAATGGTTTCACTATTAAATGTTGATAAAAGTGCAATACTAAAAATGAATCTTTTCTTGCATTATGAATAAGAAACTCATAATAGGGATTCTAAAATTATAAGGATTATAAAAAGTTCAAAATGTAGTGAATACTATTCATGACCTCTTTTAATGGATTTGTTTTGTACTCCATGGTGTGATTGAACTCGGTGTTGCGTGTAGTGCATTTTATTGAATTATTTTTAAGAAATAACACACTATGAAATCCTGGGGTGTTACATCTAGAACAACATCAATCACAACAACATGAAATCACTAATGCACCCTAAATGACATGGCCAGAATTCATGACATGTGATTTCTAGAAAGTCCCCATATGATGCATGAGATGGAATACCCACATCTCATCGGGGTGTAACAAAAATAGAACCTCGATAATATCAACAATAATATCACAAATCATGTTAATCACCAAATGCCGAAATCAAATCAACCATAAAATTGGAAAACCAGAAAATTTAAATAAACAAGGTAAATTGGATTTTCCTTGTACACAGGTTAGCTACTCCCGGACACAGCTTATTACCAGGTACCTATTTACATCGTATCCATGAATATAGGCTCCAAAAATTAAGTCATGAAGAAAAGAACCCCTTGGATACCACTTTTTAACATCCCGATTCTGAAAGCCGCCCATAGATGCCCCTGTACCAGGTTGGTCACAAGGCCTCAAGCACATTTCCACAAATGCCAAAGGATACCGACTGGCAGCGAGGACCTTGGGTGTGATAGTGTGGAAACAATTCCCTCATTGGTAGAGTAACACTGTGGAAGTAAAACAAATAGAAACAGAGGAAGCAGTGATAATGTCATACAACAGTAATAGTGTAAGACATAAGTAAATAATAGCTGGAGCACATATATAATGATACTTGGTACACATGTCTAGGAAAGAATCCAAACAGGTCGCAATGCTAAAATATAGTACTAAACCAAATTACAAGGAAATAGTAAAAAAATACTCACCATCGCAATCCTCATCTTGGTCCCATGATCTCAAGCTCAAAAGCAGTCATGTTCCTGAAGTAGAAGGGCGCTTGACCTTGTCTATACCTTCAACAATATAATCTATTTGGGCCAAAAATCAAGGCCCAAACTATGTGTGAGACTAATAATAGTAGGCATCCACCATGAGATCTATGTATAACAGTCAGTTAATATTTATGGTAGGCAATAATCAAGTAAAGGTAGTAAACAAAGATGTACTCAACAGTAACCATTCCTACAGTTTCAAAGAATTCAAACAAAACATATCATGTAAGGTGATAAACACAAACAGGCCACCATCCGGGAAGCACTCAAAACCTATCCCCTCTGGTCCTACCTAGAAAACATAAGCAAACCTATGGGAAGCACACATAGTCTCACCACTCTGGTTCAACTTTACCATAGACTCCCTAAGGAAGCACTCACCATCAATTCCCCCTATAGTCTCGTATTGGTAACTAAAATGCTCTCTGGGTAATCACTTATATCTCATTACCTATATAGTCCACGTCGAGGAACTACAAACACTCTGAGTAATCACTTATGTCAATTCCCCCCTATGGACTCATATCGTACAATAAAAACAGACCCTCTAGAGAAGCCCTTACGTCCATTATCCATATGTTCTACTACACCAAGTTCTCACGGCCCTGTGTTAGTCAAAAGAGTAGAGCAAAGAAAAGAGGCCAAAGTAAATATCAAGAACTACTTGGCTATCAAGTATATAACATAAAACCATGTAACATAACAATCAATTCATCCTAACAACACTCGGCATAGGAAACAAACAGCATCCTAACAGGAAAGCAGGACCAAACGAACATAAACAAAACATTAATTGGAAAAAAAATTCCAAAGCCTTACAATTAACTGTATTTACATTCAATCAACATATACTCAAGCATATAAGAATAGAAGATAATTAAAAGGTCTAAAATATTAACACGCAATAACCCGTTCAACAGTGTTTGGAAATGTTTCACATATAACTCAAGGAATTTTAACCAAAAGGCACAAACCACCTACCTCGATGTTGTAGGATCGTTATATGTGAACCTCAAACCTTGAATCACCCAATAACACTATAGATCTACAAAAATTCTCAAAGCGCTCAACTAAGGATAACTTGAGAAAGATGAGGATTCAAGAAAAGAAGCTCTAGAAGAAGAAAGAGATTACCGTGGAGATCCCCACACAGTCGATGGTGGTCAATTCAGATAATGGACTCTCGATTAGGGGATCAGTGAATGATTACAGCTGCATAGTTTCTCCCAGATGAGACAGACCTAGAATAAGGTGTTTCTGTCTGTCAGGTGCAACCCCAATACGTTTAATGAAAAAAATAAAGTACACGGTGTGTACAGTAGAATTACACGACATGTACTTTCTTTTATCGGCCCCCACATTAGGAGGTCTGTATGTCACTACACACGACCGTGTGCATGATCATGACATGGCCAGCACTCGGCTACCTGTGGTAACTGATTACATGACGTGTACTTATAAAGTACACAACATATACTTAAGAAATTTCTAGAAAACTACTCTTTTTCCTCAAAATCACCCAAAAAAGCAAAACATATCTGAAAAGAAGATTCAGGTTCTTACAATATCAAATTCATCACATCCTTAGGTTCCCATGTATCATTATTAAATTCTGTATTCTTCCAAAGAGAATAAACCAGATGAGTAGTATTTTCTTGTATCACTCTATATCTCTAATGTAATATTTTTATCAGAAATTCTTTATAGGAAGGATCCTGTTCTAGCGGTATAACCTTTGATCTCAGTACATGTGAAAAATTTTGTATGTACTTTCTCAGGAGAGATATATGGAAGATATCATGAATATGATAGAGAATATGTAGAATCTATAAGAGATAAGCTACCATTGCAACTCGATTGAGAATCTAGAAGAGGCCAATATAACTAGGTCACATATCTATATTATTTGTTAATCTCATATTATTATTACTTAGAGAAATTAACATGAAATAATTATCAAAAAATTCAATTTTCATATTTATTTGATGATTTCCATCATATGTTTTTTATCATCTCTGAGATTTATTCATGTGATAGTGAATGGATATGACATTATCTTCCATTTCATCAACTAACTCAAACCCTAATAGCTTTATTTATCAAACATCATCCTAGAAAATTCTTGTTATACACATATTTCCATAAATTATTTCATATAGAGATATCTATCTTTTTGATTGAAATCTATTTTTGTAAGAGAATTTTACAAGATGACAATGTTGATCCTAAAAATATTAGAAATCCATTGAACAAGGCCTCAGTATATCCTATAGAGTTTTAATGGTTATTTTAGACTAGAAATGTTTCTGAGGAAGTTAAATTATTCAGAAACATTGCTCCAAATCTAGATATTATAAAATATTTCTCTATAATTTCTAGGAAAACCTCTGATCCCAGTCTGATACAATAAAATATATTACTATATATTATAAGTTATCATATTTTTCTAGGTACCTCCCTTTCAAAGTTTTTTTTTAAACATATTTTGGTTGTGTTTTTACTCATATTTAAATTTTGATGGTCATTTTTTGTCTTGGATGTATATATTTTTATGAATAATAATAGACTTGGGCTACGAGAAAAATTGAGAAAATTGGAGAGGATCCCCATAGAGATCCTTTATTGGGGAAAATGACTTTATGTACACAGATGTATGTTTATTTTGATCAATGGAGTCTGGGTACAAATGGTTCAGGCATTACCAAGGGTCCATGGTATGTTGATAATCCTTAAAGGGGGTTTGGGATTTTATAAGGAAACTATCCTAAAAACTAGTTGTAGGAAATTTACACACCATGTAAATGTGTTACATGATGTATAAAATCCACTAGCCTCATATCATGAATTGATTCATGATGTTAAGTGGTTACATGTCATGAACCAATAACATGATGTTTAATTTTTGGGAGAATTAATTATTCAGGTGTGGGGACAAGTTTTTTGGTGTATACCTATAAAAGGAAATACATGATGTGTAAATAAATTTCACATCATTTTATATTTCAAGTTGGTTTTTAAAAAGATCCATGTATTAGATTGATCTTATTTTCTCATGTGCAGCTTCCACTTATCAATACCATGGTAGTTTATAGGTTATTTTAGAAGCCTTCCCTCCATTCTAAATGTCTTCTTTGATAAATCAATCCCTAGTAAGTCTTTTTTTAGTTTTTCATTTCTATCGCTTTGATCATATGCTATTGGTGTGTAATATCTTGACTGTGGTAATTATTTTTTTGATCATGATTTGTTTTAATCTAGAATATATTTGGAATATTTTGTACCTTCACCTTTTTTGGTGTTTTCTGTTTTAAGTGTTGTGCTCTTATCCGGTTAAAGGTAGGGGGTCTAAATCATTACCCTATGGTCAGATTTCAAATTGTTAAGTATATATAAAATTATTATTTCAGTAATGCATGCGTGCAATAATTATTTAATGGAATGTAATGATGATAATCCTATTTTCGATTATTCATTGGATCTCTTTGGATACAATTAATGATTTGACCTGGATTTTGGATACCCGTTGGGTGATCTAACCTTTGAAAATAATGAATTATAAATGGATTACATAATATTTTTTGCATTAAATTCATTTTAGGTGATTTCATGATATAAATTCACCATGTAAAGTGGATTAATTTATTAATTGAAATAATAGGTAAATTAAAAGAAAAAATGTATTCAGTAAAACTAACCATTTGGTATTATGTGGTCATTGTGCGGTATAAGTGATGTTGTGATATGTACTTCAAAATATGGCACATACTGTAATCCTTATATACCGAGTTTTAACCCTGACACAGACTATAATGATTATATACAAGGTTCTAACCCTAAAACATGTTGTAATTATTATATATCAGATTTTGACCTTGAAACATGTTGTAATTATTATATACCATGTTCGGACCCCAACACATGCTATAATGATTATATACTAGGTTTTGAACCTATTACATGTTGTAATGCATATATATTGGGATATTACCTAACACATGCTATAATGCTTATATAGTGGGATTGGGTTAGTGATTATTTATACCAAGGGTATATGGTTGTGGATTGCTTGGTTTTGAGGCTTGGTAGTTATATATTCTTAAAGATATACTGATATGGTGCTGATGAAGGTTGATGTGGAATTAATATAATTATTTAATTAATTAATAAAATTTTTTATTTCATTATTTCATACACTTATTATCAGATTAGTTATGTTTAGACATGGTGGTGTCGAACTATTGAGTTATTCTCTTTCCCTATTCAGGTCACCATTTGGCTCTTGAGAAGATTACATGGATGTTGGATTGGACATGGAAAAAGAACATTTCTATAGATTGTTTCTTTCTAGGTGGACTAGATTTTGGAGATGAGATCCACATGGGGTTTGGGACCCGGGCCTTTAGAGTCTTCAAGTCTTTTATCCATATTCAAACTTTTATGATCCCCTATTTTTTCAGGTATGTCTATCTTGAGTTTCTCATTTAATCCTTGTTGGTCGAGTCTTGTTCTGGGATGAAGAGCCTTTGTTGTACAAAATGACCAAAAGTTCAGGGATATATTTTTGTTTGAATTAATGGAGTTCAGGTATAAATGGGTTAAGTTTTAACATGGGTTCTGGGTAGGTTGATAAGCTGTAAAGAAGGTTTCGGTAGTTTAAAGGTAAAATGGAATGAAAAACTGTCTACAAAAAATTTACACACTGTGTAAAGGGATTAAAAGACATGTAATTTTTTGGGTGTTCTAATAAAATAAAAATGAGGTGATGTATTTTTCGGTGTATCCCATTAAAAAATATTTACACGACGCGTAAATATATTACACACTGTGTAATTCCACGACCTACTATTTTAAACATGATGTGCAGCTGAATTTCAATATATCATGCCTATATCTCTCACATATCAACTTTAGGGAAAATTCCCAGTGATTTTGGAGTGCCAACCTCCCTTCCAGGTGCCCTATTTATTCCCTCAATCCCTAGTAAGTCTTTTCAGTTAGGTTTATCCCTTCTCTTCCTAGATTCTCCAACCCTTATGGAGAAATCCTTTGATCATTTTTAATTGTTGGATTTTGATCGTGATCAGTTTTGATCTTGATAAGTTTTGATCTTGATCAGTTTTGATCTAGGAACCTCTTTTCAATCTTCTGCACCTTCCTTCTAATGGGTGTTCTTCATTGGAATCGTTCTGTTCTTTTTCATTTAAGGCAGGGTCTAAATCTTAACCTTATTGTATTTTAATTTCCAATTTTAATCAATATTTTTATTTCTCCAATGTATTTGTCTCCAAAATAAATTAACTAAATGAATGTAATTTTTCCATGGATACCTTCGGATTCAATTGGAATCTAACCTAGCTTATGATTACTCGTGGGGTGAGAAAACCATGAATATAATTGAATTGGATCATCGTCTAAAGTGTGTTTAGAATGTAATGATACATTAGGTGATTGATTGATATAGAATCCCTAATTCTTGGAATTCTTCTTATCTATAAAACTATTAATAAATTTCGATATAAATTGAAAGTGGTAATTGAAAGATAAATGGTAATTTTTATAATTATCAGTTGAGATATATGATGTGATATTGTGATATCCCAACAGTATGACATGAATTTTGTCCTATGATGAAATACTTATATATCGGTCTTGGATCTAAAACTTGCACACTTATATATGCTTTAATGCTGATATTGTGCATGTTCGGCCTAATTACATGTTATAAAGCTTACAGACAGCAGGATACTCTCAGTCCCATGCTATAATACTTATAGGTATTTGACCCAAATTCTATAATGCATATATATATTTGAATTGGATTTTTGTGACTATACCATGGTTATAAGGTGTGGGTTGGAATGGTTGTTAGACATGCCCCAAGATATTCCAGCATCGCACCAATACAGATTATTTTTCCATGGTTGTAAGACATGCTGAGAGATATTCTAGCATGGAGCTAATGTAGGTTTTTGTTGTATTTTATTAATTATTGAAATAATTAATACACCTATTTAACACTTTATTTCATTCAATTCTTATCATATTGATTAGTTTAGACACAGTGGTGTTGACCTACTATGTTATACTCACACCCTATTTAGGCCTCCGTTTGGAACCCTAGATGATGACATGGATGGAGGTTTGGATAAGAGAAAATGACCATAAATTTGAGTCTGTTCTTGCTACATGAGTTATCATTTTGAGGAGGGACTAATGTGGGGTTCATGATCGATGAATTTTGAGTATTTATTTGAGTATACTATACATTGACTTTTATTTTTTATAGAATGACATTTAGTTATATTCTTGCATGACATTACATTATTCCTTTATTATTTATTGGATTATTCAATTGGCTTTTATTATTGTCTTCTTCTATGTTTATTTTTTGATTTATTCCACTTGTATGGTTTTTTATACTACTATGACACTTCATACATGGGGATATAGTCTCCCCACTATACATTTCACACCCCTGCTGTAATTCGATAGCCTCTAGACTATGGGGAGGAGTACATGGTAATGTGATTTTTCATGGGAGTAACTAACTCATTTATAGGGGAAAATATGAGTACTCAGGGATGGGATTTATGTTTATACTTTGTGCTTGTTTCAATTTATATTTTTTCACATTGGGTGATTCAAATGTTGTGTGAGGTTATTATTTTATAATTTTAGTATTTCTTGAGATTTTTACTTGTGGCCTGGTATAGCACAACCTGAGAAAAAAATGCATCATAATAGCCACAAAGGGATATATTGACAAGCATTGTTCATGATTGGGGCATATCTAATTTTTCATGTGATATATACTTGCATTTTGAACTATGATATGAGATATCTATTTCACTAGATAAATTAATTGAGTTTATGTGTCATGCTAAAAAAATTAAAACCATGCATAGGGAGACTGGGATTCTCTGGTTCTCTATTGAAATAACATGTTGATGTTAAACTTGTTACTGTCTAGTTCTCTAAGGAATCCATTTGTGTTGTAGAGAAAATGAATCCCTGTATTATTCATATTGAGCATCAGGGGAGTGGAAATTATCATCCTCCTAACACTAATGAACTTGAACATCTTGTAATTCCCAAGGAGTATATGAATGTTCAGCTTTGTGACATCTTCCTAAAGTTCATGCGATCCATGGAATGAGAGAATGTTTGTACCATTATTTTGATGTCTGAGATGAGATGAGAGTTTCAGCTGCATCATCTGCCAATGTCTTCTAGGGAAGGAAGATCCTATGTTGCTGAGTTTTTTGATAGAGTCATTATAGAAAATATTCAAGAACCTCAAGAAACCCACAAATAGAAGGGTGAAGCTTACTTCATATATACATCATGGACCTACTAAGATTTGGTGGGATATTCTAGAGGAAGCTGGGAATCATGATGATCTATCTTGTAAGGACTTTGAGATGAAGTTTCTTATCCATTTCAATTCTGAGATGTTGAGGGATGAGAAATACCATGATTTCATGCATGAAATTTGGTCACATGTAACTATTTTTCACTGAATTATCTTTAAAGATGTGATGAACCAGACAATCATCATGAAAGTAAATATGAGATAGGCTCCAAGTAGTAGACAAGCAATTTTAGTTGTTTGATCTAGGAGATCTTCTTCGAGTGTCAATAAGCTCCACTATGATAGTTTCCACAAAGGTAATAGTGGGAAAAGCAGTTAGGGTAGTGGACGTACATCTCTAGATGATGTTCTATTCTAGTGCTATCAGTGTAGAATGTTTGGTCACAAGCACACTCTATGTCCTCACCCCACTATCGAGTGTCACATATGTTGTAGACTGGGTCATCTTCAACGGATCATTATGAAATTTACAAAGAAGACCGGTATAAGGGGATTAGAATCAGCACCTGATTCATGAAGGGGCTAAAATACCCCTTACTAGGCTGGTAGTTGGAGTTTCACATACCGTTTAGGATGTGGTAGGGGACATTATATCCTAGTGTATGAGCAGAAGTATCAAGAAAGGGAAATAGCTCTGGGTAGTCAGACTAGATCTTAGGGAAGAAGGACATGTTAGTTTCATGTTATATAGACTACTCTGACTATTGTAGATGAAGGACCATCTGCAGTAAAAGGTATGATTCTTGTATCATCAAGCTTAGTGTGTGCCTTTTCTACCGTAGAATCATATTATTTTTATCTACAATTTTTTTCAAATGTTTTGAGTTTGGATGTGGAAAGATTAGAAGATTTTATAACGATATAAATACTAGTGGGAGTTCAATTAGAGAACATCAAATGTTTCTAGGCGTGTTCTCTAGAAATTGGTGGTTACTATTTCTTTTGGGAATTGTTCATACTTGAAATGATAGGGTTTGATTGGATTATTGGTATGGATTGGTTAGTTGTATAATAGTCTCATATCAAAATTTATAGGATGAAATATACCTTTCAATATCTAGAAGGATACATCTATTGTCACAGAGGTGAGTGAGATATTTATGCTGATCGTGTGGGACCAACTAAGTACAGATTGGGTTGTCTTATGGCTCAAAAAGAGAGTCTTGCACATTATAATTGTGGAATGTAGCATGATTATTTTCCTCTAGTGGTAGAATGTTTTAAGAATCTTTTGCTGATGGGATGAATAACTTACCTCCCAACCAATAAATTGAGTTCATGATTGAGTTGATTCTAAAAGAATATCTAGTTTATTTCCCACCATATAGAATGACACCAATAGAGCTTAGGGATTTGAATGTTTAGTTAGAAGATATAGAATTTAAAGGCTTCGTATGACCTAGTACATCACCTTGGGTTTCTCCAATTCTCTTCAGCAAGATGGTTAATGGGTATTTGTACTTATGTGAGGATATTAGAGGTTGCACGAAATGATGGTCAAGAACCAATATCCTCTTCCATGCATTAATGATATTTTGGATCATTTGAGATGTGATACGATCTTCTACAATGTAACATCCTGATGCAACTGACCACTAAATCGGTAGCTACAACAATCTCCACATGGCCTCAAGCACACCTCCTCATACTGAAAAGGCTTCCATCTTGTAGAATGTGTCAAAGGAGGTGATAGTGGGGAGACTATACCATCATGATCAGAGTTGTACAATGACATATCAAAAAATAAATAAAAGAAAATAGCAAAAGATACAAATAAATGAAAGACATAGAAACAGAAGAATAATATCAACTGAATAAAAATGGCCAATGCTAATATACAACAATGCATGCATGTCTTGAGGACAATACGTAAACTAAAATAGTAGGTATACAATAGGAAACATGATACAGTTCAGTACACGAATAGAGAAAATAAAATAAATCAATGATTGTTAAGTTGTGGAGCATCCTGAACACCTTCTCAGTCCCTTGGTCCTATCTCCCATGTACAAGCATAACAACTCATGCAATAATCCATGGTCTCGTGAACATGATATTTTCATAGGTACCTTAGTGCAATGGAAACCTGATCAGGGTGTGTGATGAAATCCTAGTAGGCCACCACCCATAGTGTCTAGAACAAAATCTAGTCCGTGAATATAAATTAAAGTTATGTATAGATATAATTAATAATATACAAGTAGAATAAATAACAACTACCCTGCTCAGGTTTCTAAAGTACACCAGGCGGCTCTACCTACGTTGGATCATGACTAGAGTGAGTGTCTGATCAGAATATATATATAGTATAGTTATATATTTCATCCACTTATATAGACCGAGTATGTGCAGACATAAGAGGACATATACTTGGAATACTAGATGTTGGATGGACTAAGGCATAACTCAGTCATCTATAACTATTTTAAATGAGCCTATAAGCTACAACTGATAGTACAAGACCTATATCTCATAATAAGTGGGAGACATCATGCTCATCACTCGAGATTTTTAGTGTGCCATCATATAAATAGTAAAAAATATTTAGTGTTTCATTATGTCAACACTCATAATATAGGAAATGGTGCATCATTCCCACCATCTAAATAGTGTCAATAGTGAAATACGTCATTCTCAACACATGATGTAAATTAGAGTGAATCATCAAGCCCAATAGAATCTTTACCATCATTCTATAACCCATATCAAACGTGAAATCATGTTTATAATAATATCCATAAGGTATTTCCTCTCATGATTTAAATTCATAAATCCAAAATATAACCAAGAGAAATAAAATTCATATTAAAATCATGCACTAAAGCATGCAATGATCAGTTTGATATTTCATCCCGTTATAATTCATTTCATTTAAAAAATTTAATTCAATCAAGGAGGGAAACCCATCAGGAAAAATTCATTCCATTTATTACACGTCATGTAATTTATAAAAACATGTAAATTCATTTTAGAAGGCTCAAAGAAGCACTTAAAAGGATCCATTTTTATTTAAGCAATTATTTATATATTTAATCCCATTTATAGGTCCGGAAAAACACTTAGGAGGTTCCTTGGGTTTAATAAACATTTATATGGAAGGAGGGAAACTCTAATTAAGAACATAAATAGATGACATGTCCTAAAGATTCCATATATTTAACAATAAAAAAGGAATTGGAAAACACCAATGTAATTTGGCCAATAAAAATCTAAATAACTAATCACCAGTTCGTAATTTAGAAGACAAAACACTACATCCAAGGGTTTTCATTATAAAACATGACATTTTTTAACGAAAAAATTATTAGAAACAACCCTAATTTAAGTTAAAATTCATAACTCAAATTATAAAAAATAATAATTTTAGAAAGATACTAAACATGGAAAAACAAGTACGAGGATCAATATGGAACATAGGAGGTTCTATAATCAATGATAAATTAACTACAAAGGAAAATTAAATTTATAATCTAATTCGAATGGTTATAAGGCTTCCTGAGATTTTAATTAATTAAATTATAATGTTGAAAATTAATTTGGAACATCAAAAGGGTTACTGTGATGGAAATTGGAATCCTCAAGTTATTAAAAAATTCTTGATGGGGATAATAAATAGTGCATAAATCAATTTAAAATTAAGAAATCAATTTTAGGGTGATACATGAAAAATACCGACACACAACACATCAAAATTACCTATAAATCAATGGATAATTTGTGAAAAATATATCGACCACCTACCTCATGCTTAGGATTATCTACTCATCCAATATAGATGTTTGATTTAGTTTGGTTTGGAAGAAAATGAATAAATGAATAAACATCCTGAAAATAGGATGAATGAGCTCACAAAAAAATATCACAATAGACCAAAGGAGAAATTTAGAAATAAATAAAGAGCATTCATGAGCTTACCGAGAGGAATCAATTAAGATTGAAAGAATTTGAATCTGAATTCAGATGAAGGAGATCTCATGATACTTAGGTGGAAAAGGATGAGGAACTCACGATGAAAGGGAGGAGCCTCATGAAGCTAGAGAAGAAGAAAAGGAATATGAAATGAAGTTTAAACATCAATAAGGAAAAATGGACTTTCACCCTAAATAACTGAGGTGAACGGGTTGGGTGCATAGTTTGGCCAACCGTGTCCCAACCAAGCAGCTCTTGCTTCTTAAGAGACCTTACACCACAAGGTTCTCCCATATGGTTTGGCCAACCATGAACCAACCATGCATTGAACAGTGCACACACACTGCTCAAATGACACTAAGAATGTAGGTTGGGTGCATGGTTTGGGAAACCATGTGCAGCCCGTATGGATCATTTCTTCTCACCTACAACTATCACACAGTTTTCACTGGTGGGCCACATAGTTTCAAACAAACCATACACCCTTAAAAGTCCACAAAAACATGATATTTTTGGGGATCAATGCACCTAAAACTCAATGAACCACATGGGACGCCACTTGAGCTTCCAAAAAATTCAAAAAATTAGTATATTGAAGTGTTCCAACTCCCGGAATTACATTATAAAGCTCGATTAAAATAAGGGTCTATCCACTAGACACCAAAATTCAAATTAGCCCGGAATTCTATTTTGGCTCAAAACAAGGGTCGTTAAAACCTCCCCACCATAAAACTTCTCATCCATAATAATGCATGAAGAAACAAAGAAAACATAACCCAACCTATGAGGTTCATGATGTCTCATTCAAATTGTCACATTAAATTCCCAAACTCCAAACACACCTCCAAGCATTACATAAGCATAAAAAACTTAATCAGTGAAAACCCAAGCCAACACATGTTTTCTAATTGAAACACTAAAACAATGCTTACTCAATGTTTTTTAGATAGAGACATGATCATGTCATTTCCATTTTAAAAATCTTTGAGATGGTGCTCCCCATAATACATTTTAACATAAAAGGGCACACTTTCGAGTCACAACACCTCCATTGTCATAATTTTCATAGAAAGCATGCCCTAAGAATTATAGCGATGTTCCCGGTGTGATTTTAATTTGGTAAAATAGTTGATTCCCCACTAACCACATTTGGATAGGTCATTATTAATTTTAATGAAAATACCTAGATGACACATACCACACTCATCTCCACCTGAAAACATGAAAAAAATGGTTCTTCACCAACTGTATTCCTTAAGACAAAAGAAAAACATGTAGAGATAGTCTAGATGACTTATATTGAAAACACTCAACATAAACGACTGGTGATTTATAACATGAACCACAACACCTTTTTCCAAGGAATCTCATATTTACAACAACCACATTCACCGAAGACCATACCTACCTTTTGGCGATGTTCCCTGATCAAATCACCACCTAGACATTTAATCTATCATGCCTCAGAATGATCAAGGGTGTAACCCAGATTCAGACCACTAAAATATTCACCATTTAAACATCACCTATGAGCCTGAAAAAAGGTCAAGGATAAACTTAGATACATTCAAATGGATTACAAGGAACTTACAAAATGTAGTCTATAATCCATGTTTATAAGTGAGATGTCAGTACAAGGAAAATACATCCACACCAGATCATTGAATAAGCCTAGAGTGGCATCTACCTGGTAGTCAAGTTAGAGGAAAAGAGATAGTTCCCAAAAATCCATCCAACAAATTCTTACATAGAAAATCATGTATAAATCAGTACAAACCATGCCTCAAAAAAACCATGTTTCTAGTACAAGACTTTGATAAAACCCATTTACTGAAATAGAAGAACACATGAAACTTTTAGCTCGACATATAATTGACACTATTTTAGTTCCTCAAGGATGACGTCATGATAGGGTACATGCTCATCACTAAGCCAGAGTACATTAAGAGGGTTCTAGGAAATAAAAAATATTCAAGAAACTTATATCATATCTAAGACAATGTGCAAGATATGTTTTCAACCAATCCTTCCAACTACCAAAATAAGAGTAGTTGAAACACTATCTGTCAACTTATTAGAACAATCTCAGATTCTCCTTCTGATGCATCATCAACCTGACCATGATGACTTTACCACCCATGGCATTCTATGATCACTCAATCCCTAACCACTGATGACCATCCATAAACAATAATGTTTATAAAGGGTTGCATATATATTGAACTATATCAATGTCATGTTGCTGAGCAAGAAATGACATTTACAAGTCTCCCTAGCCTTACCAGAATTCAAAAACTACACTGACCATATTCAAATGGTATTTTGCCGTTGTGTTCCTTTTACCAATAAGGCCTTATTTAATGGGATTAACATAATGATCCCCACCTTAAGAGTCTACTATTTATCAAAAGAAGAGATAGAATAGCCACTCGTAAGTGTGCTAGATTAGATTAACCTTAAATGCAGGCATGAAACTTCTTCAAGTCAATATTACAATGTTATAACCTTTGATATGAACGCCAAAACCAACATGATCGACATATCAACACACTCGATCGTCTTAGAACATCATCCTGAGAATTAGGATGAATATGATTCTTTAATGTTCAGGATACTCTACACTGAAGATGAATTGAGAACACTCTCAATAGCTCATGGATTAATGATACTACTAAAATCAAATGGTTCATTATATCACTTGTTAAAATGATGGGTGTTGCGTATATGAACACCCCCTACTCCGATGTTTCAAAAATAAAACAACACACCCTCGATACTATCCATGGGCTATACGCCCTATGCATCCAAGTATATGGTGATCCATACAAGAGATTTCACCCAGATTCATATTTATATATATAACCATTAACCTGTATGATGACGTACAAATTCATCCATCCCTCATGAAGAAGAGGGGGTCATTCAACCTACCAAGTAGCCGGCCATGCCCTTGGAATTTTTAACCTAATAAACCAAGAATTACCCGATTCTCATGCCTATAATAAGATCCAAGGATACACTGAACACCCATCCAAACAAATGTGTAATTTAAAAGATGAGATTCTTACTAGGGAAAAAGACACATGAACAATACCATACGTCCAAAATCTCACATTATTTAGAAAGGTATTTAACCTTTATGGGTGATACCTACCACATGATAGTCCCTTAAGAAGAATAATTATTGAACCTATCACAAGTTCATGCAAAAATTATTTCACTAGGACCTATACATATCATTTAATTCCTTTCTAAAAAGGAAAAAATGTGTTTGGAAAACACTCAAGTTTATATTCCAAGGAAACTCAACAGATGTTTAAACTACCCTTACATCAGGGTTTAAACAAAGGATACCACCACAGGTTACGTTTTATGTTATTATTATGATTCACATTTAATATTTAAACATTTTACAATATTTAAAATAGAACATTAAGTACCAATTATAATATAAAATCACTTGGTACCTGATTTAACTAACGCTTTAGGGAAAACATGTCAATCTTATCAAAAATCCATTTTAATAATTTATCATTTATTGACATACCAACATAATTAGGCAATTTATAACATAAATTTATTTAAGTGATAAAAGATAAGGCAATCTATGAGGGTCATGTTAAGCTAACCTGGGTTCTTCAGAATAAATCCCAATAATAGTTGTTTGATTTTCGAAGTTTCAAAACAACCGTATTGGGTTATCTAATAAGAAAAAAATCCCAGATGAACTACTTGGGATCAGTATTCCATTTTATAATATAATCATATAGATCTCCATGCCCATACGATAGATTCACAATCCCTTATAGAGGCATCCAACAATAGTATTAATTTTTAAATTACCCTTAATGGGTATTATTTGATAATATTAAACTCCATAACGGACCTACTAAGGTTGAGTCACGTAAGAGCTCTAGAAGAAAATAATTCATTTTAGATAAAAATTAAACATATTTTAAATTTATAACCATTTAATAACATATCATGGTTATATATAATGGTTTTACTATATGGGGTTCTGCCTCACAATCTACAAAGTACCCATACACTTTTTAGACTATCGACTAGATCCCATTTAACCAAAACAAATTAACATTTAAATTTGAACATTAAAAACTTTTACATTTTAAAAATAGTCTCTATATTTATTTAAAAATCTCAAAAAATGGTTTGAGTGAATAGGCTACATTTCCTTAATTATAATGCATCCATACACCTTACAACTGAAGACTGGCTCCCATTTAATCGCAACCCATATGTTTAAATGATACATCCAATTATATGTAACAAAATAATAACTAGGCATGTTATCAAAAGTAGTTACATAGAATAACATGATAATAAGCATATAAACATGATAAATTGCCAATAATTTCTAAATAATTAGGTAGCATGGTGTATACTTACCTAAATATGGAAGCAGATTAACATGATAAAAAAATCACCCAAGATTGTTATATAAACAAGCATGCAAAAGAAAAAAATTATATAGGTAAAAAATAAGAATGTCACTAAAATACCTAACATGGTATAAAATAGAAAAGATAATAATCAGACATGGTAGATCATCACAATCCATAGGCAACCTAAAAATAAAACTACATGGTATGACATATACATGAGATGTGAATCTCTATATTCCTGTAATGATGCTCGTAATTCTACTTCCTTTCCACGCCAAGACAGGGAAAAAATACAATGAATTTCATAAATCAGTAAGTATTAGAAATCACACCATTCACTCAAGATGAAATCATAATCAACTAAGATAGATAATAGTGTGAACAACAATCTCTTCCTTGACCACTTGGACATTCCCCCTTGGGTTGGGTGATCACTCATAAAAAAATATTTAAAAGGCATATAATCATTCCTACTCTCCAGTTTATCTGCCCATAATAGTAAGACAATGGAAAAAGAAGGTTGTGATACCACTTTGTAACATCTAGACTAGACTAACCACAAAACTGTTAGCCAAACAGATTTCCAAATGGCCTCAAGTGCATCTCCACATATGCCAAAGGATACCGACTAGTAGTGAGGGTCTAAAGAGGTGATAGTGGGGAGACTATACCCTCATTATCATTATAGCACAATGGTATACCAAGAAATAAATAAAAACAATACTAGAAGTAGTAAATTGTTGAAAGACATAGCAGTGAAAGAATAATATCAACTGAATATAAATGAAAAATACTAATATACTACAATGCATGCATGTACAAAAGATAATACATAAAAATAAAACTGTATACATATAGTAAGAAACATGATGTAGTTTATTAAATGGATAAATAATAGAAAATAAATTCTTGAGGTTGAACTAAATGAACATCCAAAGCTCCTTCTCAATCCCTCACTCATAACTCCAAGGTACAAGCATAACAACACATGAAATAATCCATGGTCCTAAGAACAAGAGATCTACTTGGTTACACCATTGTAGTGGCAACCCGAGAAGGGTGTGAGATAAAATACTAGTAGTCTACCAACAATGGTGTCTACAACTAAATCCAAAATGTGAATATAAATTATAGAATCATTAAAATATAAATAATAATAAAAAATCTGAATAAATAAGAACCATCCCAACCAAGTTCCTAAAGGACACCCAACGGCTCTACCTGCTGCATCTCATGGCCGAAATAAGTTTTTATTAATATATATATATAGTAATATATATACATATATATAATATAGTAATATATTTCACCCACCGATATGGACCATGTATGTATGAATGTAAGTGTCCATATACCTGGAATACCAGCTACTAGCTAGATCGGGGGACAACTCAATCATCCATAACCGGTCTAAACGAGCCTATAAGTTCCAATAGGGGGTAGAAACCCTACATCTCATAATGAGTGGGAGGCAGCCTTCTCTTCATTCAAGATGGTGAGTGTGCCATCATGTCAACACTCAAAAATAGTGAGTGTTCCATCATGTCAAAACACATAACAAAGGACATGGTGCGTTATTCCTATCATCCAAACAGTTTAAATGGTGTGATATGTCATGCTTAACACCCAATGTAAGGGAGAGTGAATATTCATGCTTAAGAGAACCTTTAGCATCGCTCTAAAACATATATCAATGGTATAATCATGTTTATAATAATAACCATAAGGAATTTTCTTTTCATTCATTAAATTCATCAAGCCCAAATATAACCAAGAGAATTTTAATTCATATTAAATGAATGTACTAAAGCATGAAATGATCAGTGTGACCTTTCCGCCCTTTATAATTCATTTCATTTAAGACATTTAATTCATTCAAGGAAACCCATCATAAAAAATTCATTACATTTATTACATGTCACCTAGTATATCAAAACATGGAAATTCATTTTACAAGGCTTAAATAAGAACTTAGAAGGTGACATTATCATTTAGGAAATTACCCTCATGGTAAATCCCATTTATAGGTCGGTCTATGAATTTATAAGGTTCCTTGAGTTTAATAAACATTTATATGGAATGGGGGGAAACTATGATTAATAATAACAATATAGTCCATGTCCTAAACATGCCATTTATTTAACAATAAAAAAAGGCATTAGAAGACACCAATTCAATATGGCCAAGTATAATCTAAATCTCTATAACCACTTTGTATTTTAAAAGACAATGCAACTCATTTGAGGGGTTTTATTATAAAACATGTCATTTTTTAACAAAAAATTCATTAGGCACAACCACATTTCACATTTAAAGGAATAACTCAATTTATAAAAAATAAGCATTTTAGGAAGCTACCAAACATGAAAAAATAAGTACAAATTTCAAAATAGAAATAAGGAGGCTCTATAATCAATTGAGAAATTACCTACAAAGAGAAATTCCATTTATAATATAATTCAAATGCTTAGATGTCATCATGAGCTTTTAGTTAATTAAATTATGAAGGGTCAAGTTAAGTCAGTACACTGAAAGGGTGCCCGTGATGGAAATTGGAATCCTCAAATTACTAAAAACAACTCTATGGGGATAATACATGGTGCGTAAATAAATTCAAAAACAAGAAATCAATTTTAGGGTGATGAATTGAAATGGTCAGTGCACTACACAACAAAATTATATTTAAATCAATGGAAACATTGGAAAAAATATATAGACCATCTAACTCAATCTTATGATTCTCTACTCATCCAATATCGGAGTTTGAATTGGTCTGAATTAGTAGAAAAATGAAGAAAAAAATGAAATATCTAAAAATATAGTGAATGAGATCATAACAAAATAACAAAATAAATTAGAATAGAAACTTAGAAAGGGATAAAGAGGATTTGATAACATACCGTGAGGAATCCATAGAGACTGGAAACGTTTGAATGAGATTTCGGATGGAGGAGATCTCATGATCCCTAGGTGGAAGAGGAGGAGGAACCCATGATGCAAGGGAGGAGCCTCATGTGGCTAGATAATAAGAAAAGGAATAAGAAATGTGGTTTAGACCAGATTAATGGAAAATGTAACTTTCACCCTAAAAAACTGAGTTGCACAGTTTGGCTAACGTTGTGCCAACTATGCAACTCCAGCTACTTAAGATCCCCAACCCCGAATGGTTTCCCCATATGGTCAGGACAACTGTGTGATGAATTGTGCACACACTACCAAATGGAACAAAGCATGTGGGTTGGGTACACGGTTTGGGAAACCATGTGCAGCCAGTGTAGATCACTTCTTCTCAACTGTAGGTGTCACACGATTTGTACTAGTGGGATACATGGGTTAATAAAAACTATGTTCCCTTAGAAATCCAACCAAACAAGATATTTTTTAGGCCCGATGCACCCGAAACTCAATGAACCACTCGATAAACCTCTCAAGATTCCAAAAAAGTCTAAAAATAACACATTGAAGTGTTCAAACTCTCAGAATTACATTTCGATGCTCGGTTCAAATATAATCCATCCACCAAATGAAATAATTCAAATTCCCATGAAAATATACATTGGATAAAAACATGGGTCGTTACATCCATGATTTATTTGAGATCATTTTACCACTAGTTGAGGGTAAGACCATCAGATACACCTCAGACTAGTTTTATAAGAAGGTATGAATTGTATGAATTTGTAACAATGTTTTTTATCTTGACTAATTCACCAATGATATTCAAGGCCTTAATGGATAAGATCACTCATATTTATCTGGATCAATATCAGGTGGTTTTCATCGATGATATCTTTGTGTACTCCTAGTCAACAGATTATCATGATAAACACCTTGACATCATATTATGTACATTGAGAGAGCATAGAATTTATGCCGATCTAACAAAATGTATTTTTTGGATTAATAAAGTTGACTTATTATGCCATATCATCTTAGAAGTATGGGTGTCAGTGGAACTAGAAAAATTCGTAGTTGTGGTATCTTGGGAACAACCAAATAATGTCTTTAAGATTCACATCATTCTGGGTTTAGCAAGTTATTATCATTGCTTTATCCCAGATTTCAGTTTGGAAGCACCAATTTATGGGATGACAGTGAAAGGGGTGAAGTTGGTTTGGTCCGATGCTTGTGAGAAATATTTTTAGGAGTTGATGATCAGGATAACCTCAACACCTATCCTCACATTACCTATTCTAGGTAAAGCATATACCATGTATTGTGATTCATCCGATGTTGGACTCAGAGTACTTTTAATATAGGAGGATCATGTGGTTTCTTATGGATCTAGGCAGCTAAGACCGCATGAAAGGAATTACCCTACTCATGATCTAGAGTTAGGAGTAGTGGTACTTGAGATTTTGGAGACAGAATCTCATGGGTGAGATGTTTTTGGTATACATGAACCAAAAGATCCCCACGTACATATTTTATCTGCAAGACATGAACCTTTATTAGAGGAGGTGGGTAGAGTATTTATAGTCTTTTGACTTTGAATTTGATTACACAACCATTAAAGGAAACATATTTTATGAATCTTTGATCCTAAATACTCAGATAGTGGTAGTAAAAGATTCTTTTTTTGAGTGGTGGATAATACCCCTTTTTACAGACATGGATATAGATGTTTAGGAGTCACAAGTATAGATAGCTCCAACATTGACATCTATTATACCTGTTCTTTGGGACCATATTAAGACTGACCAGTTGTCTGATTCAAATGGCTCAGTTATGAGAGAAAAATTATATGGTTGTAAGAAACCATCGGGATGGACTCATGGTAGTGGCAATTATTTTATTTTCTATGATCGAGTATGGGTTCCTACGGGATTATGTGAGGAGCTGATGAGGGAGATTCAAGATTCTTGATGGGTAGTTCATCCTATAATAACATTGTTTTATCATGATCTATGTAGATAGTACTTGTGGTTAGGAATTAAAAAGGATGTGGAAAACATCAAGTCTAGCTAGTTCAATGTTCAGTAGGTGAAAGCCAAGAATCATAGGATTTCTGGGATTTTTCATCCATTTTCAATTCCTGAGTGGAAATGTGATGAAATAATAATGGATTTTATTATATTATTACCAATGAAAATCTATAAGAATGATGCTCTATGGGTGGTTGTGGATCAACTAACATAGGTACCCCACTTCTTACCTATCAGATAAACCTTTATAGATGATGATATGGGTATTGTTTATGTGTCTGAGGTGGTTTTGTTTCATGGTTTTTGGAGGAGTACTGTTTTAGATAGATATCCTCATTTCACATTGTGTTTCTAAAAGGGTAATTATAAGGATATGGGAATATGAGTTCTTTTAAGAATGACAAATCAACTACAGACTGATGTTCAATCTAAGTAGACTATTCAGGCTAGAGGATATGTTATGATCCCATGTTTTGGATTTTGGTGGTTCATGGGAGAAAAATATGGAACTCATGGATTTTTTTTATAATAATATATTACATGAATTGATCTAAATAGAACCATTTGAGGCTTTGTATGGAAGTCCATGTTGTTCACCTCTTTGTTGGATAGATGTAGGTATGTCAACACTTTTTGGGCCTAGTCTTTGTAGGTATGTCACCTAATTGTGTTTTACTTTGGATGTCACCTTGGATGGGACAATGCTGTATTAGGTTATAGGGAAAGCTAGTGCCAAGGGTTTTTGAGTTGTTTGAGATAGTGGAAAGGGTTTATCCAGTGGCATTCCATTTCTCCCTTCCACAGTGTTGAAATTCCTTGCATCATGTTTTCTACATGTCATAGCTATGAATATATCATCCTAAACCATCCCATGTGATAGATGTAGTTTATGTTGAGCTTTTTACTAATGTTTCATTTAAGGAGGATCTGATATAGGTTATAGATCGTAATGAGAAATATCCTTGGGGAAAGACAATACCATTGGTTTGAGAGTAGTGGTTGCATGGGAGAGTTCAAAAGGAGACCTAGGAGTGGGAGTCTCATATGTGAACATAGTGTCTAGACTTATTCCCTAATACCTTACAGTGACACTTGGAATATCATAGAGACAAGATTTTATAAGGTGGGGAGGTTGTAAGATCTCGTCTTTTTCTAGGTATGTCTCCCCTTGAGTTTTTCATTTGATCATTCGTAGCCAAGCCTTGTTTAGAGATAAATATGCTTTGTTAGAGAAAATGAGTTAATTTTTGGGGATGTATTATTTCTTGAATTAATGGAGTTTGATTATAAATCGGTTAAGTGTTAATATGATTTCTTGGTATGTTGAGAAGCTTTAAAGGTGGTTTGGGTTGTTTAAAGGGCAAATGAGCTGAAAACCCATCTACAAAACATTTACATTCTATGTCAAGGGAATACAGGTCATATAATTGTTCAGGCGTTTTAATGACATAAATCAGTGGTGATGTTTTTTCAGAGTATCCCATTAAAAATATTTATATTATGTATAACTACATAACACACCATATAATTCCCCAACGTGCTATTTTAATCATGATGTGTGTCTGAATTTAATTCTATATCGCCTACATACCTCTCATCTAAACCCTAGGGAATCTTTCAGGTTATTTTGGAGTGGCAGCCTCCCTTTCAGATGTCCTGTTTATTCCTTCAATCCCGGGTAAGTCTTTTTAGTTAGGTTTCTCCCTTATCATTCTTGATTCACCAAAAATTATGGTGAAATCCTCTGATCGTGTTGAATTCTTTGTTTTGATCATGATTAGTTTTCATCTAGGAACATATTTACAATCTTATTCACCCAAATTATCATGAGTGTTTTCTGTTGGAAGCATTGTTTTCGTCTCTATTTATGGTAGGGGGTCTAAATCATAACCCAATGGTTTGTTAAGTGCATTGTTTTCAAAATATTTTGATTACGCCAAATTAGTGTAAACCCAAATTAATTAAATAAATTAATTACATTATTCCTTGGATTCCTTTGGTTTCAAGTGGATTCTAACCTATATTATGGTTACCCATGGGGGTGAGAGAACCATGAATATAATTGAATTGGCTAATGGTTTAATGTGTGTTTAGCATGACATGAGACCTTAAATTTTTTCTTGATATATAATTTATAAGCTAAAGATTTTTTCTTATTTATATAACAATTAATCAATTGTGATTTAAATTTAATGTGGTAATTGAAAGAGAAATGAAAATTTTCAAAATTAAACATTGAGATATATGATGTGATATTATGATATCCTTAATGTATGAAAAGAATTTTATTCCATGATGAAAAGATTATATATAGAGATTAGCCCTGGAACATGAAAAATTATAAGCTTTAACGTTGATATTGAGTGATATTAACCCATTACCATGCTATAATTCTTATAGAGAGTGGGATATGCCCAATCCCATGATGTAATTTTTATAGGGATTTGACCTAGATGCTATAATTCTTATAAGGATTTGACATGGATTTTTGTGACTATACCATGGTTATATGGTTGTAGTTGTCATGGTTTTAAGACATGAATTGAGATATTCTATCATGATGATGAAGTAGGTTTTTTTACCTTGGTTATATGGTCGTGGTTGGTATGGTTTTAAGACATGCTTAGAGATATTCCAGTATGGAACTAAAGCAGGTTATTCTTGTATTTTTTAAATTATTGAATTAAGTAATACACATATTTATCACATTATTGCATACAATTATTATCAAATTGATTATTTTATTCATGGTGGTGATGACATACTATGTAATACTCACACCCTATTAGGGCCTTCATTTTGTACTTGAGCAAATTTCCTAGATGTAGGTCTGGAAAAGGGAAAAGGTCCTTCCATTTCAGTGATTTCTTTTTGGATGGGCTGGATTTTGGAGGTGGGACCAATGTTGGGTTCATGACTGGGGTATTTGGAGTTTTTATTTGAGTGTTCTAGTATTTTAATTGTATTTTATTCAAGCATGAAATTTAGTTACATTTAAGAACATTATTACATTATTCCTTAATTATTTATTATATAATTCACATTGGCTTTATAATTGTCTCCCATTAAGCGTATAATTTAATTTATTCCACTTGAATGGTTTATATTCTTCTGCTAAGACACTTCATACTATGGTTTACAGTCGACCAAATATACATTTCACACCCCAATTCTATTCATCATCCTATGGCGTTTGAGGATGTGCACTTGAGGTCTCGTGACCAACCCTTCTAGACCATGTGAGAGAGTTACATATTGGGGGTCATTACAATTTTTGCATCACCTTTAGTTTTATTCTTGAATGACAAGAAATAATTCCCATATTATTTATTGTATTATTTAGTTGTATTTTTTGTTGTCTTCTACTTTATTGTATTGATTCTATTATTTATTCTACTCTAATATTTATTTATTTATATTCCTTATTTCTGATGTGTTGAAACTATATAAAATGGTTGTATATTCTCCCTATTATACTTATTACACCACCACTAATAGTTATTATCCTCTGTAATATGGGGATGCATGCTGGAGTTATCATAACCAACCTATTTCGGGCACATGTGAGGGTGCAAGATTGGGGGACAGCAAAATGTGGTATTAGAGAACACCAGGTTTTTTTTCCATTTCTTTACTAACTGGGAATGGTATAAAGGATACTAAGATGTGCAAGAATTTGGTAATGATATTATGTATGGGATTAGATAACCCATTTATGGGGTAAAACTTGAGTTCCTTGTGCTTGTATTATTGTTTATGATGTTCTCTTGTTACTGTTTGATGTTATTTTACCATGGGTGATTCACATGATGTTTGATACTATTGTTTCTTAATATTTGTATTCATGGACTGATATAGTGTGATATGATTATGCATGCATCATGATAGGCACATAGGGATATATATTGGGATTCATGGTTAATGAAAGAGATATATTTATATGCATGTGATATAATTTTTGTGTATACTATGACATGAGATATCTATTATACCTGATAAATGAAATGAGTGAATCATTCTGTCATGATACATTATTTGTTAAGACATGTTTAGAGAGACAAAGAGTAAGTGGTTCTCTATTATAGTCTTCTGTTCTGATGGACCTTGTTTTTACCCAATGATCTAAGGATTGTGTATGTCTTATAGAGAAAATTCCTCCTCGTCATCTTTGAGTTTAGCATTAGAAGAGTGGATATCAACACTCTTTTTACACAGCTGATCCAGATATTTTTGTAGTTCTCGAGTACTTTATGGATGTTCAGCTTGATAATAGCTTCTTAAGGGTCATGAGATTGTTAGAAATGGAGACTATTTATACCAAGACTTTGATGTCTAAGATTTCGAGAGATTTTCATCTACAACATACGCCTACATTCAGTATGGAGAGAGGACCCATGCAACCTAGATCTGGATTGATCTAGTCTCCATGATCTTTAATCACCTTAAGACACTCATATATATGAGGGTGAAGCTATATTCATATAGTATTTCTAGACCAGATAAGCATTGGTGAGACATTATAGAGAAAGCTGGGTAGAAAGAGGAGTTATCTTGGAGGAAATTAAAGACATAGTGCCTAAGACACCTCTATATAGAGATGTTGAGGGATGAGAAGGCTCATGAGTTCATGCATCTGACCTAGGTAGTCATGTCAGTACAGAACTACGATGGATGTTTCATCAACTTACATCACCTTGTTCCATATTTGGAAGCTAATAAGATATCCAGGGTGATACATTTTTAGGATGGTCTTCTCTATGGGATCAGGTCACCGGTGGATATTTTTTGTTTGAGTAGTTTTGAGGATGTGATGAATTGGGAACTCATCATGAAAGAGAATATAAGAGAGGAATTGAGTGGCAGCCATGTTGTTTTAGTAGGGAGAACTAAGAGCTCTTCTTCAGGTAGAAAAATCACTACTATGATAGTTTTCACCAAGGTTGTACTGGGAACAGTTTCTCTTGAAGAGGACAGCCATTTCAAGACTATTTTCTAATGTAATGCTATCTATGTTAAAGTTTGGACATAAACACCTACAATTTCCTTACCATGTGGTTGAGTGCTCTGTCCATGTTAGACTATGATGTAATTAAATGTTCTATATATAATTTCGATAACAGACCAATGGAACGGGATTATGACAGGAACCTGAGTCTAGAAGGGGCTCATCTACCACTCAGAAAGCTGGTAGATGGAGTTCCACTATTTAGTTAGTCTGAGGTAGGGGACATGTACTCTAGTGTAGGAGAGAAAGTACCAGGAAGGGGAGAAATCTTAGGTTAGTTAAAATAAAGTCCTTGGAAGAGGGGTAAGTCAACCACACATTATGCCAACTACTATAGCTATTGTAGATATAGGAATTTCTACTATCAAAGATATGATTGTTATATCATCTACCTTAGCTTTAATTTTTTTATACATGAACATGAAATTCATTTTTATCTTCTCTTTTTGAAAATTGTTTGGGTTTGTATGTGGAAATATTGGATGGTACATTGGAAATTGATATGCCACTGAGAGTGCAGTCAAATAATATCAAACATTGAATGATGTGTTCTTTAGAGATTGGTGGTTACGATTTATTTTAGGAACCATTTGTTCTAGAAAATGAAAAGGTTTAAAATTTATTTTTGGTATGGATTAGCTAGTTCTATACCACGCTCACATCAATTTTTATATGAGGAGAGTTTCATTTCTCTCTCCAAATGGAGGTAGTTATTCTCAAAAAACCGAGTGGGTTATTTAGTCAGTCATGCATGACCAATTTAGTGTAGATTTAATTGTATCATAGTGTAAATAGCTGGTCTTGCTCTGTAAAATTATGGAATGAAGTTGGATTCTTTTCCTCCAATGGTAGATAATTTTTAGGATGTTTTTCCTGAAAAGTTCTATGGATTATCATCTATGTTAGAAATTTTGTTCATGATAGAGTTGGTATCAGATGTAGAGCTAGTTTCTTTCCCACCATATAGAATGGAACTATCAGAGATTCAAGATTTGAATGTCCAATAGGAAGATCTAGAAGCTAAAGGTTTCATATGTCCATGCACATTACCTTTGGGTTCTCTATTTGTTTTAGAAAATATAGCATGTCATCCATTCATCAATAATTTATTTCTTATATATGTAAAGAATGAAAATCTATTCATAAGATAACATTGAATTCAACTAGAGGTGGAATAATGATGTTTGTAGTAAGAACATTACTGTTGGACTCCTCATGTAATAATCTTGTTTTATTGATCACAAATCTCATTACTGTTAATTAATTTTGATATTCAGTGCACATCTTGCTAATGCTCTTCAAACTCAACAATAGGTTCATATCATGTTTTTATAATAACAAATCTTATAGATGTTAATTACTCTTTACAAGTATTATGCATAATCACAATTCTCTAAAATATTATCTCTAATGATTAACCTTAACCCATATTCTGCATATCACTGTCTTAGTCCAAATACAGATTTTTTTCTCTAAGTATGGAGACACCGTGAAGGACTCACTGTGACCAAACACCGTGAAGGACTCACCATGACCAAACACCGTGACCAGACACCATGACCAGACACCGTAACCCAGACACCATGAAGGACTCATTGTGACCAGACACCGTTACCAGACACCGTGACCAGACACCGTGACCAGACACCATGAACAGTCACCGTAACCTAGACACCGTGAAGGACTCACCATGACCAGACACCGTGATCAGACACCGTGAAGAAGACACCGTTTCCATGATCATTGTGACAGCGTTTCTTAAGCTTTTTTCAATATTATTTTAAATGATGCTAACGGTCATATTTGTTGTTTTTAATGCAATTAATGTTATTTAATGTTAGTTGTTGTCTTGACAGGAAACCGTATCTTGTACCTATGAAAAGGGAATCATTACTACTGCCAGATCTCGTGGAATATAAAGAAGATTGAGCTGCATTAGAGAAAATACGCGCGCATGACATGTCTCGACACATATACTACAATACATGTGAGCTCTGTACTGAACCGAAGTACAATCCAGAGCAAAACTGTGAAGAATACATTGCAAGATCCTCAAAGAAGTTCCATACATGAAATCCTACATTTCTGAAGAACACATGACGAATCAAGAGACTGTAGAACACAAGATGAACTACAACACTCTGTTTTTCAACAGAAAAACCAGAGAAGGACTCTGAAGCATTCCTGCTCAATCCAATGAGTCCAGAGGTACAATGACAATCACTAGAGCCTTTTCTAAACTTTACATCTCTGCTCTGTGATTCATTATTTACTTTTTGGGTAGTGTGTGTCATCTTCTGTATTTTTACACACACACTGTCTCCTGAACAATAACTGGAGGATCTGTAAATCCTCACTAAAAATCTTACATCTTTTACTTCCCACTGGGATAGTTGTAGAGGTCATGTGTGACCTGAACAGCTGGTTTGCTGTTGTTTTGTTTCCCATGAATAATAGTGGTAGAGGTCTTAGACCTGGAAAGTTTTTGTAAAACTATTGTTAACCCCGATCCAGGGTGTGGATCAAATTCTTATATATATTTGAGAGGAATAAGTCTCGACTTGAGACTAAACCTCTTGTTATATCTGCTGTTCATTTTTGTTTAAGTTTAATGTATATGACATATATTATATTTATTCCGCTGCTATTACTTTAAAATACAAAATTATTTTGAAGCTACTTTGATAGTTAGATTATCAAGTGTTTACACTTATTGTAAATAAGTAGATTAGTTTCAAAAGTTAATTTGATCTTGTGGTTAAACAAACTGAGACCTAATCAATCTTTGAGAAGCTAAGTGAACATTTACAATCTGTATAAATTAAATATAGTTTAACTTATTTTATAAATTGTTGGATTTTAACTAGAAAATATTTTAACATATATTTTAATTGGAACCCAATTCACCCCCTCTTGAGTGTCCACTCCGACCAACATTTGGTATCAAAGGTTTAGTTTTTTGTTCAAAGATTTTTGAGATACTCTGTTTTTCAACTGTGATTTTAGTTTCATATTTAAAGGTCTTAATTTCTTGTTAGTTCTAAATTTTTTTTTCTCTTCAAATTGTCTTTATAAAATCTAGTTATGGATAATTGACTAGAGGGTGCTGCTACTAACAGGACACCATTCTTCAATGGTACCAACTATGCTCAGTGGAAAATCAAGATGAAAATTAATTTAGAGAGCATGTGATTTGATATTTGGACTGCCATAGAATCTGAATATAAAATTCCTACTACTGTTAGACCAATGGGAATGAAGCTACTAAGGGTGCCTGCAATAATAATTTCAATTCCATGAATGTCATGTACTGTGCTTTAGGATATGAATATTTTAACATAATTTCTTCTTGTAAAACTGCTTTTAAAATTTGGGATACCTTGGGCGTTTCTCATGATGGAACAACCAATGTTAAGGAAATGAGATTAAATACATATACTATTAAATATGATAATTTTAAATTGAAAACAGATGAACCTATTTCTGACATGTATCTCAGGTTTAATGAGATAGTCAGTACAATGAATTCACTTTGAAATGTTTTTCCAGCAAAGGAACAAATTATGATAATTCTGAGATGTCTACCTAAAAGATGGAGAGGAACATAGGTCTTAATTAGAGAATCATGTGATATTGGTGAACTTCCAGTCAAGGAACTAAATGGCAAGTTGATGATGTATGAAGAGGAACTCAAGGTTAACATAGATGAAGAAGATGAACCTAGAAGAATGTATGTTGCTTTCAAATCTTCAACATCAAAAAACAAGGATATGGAGAAACTCCAAGATATAAATGAATGTTCAAGCTATGAAGACAGTGAAAGTGCTTCTGATAGTGATGCTGAAATGGCTCACATTGCTATAAGGTTTAAGAATTTCTATAGGAAAAACAATTTCTTCAGCAAATCAAATTACAAAGGAATGTATGACAATAAGGGACATTGGAAGAAGGATTGGAAAAAGCTAGATAAAAGTAATGAAGTTGTCTGTTATGAGTGCAAAAGAAAAGGACATATTAATGCAGACTAACCAAAGCTCAAATTCAAGAAGAAATATGATTACAAGGAACATAAGTACAAAAAGGATATGAAGGAAACTTGGATTGCTTCTGAGGATAGCTCCACTGAATCTAAAATTTCTAAAACTGAACACAGAAATAAGGCAATCATCTGTTTTATGACAAACACTTCTGAGGTAACAACTGAAACTCCTACTTTAAATTCTTATTATTCTGGAGATGATACTGACTCTGATAACATGTCAAAATCTGAACTATTTGAATATTGTGATATGTTAGAAGAAACCTGTAATGAGCTGAAAGACAAATACAAAGGTTTAAAGAAACAGTATGCTTTAACTGTTAAACATAAATCTAATCTTGATATTGAAATGGAAAAGAATGCTCAGCTGCTTTAAGAAAACACTGAAATGAAATTATCTAATGAGAAACTCAGAAAGGATTTAGAGAAATTCACAAATGGAAAGGATACACTAACTAAAATGCTAGGAAATAAAGTTGCACCAAAATACACTACTGGAATAGGCTACAAACCGGGACAGAGACAGTTTACTAAGAATAGATTTATTCTTAAATCTGGACAGAATGCTGCTAATTCTAGTTCTGGACATTTATATGATTCAAATATTTATATTCATAGTTATGGATCTAATAAGGTTTATCTTTCAAAGCTTGTTGATTCTACAACTTTCACGAGACCCATAAGACAAATTTGGGTACCAAAAGCCTCGATTAGTAACCTGTCTGGACCCAAGAAGATCTGGGTACCAAAATCATTTCCAATCTAAATCTATTTTGTACGAAACCTTCTTAAAAATCTCCTGTAGGATGACATGGTACTTGCACATTGGATTTTCAAGACATATTTCTGGAGACTTATCATGCTTTAAAAGCTTAGTCAGGATTGATGGAGGTTTTATCACCTTTGGTGATAATTCTAAAGGGAAAATCATCAGCTTAGGCCAGATTGGTAACACTGACTCAGAATTAATTTATAAAGTGTTATTATTTGATGGACTTAAATATAATCTGTTAATTATTTCTCAGTTATGTGATGATGGTTTTAATGTTAATTTTGAAAATGATTCTTTAACTGTTTTTAATTCTAAAAATGATTTATTTTTTTCTGCACTGCGAAATGAAAATGTTTATGAAGTTGATTTAAATTCTTTAGCTAAGCAGAATATTACTTGTTTAAATTCTTTTCATAAAGTGTCATGGATTTGACACAGATTATTAGGACACAACAATATACACTCACTTAGAAAACTTACTAGTAAGAACTTAGTTAGAGACCTACCCAAACATGAGTTTCCAAATGAAAAAGTTTGTAATCCTTGTCAAAAAGGAAAGTAACACTAAATCTCTTTCAAACCAAAGAAAGAAGTCTCAACTTCTCAACCTCTCGAGTTGGTTCACATGGATTTGTTTGGACCATCTAGATTTTTTAGCTTAAATGGGTAGCACTTTGTCTATGTCTTAGTAGATGACTTTTCTAGATATACATGGGTATATTTATTAGCTCACAAAAGTGAAGCTTGTTCTTACTTTGTTAAATACTCCAAATATGTAGAAAACCTTTGTGGACTTAAGATTAAAACTCTAAGAAGTGATCACGGTCGTGAGTTTGAGAATCATGAATTTGAATCTTACTACTCATATAATGGCTATAGTAACAATTTCTCTTCCCCTAGGACACCTCAGCAAAATGGTGTAGTACAAAGAAGGAATAGAAACCCGCAAGAAATTGCTAGAATTATGCTTAATGAGTATAACCTACCTACTTATTTTTGGGCTGAAGCTTTAAATACAGCTTGTTATATTATCAATAGAGTCTTAATCAGACCTATTCTTAAGAGGACCCCTTATGAGTTGTGGAACCATAGGAAACCTAAGGTTAACTACTTAAAAGTATTTGGCTGCAAAGTCTTTATTTTTAAAACCAAAGATAATCTTGACAAGTTTATATCCAAGAGTGATTAAGGAATTTTCGTATGTTATTCTATCACTAGTAAGGCCTATAGAGTTTTCAATAAGAGAACCAAATGTGTGGAAGAATATGTTCACATCAAATTTGATGAAACTGAACCACATGAGCCTAAAACCTCTCTTAAAAATCATGAATATGATCTCTCTGTTTTGAACCTTAATGATAAAGACAGTGGACCTATAGTTAAAACATCCAGTTCTGAAAATTTTCCAGAACCTGATTCTGTTGATTCCCAACCTGTTGATGATCCTGAAATTTCTATCTCTACCTTTACTAGATCAACTAGAATTCTGAATCATCCTTTAGATGCTGTTGAAGAAAATCTTGATAGTGGGACATAGACTAGATGTTCTCTTAGAAATAAGGTTGAACATCAAGGATTTTTGTCACAGCTTGAACCTAAAAACATTGATGATGCTATTAATGATGAATTTTGGGTAATTTCTATGCAAGAAGAACTCAATCAGTTTGAATGAAATAAAGTTTGGAATCTTGTTGAAAGACCTAACGACACTTTCACAATATGTACAAAATGAGTGTTTAGAAATAAAGTTGATGAATCTAGAAACATAGTTAGAAATAAAGCTAGACTAGTTGCACAAGGCTATAGTCAAGAAGAAGGTATTGACTATGAAGAGACTTTTTCTCCAGTAGCCAGATTAGAAGCTATTAGGATTTTACTTGCTTATGCTGCACATATAAATTTCAAACTATATCAAATGGATTTCAAGAGTGCACTCTTAAATGGATATATTGCTGAGGATGTTTTTGTTGAACAACCACCTGGTTTTTCAAACCCTCATTTTCGAAATCATATTTTCAAACTATAAAAAGCATTATATGGTTTAAAGCAAGCTCCAAGAGCTTGGTATGATAGATTAAGTATATTTCAATTTCTAAAGGTTTTACAAAAGGAATAGCTGATCCTACTCTTTTTATAAAATGAATTTCTAAAGATTTTTTAGTAGTAAAAATTTATGTTGATGATATTATCTTCGGATCATCTAAAAATTCTTTATGTACTGATTTTTCTAAAATAATGAAAAATGAATTTGAAATGAGTTTACTGTGTGAACATAAATTCTTTATTGGTTTTCATATTTTTCAAAATGGTGATGGAATTATTTTAACTCAAAGTAAATATACTAGAGATCTTTTAAAACATTTTGGATTGGATATCAAAAAAAGTAGTGACACTCCCATGAGTACCACCTGTAAGATGGATCTTGATGAAAATGGTAAATCTGTTGATCAAACCACTTATAGAAGAATGATTAGAAGTCTACTCTACCTGACTGCTAGTAGTCCTGATATTATTTTTAGTGTGTGTATGTGTGCTCGTTTTCAAGCAAACCCTAAAGAGACACATTTAAATGTTGTAAAAAGAATTTTCAAATACCTCAAGTATACTCCCAATTTAGCACTGTTCTATCCCAAAGGACAATCATTTGAACTAGTTAGTTATTCTGATGCTGACTTTGCTGGATATTAGCTAGATAGAAAAAAGCACCTCTGGAACATGTCATATTTTAGGCAAGTCACTAATATCATGGTGTAGTAAGAAACAAAATTATGTTGCATTATCAACTGCAGAAGCTGAATACATAGCTGCTAGAAGTTGTTGTGCACAAATTTGTGGATGAAACACACATTACTAGACTATGGATATCAATTCAGACATGTATCAATAAATTGTGACAACACAAGTGCTATTAATATTTCTATGAATCCTGTTTCTCATTCTAGGGCAAAGCATATTGATGTAAGACATCACTTTTTGAGGGTTCATTATCAAAAAGGTAATATCAGTTTATAATTCATTGGTACTGAATATCAACATGCTGATATATTTACTAATCCATTAAATTCTGAATGATTAGACTACATCATACATGATCTTGGTATGATTAATCATAAATGAATATCCTTCTGATCTTAATGTTTAAAACTTTACTGTACATTACTTTACGATTTTATACTTACTGTTTCTATGTTACTATTCTATGCTCACGGTCTAACAACTCACTGTCTCACCGTGACAAGATAAACTACTCACTGATTCACCGTGATGACTATAAACTGTCTCACCATGATGGATAGATTTTTGTCTCACTGTGAGAAGTATGTTAATTTTTATTTTATTTTTACCCGTATCGCGATAATTTTTATTTTACCGCTATTTGATTTCCCGCGTTTGTGTTTTTCTGATGTTTGACATTCCCAAATGATAAAACATAAGGGTTTCATTCGACTCCTTACACGAATTCTCTCCGAGCCTTCTCTTCCCTCTCGCCCAAACCTTTAGTGAATTTCAAGGATGAAGCGTCCATCTTCACACTCGTCTGAGAAGCGCCTCTCTATGAAACAATGTAGGATACTGAGGATAGCTCCCGAAGTACCTATAAACCCAAACCTGGTAAGCCGTACCGTTGTACCTGAAAAAGAGTTTTTCCCTGAATGGTTTCTATCTAGAAGTTCGATAGTTTTGAAAGTGTTAAAATAACATGGATGGCTTGAATGGTTCACTGGACAGAATAGACCGATTTACCCAAGGCTTGTATATCAATTCTATCAGTATGTGAAGTTCTCTTTTGAGTTTGGAGAAATCTTTTTGGTGACCACCTGGATCGATGGTCAGAAGTTCTCTTTCTCTTCAATGTAGTGGGCTGTATGCCTAAGAATTCCACATGAAGGAGTGTGTGAAGATTTCTAGAGAGACCCACCTCCAACAACTGACATCTTTGACCAAGAAACCGCTTTGGAAAATCTAACTAGAAATGGAACCAAGCGAAGGGCCATAGATGCTGAACTGGATGGGGAGACAAGAATTTTTTTCAAGTTTGTTCAGAATTTGTTTAGTCCATGAAAAGGAAATTTTTCTATGATTAAGTATCATGATGTGTTCCGGATTCACCTGTTGAAGAATGGCCAAAAAATCAATCTGTGTAGGTATGTTATCAACCATATCTATGAGCTTATCAAAGTAACTTCCATATCCACCTCCCTATTTTATTGAAGGATTATTTCATCCATGTTAGTCTCAAAAGGAATGGTTGGACTTAATGAAGAAAAATTAGAGGACTTTGATTTTTTCCTATCCATGCCTATCATCAGAAGGATGTCGATTAGTTGGAATCCATGGAAAAAGCAATGGGTTGAGGATAGTGGTCAACTGTATAAAAAGTATAATCCTATTGACTATCCAAGAAGGCCTATGAACCTAGATGATTCTGGTTTGGAACCAGATGATGTGGTTGAGTACTCAATAGAAGAAGAACAAGAAGAAGTAATAGCTGAAGTTCCACCTAGTGAAGAATCTGTAATACCTCCAATGGAAAAAGTTCCTGTTGAAGTAAAATGGGGTGTTATCATTGTTGTTATCCCTGCTGAAATACCTCAAGGAGAGGAAGTTGTTGTTGAAAAGGAAAGGACTGAGGATCCTTCTGTTGTTCTTCATGAGGAAGAAGCTCATCCCAATGCTGCAAAGAAATTAGTTTTTCCTGGTTCGGAACAGAAAGCAATGTTTGAGGAAGTTTTTGTTGAAGAGACTCATTCTGTTGAGAAATAAGCAAGTCTAGAAGCTTATCATGTGGAATAATCGGTTCCTGAGATTATTCTATCTGATGAAGAATTAATGGAAATTACCTTTCTGTTGGTAAGGCAAGAGTATGCTGAAGAGATTAGGGATGATCCTGTGGATCTTGTCCATGTTCCTGAACCTCAAGAATCGGAAAGGGAATCACAAGTTGAGGGGGAGGAAACTCTAAATCTTGATATTGTGGAATCTGGATCTGGTGAAGCTTATCAACCTTCTGTCACTTTCTCTGTACACACTCGATATGAGTTCCCAAGCTTTTATGTTGTGAATGAGTCACAGCAAGTGACTGCAACTAGAATGGATCTTTCTTCTCTGTTTCAACTGAAGTCCATAGCTCATTCAGAACCAGAACCAGATCCCCACCCACAATCTGGATCATAATTTGAGTCTGGAGATGGCTCTGACCCTCAACTAGAATCTGAACCTCTACCTTTACCTATATCCTTACCTGATCTTCACTCCTTTGTAACCAAAGATGATCTGAATGTTTTTGGCGAGACATTGTTAGCTTGTTTTGAGAAAATTGTCTCCACTCAACCTTTCCCAGTGACTCAATTATGTCAAGAAGATTCATCAATTATCTTGGAAAATATTATCTTGCATATTCACCCAAGGATGATCCGAGAAATTCAAGAAGTAAGAGTAGAGAATAAGCTGATGTGTGCTGATGTTGCAAATCTGAAAAGTATGGTAGCAAGTCTAAAAAATGAGCTATCTGTGAGATCAGAGACTGCTCCTGTTTCTACCCCTGCACCTGCTATTGTTTCTCCAGAGTCTTCTGATTCCCTCTTTGCTAGGGAGATTGTGTCTCATGTTCATCCTTTCCTACTATCATTTTATGAAAAGATTGGAAAAAGGTACATGAAGATGCTGGAATTCATGAGAGAGCTTATGGAAACTTTGAATAAGCTTACAAATGCATACACTGGATGTCTGTAAAAAGTTCTGAAACAGCTCAAAGTTCTAACCGAAGCTGTCAAGGCTTCACCTGCTTCTGGTCAAACCTCCACACCTGCTTTGGATGATTCTCCACTGAGGTCCATAATTAAGGAAGAATTACAGAATGCCTTCAGTATCTTGGATCTATCTTCTTTGTCAGAAGTGATTAAGAACAGTGATGGAGCATTGTACTTGGTTAGAATTCATTCAAAGATAGGCAATGATGCTCAACAAGATATATCCAAGAAAATAGATTTGTATCTTTCCCAGATTTTCTATAAAAGTGACTTGACAGATCACTTTTGATATTTTGTGGAAAATCTGAGAATCCCTCCAGTGACTCAAGCTTTTCAAGCTCGAGTTCAGAAACATTCAGAGTTCACCAGATTGTTGGACAGATTTCTGGAGAATAAGGATGATTTTGAAAAGGCTATACAGTATGGTGGTGAAATAATTACTGATTTCATAAATCTTTTGAATCTGTATCTTCATGTGCAGAGTACTTCTATAGTTGCTCCAACTGCTACACCCCTTAGACCCGGACTACCTGCCTTAGTATCAACTACCATGATAGTTAGCAAGCCCTTTCTCAGATCCAGCCAGTCATTCTTCACCAACCTAAGCCTAGATCTTCTACTGCTCCTACTTTGGCTCCATCTGTTTTTGAAGGTCTACCCTTACCCTCATAGTCTACCACTTCTATGCCTTCTTCAACTTCAGCACTAGCTCCTGCAGCTGATAAAGGCAAGTAAAAAATGGATCCCTAAAGAGTTTACCGACTGTTTTTCTTTTTGATGGGATGTCATTTCTTCTTTACAGTTTGTACTTCTCCTGTACTTTGTATTATGAATCCTTTGTTTAGTGACAACTGCGGAGTTTCATTTCCTTTTCACTAATTTTTGATAATCCCAAAAGGGGGAGAAAAACCTACAGGTATCAGTTCTATAATATTATAAATGGGGGAGAAAAACTACAAGTATCTATTCTATAATGTTTTTGCTATTCTAGTATCTTTAATATTACATGTCTTTTATATTCTACCTATATATGATTTGTGATCATAAAAAGGGGGATGTTGTTTGACTCCTCATGTGATAATCATGTTTTAATGATCAAAAATCTAATTACTATTAATTAATCTTGATCTTCAGTGCACATCTTGTTAATTATCTTCAAACTCAACAATAGGGGCATATCATGTTTTTATAATAACAAATATTATGGATGTTAATTACTCTTTACACGTTTTATGCATAATCACAATTCTCTCATATATTATCTCTAATAATTAACCTTAACCCATATTCTGCATATCACTATCTTAGTCCAAATATAGATTTTTTTGTCTATGTATGGAGACACCATGAAGGACTCACCATGACCAGACACCGTGAAGGACTCACCATGACCAGACACCGTGACCAGACACCGTGACCATACACCGTGACCAGACACCGTAACCCAGACACCGTGAAGGACTCACCGTGACTAGACACCGTGAACAGACACCATGACCAGACACCGTGACCAGACATCGTGACCAGAAACTGTGACCAGACACCGTGACCAGTCACCGTAACCCATACACCGTGAAGGACTCACCATGACCAGACACCGTGATCAGACACCGTGAAGAAGACATCGTTTCCATGATCACTGTGACACCGTTACTTAAGCTTTTGTCAATATTATTTTAAAAGATGTTAATGGTCATATTTGTTGTTTTTAATGAAATTAATGTTATTTAATGTTAGTTTTTGTCTTGACAGGAAACTGTATCTCGTACCTATGAAAAGGAAATCATTCCTACTGCCAGAGCATGTGGAAGATAAAGAAGATTGAGCTGCATTAGAGAAAATACACGCGCTTGACACGTCTCAACACATATACTACAATACATGAGAGCTCTATACTGATCCAAAGAAATAATCCGGAGCACAACTATGAAGAACACATTTCACGGTGCTCAGAGAAGTTTTATACGTCCAATCCTACATTTCTGAAGAACACATGATGAATCAAGAGACTGTAGAACAAAAGCTGAACTACGACACTCTGTTTTTCAACAGATAAACCAGAGAAGGACTCTGAAGCATTCCTGCTCAATCCAACAAGTCCAGAGCTACATTGACAATCACTAGAGCCATTTCTAAACTCTACATCTCTGCTCTGTGATTCATTATTTACTTTTCTTGTAGTGTGTATCAACTTCTGTATTTTTACACACACACTGTCTCCGGATCATTAATTGGAGAATCTGTAAATCCTCACTCAAACTCATACATATTTTATTTCCCACTGGGATAGTGGTAGAGGTCGTTTGTGACCTGAACAGCTGGTTTGCTGTTATTTTGTTTCCCACGAATATCAGTGGTAGAGGACTTGGACCTGGACAGTTTTTGTAAAACTATTGTTAACCCCGATCCAGGGTGCGGATCAAATTATTATATATATTTGAGAGGACTATGTCTTGGCTTGAGACTGAACTTCTTGTTATATCTTCTGTGCATCTTTTATTTAAGTTTAATGTATACGACATATGTTATATTTATTCCACTACTATTACTTTAAAATACAAAATTATTTTTAAGTTACTTTGATAATTAGATTTGAAAGTGTTTACACTTATTGTAAATCACTAGATTAGTTTCAAAAGTTTGTTTGATCTAGTGGTTAAAATAACTGAGACCTAATCAATCTTTGAGAAGCTAAGTGAACATTTACAATCTGTATAAACTCACTAAAATTTAACATAGTTTATAAATCAGGGGATTTTAACTAGAAAATATTCTAATAGAAATTTTAATTGGAACTCAATTCACCCCCCTCTTGAGTGTCCACTCCGACCAACAATTACCCCAAACATCAATTGGAGATAGACCATATACCTGAAAACTGATCCTTGTAACATTAGTTGTTTTAACTAATAACTTGACATATAATCATTGAGATCAAATTGTGATTCCATAAGAAAACTTTCCAGATATATATTAGTGGTTAGATCTAAAATAAAATGAGTCATTACTAGTTCTAGAGTGGATGATAGGTATACCATTAAACAATTTTTTATCACACCCTACATCAACAAAAATGATCATATGATAATTCCCATTACCTCTAGAATTAGGAGGTTTCTAATGTCAACATTCATAATTATCCATTGTTTTTGAGAAGTGGTTAGCATAATTCCCATACTATTTGAATTTGAAATACTAGAGTGTGGGTGGTGTAGTATGTGGTACATTGCCTCCCCCATTAGCTAAATTATTCTTTCCATCATTTCTGTATTTGATTTCCCAATGTCCTTTCATTATAAACTAAAATCATTTACCACACCCTAAAATAATTTCCTCTTTGTCTCATTCAACACTAAAATCATAAATAAAATCTCTTCTATTTCTATCCATGGTGTTTATTATTATAATTTTATTTTAATTAAATATTTTTTATCTTATAAAAACATATTTTTGATGGGTTACTTCGATATCAAATTCCCCCATGATAGAACATCAAATGATTTCTTCATAGATAATGATGTATATTATGAATTATTCCCTTTAGAGAATTGGTTTTAATCCAATAAAGAATCAATAAATCTTACATTCAAGTTGGATGATAATACAAGAAGAATACCTCAGAATTCACCTCAGATTTTCATCATAACTACATATAGATTTACCATCCTTCTAATTTAGCTCAAGGAATTCCTTTTTAATTTTCATCCAAATATTATGATGAATTTAATTATTTAAAAAATAATTTCCAAAACTCCTCCCACTCCATGGAGACAATATCATCCTATTTCCTTGCTTTCATGATAGGCTCTCACCATTGATTTTTTTCCATCTAACCAATAAACATCAAAAATAATTTTTTCATGTTCCAAACAATAGAGAATGGAAAATATCATTTTTTAGAACTGTTCCATTTCTCAACAAATAGTATATCAAAAGACCTAATAAAATAATTATTATGTTACTCATATAGGACTCCACAAAACATTATTCCCTCCAATACTTGTTTAGAGGATCTACATGATTCTTAACTTTAAAATATTTTGTAACAATAATAACACTATTTAGCATTCTAAGCACCATAACATTTTGTTTCTCAAGAGGGGAAACATTTCATTTTCTATAATATTCATCATTAACATAGTTCCTTTAGGTTATATCCATTGAAAAAAAATCATAGTGTGAGATAAAATGATCATACTGGAAACCCGTTAATCTTGAAAAATTATATGTAGTATTTCAAAATGATGACACTTTATTTACATTCTATGGTTGATTAGGTTTATCCTAGACCATTAATGGTGATAATCTATACAAATAATTTATAATAGTTCATTAAATAAATTTTTTTAACATATTAATAAACCTTATTAGCATCAAAATAGGTGCACAGTAAGTGCACACACATTGTGCACCATAATGATGGTCGAGATAAAGTTGATCAATTTTTTTCAAGATTCTTACACCTAAATTCATCTATCCCAAAACAAACTCCAATTTTATTTTCCAAATATGGATGTTTTTCTAGGAAACAAATATAATATATTCTTTACCAAAACATTAGGATGGTATCCTATACATAGTCTTTTCTATAGGTTTTACACCAAAGTTATTTAATCCTAATCCAAAATGTTTGACTAAAACTATCCATGGTACCAACTATAACAACCCATATTTTTCATATATATATATTTCATCTTATTAGATGGATATTCAATATATAATATTAAAATCCATTCTAAAATAATATAGGTGTAGTGTATTTTGAAAATTGTATACATAAACAACTTGTTAAAAAGAGATATATATAATAACCCACTAATTTTGTCATAACTAATTTTTTTAGACATATCGTACATAAAAAATTTATTTCTAAAATAGGGAAAGGAAACATAAGAAATGGTGAGCATAGATGCTCAGTAAGGGTAAATAAAGAAGACATCAGTGATCACTTAATTATGACATGGGAATAATGGTTTGAGAACATGAGTAAAACATTTTAAAACCATACCCATCATATAATATATCAAAATATAGATTCATTGAATAATTCGTGGGAATTATTCTCGCATGAATCATATCATAATCAAAGAACATGAGGCATTAGAGCTTTTGGAACCTTTGAAAATAGTGGTTTTCATAATAAAGAATCATTCAAATCAATAAATTCTATTAATTCATATATTAAGTTAATCATGTAAATAAATATTTTTATGTAAATCAATTATGTCACAATGTATAATATTTCTCAAAAAATCAATATACTATGGATATTTATGTTTCAATATGTTTATAAGTGTTTTTTAAATGTATTTATGATTTTCACTTAATCGGGTAGTGGTCTGTGTATGACATACACTTTATAATCTTTTAGAGTCCTTGGAATTGAAATTACAAAAGGATTCACTATTGGTGGACTCAACGATCATAAAAGTCACATATTGAAGAAGACACTGATGCCAAACCCACCGATGGTCGAGTAACTGATGATCGGTCGAACGGATCATTCAATGGAGGCATCGATGCATGAGTCACCGATGAACAAGTCACCGATGAACGAGTCACTGATGAACGAGTCACTAATGAATGAGTCACTGATGGATGACACACCAATTTATGAGTCACTAATGGACGAAACACTGATGGTCGATACATAGATGAATGATTCACTGATGGGAGACACACCGATAGTTTAAAATGCGTCATCGATGATGACCTACCGATGCCTAGACAGATCGATAGCGCAAATGACTCACCAATACACGACATCACTGATGTTGACAGAAGGAAGATAATATACCGATGCCAATGAGTCACTGATACTTATGACTCACTGATATTCATAAAAACTGTCTTTATTTTATTAATTAAAATTTATATCTAACAGTCATATTCAGTGGAATTAATGTTTCTAAAATTATTTAATGTTGTTTGTAGGACTATCCATAGACAGTACGAGGTACATGCACATGGGGAGATCTTCAAACCTACTTGACCATTAATTATAAAAGAATTAATCACTGATTCATTTTATATGAGGAAAAAGAAGAGATGAGGAATGTGATGAAAAATAAAAATAATAGAAGAACTGAAAACTCCTGCAACTCTCAAATATTTCTTCAAAATCCCATGAACTCAATGCTAGAAAACACTGGGAGATAGACAAGACAATAAAAAACCTACTGGACTTCACTGAAAATCCTATCATCCAGAAGATGAATTTTCACACCTGGATGATAGAGTATAGAGGCTATGATACTCTATTATGAAACCAACTTTCTTGAAGAGGACTCAAACATAATTTACTATACATCAATTGAGTCCATATCTTCATTTCATAACACAAATAGACTTATAAACATTTATCTACATATTTATCTCTATTGTGTTCTTTTACTTACCTTTTTGAGCAGTGTGTGTATCTGTCTCTAACACATAAACTGTCTCATGTGCATAACTAAAGGATACTTTATATCTTCAAACTCACTGTAATTATTATCTCTTTTATCCCATGTATAATAGTGGAAGAGGTCATGTGAGACCTGTTTGTTGTTATTTCCAGGAATATCTATGGTTGAGGTCTGGTGTGACATGGACAACCTTGTGTGCTGTTATGAACTCTGATCCAAGGTTTGGATCAAAATGTTTATTAATTTAAACTGATTTGTGGTTAGTGATCACCATGTAGAGAGGACTAGATCTTATCATTAGACTGAACCACTTGTTTATACCCATCGTGCCTTAGATTTTTATTTTTAAGATATGTTTATTACATTTTATATAAAACTAAATTGAACTTTTATAGTTAGTTTAAAATGTATTTATATCTATATTGAACAAGTAGGATAGTTTCAAAAGTTATATTAATCTTTGGAATAGTATATGTGAGAACGAATCAATCTTTTGAGAAATTAATTGAACATTTATTACTTTTATAAATTCACTACAAAATGACATTGATTATATATTTTTATTAGGGAAATTTTAAAAGAACAAATTTTGTTATAAATTTTTATAGATTACTCAATTAACCCCCCTCTTGTAACATAATAAACAATGTCTTAATCAGACCCATCCTTAAGAAAACTCTTTATTACTTGTGGAAAAATAAAAAACCATAAGTATGTTATTTTAATGTGTTTGGATGTAAAGTTTATATTATGAACACTAATGATAACCAAGATAAATTTTCCTCAAAAAGAGATGAAGGAATATTCCTTGTATATTTTACATCAAGAAAAGCCTATAAAGTCTTTAATAAGAAAACCATTTGTGTGGATGAATCGGTACATTTCAAGTTTGATGAAAAATATCCACATAATCCAAACATCTCACTAGAAAATCTAGAAGAAGATATGTCCAATCTGTACATTATTGTAAAAACATCAAATCATCCTATAAAAGAATATGTGAATATTTCTAGTTCTAGAAACTCTCTATAATTTAGCCACAATGAACCAGATCAAAATGATAATCCAGAAATAAGTAGTCCTACCTTTACTAGACCAACTAGGACCCTTAAAAACCACCCCTTAGATGTTGTTTTTGATGATTTAAATAGAGGAACACAAACTAGATATTATTTTAGGTTGAACATCAAGATTTCTTAACAAAAAATGAACCTAAAAATACCAATGATGAAATCAATAATTAATTTTGGGCGATGGATATACCAGAAGTGCTTAACCAGTTTGGGATGAATAAAGTCTAGAAGCTTGTTGATATACCAAAAGATACTTTTACCATAAGAACTAAATGGCTGCTTAAGAATAATGTGGATAAAGCTAGAAATATAGTTATAAATAAAGCTATAATGGTTTCCAAAGGTACAATCAATAAGAAGTAATTGATTATAATGAAACCTTGGCACTGGTATCTAGGTTTGAAGCCACTAGAATCTTACATGAATATGTAGCACATTTATATTTTAAAAATTATCAAATTTATTTCAAAAGTGAATTCATAAATTGTTATATAATTTAGGATGTTTTTCTTGAACAACCCCCATGTTATATAAATCCAAATTTTCAAAATCATGTTTTCAAATTATCTAAATATTTATATGGTTTTAAAGAAGCTCTAATAGAGTGGTATGAAATACTACGTAACTTTCATATATCTAAAGGTTTTACAAAAGGAGTTCTAGATCCAACATTGTTTATAAAAATAATTTCTAAATATTGTTTAAAAATAGAAAATATATTTAGATGATATTATCTTTAGATATTCAAAAAATTTATTATGTAATGATATTTTAAAATTGATGCAAAGATAATTTGAAATGAGTTTGATGGGTGAACATAAATATTTTCTTGGATTTCAAATATTTTATAATAAATAAGTTATTATAAATAAAAGTAAGTATACTAAAGAAATTTTGAAAATATATGTCTTTGATAGCATTAAGTGTAGTGAAACCCCTATGAGTCTTACATGTTAGTTAAAAATTGATGAAAATGGGAAATCTTTTGATGAAGCAACTAACAGAGGAATGATTAGGAGTTTTCTATACTTAACTACTTGTAGGCCAGATATTATGTTCATTGTGTTTAAGTGTGCAAGATTTCTGGAAAACCAAAAAGAGTCACATTTAAATGCCATTAAAAAAGTTTTCAAATAACTAAAATATACAAATAATTTAGGACCGTTCTATCCCGAAGGAAAAAACCTTAGATTTAGTTAGTTATTCAGATGCTAACTTTAGTGGATGTATGTTAGATAGAAAGAGCACCTCTGGACATTTCACTTTTTGGGATTGTATCTAATGTCATGGTGTACTAAAGAGAAAAATTAGGTTTCATTATCAACTGTTAAAGTAGAGTAAATTTCTACTGGTAGTTGTTGTGAAAAGTTTTTTTGGATGAAACACACTTTATTAGACTATGGATTTCAATTCATAAATTTCCCCATAAACTGTGACAACACAAGTGCTACTAACATCTCTAAAAATTAAACTTCACATCATAAAACAAAACATATTAATTTAAGACATCACTTTGTGAGATATCATTATAAATAAGGTGATATAACTCTTGAGTTTATTGATACTGAGCATCGACTTGCTGAGAAATTCACAAAACCATTAAACTCTGAGAGAATAATTTACATCCAAAATGAACTAGGAATGATAAATATCTAAAGAATATCCAATCTCTTTCCCCTTAGAAAAACATGTTTGTATGTGATTATTTTATAGGTGAAACATATCAGTGAAACCGATCAGGTGAAACCGATCAGGTGAAACCGATTAGGTGAAACCAATCAGGAGAAACCAATCAATGAAACTGATTAGGTGAAACCGATCAGGTGAAACCATTGGCCTAAAACCATTCATGTGAAACCATTTGGATAAATCTTCTTGTATGAAACCGATCACATGATTCCAATATTGTATTTCCATTAGTGTAAAACCAATTCCTATAAAGACTTTTGTGTAATTCTATCTGTTTTAAGTGAAACAATATAGTTTTGTTTTCTCTTCACCTCTATTCAATTTTACATTTTTACGATATAAAATCTCTAACTGATAAAATAAATTAAATACACCTCAAACTTTCACCTCCCTCACTACCTTTTTACCCTTCTACCCTTTGACACTATACCTCTATAAAATTGACCTTTTGACTCCCTTCAAACCCAAACCTTCGGAAATTTCAAGGATGAAGTGTGTGATGGAAGGACCGAGTGAATCTCTACCAGCTAAGCATCATAAAGGTAAATATAGTGGACTACAAATCCATGTTTCGGAAGCAGAGCAGTATCAAATCAGAAATAAGTGACTGTAGAATGGCTCTTTTCTAGAAAGTCACTTTTTCTAAGAGTTCTAGAATCACAAGGTTGTCCTAGTTGGTTTTCAAATAAAGAGACACCATTTTGTCCTCATCTAGTACACGAATTCTATCTCAACATGGAGATATCCTTGGATGGAGATGAGGAAGACATGGTGAAGTCTGTTGTGATGTGAAATTTTTTTTATTTTACATCAAATGAATGAGATGAATGTTTGGAAATACCTCATGAGGGAATCTATGATGACTACCAGGGTAACATACCTCCCACTTCCAATTTATTTTTATATGAGGATTCTTTAATAGAATTGAATAGTAATAGAGAATCAAGGAGATCTACAACTACTGAGTGGGATAGAGAGGCCAAACTTCTCTTTAAGTTCAGTCAACATAAAATCATCCCAAGGAAGGGAGAATTCGCTTCTTTGATATATCAGTATGTCTTCCTGATTTATCTGTTGAAGAATGGGGTACAATTTAACCTGTATAGGTACCAGGTGTTACATATTTCTGACATGATAAAACCCTCCAAGAAATTAACATGTTTGTACTAGACTAGGATGATATCTAAAATTCTAAATAATTAGGATTCTGTGGAAGATGGAGATGAATTGATTAGTTCTTATAGTGGATTCTGCCTTCACAAATAAATTTTCAAGAGGATGAATATTTTCTCAAACCCTTGGAAGAAGTTTTTGGTAGGATATGAGGAGAGATTATATGAGGATTAAAACCCTATTGACCATCCTACTAGTACAAAGTATCATGTTGATCCCGGCCTAAAACTAGGTGAAGTAGTTGTTTATTCAGATGAAAATGTTGAGGTTGAGCTGCTAAGGGAAGAATGATCTCTTATTTATGATAGGAGTGATCCTAATATATATGAGATTCCAAAGGAAATGTCTTATGGACCTGCCCGTCCACCTTTGGAACTACCCTATAGGGAACCTTTTTTAGGTGATGAGGATACGAAAGAGACTGAGGTCACTGGTGTAGAAGGATATGTATGTAAGTCTTATGATGATGATGATAATGATGATGATGAGGAGCGAAATTATGATCATGTGAATGAATCATTAAAATTTGGTCAAAAAGTAGCTGATAGATCATGTGGGGAATCTATGCATAAAGCTAATGCAGAGGCTGATGAGTATGAAGTGGCTGCTGATAATGTTGAACAGAATGCTGATAGAGATGGTACTGAAGATTCTAGTCAGGAGGTTAGGCCTGAACATCCAATTGCAAAGACCAAGGATTCATTCAGGATATAGATGAAATAATGGTTGGAGGCCAAGAGGAAGAGGCTGAGGATCATATTGAACCTATTCTATAGAAAGAGGAAGTTCCTAAAGTAGCTGAAGTGGGTGGGGAGAAAGAACTTGATCAAGGTAAGATGGTAACAGTTCCTAGGAATTTTATATTGGATATAGAATAAAAATAATTAGAATATGAATTTGATATTGAACATAAGCCTTAGTGAAGAAGAGTCATGATTGATACAATGGAGCCCAGAGACTGGAAAAATACTAGTGAGTGGAATAGGAATCCATGACTCATTCTATTTGGATTCGATTATGACTCAGATGTGGAGATAATGGCTCATCCTATTGCACCACAAGCCCAAGATAAAGCAGAACCTATTGCACCTACTTCACCCATAGTACCTCCTTCTAGTGAGCTTATAGTACATCTAGTGCCTAGTGACCATGTTTCTATGGTTGATTTAAAACAATTCAAAGATGATATATGTGAGTCAGTGAGAGACTCAGTTAGAGCCAGAAGTAAAGCTTCTACTTCCATGATCATTTCAGATCCTGATGATGATTAAATTTTAAGGATAGTGATTCATGAGATTCAACCAAATCTTATTACTACAACTGAGACAATCATTAGAAACAACACTATAATGAGAGATGAAGTGAATAGGATGAGTAATGCATTTAACTCTTTTTCAACTGATTTAAATACCTCTTTTAGTGGTGTGATAGAGGTACTTAGGAACTTAGATACATATATATTGAGTGTAGACATCAAGCGATTGAAGGAGGAACTTGCAATGACTATTTCTAGTCCTTCGAGATCTAAATGTTGCGGGGCTACTACTGCAGATTTCGAGTCCCTTAGGGTTGTGATGAGGGAAGGACTCAAGAGTCTTCAGAGTGATACAGATAGAGAAACCCTTTTCAAGGTGGATATAAATACTATTCTTTTTTACAACATGGTAAGGAAGTGCACAAATGAAGCCTCTTCTTCTCAGAATGATATTAGAGAGAAGGTGGATACATATTTTTCTTATATCTATACCAAGTATGATTTGATCCATAACATCACGTATTTGGATGAAAATATCAAGATTCATCAAGTAAAAGTAGCCTTCAAGAAGCAAGTGGCATAATTGAAGGAGTTTACTCCGCTCCTGGATAAATTAATGGAGAATAATGATAATTTTTTTAAGGATATGAAATATGGAGAATAAATTATTATCGATTTCATCAGGCTTCTCAAGTCATACCTGCAAGTACAGGTTGAATCAATAGTGGTTCCATCTACTACTTCTGTTGGAACTACTTATCAGCCTTTTGCTCAGAGGACTATCTCTTAGTCTCTCTCTCACTTTCGACCAGTGATTTAGGAACAACCTTAGAGCTGTGTGTTGTCAGTAAGAGGACCTATCCTTGTAGCCAATATCCCTACAGGTGTTTCCTTGCCTGGTGTTTTCATTCACTCAACCCTCCTTCATCAATAGAACCACCCTCTGCACCTCCAATTGTACAATCAAATAAATGAAAATTACCTCAAAAATTCATTCCTTAATGGTGTTTTTGTTTATTTCATATGGTTTTGTAACTTTATTTTTCTTTTTTAACTTTTTTAATATTAATGAACATCATTTTTTCTTCACTATGTTTCTCATTTTCATTGTGTTATTTCTCTTTATTATTTATCTTTCTTTCCACCTTTTTTATAATCCCAAAAGTGGGAGAAATATTTAGGCACAAATTCTTAATCTAAGGGGGAGAAACTCTGGAATAGTAATCATGGCATGTACTCAACATGCTATATATATATATATATGTCATCTCTAATTCATACTGCTATGCGATTTATGTGGGATCTTAAAAAGGAAATCCGTAGTTATATTGAAAATTCACAATCACTCTCAAATGATAAGTCAAGTAATTATTATTCATTAACATCATGTTTATTCCATAATTTGTGGTTATCAAAAATGGGGTGATGGTTGGACCCTCTACGAAATAGTGGTTTTCATAATCACAAATCATGCCAATATACAAATTCTATTAATTTGTATATTATTTTAATCATGTAAATAAATATTTTTAAGTCAATCAATAATGTCACACTATATAGTAAATTTCAATAAATCTTTAAAATATGGATATTTATGTTTCAATATGTTTATAAGTGTTTGTTTACATGTATTTATGACTTTCACTTAATAGGGTAGCATTCTGCATAAGGTAGACACTTTATAATCTTTTCAGAGTCCCTGACATTGATAGTTCAAAAGGAGCCATCATTGGTGGACTCACCGATGAGGAATCACTGATTGAAGAAATCATCAATTAAAGAATACACTGATGCGAGACTCACTAATGGTTGAGTAACTGATGATCAGACACACCGATAATTCAAGTTAGCCACTGATGAACGAGTCACTGATGGACGAGTCACAGATGAATGAGTCACCGATTAATGACTCACAGTTGAATGAATCAATGATGAATGAGTCACTGATGAACAAGTTAACGATGGATAACACACTGATTAATGAGTCACTGATGGACAACACACCAATGGTCGACACACATATGAATGAGTCACTGATGGGCGACACACCGATAGTTGAAAATGAGTATTCAATGATGACTCACCAATGTCTGGACAGACAGATAGTGAAAATTACATACCGATACATGGATTCACCGATGATGATAGACCCAAGATAACATACCGATGCCAATAAGCAACCTCTACTTAGGACTCACTGATAGTCACAAAAACTATCGTTATTTTATTAATTCAAATTTACATATAATGTTCATATTTAGTCAAATTAATGTTTCTAACATTATTTAATAATTTTTGTAGGAATATTTGTAGACTGTACGAGGTACATGCATGTGGGTATATCTTCATGCCTACTGGACCTTGAAGTACAAAAGAATTACACACTGAATCATGTTATTTCCAGAAAAAGATGAGACGAGGAATTTGATGAAAAGTAAAAAAAAACAGAAGATCTGAAAACTCCTGAAACTCTTGAGTCATTCTTCAAAATCCCAAAAACACAATGTTAGAGCATATAGGGAGCTAAAAATGACAATAAAAAAATTGGTGGACTTCACTGAACATCCTAACATCAAGGAGCTAAAATTTTCACACTTGGATGCAAGAGTACAGAGGCTACAATACTCTATTTTGGAACTATATTTGTTGAAGAGGAATCAAACATCATTTACACTACATCAATAGAGTCCATAACTTCATTGCATAACAAATAGAGGATTCTAAACCATTATCTTTATCTTCAGATGTATTGTGTTCTTTTACATACCTTTTTGAGCAGTGTGTGTATCTGTCTCTAATACACACACTGTCTCCTGTGTATAACTTATGGATACATTATATCCTCAAAATCACTCTCATTATTATCTCTTATATCCCACATAGAATAGTCAAAGAGGTTAAGTGTGACATTATTGTTGTTTTTCCCATGAATAACTATAGTAGAGGTCATGTGTGACTTGTACTGTCTTGTGTGCTATTGGGAATCCAGATCCACGGTATGGATCAAATTGTTTATTATTTTAAAATGCTTGGTGGCAAGTGATCACCGTGAACATGATCCTAATACTAGTTGGTGAGATCCTTCTAAGTGCATCCATTAGACCCAGGATCAAAACATGGAAGAGGCATAATTCCAGGTTACTGTAACAATACTATAGCAGGTACTATAGGTGTACTGTGCGGGTACTATAGCTGGTACTGTAGTGGTACATTTCGGTACTGTAGTAGTTTGAACTATTCAACTTGGGCCACCAGTTTGGTCTTGAATTCCTTAAGGCCTTTGGGACACCCAGTCCTTCACGTTAGTAAGGATTTCATACCACCTTTAAGGCCTTCAGGCCACCTCAAGGCCTTCGGGCCATCTCAAGGCCTTCAGGCCCACATAATATGATGATTCCTAGACAGATTCTATAAGGAACAAGCTTCAGAAGAGGATTCAATATTAAGATACATTCACCAAAGAAAGGCTGACTGATGTGGAAGAATGGGAGGGTATGAAAAGGCCAACGGTACTGGGCTTGTGCATCACTGCATATGATAACTAGCCGAACAACCATGGAAAGGTATAGTGTTGATCATGATGCAGATACTGGGGATTTGTGGTTTCAAGTAGCCGTAGTTATATGTTTTTCTTAAGACCTATGGGTAATTTAATGTCTCAAAGCCTATGGGAAATTTAATCTTTAAGCCTCTGGGCCTTGTAAGGGTTCCCCCTCATCCCTTTAATGTGGGTTTATCAAAAATCAATAAAAAAAGTAAGCCTTCGTGCCATTCATGCAGGTGATCACCGTGTGGAGAGAACTAAGTCTCAGATTGAGAATAAAACTCTTGTTTATATCCATTGTGCCTTTCATTTTTAGTTTTAATATATGTTTAATAAATTTTACATAAAACTAAATTGTACTTTTATAGTTAGTATATCAAGGGTTTATATCTGTGTTGAACCAGTATGTTAGTTTCATTAGTTATATTAATCATCATATTAGTACAACTGAGTACTAATAAATCTTCTGAGATATTAATTGAACATTTAATAATTTTAAAAATTCATTACAAACTGACATTGATTATAATTATTTATTGTGGAAATTTGAAAAGAAAAATTTTAATAGAAATTTTTATAGATTACTCAATTCACCTTAGTGATGAGTAATCTACTCAATCCAACAAGTTCATAACATTAACATATGATATAATTTTTTGGAATATACAAAATATTAGAAAATAATTTCCATAGTCAATGATCACTACTTGGAAAATCCAAATTGATTAGGTTCACTCCCCATTCTTTTATATCCCTTGTAAATGATCTCTCCTAGACAATAATAGATGATATAGTCCCTTATTGAATTGGTTTCACTCCATATTCTAGTGTTTATTTTCTCATGAGATGTCCATCTTCACCAAATACATTGAATGACTATATAATTCTTATTACACTCATAACATAATTAAAATCATATATATGTGTGGAAAGATATTATAAAACATTATTCATTTTATAACCCAAGGAAATTATATGGGTTTCATAAATTTTTATCATATCATTATAGCACAAACCATGGAAAAAAATGGGTTTCATAAATTTTTAATCAAAACCTAATTAACCATGGAAAATAAACGAGTTTCATAGAATTATACATAAATAACATCCATCATAAGATATTAAATGGAAAAATGAGATAGAATAATTGAATTATATACCTAATAAATTATAATTAACATAAAAAGGTGTTATCATAGATAAAAAATACTTTAAAATATCATTGTAACATTTCTTGATGCAAATAGACATTTAAATTTGAAATTACTTATTTAAAATCTAAAATTTCTCAAATATATGGGAATTTTTTTTCGTTGAATAGAACATTGGAAAATTTTATATGAATCATCAATTAACTAAGTCGGTATGATGTTAGGAATTCAATTCATTACATGTACATTAAAAAAACATTCCTTTTAAAATTTTAATAAAAATCAAAATTACTACATTTAGAAAACAAAATGTTTTTTACTATAAAATAATGGGTTTTCAAAGAGGTTTGAATTAATTACATTACTATTCAGACCTCTTATTTTACCTAATTATAAATTCCAAGTGAGTTCATTAAGGGTTTAATGGTGTTTAGGTTTTTTTCAAAGCTTGGAGCTTTAGTTTTTAGAGAAATAGACAGAGGTGCGTGGTTTCTACATGATTAGTAGTAACCATGAAAATAAATCATGTTGCCATGTAAATATAAAAAAAATTTGAAAACCATGTGAGGGATGACACATATCTATGTGAAATAGTGTAGTTATGTTGAAGAGATGAAACAAATGGTTAGTGCATCATTTTTCAAACCATGCAACTAACCATGCAATGTGATTGAGGTTTTGGATAGTGAGCATGCATGGGATAGAAATTGTTTTTCTAAATGTGTGCCTAATCATTTGAGGGGGAACAACGTAGGTTATTGTTTATTAATGGTTGGATCAAAGTTAGATTAAATATTTGACCAATATTTGAGCCTATTTAAAGATGTGGAAATTAAATTTTCCCCTCCTTTTCATTAAGTATTTCCCATACATTTCTCTTCAAATTTTGTACAGCCACTCCCCACATGTAAATACCACCCTCTTCTACTCCTAGTAATTTTCATAATATTATTTTTTGAGATCTGATTCATTTTTCATCTTTCATGTTGGATCCTTATCAGTAATATATTTAATCCTCGTTCTTCTTTTCATCAGTTATTTCACCTTATGGAATGCTAAATTAGTGTGAACTAATATTTCCTTTTTTAGGGTATTCATATTGAACTTTAATTTATTCCATTATAAACTAATCGTGAGACTAATAATAGATAAGGATTATTATACCCATCTAAGGTATGTGGTCTATACCCTTTCCCTAAAAGTATTTATTTTTTTAGCTTATTCCTTTGTTCCACATGCCAAACCATTCAGGAATTCCTTCTAAAATTGGTAATACCTTAAATTAAATGTTGTAAACCATGTTTCGATGTTCAATTCACCCTTAGAAAAGATTATATGTCTCTAAAATTGACAAAACCCACCAATTATGGTGGGTTCATTTGAATTCCCATGACTATACCCCCCCCATTGGGTGATTTATGATTTCTAGTGATGAGTGGAAGCTGTATATGAATTAAAATGGATCATTAAAGGTTAAATGCCTCTTATGGAACCACTTAATTTATAAATGAATGTCATGATGAAATTAATTAATTGGTAATTATGAAATGATATAGATTATCTATTGGCTTATTCATTTAATATAAATGCATGGGGATGTGGCAAGGATATTAACATGGCCTTTCTTTTTATAACATAGAAGTGAATTGAATAGTGAAATGAATGTGATGATTTAAATTGATAAAAATCCATGGATACAAACTTGTACCCTTGATCCCTCATAAAAATTGTCCAATGATGGATACTTTAGTTTGGCACCAACTTCATAGTATGGTAGATACAACATAATTACATTATATTCTTGGAATGATTCCATAGATATGGATTTCATGGACCACCTAGAACTTGATACATGGGATAATCTATGTATATATCAAGTTTTCTATTGATGATTTCAATATACATGAAGAGAACTCCACATCCATGGGCCTTGAGTTCATGACCTGTGTAGGTCTACATTATACAAATATTTCTATAGATGATTTTATTGGAATTGAAGAGGGAACCATGGTCAATGGACTTGAGTGATAGCCATCATAGTTTTGATATTTGATACATATGCTAAATGTCATGGATAATTCTTTACTTTGGTATTATTTTCAATTTTTCATCGTTTATATACATCATGAAACAACACATACCTTATATTGGGATATATTACTTTATCATTAACAACTATAGTGTTGTTATAAATTCACACTGTTACAACTTATATTCAGAGACTGGATTTGTTATAAGCCCTATTGGTGGTGGAATACTATGTAGATCTCTCACTTTCTTTAGGTTTTCCATTGGAACATGGATAGACTTCATGGATTCGTGTAGGGGAAAGTAAAAGCATCCCACTATGGATGTATAATTGCTTAAACTGGGATAGAGTATGGGGGCAGAGGATCAAGACTATACTTGAAATTCAATTGGAGATTTCTTTTTGGCCTTTTATATTTTTTTATAGCACAAATTGGACAAGATTTTAAATATAATTTTAGATATTATTGACTATTATTATTTATCTAGATGATTTACATTGTCTTTTGGTCATCTATTAAATTTTTTTAATTAATTGTTATTATTATATCATTGTGCTACACTTTGACTATGAAGATATAGTAACCCTACCATATCTCTATAGATCCTCACTATTAGACAGTATGCTAGAACTCTTGTAGGAATATGGACAACTGAGATCAGTTACATATTAGTGATGTAATGACCCACTTATTCTCATTGTCTTGAGAGTGCAACGAGTCATTAATTGGCCATAAGAGACATCCCCAAGGCGCCAAAGGCTGGCAATAAAGGCCGAAGGGTTTCAAAAAAATGGTGGATGATTTACCATTTTAGAACATACAACAGAACTAACAACTGTAACCAAACTAATCAACTGAATGATGCTTGATAAAAACTAAGACAACTCAACCATTTATTTAATCATAATCCTCCTAAGAGTACCATAGTGGAAACCAACTCTAAATTAGAGTATATAGTGGAAATAAAAACTAAAAGACTATAAGATTACAGCCCAACTCAATGCTCCACCAGCTCTAAGCTCCAACATCACGAACCATCCCATGTATCACGAAGTGGTGCTATAAACATGTGACACTTTACCCTTGCCAACATCCCGATAAATGACATTTGAAAAAGCACAAACGTGCCAAATTAGGGGTTTAGTAGTGAAACTCAGTAGGTTTTCCCCAATGACATCCCAACCCATGCCTCTAGGATAAAACATGTTAGCACATTTCTATAAAAAACTTATATAAAATAATTCCAAAACAGTTCACAATATAACAAGTTCTATGAAAAATCCATTTTCCAACAAAAATGATTTTCCAAAAAAACCATCTTTCTCAAGAAAAGAAACCAAGAAAATTTTCTAATCAAATTCACATTTCCACTTTGGCACATTGATTACAGTTCACAAATCCACACAACCAACCATTTCACATCCCGTGAAATCCACTATGCATGCATCGTTATGATAGTTCCTTACTCATGAGTGGTCTCTTGTCAATCTACCAGGTCGTCACAATATAATTATTCCCCATGTTCCATTACACGTTTTTCATAGAGCATAGGTTCATATTTCAACCAAGCCTCGTAAATGCAATATGACCACACACACCTAGTATGCCCAATAACCACACCATTCCAGCAATGCCAAAACCATTATAATAAAATAAACCTTTTATTGAAAACAATTTCACACAAACAATTTTCCAAATACAACATATCCATATTTTAAAATCACCATTTTATAATCAAGAAACCAAAACACTTTTCACAAACTATTCTTTCAATTCCCACAATTCCACCAAAACCCATAAATCACCACTAATGATGATTTATAACATGATTTGAACAGGAGTTTCACAATGAAAACCATGAAATTAAATAAATTTGAACTAATCCATGAACATCTAAGAAAGTGGATTCTAGAGTGAAGCCACCTACCTCAACAAATTAGTTGAAACCAAGCAACTGACGAAGAACGCTCAAGAACACTAGGTCTAATCTCCAAAAGCCCTTTTTAGATCCCTTCTCCTAATAAAACCAAGACTAAATATCAACATATTTGGAATCCACACAGATAGATATACCCATAAGGGGCATAGATCTAGGAAACAGAGGGAAGAGGATAAGTATATCTATGCAGATCTGAGAAAACGATCAAGAATAAAGGATAACGATAACATACCTCATAAATCTGGCATTGATTCGCCAAGGGAAGCCTTCAGATTGCCTCTGGAACTCTTGGGAGATGTATTCCAACCTTCAAGGGAGAGAAATCCCAAGTTATAGCCACTTAAGAGCTTTAATGTTGCAATTAGAGGCCAAAATGAGTTAGATCTACAAATTAAGAATCTAATTTAATTTCCAGCATGGTTAGTCTACACGGTTTGACAAACCGTACGCTAGCTACTGCCTCAACCACCCTTCATGCATGGACTCATCACATAGTTTCACTTAAATGTGTGCCTATCGTGTGAAATCCACTACCTCCTTAGTCAGCCACGCATGGTTTGGCCGCACGGTTTATACAAATCGTGCGCCACCTGTGCGCCTTCTCGTTTGCTTCAAACTTCAATCTAGGATCTCCCGACTCTCCCATACGTAACCCTTATCTTTTAAAACCTAGAAAAGTATCACGGAAGGGTTACATATCAGAAATAAGATGTACTAATTTCTCCTCACCATTATCCTTTCTGTCCCCTGAATGTCAAAAACCATAGCTTTTTTGAAAGAGTTTTCACCACTGGTATTTCATTTTTTTCTCACGTTCCCAAGGCTCTTCCTGAATTTGACCATGTTTCCAAAAAACCTATACGAGACTGATTATTTTCTCACTCAGGACCTTATCCTGCCTATCCAAAATCCATAATGGGATATCTATCAACATAGAATTCGGCTTTAGGTCAACGTGATCCCATCTGATCACATGGTCAGGATAAGGATGATACTTCTTCAATTGAGATACATGGAACACATTATGCACTGTACTGAACCATGGTGGTAATGCCAACTGATATGACACCTCTCCAACCTATTCTGGTATCTCAAAATGGCATACATATTGAGGAGATAATTTTCCCTACTTCCCAAAATGAAGATTTTCATGCCTTGGAGAGATTCTCAAAAATACATGATCACCTACAATGAACAACAATGGTCTTAGACGGTGATCTGCATAAGCTTTCTGCAGTCTTTGGTCCATCTCCATCCTCTTTATAATCAAATAAATCTTCTTCATTGTTTCTTGGACAAGGCCTAGCCCAACTACTGATGTCTCACCTATTTCCACCCAGCGTTGTGGAGAACGACAAGGAAGCCCATACAGTACATCAAACAGAGCCATGTTTATCGAGGCCTGATATTTTTTATTGTATATGAACTCCAATAAGGGTATATACTCGTCCCATGATCCACCAAAATCCATTACACAAGCCAACAACATTTCTTCCCACATTTGTATCGTCCTTTCGGATTTTCCATCCATTTGAGGATGATACACCATACTCATATTCAACTGAGTTCCCAAGGCTTTCTGTAAGGATAGCCAAAAACGAGATGTGAACCATAGATCTCTGTCTGACATGATTGAAACTGGTATTCCATTTCTCTTTACCAGTTATTGGATATTTATTTTTGAATGATCTTCCACTGTATGAGTTTCACAGATAGGGATAAAATGGACCGACTTGGTTAGATGATCCACTATCACCAAAATGGAATTGTGTTTCCAGACGATTTTTGGAAAAAATGTATCAAAATACATTGCTATCTGATCCCATTTCCACACTGGGATAGGTAAAGACTTTAACATACCCACTGGCCACTGATTTTCTGCTTTAACATGTTGACAAGTTAAACAACTTGGAGAAAATTCACCTACCTTCCGTTTAATGTCATGTCACCAAAATTGTGCCTTCAACGACTTATACATATTTTGTGTACCTGGATGTACAACCCTTCTGGAATGGTGGTAAGCATGAAGGAGTTGTTCCTGAGTAGTTAATGCTACAACCATCTGATCTCAAAACCGCAAATGTGAACTCCCATCCAGCTTTCATCCGTCAATGGTCTCCCCACCATTGAGTTTTGAAGTCATTGCAACACAATCTACATCTGATGTCTGTGCCTCCTTTAATATCTCCAAAAAATCAGGAACAAGCGCTAATGGAATGAAAACCACAACATAAATTAATTATTCACATTCCACATGCATATTGGCTAAGAACATCAACTGCCATTCTTCTGAGGCTTTTTTCACCAACTGAGCATATGACATTCTGCTTAATTCATCGGCCACCAAATTTTCCTTCCCCAGTATATACATCAAGTCAAAGTCGAACATTTGAAGATACATATCCATAACCTCTGCCTCAGATTCAAATCTCGCTAGGATTATGTGTTTCAAGCTTTTGTGATCTGTAAAAATAGTAAATTTCTCACCAAAGAGATAATGACGCTATGTATTCAAGGCATGGACAACTGCAGCTTACTCTAAATCATGTGTTGGGTAATTCTTCACTTACACCCTCAACTAACATGAACCACAAGAAAAAACATGGTCTCCTTGCATGATACAACATCCCAACCTTGTTCTCGAAGCATCACAATACACCACATACCCTTGTCCGGATTCACGCAAGATCAAGAAGGGTGTTGAAGTAAGGTGAAGTTTCAACTCTTGAAAAGTTATTTGACATTCCTCAGCCCATTTAAATACACTATTTTTATTTTTAAATGATGTCATAGGTGAAGCTAATCATGATAAGTCACAAACAGAGCGTCGGTAATAACCAACTAGACCAAGAAAACTTCGTATTTTAATGAAATTCTTCAGTGGTTGCCAAGAAAGAACATATTCTATCTTTTCTGTGTCCACTAAAACACATTTCTCAGAAACAAAATGACCCAAAAACGTACCTCTTGTATCAAAAAATCACACTTTGATAATTTGGCATAAAACTGATGGTCTCTCAGGATTTCTAACACAATCTCCATGTGTTCCTCATGCTCAATGCTTGTTCTTTAATACACCATGATATCATCCACAAACACCACAATAAAAGAATCATGATATCACTGAAATATCTGATTCATAAAAGCCATGAAAATCGCTTCTGCATTCGTAAGACCAAATGGAATGACTACATATCTATAGTTTCTATATCTGCTTCCGAAGGCTGTCGTCAGAATATCCTCCTTCTGAACTCGCAACAAGTGATATCCTAACTTCAAGTCAGTCATATATAACCAATGAGCTCCCCTCAATTGATCAAAAAGGTCAAGAATGCATGGATATGGATATCTATTCTTAATCGTAACTTGGTTAAGATTACTATATTCCACACATAGCCTCAATGTTCCATCTACTTTCTTTACAAAGAATGATGGTGCTTCCCACAGAGACACGATTGGTCGAATAAAACCTTTGTTTTATAGTTCTTCCAACTGAACTTTCAGTTGCTTTAAATCCATTGGTGCCATCCTATAATATGGATGTGATATAGGACTAGTCCTTGGAAGGAGATCAATAGTAAAATACACTTCTCTTATAGGTGGTACCCTTGAGATGTTTTCAGAATAAACCTCAGGAAATTGAACCATGACTACCAGAAAACTGTTATTCATGATTTCTTCTATCGATTCCAAGTTTAAAAAATCCAACTGGTAAGAGATCATTCCAACTAATGGTTCCAACAAGCTCGTCACACCTGCCTTCACCAAACTTTCTTCTCTAATGAGATGCTCGACGCCATCCAAAGTAACGAAGTTGACTGTTCTGTTATAATAGTCGATGTGAGCCCTGAACTCTTTCAACCAACCCATATCCAGGATTATATCATAGACATCCTTCTCCAGAACTTAGAAATCCCATTTCATCTTAGATCCATCAAAAGTTATAGAACATGCTCTACACACAAAGGCTCTACATTCTATTTCACGAAGAAGATTTTGATGTTTTATAACTGAAGGAATCATTTCAAGTTGTAAGTTCAAAAAATAAGAAATTCTTGAAGCATGAAATTAATGTGATGCACCAGTATAGAACAACACTTGCATGAGGGTATAATTCAAAAGAATCATACCTCTCACCGTAGATGGTCCAGACTGGTCATCCACAATCACCTGTTCTGCTCCATAAACTTTCTTTGCTGCTGTACTTTTCTTCATGTTTCCATGTTGTGATTGCCCTGCCTAAGGAGTCATTGTATTCTTGGAATTACCCTAGCTAGCTCTGTTCTGCTGGAGAGGCTGATTTTGTTGTCCTCACCCTGTCGAAGCATAAGATTCTTGCGACATATGAGAAGTGTCACGAACACCCGACCGTGGAGCACTGTGACGATATCGCTAAAGATGCTCCATCTTGTTGTAATTGTGGCATACTATCGGTGGTGTTGTACATTCTCATTTTATGTGATCAATCACACCACATTGAAAACACCCAGCTTTCATCATGGGCTGTGGAGGAAGATTCGTTGATCCAGCCGTCTGATTCTGATTTACACTCCCAACTTGGAAGTAGGTATCCCTCTTCCGCATGTTCCCATCATTAGAGTTCCCACCCGTTCCCATGGGTATCATCATACTTCCTCCTCCCATTAATCCTGAGATGTCTCTTTCAGCTACTGTTTCTCTATTTTCTATCTCCATATAATCTGTAATATAGAGCACAACTATCTTCAAGAGAATCTCCTATCGCAACCCTGATTCAAAGATGCATGCCCTCAATGACGCACTTGTAGCAACATCCGGTGCAAAGTGCCCTAAATTCATTAATTTATCCGTATACTCCATGACATAGAGATTCTCCTGTTTTGACTAAAAAAGTTAGTTTTCCTCTGGATATTGAACATGTGAGGATAGAATTTTTTATAAACCAATTCTTAAAATTCCTCCCAACCCAGGCCTTGATCTAGCTTAGCTTGCCCCACATGCTCCCACCATTGTCGTGAAAGATCCACAAGAATATACGTCGCCAACATGACTTTCAGTTGTACGGGTGTGTCGATGAAATCAAATATACAATTCAACTTACGCGGCCACACCTTCACCCTTTCTGGTTTAGAATCACCCTTAAAGATGGGTGGATTCTGCTTCTGGAACTAGAAGAAATGGTCTATATTCCATGACTCATCCCTCCAATTCCTTGTATCCATAGCCTGGAATGCTTGAATGATACTCTAAACTAGCTCTTGGTTCACACGTGGTTCAGGTGCAACCACATTCTCTGCAGCTTCTTCGGGTTGGTTCTTACAATGCCTAACGGGTGCCATTTTCTAGACCAACAACGCACACCGTTAGTCTCACTTCCTAGAAACTGAAGGCTTAGAATTTTAAATTCTAACACATCAAATTTCACAACATTGTTTTTCAAAACAACCTTTTCCAATGTTCAAACATTTTTTAAAACATCCCCCATGCTTTTTGAAGATCAGACCATTTTCAAAATACACCAAATACCATTTTTCCAAAGTCTTTCAGTTGAAAACAAATTTCTGAATTTTTTTAAAACATTGGAACCTAAAAAAAAGTCCTTAATAATTTATCACAATGAGTTATGCAATCCTAGTGGGAAGTCATTCCTCTAAAATGCATGTCATGCGATTCTCATAGGCTAAACCCATGACAATGAGATTTCCAACATTCTAGAAGTGTATCCAAAACACTTATGTACCCAACACCCTGGTAATTTGATGTTCAACATAAATGGGTTAGCTATGTCCTTTTATGATATACATTTCATGTTCCGATAATACTACTCCTGTCTAAGATGACCACCAAAGGAATAGGCAAAAATGAATTTCAAATCCATGACAGATAATATAGGTGACCACTTGTTAGGAAAGGACCGAACAAGTTGATACCATTTCTAATGAACCGCGTATTTTAATTGGCTAGAGAGTGAAATGAGTCATTACTTAGACTTAAGCAACATCCCCAAGGAGCCAAAGGCTGGTAATAAATTCCGAAGGGTTTCAAAACAAATGGGGGACGATTTACCCTTTTAGTACTTACAACATAACTAACAACTATAACCAAACTAATCAACTAAATCATGCATGATAAAAACTAAGACAACTCAACCATTTATTTTATCATAAACAATCTAAGAGTACCACAGTAGAATCCAACGTAAAATCATAGTAAAAAGCAGAAAGACAAACTAAAAGACTACAAGATGACAACCCAGCTACATGTTCGACCAGCTCCATGCTCCAACATCACGAACCATCCCATGTATCACGAAGTGGTTCTATAAACATGTGACACTTTACCTTTCCCAACATCCCGGTATATGAAATCTGGAAAAGAACCAATGTGTCAAAGCAGGGGGTGAGTAGTGAAACTTGGTAGGTTTCCGCTGATGACTTCCCAACCCATTCCTCTAGGATAAAACATGTTAGCACATTTCTATAAAAAAATTTATATAAAACAATTCCAAAATAGTTCATAATATAAAAAGTTTCAGGACAGAGCCATTTTCCAACAAAAACCATTTTCCATCAAAACAAATCTTTCTCAAGAAAAGAAACCAAGAAATGTTTCCAATAAAATTCACATTTCCACATTGTCACATTCATTCCATTTCACTAATCCACACAACCATCCATTTCACAACTCGTGAAATCCACTATGCATGCATCGTTATGAAAGTTACATACTCATGGGCATTCTCTCGTCGATCTACCAAGTCATCACAAGGTAATTATTCCCCATGTTACATTACACATTTGGCACTGAGTACAGGGTCATATTACAACCATGCCTTATAAATGAAATATGAACGCAGACACCCAGTGCGCCCAAAAACAACACCATTCTAGCCAGGCCAAAACCATTTCAATAAAATGACCCTTTTATTGATTTTTCCCCCAAACATTTCCAAATCCAAAAAATACATATTTTAAATTCACCATTTTAAAATCAAGAAACCAAAACACTTTCCAAAAATCATTCTTTCAATTCCCAAAATTCCACCAAAACCCATAAATCATCACTAAAGAAGATTTATAACATGCTTTGCACCAAAATTTCACAAATCAAAACCAAGAAATTAAATCAATTTGATCTAATCCTTCAATATCTATGAAAGAAGAATCGAGATTGAAGCCACCTACCTCAACAAATTTGGTGAAACCAAGCAACAGACGAAGAAAACTCAAGAACACCGTGTCAAATCTCCAAAAACCCTCCTTAGATCTCTTATCCTAACACAAAAAGACCAAATAACAACTTATTTGACATCCACACACTTAGATCTACCCATAACAGGCATATATATAGGAAACCGAGGGAAGAATAGAAGTAGATCTACATAGATCTGCGAAAACGATCAAGAACGAATGCGAACGATCACATGCCTCAATAATCCGGATTTGATTCACCAAGAGAAGCCTTCAGATCGCCTTCGGAATGCTTGGGAGAAGTTTTCCAACCTTCAAGGGAGATTAATCCTGAGTTATGGCCGCTTAAGAGCATTAATGAGGAAATTATAGGAAAAATGAGTTAGATCCACAAATTAAGGATCTAATTTATGTTCCCACATAGTTAGTCCGCACGGTTTGACAAACAGTACGCTAAACCTGTTTTATCTACGGCCTCGACCACCCTTCACGCACGGCCTCATCGCATTGTTTCCCTTAACCATGCGCCGACCATGCAAAAGCCACAACATCCTCAGTTGGCCATTCACAGTTTGGTCGTACAGTTTAGACAAATCGTGCGCCACCCGTAAGCCTTCCCCTTTACTTCAAACATCAATATAGGATCTCCTAAATCTTTCATATGTCACCGTTAATATTTAAAACCAAGAAATGTATCAATTAAGGGTTACATACTAGAAACTAGGGGTACTACAAGTGATCTTTGTTTGGGACATCATAAAGTGGTATTAGAGAATTTTTTATTTTGTTTTACTATTTGTGGTTGGTAGATAAGAGATTAAGAATGTGTTGGGATTTGGTAATGAGAATGTTATTGGGAGTAGATAACCCACATAGATGGAAAATATGAATTACCTAGGATGAAAGTTATTTTTTTGGTTTGTGCTTATTACAATTGTGTTACTTTCACCATTGGGTGCTATACATGATTCATGGTGTTTATTATCATTTTTTAATGGTTTATCAGTTATCCTAGGACTGGTATGGAAATATGGTATATTCGAATTCATCATTATATTCTTTAAGATATTCAAATTCTATTCATATTCCATGACACTTCTATATTAAATTGTGCATCACCTGATGCATATTTTTTGTACCTCAACTCTTATATTTGGAAATGTGATAACATTTCCTATAGGAATAAAATAATTAGAGTAAGTAAACCATCAACATCAATATAAATATTCATTTTCTTTATATCTTGATAATGCCACCTTATTTAACCAATTTTAACATGTTTGATCCATTGGCCATTTCTCATATGGGATAAAATGCTAGTGCTTAAAAAAAATGGATGTCAATTACAAATTTTTAAAGTTTGTGGACCTATAGAAATTGAGAATGATGATTGATACAATTTAACAATTATAAGAGGTTGGTTGTAGTTAAATTCAGTTCTAATTACATTTTATAATGACTTGGACATTATAACTTCAGATTGTAAGATGTATTTGACTAAACAATGATATATATATGCCTATAGTCTACTGAATTGTAATTATAAATAAAATGTTTGACGTTAAAATGGGATTAAAATTGCAATATAAAGGGTCTTCACTCTATAACATATAATTAACAATCCATATACCTGAACCTCTTCTATGAGATATGAGACATGGAACCTTGACCCGACCAAAGTAGTGTGCAGTTGGGAGTGTCTCTTGTGGTCTTTCATGAACTTTTATATGTCCTAGACCTAGATTTAATGGAATTAATGAGGATGTGAATCTTGGGTAGAAAGGTGTTATAATAGTTATAATCCTTTAATTATAATCTATTGTGATATATAATATCATTATGAGTCATGTTCCTTGAATTTTTAGGAACATTACACCATGACAGACTAGAGTCATACATCTAGAGGGTGGTAATGGACATGATCTAGAGGTGGTGTACCCTTAGCCACTAATATTACCTTCTGTAGTTCCAGCCATGGAACCTTCTATAATATCTGATCTAGGAAACAAAACCTATTATTAAGAGGGTTTCTTCTAAGTTTTGAAATATATATAGGTTTCTCCCTAACCTTCCACTTCTATGGACGAGTTTATGAGGGAGTTCTAGTATCAGTTTCCTCCTACTTTTTCCAAGGAAGATGGTCTCCAGGATGCTAAGTCATGGTTAAAGCCTATTTAATAAATATTCAACCATATTTAGATACATCTAAATAGGAGGTCCAATATTTTAGTGTATATGATCATAGTAACATCCATGATATGGTGGGATGTGTTGACCCAAGATGAACAACATCTGGTCATCTACTGGAGATATTTCTAGGAATCTTTATATGATTTATTTTTTCCCAAGATACTAAGACCTAATCGAGCTAACGAGTTTATATAAATAGTTAATGTCATTCTATCTTTTATGGATTATTTAAATTATTTTATGGAGCATCAATAATTTTTCCTACAATCCATGGTGATGAGATATCTAGGGAAAGATGTTTTGAAGTTTGGCTTGTATACATAATCCAATCTTAGGTGAATGTTTTTTATTTGACTATCATCATTGAGATTGTGAATAATGTCCTAATCATGTAGCATAACCTCTTGGAAGATGATGTTTTGGGAAAAATAAGTTTATTACATCATCATATTGTTAGTTCATCTAGCAGTATAAAGCATCATTTCAAGATTTCTTGAGGTGGCGGTAGTAGAAGGAGTGTTTTCCCAGATAGCCATGTGATATTTCATTACTCTAGTTACTAGGATCATATGAATCCCAAGTGTGATAGATCAATAGTTGGGTGTATTAAATATATTATAATGTGGAATCTTAAAAGGTTATATCACAAATTTACACCTATATCTTGTGGAAGAGGATCTGCAATAGATCCACCTTCAGGATTCGGATCACTAGATCCTCATCAGGCATGGATTTGGAGCACTACATACCTTACAAGATGAGGAGGTGGATATGGAAGAGGGAACCTAATAATGTATTTATAGTTATAGTAATGTGGGCGTATATAGTAATATCAATCTATATCACAGGGTTTCAGATCGACCTAGATATACAATGTCTAACTAATACCTGAGAAGCAGATTCATGGGCCTTATACTATGATAGGTATGATTTTAGTTGCCTCAACCATAGTGTCTATTTTATTTTACTCAAGGGAGTACCACTCCTTAATATTATTGTAAATGGTGGAGGTTCTTGGGAATTATATTCAATAATTTATTGGGATTATGAAAAATGAAGCTCCATAAAGAGTTTGACCAGAAAGTGTATGAAAATTCAAGGGGTTCCCTCTTTAGATATGAATTTATCATTTTGTATGGGACCTCTCCAACCTTATTCTGACAGGTTTTGACATCATTCTACATATGGACTAATTAGTGCCTTTCCAGGAAAATTTTCATTTCTATCTTTATAGGGTTTCCCTAAATTAACCTGAGGATGGTAGTTATATTCTGAATGGTGAATGAGATGTCTAAGTTAGTCAAGAACGACTATAGCATCATGGTATGGGTGGAGTCACAAAATATATTTCTAGACTATATCTGGATGGTCATGGAATATATAAAACATATTTATCTCCTATAGTATACCATATCATGGATTTCTTTCTTTATGTTTTTTCTAAGCTACATCCAAAGGGAGAGGTGGGGTTTACTATTGATATAGTGTAAGAAGAAGAACCAATATCCATTCCTCCTTACAAGATGGGTATCATTGATACATAAAAGGTCAAAATAAAACTAAAGGATTTGGATGTTAAGGGTTTTATATGAACCAATAATTCATCATGGGGTTCTCCCATGATTTTATCTAATAGTGATGATGGGAACCTTAGGTTATGTGAATATTACCATAGATTGAATCAGATTACCATGAAGAACCAATATCTCTTACTTCATACAGATGACCTATTAGACTAGATTACATTAGAAATGGATTTTCATAAGATTGATTTGAGTCTAGGCTATCAACATGTGAATGTTACTCCATAAAACCTACCATGTTCAACATTAAATTGTATATTTTTATTGTATGAGTATTTATTTATGATATTCAGTCTTATAAACACGTTTTTAGTCTTTAAGGATGATATCTTGGTGTATTATCACACTCAAGACAACCATTCCAAAAATTTTGACATCATACTGAATACATTGAGAGAGAAAAAACAATATTCTATGATTAGAAAATGACACTTTTGGGTCAAAAAATTCCACTTCATCGGTTACATTATCTTAGATACAAGACTATATATTAAACTAGAGAAGGTGAGAGTTGTGGTAACATGAGAGTATACCAATAAAACCTTTGAAATACATACATTATTTGGGATGGATGGTTATTAAAGGTTCTTTATATAGGATTTATCATGTCTTTCATCCCCACAAACTGGATTGAAAGGGAATGGTTTCATGTTTATTAGGACTAAAGTGTGTGAGAAATCCTTTTAGGTGATGAATGAGAGACTGGATTTAACAGCAATATATATATTACATAATACTAGATGTAGCTATAGGGTTTAATTTTGATTCATTAGGAATTAAGAAAAGAGCCATTCAGATGCTGGGAGAGTGAGCAGTGGAATATACATCTCATCAGTTGAGACTTTAAGATTGGAATTACCTGACACATGACCTCACACTAGAAGTAATTGTTTATTCCATGTGTTTTTGGAGGCACTACATATTTGGTAAATGGTTTTTTGTATACACAAACAAAAAATATTAAAATATATTTCACGTAGAGTGATTTTGATCTTATTATGAAATAATGGTTTAAATAACTATAATACATTCAAATTGAGATTATGTATATTCTTAGGATGGGAAATATAAGGACGCGACCCTAGTTGCCTGGAGCCAGTGCCTTATTTGATTACATAGGCATACAAACAAGGAATACGAATCCTAAAAAACCGAGTAGTTTAATATTATTGGAAACAAGATATATACATAAGTTCATCATTATAACAAGAAAATGAAAAACAACATACAAACTCCTTAGACAACTTCCATAAATCCTAGGTTATTTTAGCATGTCATTCTTAATAGATTTCTTCTTGCCTTAAGAAAATGAAAAATAATAAAGGCGTGAGCTCAAATGCTCAGTAAGGGGAAGAAATAAAACAAAAGATAATATAAACATTAGACATGGTGAATAATTGAAAACCCATGCCTTTAATAATAAACAAGAACAAATTATGGTAAAAATATGTCTTGAGTAAATAACTCCATAATAAAACATAATCATGAGTATTCTACTAGTCGAATAACCACATGAAACATAAATATATGAACTCATAATGATGGAATGCATAATTCTGAACATTCCGAAACATTTTTTCAGGGCCTCGACCATGACGTATAATGATTAAAGCCTCGGCAAAAATCCATATCACATTGGGAAAGGCCTCGGCCAACTCCTCGTCTAGTGGTCTCATGAGACCTACCGATGCATTGCAGGGCTATAGCGGGCCCCAACCATCACATATTAGTATAATTAATTCCTCATATGAGTGGGGACAAACATAATCAAAATATATATTCATATTGAAACTATCATATGAAATTTACCTAACTTTTCCCAATTATTTATCCCAAACACTAACCATTCAGAATAATATGGTGAATGGTTTTAGGATAGATCATCCAAAATAAATTTATTCATAAACAATTAAATAAAATATGGTATATAACATCACAAATTATTAACCCCAACAATACATAATAACCAATAATTGTGTTGAATCGAACAAGAATAATCTTCTAAATTCATTAAGCAATTCTAGTGATAAATGCTCTTCTATTTTGAAAAAAAGAGTTCATTTGAAAAAATATATGTATAAAACCAGAAGTAAAAGAAGATACAATTTAATGATAAAATTAGTGTTTTTATAAGGATAATTGTTTCCAAAAATATATTATAGCTTTCCCTTGAAAATATATATGAATTTGAGAAATTCCCTTGTATTGGACTGGTATCTTTTGAAATAGTTTTGAGAGATGCTTTTAAAACATGTAACAATCCAAGAAATAGGGTAGGATTCTAGTTGGTGTACATATATATAATACTAACATATAATTTATGAGGAGTAAATAAAAATACATAATAATTTCATCGAGGAAATTAGACAATAGACGTAACCCGAATGAAAATGGAAGTTCAGGTGGAAAACCCTTACCTTAACTTCAAACGTGTTGTGATCTTGTACTTAAGCTCCTGCAATATGAAATTATACTTATTAATAACTTATTTAAGAACCTATTAGAAATGTATTTAGTTTATCATCATTCTGTTTAGTTCATTTATATCCTTATTGATAAGTTGTTGTATTGAATTTCGTTGTTCTCGGGTGTTCATTTTCTTTATTTTCATAATCAGTTCACTTGTTTTTAAGTATGTGGAGTTCATCTGGAATGGTTATAAATCCCCTGGATTAAAATTAAACAATATTTATGAACATACATAATTGATAATGGTTATTTATTTCATTTGGTTACATGTAATGAGGGTGAATCATTAGATGACAACCACTTCGATTATTTGGAGGTATTTGGATTATTATGAACTAATTTTCTGATATAACTTATTTATATGTACATATTATGGTTCATAAATATTGATTACGTTATAATAAATATATTATAGTCTTTTTTAAACATGAATATGGTTTCATGTCTAGTAATGAATTAGAAATTGAAGAATGAAACTTTGTCATCCACGAAGGTTATAAATCGGTACCTCATGGACCTCTATTTCGTTTAAAAAATTAAAAGCGATGGAGTAAGAATATTTATGATGGTTCTTACATTCACATGATATAAATCCAGTATATAGATGTTACTGGAGTTATAATGGTCATTTGGACATAGGAGGTTAGGATAGGATAACAAAAGTAGATAAATTGAAATAAATCCAAATGGGAAAGAAATTTGCTTTACCTCTTGAAATAACCTCCTTGAGAAACACCTTAATGGAAGGGGTTTTGGTCTTTTGGAAAGACAATGAACTTCATGGTCGCGGGGAGTGACTAGGGAATGGTAATTGGGAAGAACTTTGAGGAGATTCAAGGATTAGAGAAGTTAATAGAAGAGGTATTGGTGGGGGTTTTATAGTGGAGGAGAGGGGTAAATTTTGAATATTTAATTTCATTATTTTTTTATTTCAATCAAGAAAACAAACAGTATTTATTCATGTGACCACTAATATTAATAAGATCATTTATGTTATAATAAAGTTTGCTTACATCACTTATGATGTCATAAATAGTGTATTTCACTGGTAAAATGAATATACTATGTTTTATAGTATTTCACTATTCATAAAAAATTCAAGAATTTCAGAAAAGACCCAAAAATTCACCCATACCATTTTTCGATGTGTAGAAATCAAAACTGAACTCCATCTTTCTATAAAAATTTTCTAAATATTATTAATTTAATTTTTAAAAAAATTCATAGATAATTCGAAAAATAAAAATCTTAGAGGTATAATTAGTTTTATGTGACATTAAAAAATTAATTATGATCACATTAACTTATTACCTTAAGAAAATAAAATAATATCATTATTTAATATTCAGGGGTCATATTACTATTCATATTACTATTCATAATGGTATGTTACTATTCACCCAAAATCTAGTTTGTTCTATCAAACTCCAAATAACTTACTGAACAGAACTCTAGATGACCATTTCTTGAAATTAAAAACATAGAAGAGGCAAATTTGTGTTTAATGGATAGATTATAAAATTGAATTATATATTAATTTTAAAAAACATAGGTTTTTATATTCTCCCCGCCTTATAAAAATTTCATCCTTGAAATTCAATGAATATTACCTAAAAAGATTCAGGTATGTCTTTAACATAAGCTCCTCAGGCTCCCATGTTGCTTCCTCCATCTTATGGTTCCTCCATGTAACCTTTACCAGATGAGTTGTCCAATTTCTCAATTCTTGTTCTCTAGTATCAAGAATCATTATAGGATCTTCACAATATGATAGATCGGGTTCACGTTCCACTTCATCATAAGTGATACATGGTTTGGGATGGCATGTACTTTCTTTACATTAACATGTGTAACACATTGTGAACCTTGGGTAGATTTGGTGGCATTTCCATATGGTAAGCTATGGCTCCAATTCGGTCCAGAATTTCAAAAGGTCCGATGTACATGGGACATAGTTTTCCCTTCTTACCGAATCGTATAATACCCTTCCATGTATATACCTTTAATAAAACATCATCACCTTCTTGAAATGTGAAATCCTTCCTTCGATTATCTACATAGATCTTTTGCCTACTTTGAGCTATTTTGATGTGGTTCTGGATAATCTTTACCTTCTCTGTTGTTTCTTCAATACGTTATGGGCCCATGAGCTTTCTTTCACCAACATCATCCCAGCATGTTTGTTTACTACATCTCCTCCCATATAATTCTTCATATGGTGCCATTAGAATACTTGAATGGAAGCTATTGTTATAAGAATATTCTAAGAGAGGTAAATAATGATCCCACATTACTTGAAAATCACGTGAACAAGACCTCAACATGTCTTCCAATGTTTGAATAGTTCGTTCTGATTGTCCATCAATTTGTGGGTAGTAGGTAGTGCTCAAATGAAGATCAGTATCTAGGGCCTTCTAAAGACTTTTCCAGAATCTTGATGTAAAACATGGATCACAATCCAAAACAATCGATAGGGGTACTCCATGAAGTCTCGAAACATCATTAATATATAGTATTTCCCGACGTTCAAGTGGTAGATCTTCTCTTATAGCAAGAAAATGTGATGACATGGTAAGACGATCAACAATGAACCATATTGCATCATTCCTTCTAGGAGTCTTTGGTAGTCCCATGACAATGTACATTGTGATATTATCCCATTTCCACAAATGTATGAGAAGAGGTTTCAATACTCTTCCAGGTTGTTGCCTTCCAGCTTTCATTTGTTGAAAAACCATACACCTTGACACAAAATTAGCAATATGCCTCTTCATGTTGTCCCACCAAAATGGTTCTTTAAAATATCTACACATCTTAGTGCTACCAGGGTTAATAGACAAATTGGAAATATGAGCATTATCCAACAATTCCATTTTTAGATCAGGTATATCAGGAACACAAAGTATATTTCCAAATTTCAAATTTCCATCTTCATATATGAAGTCACTCAATCTCCCATCATTCACAGCTTTATAATCCTTTTGAAACTCCTCATCATCATCCTGAGATATTTTTTTCTTTCAAGGAATGATGGTTTGGAAACCATTTGAAAAAAGAATTGATGTTTCACTTTCCATGGATATTCCCATATCCATCATTACGAGATCCATGAAAATAGGATCCCTTTCAACTCTCATCTCATTCAAAACTCCATGATCCTTTCTACTTAAAGCATCTACCACCTTATTTTCTTTCCCCGGGTGGTTTTGTATCATGCAATCATAATCCATGAGTAGTTCAAGCCATATTCTTTTCCTCATTTTGACTTTTTTCTGTGAGAAAATATACTTTAAACTCTTGTGATTAGTATAAATCTCTCATTTTTTCACTATAGAGATAATCTCTCTATCTCTCCAAAGAAATGATTACAGTAGCTATCTCAAGATCATTAGTAGGATAGTTTTGCTAATGGATTTTTAGCTGTCGTGATGCATAAGAAATAACCCTATCATTTTGCATAAGGACACAACAAAGTCCTTTCATTAAAGAATCACTTTGAATAACAAACCCATTAGGGTGACTAAATCCATTATTACTTCATAGATCCGTCTTTCTTCTTAACAAAATGAATAGGGGCTCCCCATGGAGAAACACTAGGGTGACTAAATCCATTATTACTCAATTCCTCTATTTGTTTCTTTAGTTCCACTAATTACACAGTGGCCATTCAATAAGGGGTCTTCGATATGGTCCTTTAACTAGGAATTAAATCAATTGAAAACTCAATTTCTCGTTCTAGAGGATGTCCAGGTAAATATTCTGGAAAAACATCAACATATTCTCTCACAATAGGTACATGCTCTATTTTAACATTCCTTCCCTCATCCACAGTTCTTTCATTCACTTCCTCCCCAATAATTTAATTTAGTTGAGATACTGGGGGTGGATCAAGATAAGAATCAGGTGGGGATGATTCTTCTCTGAAGATAAGGTATTATGTATCATCATCATAAAAAATCGTAACCTCATTCTTCTTAAAATAATTTTTTTGCATCAAGGTATAAAAGCCAATCAATATCAAGGATTATATCAAATTCAATCATGCGTATGATGATGAGATCCACAGATAATGAACATTTATATGACCTAAAGGGAACTGATTCACAGAACATTGTAGCAATGGTACTTCCCTTGAGAGTTTTGACTTACTACTCCCTTGTTAAATCAAATTTTAAATATCTAATTTTCTTAGAAAACTAGGAAGATATGAAACAATGATTTGATCCAGAATCAAATAAAGCATTGGCTAAGTTTGAAGAAATGATCAAATTACCTACCACCACGTCACACATAAATTCAACCTCTATAGTTGTGATCGCATATGCTTGTCCTTTCTCCCTTGGCCTCTTCTATTTCATATTTCCTTGAGGATTTGGAAAATCATTAGCATAGTGCCCCATATATTGACAATTATATCATCAAACATCATTGGATTCATTCTTTCCTTTGCAATCATTGTAAATATGGCCTTTCTTACCACATTTGTAGCACACTCTTTTTCCATTTAAGCACGCACCAGGGTGTTTCCTTCCACAATTGTTAAATTGTAAAAATTCAACTCTTTTATTCATCCATGATTCCTTATTTCCTTTCCCAGGGATTTCAATAGCCCTTTTCTTTTCTTTCTTTCCCTTAAAGTCATAAGACTTAGAGAATTATTTTTCTATCTTGATGACACATAAAACTATATCCTCATATGATGAGAAACTTTGGGAGACTTGTGCCCACCAAAGGAATGTATTTAGGCCATCAAAGAATCAATTAATTCTTCTCCATAGATTTAGTATGTTGTCTACTCCATGTCTGGATAATCTTGTGATGTTAGATTCATAACATGCAACATTCTTATCTTTCTTCTACCTCAGATTCTAGAATTGTCTCTCTATATCTACTTGCTGTTTCTGAGGGAAATATTTTTCTAATAATATTTCCTTAAAATAACTCCATTCCATCTCTTTTATCTCTTTCTCCTCCTTTGTGTTTTAGATTAATTACCACCACTGATCCACATTTCCTGATAGACAATATATTGCCATGAAAGCCTTCTATCATTCATTACATCCCAAAGTGAGAAATATCTTCTCAAGGGAGCATATCCACTACTCTGCAACAAATGAGTTTGTAGTCTCATTGAATAATGGTGGCTGTTGTCACATAAAACGATCTAGCATGGCTCCTCCACTAGGTGGATCCAGATGCTCCATATAGGTAAGGTTATTATTTATAACCTGAGTAAATTTTCCCAGTATAGTTACGAATTTCTCAGCACTAGTCAGAGCATTAGAGCCAACATCATTATCTTGAGTAGGAGGAAAATCCCTACAGGGGACAGTTGCATTCGTGCTATTTCCATTCCGTCCACTAGGATCCATATCTAGATAATGGCATACACTATTTTAGGTTATGAATCACAATGTATAATCTTAACTTAAAAATACTCAGAAAAATTGTGATCATACGCATGGCTAATCCCATATTAAAAAAATGGTTTCGTTGAGGAATATTTTACATTTTAATCCTTCATAATGGCTTGTAATAAAAATATGAATTATCCTAAGCATATCCCCTTGGAGTGTCGTAAGCAATAGTGCATCAAAGCCCATTGTCATGAACCAGTTCCGATTTGAGTCTAGATCAAATTGGTGTTTTCCAGTTTTACCCCTAGATATATTTGTGCAAGAGCCACCTCTACCTGCTTGTATCCATATAGGGATTTATTTATTGAAAGATCCACATAATCTATTCCATACCAAAATACCAGGACGTTATTGTATATATTTCCTCAATGACTAACTTAGCGACTCTTCCCTAATTCTACGTTTTCAAAATCTAGTTTCTAAATTTTCTACTAAACTTATTTTGATACCAACTGTAAGGACCCGACACCAGTTTCCAGAATCTGGTGCCTTATTTGGTTACATTGGCATAAAAACAAGGAATACAAATCCTGAAGGACCGAGTAGTTTAGTATTATTGAAAACATGATACATACATAAGTTCATCATTACAACTTGAAATGAAAAACAATATAGAAACTCTATTGACAACTTCCCTAACTCCTAAGTTATTTCAGCATGTCATTAATAACAGAATTCTTCTTGCCCTGAGAAAATTAAACATAATAAAGGGGTGAGATCAAATGTTCAGTAATGGTAAGCAATAAAACAGAGGATAATATAAACATTAGACATGGTGAGTAATTGAAAACACATGCTTTTAATGATAAACTTGAACAAATTATGGCAGAAATATGAGCTGAGTAAATAATTACATAATAAAACATAATCATGGGTATTCTACTAGTTGAATAACCACATGAACCATAAATAGATTAACTCATAATGATGGAATTCATAATGTCGGAAATTCTGAAACATTTTTTCAAGGTCTCAGCAAAGACGTCTAATGATTAATGCCTCGGCAAAAATCCATATCACATTGTGAAAGGCCTCAGCCAATTCCTCATATAGTGTCTCATGAGACAGACCGATGCATCGAGGGGCAATAGCGGGCCCCACCCATAACATAATAAGTCCATTGAATTCCTCATATGAGTGGGGATAAACATAAACAACATATATATTCATATTGAAACTATCATATGAAATGTAACTAACTTTCCCTAACTATTGAAGACAAACACTAACCATTCAGAATAATATGGTGTATGGTTTTAGGATAGATCATCCAAAATAAAGATAGTCATAAACCATTAATTAAAATATGGTATATTACATAAAAAAATTATTAACCCCAACAATACATAAGAATGAATTAGAGTGTTGAATCAAACGAGAATAATCTTCTAAAATCATTAAGCAAATCTTGTGATAAATACTCTTCTATTTTGAAAAGAAGAGTTATTTTGGAAAAATATCTGTATATAACAAGAATTAATGTAAGGAATGACTTTATTATAAAATTAATTTTTAGAATGATAATGGTTTACAAAAATATATTATAGCTTTCTCTTGAAAATAGATATGAATTTGAGAAATTCACTTGTATTGGGATTGTATCTTTAGGAACAGTTTTGGGAGCTCCTTTTAAAACATGTTACTATTCATAAAATAGGGAAGGATTATAGTTGTTGTAAATATATAGAATACACACATAGAATTTATGAGGAGTACATAAAAATAAAAAATAATTTCATCGGGGAAATTAGACAATAAAATTAACCTGAATGAAAAGGTATGTTTGGGTGGAAGACCCTTACCTTAACATCGAACATGTTCCACTCTTGTACTTAAGCTCCTGGAATATGAAATTATAATTATTAATAACTTATTTAATAACCTATTATACATTAATTTAGTTTAATATAATTCTTTTTAGTTCATTTATATCCTTATTGATAAGTTGTTGTATTGAATTTCGCTATTCTAGGGTGTTCATTTTCTTTTTTTCATAATCAGTTCACTTGTTTTTAAGTATGTGGAGTCCATGTGGAATGGTTATTAATCTCCAGGATTGAAATTACACATTATTTATGAACATAAATAATTTATAATGGTTATTTCTTTAATTTGGTTTCATGGAATGATGGTTAATCTTTATATGAAAACCACTTCGATTATTTGGTGGTATTTGGATTATTAGGAACTAGTTTTGTAATATAACAGATTTATATGGACATATTATAGTTTCTGAATATGGATTAGGATATAATACATATATTATAATCTGGTTAAACCATGAATATTGTTTCATGACCAGTAATGGAGAATGATTTTAAGAACAAAACTTCATCATCCACAAAGGTTATAAATCGGTACCTCATGGACGTCGATTTCATTTATGAAAATAAAAGGGAGATAGTAAGAATATTTATGATGGTTCATCCATTTACATGATATAAATCCATTATATAGTTGTTAATAGATTTATCAGGGTCATTTGTATAGAGGAGGTGAGGAGAGGGTAACAAAAGTAGATATTGAAATAAAACCAAATGATAAAGAAGGGTTCTTTACCTCTTGAAATAACCTCCTTCAGAAACTCTTTAATGGAAGGGGTTTTGGTTTTTTGGAAAGACTACGAGATTCCTGGTCATGGAGAGTGACTAGGCGAGGGTAATTGGGCAGAACATTGAGGAGCTTCAAGGCTTAGAGAAGTGAAGAGAAGAGGTAGTGGTGGAGGGTTTGTAGTGGAGGAGAGGGGTAAATTTTGAATATTTAATTTCATTATTTTATTATTTCAATCAAGAAAACCAATAGTAATGTTTCATATGACCCGTAATAGTAAAAAGATCATGTGAGTTTGAATCATGTGGACTTACATCACATATGATGTCATAAATAGTCTATTTAACTGATAAATCGAATATACGGTATTTTACCGTATTTCACTATTCATCAAAAATTCAAGAATTTCATAAAAGTCCCAAAAATTCACCCCTACCTTTTTAAGACGTGTATATTTCAAAAGTGAACTTAATTTTTCAGAAATAATTTCCTATATATTAATAATTTAATTTTTAAATAAAGTCAAAGTTAATTTGAAAAATAACAATCATAGAGGTATAATTAGTTTTATGTGACATTGAAAAATTAATTACGATCCCATTATCTTATTACCTTAAGAAAATAAAATAAATTCATTATTTACTATTCAATGGTCATATTACTATTCATATTACTATTCATGAGGGTATGTTAGATTTCACAAAAAATCATGTTTGTTCTATCAGACTCCAAATTACATACTAAACACAACTCTAGATGACCATTTCTTGAAATTCAAAACATAAAAGAGGGAATGTTGTGTTTAATGGATAGATTATAAAATTTAATTCTATATTTATTTTCAAAAATTGGGTTGTTATAGGAAAATTCATTGTTTAGTCCCTAACATAGAAGAATTAGATGATAGTAGTTTAGAAGGCTAGTAGTGAGTGGAAGTTGATGGAACAATATTTTGAGATGCATCTAGAGGTTTAGGAGCACCACATATAGTCCATTATTAAAACTCAAAAAAATGATTATTAAATTCTAGATAGAGTGAAGATGAGGAAACTTTATATTCCCAAGGTTTTGGTCCTATGAGAGTGCATTTTTGTAGAGGAAACACCAGTATGTTTGGTTGTTGATGGGGTTGATATGTCTTCACATTAATGGGAATGTTTTGGTACCAACAGGAATCTGATGAGAATTTATGTGAGAATATAATTCCTATACATGTGTGATATATCTTGGTATTATGAAAATGTTCTATGATTGATACTTCCTGTATTGGTTTCTGGGTATCAATAAAGAGATAGTGGTTTTTTTTTCACATGATGTTCTACTGATCAACATGTGAAGGTGAATAACTATATTGAAATGGATCAGTTATCACCATTACCCATTCCTGAGTGTAAATAGGATGTAATCAATATGGATTTCATGATGATTTTACCTATGTCCCATTGAGTTTGTGACATAGTATGGTTAATCATTGATTGGATAATGAATATTTCATACTTCTTTCCAATTCAAGAGACCTTTTTAGTAGATGAAATAGGGAGGTTATATGGCAGGGAGATTATAAAAAATCATGGATTTCCATGTACCATCATATCCAATAGAGAGGATATATTTATGTTCCAATTCTAGAAGCAGTTTTAGAAGGATTTGGTTTCAAATTTATTGTTCATTATAATCTATCACCCTTAGACTAATGGTCTATTCGATCATAAAATTTAGGTGTTAGAGTAAATGTTCTAAGTGCATGTCCTTGATTTTTGAGGTTCATGGGGGAAACATTTAGTTATTTCTAATATTGATTACAATAAAATTTTCTAATAATCTATATAGATGGATCATAATGAGATTTTATATGGTATATCATTTCGTTCATTTCAATTCTGGATAGAGTCTCTTGAGGTAGAACTACGAGGACCTCATCCCATTCATGTGACGTTAGAGGAGGGACAACTTATCAGGAAGCTTATGACTACAACTCAATATAAAAAAATATTAGTCCAATCATCACCATCAATCCTTGGAGTTTGAGATGGGTGATTGGTTTTCTCAAATGTTTCACCTAGTATGAGGCATAGATGGATTCATAGGTAGGGTAATATATCACCTCATCAAGTCGGACCTTTTAATATCTTAGAGTGTGTTAGGACAATATCCTATTGAATTGTTCTTCATTATAGGTAACATGCCATTCATGACATCTTCCTTGTATCTCAGCTGCACCATTATCTTTATGACTAATATCATTCATTTGACAATGATAAAATTGAACTAGAAATTTATGCGTATTTTTAAGAGAATCCTATATGAATTATTGATCAAATCATGAAGTCTCCTCGAGTTAGGACAATTCCTATGGTCTTGTGTTATTGAATAACATCCATGTACATGATAGGAGCTATGACGAAAAGGTTTATGTACATTTTCAATGGATAAAACAATTCTAATATTATGATCAACATCTCTTAGAAGTGAAACTTAAGGATGAGTTTATTTTTACGAGGGGAGGTTGTAAGATATAGAATTTTCAAAGTGGTAAGGATTCATTAATTTATTTTTCTAACAACTGGTTTTATCTAATTTGAAATTCCTAGTGAGGTCGTGATTGTTTGAAGGGAATCTTGGGAATTTTTTGAGCTCACAGCTGAAGTTTAAAGATAAATAAGAAGAGGCACATTGTTGGCACATGATTAGTAGAAACTGTGTGACTAAACCATGTGACCCTGTAATATGGATTTAAAAAAAATGTGATGGACTCAAAATATCCTTAAAAAATAGTATAATAATATTGATGTTATGAAAGACACAATCAGTGCATGTTTTGTCTAATCATTAACCTAACTTTGTGAGGGGATGATGTTTTTAGATAGTTTGAAAACACATGCACCAAATGGTTTTTCTAATCGTGCACCTAGCCATGAAAGGGGTGTGCCAACCTGGATAGTACTGGTTCATGGTTAGTGTATAGTTAGAATAACTGTGAGACTAAACCATGCATTTTATTTAATTATTTCTCACCACCTTCTCCACCCAATTTTCTTATGTTGTCCCCCATGTGTAAAGATATCACTCTTCTCCTCATAGTTATTTTGATAACCCCATCATTCATGTTCAAATTCATATTATTCCTATCATGTTATATCCATATCAGTATGAATATCAATACTCTTTATTCATTTATTAGTAATTTCACTGTATGGAATACTAAATCCGTGAAATATAATATTCCATATTTTAAGGGTTTTCATATATATCATATATGTCTTCTGTTCTTTCATGAGTTAAAGGCCGATAAAATATTACGAGTATACTACCCAAATAATGTAGGTGATTTATAAATTTTCCTTTATTTTTATAATTTATAAAGCTCATAATGTAGTGAAATATATAATATGTTTTGTGAATTGCTTACAAAATGCGCAATTCCTTAAATTAAATGTTTTAAAACATTTTTATGTACTATTTCCTCTTTTAAAAAGTGGAAGTCCATCGAACTCAACCCAAACAACCAATTGAGGTGGGATCATTTAAATGACCATGACTACGCCTCCCCTCTAGGTGTGTTGAGCTTTTAACCTGTAAGTGGAAGCCATGTAGGAATTAAAGAAATACGTTAATGGTTAGAAAAATCTTATGAAACCATATCATTTTTAAATGAAGGGTATAAAGAAATAGATTAATTGGGAATTGTGAAATGAGATGGATAATCAATTGGATTATCAATTTAATATAAATGGTTCACAATGTGTCAAAGACATTATCATGGTCCTCTGTTTAACACATTGAATTTAATTAATTAATTAAATGAATGCTATGGTTTAAATTGATAAAAGGAATTGAAACTAACATGGAACCTTTATCCCCTATGATAAATTATCATTTGATGGATAATTTGGTTTGAAATTTACATCAATGTGTGACACAAATGAATTAATTACATTGGATGACTTAGATAATTACCTTAGATCTAGATTTATTGGACCACCATGGAATTATCCTTGGGGCCCTCCAAAATTATTGATAAATTTTTTTATGTTTGATCTCTATGGACTAAAAGAGGGTCTCTTAGAAATGGTCTTTGGTTTATTAAACCATGTAGATCTTCCATAAACTGATTTTTCTATGGATGTGTGCCATTGACTCAAATAGGATTCCTGGGTCAATAGTCATGGATCTTTGACCTCATTGCTAGCCCTAATGACCCAAAGGACTTATTTATTATTTTATTATGGATAATCCCCCGTTTAAGGGTCCAGGGGAACCCATACACGACTCGTAGGCCAACGAAACAAGGCCCGACTGACCCGCAATACATGACCCGAAGGCCCAGAGGCATACCATACCCAATACATGACCTGTATTCCTAGCTCACTTGAACTGCCCCTCCCCAGCTTCTGCGTCATTGATCACCTACCACCCCACATTACATTTCTGATCTGCTAGAATTTCCCCATACAAAGCTGCATGGTGCCTGGTCCTGATGGCGGCTGCCATACCCTATCATTCTTCAAATCCGGTTAGCACTACTTCTTCTAGCTACTACTATTGTTTATCTGATCCTCTTCTGGGGCCTATTCTATGTGAAATGGGATACTCTATTGTTTACGGGGCCCAAAGGCCCTATGGCCTGAAGGCCATTGATGACCCAAAGGTCCTGGAGACCCTTAGGCTCAAACCGGGGGCTCGAAGGCCCAAATCGGGTGAATATTTCTGGTTGCTACAGTACCGAACAGTAACTGCTACAGTGACTGTTATAGTACTCGAAAATTCTCCTCCACCTGGTTTTGAACCTGGGTCTCTTGGATTCCAAGCAAGAGCCCTTACCACTTGGGTACGGGCTCCTTGGCCTAGACATCATAGCTCTGATTCTTGATATATCTAGCATATGTCCTATATGATGCATTATGTTGGTATAAATTTATAGTTCTTAATCATTTATAGAGTGAATAAGCCAACATGTATTATATATTAGGCTACTTTACATTATCATTTATAAATAAATAACTATAATAACTTAACACTATTATAACATACATACACTAACTAGATTTTTTTATAGATTTTGATGGTGGTAGAATAATGATTATATCTCACACATTATTTGGGAACCTGATTTCTATCTCAACATAATTCATGTATGAAGATATGGAGAAGGAAATCATCCTGTTATGGAAGCCTGGTTTTCTATACTAGGGTCGTGTATGGGAACATCATACCAAGATTAAGATCACAATGCTATTAGAGAAAACTTTTGGTTCTTTTTTTTCTTTTATTTTTCATAGCATGATACTATCATAATTTCTTATATAATTCTAGATATTTTTATTTGTATTATTTATGTAGATGATTTACTTCTACTTTTTCTTTTGTATTATGCTTCCACTGTTAATTATTTAATTATACCACTATGATAATATATAATAATGATGGTATAGTCTACAGAATATATATCCATAGACCATCGCTGCTGGTTTTCATCCTTTTTCATCTTGGGAGGCACACATGAGACTATGTGTCCAATAGGGTTTAGTTACACAAGATGGAACTAGGTTTGGGACATCACAAATACTTTAACATTTTTTATAAAAATTTAATAATTGGTAAAAATGAACTAAAAAAATCATAAGAGAATATAAAAAACATTTATTCATATATCGATACAAAATATGGATATGATAGAAAAATGTTTTTCAATCGAAGAGAGAAATAATGATTGTTTTCTATAAAAACATTTTTTTAGACTTGAGAGTTCTTAAAGAATGAAAAATGAAAGTAAAAAATGTAATCTATAGTAATTAATAAATGAGAAGAAAATTAAATTGATTATTGAGAGATATGTATTAAAATGTCAAGATCAAAAACTAAATCATAAATATTATTGATAAACAATGATACTGTATCTTAAATTTATTACCTCATGATTGACATGCATCAAAATAAATATAAAATCCATTATAATAATATTTAATTAATTATAATTATATAAAATTATTATATAAATACTTATAATATAATATAATATTTACATATAACATTTCACAATGTTTGATTAATAACTAATTATTAAAATCATCACTTATAGGTGTTAACTATTTTGTTTTTCCTATGAATTTCAGTTCGGTATTCCAGGTCCACATACATTTATCATTGTTCCATCATATCCATAATGGTAATAATGATATAAATATCATATATATTCATATATATATATATATATATATGGTTTGATTCATATATAAAAGGTAGAAATGGAAAAATGAATTACAACGTTCATGGAGATGCCAAGTCATACGTGCAGATGAATGTTGTTTTAACTTTTGGAATGATGGAATGGAAGAATGTTAAATTATAAATAAATTTTTTTTATATCATATATATTATATATATATTTGAAATATTTTCTTTATAACAATTCATTTAAATCAATAATGAAAAATATTCAAATCACTTCTGGGAGGTGGTGGTCCAAACGTACGTGTGAATGATGATATCATTTTAAAACATAATGGAAGGTAAGAATATATATAGCATATTATAATTATATATTAATAATTATATTATAAATATCATGTATAAAAATTTAACTCATCATAATAATCAATAATGAAATATGATGATGGAAAACAAATTGTATCACTACATGGAGGTGGTAGCTGATACAAACACCTGAACAATATGTTTGCTTCCCAATCGATGTAAAAAAAGGAATAATTAGGTTTTTTTTCATAATAAAATTTAAATATATTTAAGATATTAATGTTATTATATTATAATTAATACCAAATAATTATGGGTGGTAAAATAAGAAAGAAATTGAAAATGGATGGGTAGGATGATTATATCTTCTTTAGTATGCCAACTTTAAATCATTTCTTAAAGACCCTTGGAATATAATTTTAAAAAGAAAAGAACCTCTAGTTAATGGATAAGGAATTTTAGAATAGAATTGGTATGTTTTTGGTCAATATAGATGGCCTAGTGTTTTGTAAATAAGAGGAAGGTGGGTTATCCATTTATAAGTTGGGGGGGAGGGAGACAGTTGGAATTTCATAAAAGATTAAAAATATAATAATATAGTATTAAAGTAACATGTTTTGAAATGATCATATATTCAATATTTTAGTAGGAAGAGGATAAAATATGGTCATAAAATAGAATTTATACATTATTAATTGTTAATAATACACTTCTCTATTGGATTAACCCCTTGGTAAATCCATTTTAACTTTAACCACTATAATTAATTTTTATTGTTTTTACTATTAATTATGATAAAAAATTATTTTGGACTAACTATATAATATTAATTATGATAATTATAAATATTTAATCCATTTTATCATATTAATTTCATATTATTTGATGAATTTAATTAATAAATAAACCCTCAAAATATGATAGAAATGAGTTTTCTAGAAATTTGTTTTCTATGTATAATATTCTTTATAACAAAATATCACATAAAATTGATTAATATGAACATAATTTGATTATTAATAATATAAATGAACAAATTTTAAATGTAAAAATATTTTAAAACTAAATTTTACTTTGTAAATTTTCTAAATGAATAAACTTTTTTAAATAAAAATTATTTTTTCACTATTCATCAAAAAATCAATCATTTCATATAAATATAAGATAATATTAATGTGTTGCTGTTAAAAATTAATATCAATTTTAAATACATTTTTTAAAATTGGATGAAATTAATAATATTACTTGCTATATAAAATCAATAAAAACCATTTTAAGGAAAATGTAATTTTTAAATCTTATAATAACATTACTAAAAATTCATTCTTATGTATCAATATATTTTATTTATAAAAATAAATTATACATACCATTTTCAAGATTTATTACATTTAATTTAGATTTAGGGTTGTGTGTATCAAAATTTACAAAGAAATTAAATTTATTTAAAAATAAATATATCTTAAAATCATATGGTGTAATAGTTTACAAACTTATTTTTTATATTTCAGAACACAATTACTAATTTTTCCCATTTTTTTAATAAATGACACATTTATTATACTAAAAACAATTTCTAACACTTTTAGAAATGGAATCATATAAAATTTATTTCAAATATAGTATTAGTGGTTACAAATTATCTAAAAAGGGTTACTTTTTTTAGAATAACGATCATGTAACCCTAGTTAAAAATAGTTTCCCAGTTTAAAGATAAAATGGTAAATGTAATAATTCAGGATCTAAGGGGATTTAAATAAGTTCAATAAATCTGGGGAAAAACATTTAACGATTGATCAACCACATTTTCCCCCACCCCATTATTTTCCAAATCATAGTGCCACTTTCATAGAGAGTGACTACACAATATTGAAATGTTTTGGGTATTTGCCAAAATCAAATCCATTTTCACTTAGAAATGTATCTCTTATAACCCCATTTTACCTAACACCCCAGATACATATGTTCTAATTAATCTCTATAAGAAACTCTATAAAAATTCCTCAAAACTATAAAGATGTTTCAGTCTTCTCGAAATACCACCCATGAAAGGCTTAACCCCTATTCAAATGGAGATAATATTGAAGTGAGTTATAAATTCCTAAACTCTCTTTCTAATTTATATTTGTTTTTTGTGTTATATATATATATATATATATTTTTTTTTAAAAAAAATTATAATTTAATAATATAATAGGTAACACTAATATTACAATATGTTATAATAATAATGATACAAGAAATAACATCCTTTTCCCTTATCTATTATGAAAAATGAAAATGTTAGGGGCTACTGCTTGGCATCTAAGAGACCCAGGTTCAAAATCGGGTGGAGGTGAATTTCTTGGGTACTATAGCATTACTGTATCAGTACTGTAGCAGTTACTGTTCGGTACTGTGCAGCGGGAACTATTCACTCGATTTGGGCCTATAGGTCTTAAGGGCCTTCGAGTCATTAATGGCCTTCAGGCCACAAGGACTTTGGACAATGTAGACAACAGAGTTTCCCAGTTCACATAGAACATGCCTCAGAAGAGGATTAGAGAAACAAGAGTAGCTGCCACTAAAAGTAGTGCTAACTGGATTAGAAGAATGAGAGGGTATGGAAGACGCCATCGGGACCAGGCACTGTGCAGTTTTGTACGGGGAAATGCTAACTGATAAGAAATTAAAGGGGGGAGGTAGGTGATCAATGATGTAGAAGCTGGGGAGGGGCATTTCATGTGGGATGGGCCTACGAATCATGTATTGGAATTGGTATGCCTCTGGGCCTTTGGGTCATGTATTGCGGGTCAGTAGGGCATTGTGGCTTGGGCCTACGGTTCATGTATTTCTTCCCATTAAACCCTTTAAAAAGAGAATTATCCATAATAAAATAAAAAATAAGTCTTTGGGGCCATTCGAGGGGGAGGGGGGTAATGAAATGTGTTTTTAGACTACCACCTTCAAAAGTAACATGTTCATTTTTCAATAATTCCTTTAATATATGGATCTATGATAGGTTTTAAGGGTTGAATTTGATTTTTATGATAATAATAAGGTTATATTAATACATATTTAATACCCTATTAATGTTATAAGTGATACATAATTTTTATACAATTAACCATGTCTAACAAATGATCTAAGGTGAAAAACAATTTATTCATACTATTCAATTATTTCTAATTTATCAATTACTCTCTTAATTATTTATAATTCACATTTATCACACTAATAAACACTATATGATATCATTATGATATTGGTACAAAGATACCATAACTAAATGATCTCATAAATATATATTAACCATGATATGTTCTTTTTTGGGTGAGTATGATCACTTTATTAAACAATCAAATGAAATGTTATAATGAATTATTGTAAAAAAATAATTATTAACAACACAATTAATGTTATGAAAATTATTTTCATATATTTTTACTTATATTTATAATATTTATAATAATGTTAGGTATTTTTTCTATTCAAGGGAAGATGCTTTATTTTTGACGAAATTGGATTTTCATGCATTGTATGACTTTTTTAAAATATTTATTTTCCAATTATAGAATTTTAATTTGATATATTTAAATTAATTTTTTAATTAAAATTAAAAAATAATCTTAAGGTGTATTATTTCTATTTTTATGATATTGTTTATTTTTCAATGAATATAGAATATTGAAAACTGTCTTTTCATTTCAAGAATTTTAAAGAGTCCCATTTTGTAAAAAGTTGTTTCAAAGAAAAATTTATTCAAATATATTATAAAAAATATATTTATGGTATTTTAAACTAATAATATTATTTAATTATATATAAAAAAAATTCTTAAACATAAAAAATGTTTTTTCTGAAACAAAATTTTTATCATGTTTTATTGTTTAATTTTAAATTTAAATTTGTGAATTCTATGTATTAAAATTGAAATAATGGATTAAATATGTGAAATTATCATAATTAACATCATGTAATAAGTTTATCTTAATTTTTGGTCATAATAAATTGTATAAACAAAAAAATTTCTAACCACGGTTAATGTTAAAATCGGTTTAATATAAGGTTAAATTAATGAGATAAGGATGAAAATGACCTAAAAAATTTCTTAATTTATTATTTTAAGAAACATTTTAACCCTAATTCATTTATAATTTAGAAATGGTGAATTTTTGAGACATTTTCTTTAGTAATACATTTATATATTTTATTCCTTTAAAAAGATTTCATGTTCGAATTCTCCCCCACTTTTGAAAGGAAACCCCCTCTCCTGTACTATGCATGATTCAAAAGACCTTTGGTTAAACCATTAGATTCTAAAATCCCTTAAATGAATAAATTAACATGTCCTAGAGTCATTAGTTTTTATCATAAAATCATCTTGGGAATTATTTAGTTATAAACCAAATGAAGTTGTCTGAAGAAGAGGTATGGTTCTTAACCATGTGTTTTCATTTTATTTATTCTTAAACATCCCAAAAATATTCTTCAACCATGATGAAATAAGAGAACCATTATATCCTATTTATTTATATGTTATTAAGTTAATTTAATAAACTATATAGATCTCCTCTTTTATTAAATAGTAAATGAAACTATAATTCTTTTGTATAATGGACTATTGCCTCGTGAAAAGATATAATTCAGTGTCCATCACTACGTTTCATGATTGGTTAGAATGATAAATTTAATATATATATATATATATAATATTAATGAAATATTTATAATTATATAAGTATAATATATCATATATTTTTATACTATTCAGTTCATTCAAAAAATGATAATGTCATTCAAGTATATGTGTAGACTACTACTACCTGCACGAAGCGATGATATTCATTATACAAAACTGCATCAAATGGATGGAATATATAAATTTTTTTAATAGAATAATATGTTATTTATTATACAATGATAATTATATAAATATAAAATAATACTTACATTCCTTAAATCTTGATTGTTGAATATTGGAAACACTACTCATGTGTATGTAGGACCTACCTTCTCCATGATTATAACATAGTTATTTTTTCCAAAATATATTTATTAATTGTCTTTAAAATTATAGTTAATATATATAAATGATAATTATGTCATTATTATGCTTTCAGTGATGTAAAAAAAATTATTTTACTAGAGAAAACATACTGATGTCATTTTAGACACATGAACCAAATATCATCATAACATCAAATGTGAACTTAATCGATCAAGTAATTAAAATATAATACAGAAAAAAATAGAAGAAGGAATAAAAAATAGAATAAATTTCATTAATATAACTAAATAATAAATATAAATTTATTATTAAGGAAGATAAGGAACATAGATGACGAGTCAGACTTCGGGTAAGGGGTTTTTTAACTCAATTTCTATTCCTTGGTTATACTTCTACTTCGTTGTGTATATTATATCAAGTTTATGTATGAAATTGAATTTCATTTTTTTAATGTATTTAAACTTATATTTTGTGGATTTACATTTTTCAGACATTATCTATTCATTTATTAACTCTCAATTCAATGATATGATATTTGTAACGGATTTCATCTCAATTTACAATTCATTAAGACATATTTGTAATCATGCACCTATTTAATTATTGTTTGATTATATGATGACCATTTGAGATATTTAATATTAATATAAATTTAATCATGATGATTATTATTTTAATTTAGGTATACTAGTTCAAGGGGATACAATTTGAACGTTACCAAAGAGTTAAGTATTTATTTTACAATCTCATTTTTTGGATGGGTCTAATTTTCATTAAAATTATATTATAATATAACCATATGAATATCCATATAATTTCTTATCTACTAGTTATTTAAATATTTTCCATATTTTTTCAAACTTTTTGTATCTTTGTAACTTAATTCATGTAAATAAAATTTTAAAACAAGATCAGATATTATTTCCCTTTTTACATTGTATATTTTTATTCCATGTCAATAGTTTTCATTTTTTTGAAAATTAATTTTTATAACTAAAGTGATTTATCAATGAAATTTTAAATTATCTTTTTAATTTTTTTCATTTTATGAAGGATATCATTGTAATGTTTTCCAAAAAAAATTTATTATCAATATTTTTAATAAAAAATCAAAATAATGTTTTTTTGATGTAGAGGACATTAAAGGACTTTCCCTCTGCTAAATCCTTTTTTTTCTATTTATATTCTTTTAAAAAAATTCTATTATTTTAAAAAAAATACTCATTAATGAAAACATATTTTAAATGTTTCATTTTAATTTTATTTTATTTTTAAATGAATATATTTTACTATAAAAATAGTTATTTGAATTCTTAGTTTATTATGTGTTCATTGATATTCTCTTTAAACATTCCATTTATTGTTATCATATATTATTTGAATTAAATTTCTCTTAAACATCCATATTCTTTATATCATGGATATTTTTATTAATTAAAACACATATCATTTATACATATGATATTTTTTATGAATGTTATCTAATTAAGTGGTGAAAACCATGATAAATTCTTATTCATTAATCAATAAAGATATTTATTGACAAGTATATATTTTTTGAATTGAATTAGTCATTAAATATATGAGGAATGCATCACACATGCAGTGATAGGTGGGGCCTAGTTATATATATCCCCTTAATGAATTGACAGATCTCGTGAGAAAAAATAGTTTTCTATACATATATAATTGGGGTTTTATACCCATACAAGGTTTAAACTGTCTTGGTGCAAGTTCTTGAAGGTAGAGATATCATGATATCTGAGATAATGAAATCTAATAGTATGCATTTCCATTATTTACAATTCATTCAATGTTATCCATCAGATTATTGCATATGAAATTTTCCTTGGATGCATTTCATGCTGAAATTGTTGATTAAATGAAACATGTTTTAGTTATTTTCATTTCCATATTAATAATGCTTTATGGATTCATGATAGCATCTGCTATACATAAATCTTACTCAGCATTTGAGGTCACCTTTTATTTTTTTATTCCTCGGGATATGAAGAATGATATATTGAATAATATAAAGTATTAAAGAATGTTTTTATGCTTTATATTTTTTATTTCTAATGTAATCTGAGAATCATGTATTTATATAGTTATTCAAGACTACTAAACTAATCATACAATCATGATGACATCCATTATATGCTCTAACAATGTAATAAACTATATAGTGAATCTAGGATACTGCATTTGGGGTCTTTATAGTTATCATCCAACTAAGTATAGTATAATCCATGACAACTAGATGTTGAATGAACATTGATAACATGAGAGTTATGATAAATGATAATAGTATTTGAGAACATTTACCATTATAGGGAATTTAGTTTATGGATCAATATTCATGAACATACTGAGAGATCTCAATGTGTTCTATTATTCAGTTATGAAACCTAATTAATGAAAGATGATCCACACCTCTAAATAATTTAGAGATTTACCTATAGAGTAAGCCAATATAGTTTGTATTTTAACCAAGAATTTCATGTATATATTAGGCAAAGTTACTCAAATTATAACTAAAAGACTTTCCCAAATTTAAAGACCTATTTTTTCATAGTGTGTGTCTCATATTTTTGAATTTTTATGTGATATGATACTCAATATTTTAGTATAAATACTAATCAATGGTAGATAAGAAATGGATAATGTCTATGGAAAAGATATTCCTCTCATTGGGATGTAATAAAAGTAAAAAAGTTATTCTAGAAGTGTATTAATTGAATAGAGATCACAATAAATGGTGGTCATTGATTCAAAATACGTAAGAGGAATAATAATTATAAATCATGTGATAAAGAAAATCTAATTTTTTTATTTATAAATAGATCCCTCAAGAACAATAAGATTGAATAGGGTGTAGCATTCATAATTTAAAGTAGAATGAAGTAGAAAGTGTGGAAGATTGTGAGGATTACATTACAAGATTATCCATGAATAATTTAAACTATATATCTAATCTAGAAATAAATATCGACACTTTCTTTGATGGTAATATGATGAGTCACATAATAGAAACAATTTCTTATACGTTTTTATCCTATGATTATATAGTATCAAGTCCTGTTAAGATTTAGAAGGAATTTTATGGATCATATATATTCAAGGGAAATGAATAAAAGATGAAATTTTCTGAAAACCATGAAAAATTTAATGTTTTATTGAATAAGAATTGAATGAACAAATTTCCATCATGTGAAAATTATTTAACGAAACATCTAGGAATTTTTTTGAAGGGAATGGGAGTTTTTTAAAAGCGTAGATACAAGGTTAATATAAATAATGATTATGAGGAAAAGAAAGAGACCAATCATTTCTAGTTTTTAAAATATAATTAAGTATGGAATTATTCCAACAAATTTCATAATATCCAAAAGAATCTACCATTGGGAAGGCCATGGGGGGAATGCCTTGCTTATTTGATCACTACAGTGGAGGTTCATGTTCATAATGATGTTGTCATATTTATTCTAACTATAAAGTCTAATTTATATAATTATTTATTTTATTTTGGATCTTTAGACTATTTTATATGTTTTATATTTTCAAAGATAATTATATATTTTCTTAAGACCTTAATAAGGTAGTTTTCAATCAAAACTCCTACTATAAATATCAATATAATAAGGATATGTTAGTCAATTCCTATTATGAACCAAAAATTTCCCCTATTATTGGAATGTATTATTATTCATATGTTTTTTATATAATATTTGGTATGGATTGTAATTAAAAATATTATGAAAATATTTATTTAAAATAAGAGGAAATTATGATTCATGATGGAAATTTAAATTCCATATCTTTATTGGGGATACATCATTATCTATTTCATTTATATATCCACACCCAGAGATCTTCTTAATGAGATTATTTTAAAATAATTAAAGTCCCAACCTCCATATGTAAAAGGTAAAATTCAAATTGATAATGTACATATTTTTTAATAATAAATAAAAAAATCTCTAGAATAATTTCATAGACATACACCATATTTTGAAGTTGAGTTTTCCATTGATTTAATCCCCAATGCAGGGAATATATGAAAGAATATATGTAGAATGGACATTATGGAATTAGTGGAGTTAAAGACACAATTATAGGATTTGTGTGGTAAGGGATTTATATTATAAGGCCCCATCCTTAAACCTTACTTAATCTTGAGTTATTACAAGATTACACATTGAGGATCTTTTCAGGTGTAGAGTTTTAGAGAATTAGATCATAAAACTTGCATTACATTCCACATATAAACAAAGTGGTTACATAAAGATAGTATTCTTCATTCCCATCAATGGAAACACATTTAAAATAAAACATGGATTATTTCTTGACACATCCTTGACTCTATCATCTTATCATGTACCTTTCCCTTGACCTGTGAAAAACATTTCAAAAACTTGGGATGAGCATAAAAACTCAGTATGGGTTAAAAAAAACATGGAAATGAAACATGAGTTCATATATACATAAGAATGAAATCATACATTACCCATAAAACATAGGCACTTTAACATACCTCATAAAATCATGAATAAATCATAGAAATTATAAGACATAAAGTTAACTTGAGGCATTCATAACATTCTTACGTAGGGAGTAACCCTCTTGGTTACGTTTTGGAATACCCATCACAGTATATTCCCTAAAATCTCTTCGGAGAAACCTTAATGTTTCACTCCTTCGCGTTACCCAATGCATTGGAGAGCTATAATGGGCTCAACCGCCCTTAGTTTATCACGGAACCACCCGTCTTCATAATAATGCCCAAGAACCATAACATAATCATATCACATAAAACATGCATAAAGGAAACATAAAATTTCCACTTTTCAATCACGAGATATAAATACAACACATTGATATAAAAACATTATGTAAACCATTTTAAATACCAAAATAAATGAAAAGTAAAACATGGTATTTATTTTTCTTTTAAAAAGAAGGTATGGCTTGTAGAGGAAGCCGAAACTCAAATAACGGTCACGACAGCGGAGAAGTCATTGTCGCCGCATACGTACGACAAAAAAATTCCCTTTTGTCGTTTAGTAAACGCTTTGTATAAAAAATATTTCTTTTGAATAAATGTAAAAGTCAAAGGGGTTTATACACCGTATAAAAGAAAGTTGTGTATAAAATAAAATATGCCTCAATGAAAAGAGATTGAGATGAAGTCCCATACCTCATATCCGACTTGACCCGACCGTTCTTTAATCTCCTGAATAATAAACTTGAGATAATCTCTACTTGATTATGAACCTTTTTAAAGTTCATTATTCCTTTTATACCATGTTATGAACATCATGTAATCATTTAAGTTAATAGTGTTCATTTTGTCGGTATTTGGTTCTTAAGTCAAAAATAGACTTCTTACACTTAAATGTTGTTAATTTGGTCAATGGTTCATTATATACAGAATGATATTAATGATTTGGATAACATATATATCATATATATTCATCATATACATGTATTTATAATATTACATCACATTTAGAGGTAAGAAATGAAATGCACCGTTCATGGAGACGGTAAGCCGTACGTACTCATGAACGCTACTCCCATTTCTATTTCGTATTTTCTGGAATGGATTCATAATGATATAAGAGTATATTATAATTCCAGTATAATAACATATACAATATCATTAACTTTATCCTTTACACATCCCACATATGGTATTAACGAATCAAATCACTTTCAGGTGGCGGTAGTCCGCACTTCCTAAAATGAAGATATCGTGTTTACCCATAATGGAAACCATAAATGTATGACCAAAATGAAAAAAATAGAAACATAAGGAAAACATAAACATATTATATATCATATATAAAAATAGTGACATCATAATGGCCACCTTTGAAGGTGTTAAATGAGTATTGATCAATCATCGTTTCAGGAGGCATAATTTCGCCATCCACAGAAACCGTATGTTCTTTAACCATTTGATGTAGTTATGTGAGAGTGTAGCTCAAATAAATATTATAACAAAATACTTGTATATTTAAGATACTGGTGTTGTTACAAAAGAAGTAAATAAAAAGAGTTTAGGGGGTTGGAGAAGCAAAATAAAACAAATGAACATGAGAGAATGAATTACCTTTAAAAGTGTAACTCCTTTTGATTTGAGCCTAAAGGCTTCCTTTGAAAGGGTTCTTCCCAAAGTTAATCCTCTAGGATGAGGAGAGGGATGTGGAGGGAGTAAATGGGCAGTGGTTGGCAGAGCCAAAGGCTTGAGGAGTGTGTGAAATGAGGTAGAGGTGGGGGTCTTTTATAAGAGGAGAGGAGGGGCACATTGGGAAAGTAAAGAAACATTACTTTATTTGAAAATGTGTTTCGGTTTTAAAAGGTCCCACATTAATATAATTCGTGGATAAGGTGATAAGGGTTCGAAATCCACTCATCCAATTGGTTTTGGACATGTGTAGTTCATAGGTTTTACATTATCTTTCCATTTTATTTAAATCGTCAAATAATGATGTCATCGCTGCATCATTATTATGTCATAAATAATTTTATTTATTTAATGTCTAAAAATTATAGAAAAAATAATATGATCTATGAAATATTTGTATCTTTCCAATGAATATTTATAATCAAAAATCTAATCTTTATAACACCATGTAAAAAATTGTTTTCGTAAAACATATTATGTATGTGTCATTTTTACTTTTATATTAAATAAAAAGTAATTTATGTCATTTCCCAAAAAAAGTAGATCCATGGGGTCCCCAAGTTGACCCATGGCTTGTCTTGGTCGGCCAGGATACAAAAAATAAGGCTGGGACATGTGTCTAGGTCATCTTATTTTATTAAAGCATTATTTTTACCTTAAACTACACTAATTATCACTAATCGCGATTAAGAACTTAATAAATTACTATTCACCATAAAATTATTATAATCTCATTGAACCATATTTTACTTCTTAATGAAAATCATGTATGTCGGATTTTTGATATTCAAAACACAATGATGGAATAATTTCATTTAAACGGAAAATCAGTCCTTATAAGTACCACTTAGTGGTTTCACTATTCATCAAAAATTGAAGTTTTTCAGAAAATAACCAAAAATTCACCCTAAGATATATTTGATATTAATAATTCAAAAATGAATTATATTTTAAAAAATTCAAAACATATAAGTCACATTAATTAATTTAATAATTAATTCCTGCTGTCAGAGCAAATAGCATGTTTCTATGAAACAATAAGTATCAAACGATTGACACTAGTTTAAGTCCAATTTCATAGTGAAATTGATTCCAATGACCACCATTGGATTAAATGGTAAAAATATATTCATATTAAACATTAAGACCAATTCAATAGATAATCTAATAATATAAATAAATTAGATTAAAAAGCAGTTTTGATGTAAAATGCAGTATTTTTCACTATTCATTAAAAAAATGAACATTGTCAGAAAAATACCAAAAATTCACACAAAGTAAATTTTGATGTCCCAATCATAAAGAATAAGTTTATTTTGACAAACATAGTTTATAAAATTGTCAAAAGGTAGATTTAAAAAGGGTTTTTCATCAAAGGTAGTAAAACAATCTTTTAAGAATATTAGTGTATTCCATGCTTAAGATTGGATTTATTTTCATTTTAAGCCTCTAAAACACTATCTTAATCATTAATAGACATAGATAAAAATATCAATTATTCATTACTTACTTGGGATGTTACATCCTTCCCCTCTTTAGAAAATTGCGTCCCCACAATTTATTTACTTATCGAATAAATGGTGGTACTTATCCCTCATTGCATTTTCAGATTCCCATGTTGCCTCTTCAATCATGTCGTTTTTCCAAAAAACCTTTACCTGGTGAATCACTTTATTCCGTAACACTTTCTCCCTATGGTCAAGAATCTGGACTGGTTGTTCCTCATAAGATAGGTTCTCTTCCAGCTGAACTACCTCTGGGCTCAAAACATGAGATGGATCTGGCATATACTTTCTCAACATTGAAACGTGAAAAACATTGTGTACCTGAGATAAACTCGGAGGTAAAGCCACTCGGTATGAAACTGATCCAACTCTATCCAGAATTTCATATGGTCAAATGAACCTTGGACTCAACTTTCCTTTCTTACCAAATCTCATCACACTTTTCCAAGGAGAAACCTTGAGAATAACATGATCACCTACCTCGAAAGATAGATCCTTCCCCCGGTTATCCGCAAAACTCTTCCGCATGCTCTGAGCTGTTCTCATGTGTTTATGAATCAGCTGAACTTTTTCTGCCATCTCTTCTACAAATTCTGGTCCCATCAACTTCCTTTCACCCACTTCATCCCAGACAGCTGGAGTTCGACACCGCTTCCCATATAATGCCTGAAATGGTTCCATCTGTATACTGGAATGAAAACTGTTATTATATGAAAACTCAACCAAAGAATGATGTTGGTCCCAACTTCCCTGATAATCCATAGAACAATCTCGTAGCATATCCTCCAATGTCTGAATTGTTCGTTCTGACTGTCCATCTGATTGAGGATGAAAAGCTGTACTAAAATTTAATTCAGTACCCAACGACTTCTGAAGGCCTTTCAAAAAGTTAGAAGTAAACCTAGGATCACGATCCGATAAAATGGATAGAGGAACTCCATGTAACCTGACTATCTCTTTAAGATACAAAAGAGAAAGTTGATCAAGAGAGAAAGTATCTTGTATAGCAAGGAAATGAGCAGATTTGGTCAAGAGATCAACAATAACCCAGATTTCATTATTACCTCGAGATGTATTCGGTAATCCAACAATAAAGTCCATGGATATATTCTCCCATTTCCACTCTCACACTGGTAAAGGCTGAAGCATCCCTTTCGGTAACTGCCGCTCTGCTTTAACCTGCTGACAAGTCAAACACTTCATAGTAAAATCAGCAATATCTCTTTTCATTCCATCCCACCAGTAATACTCCCGCAGATCTCTATACATCTTAGTACTGCCCAGATGAACTGAAAATGGAGAACTATGAGCTTCACATAACAACTCTCTCTTCAACTGTGAATCACAAGGCACACACAATCTCTTCCCAAATCTCAAAACATAATCATTATCAATGTTGAATTCAGGCAACTTACCTTTCTGAACCAGCTCTACCTTTTTCTACAACTCACTGTCTTGCTTCTGTGCTTGCTTGATTCTATCTGATAGAGATGATCTCACTGATACCTGAAACAAAACAGAAGGACTTCCTGCACCAACAACTTCTATTCCAAAGTTCATTAAATCCTTAACAAAAGGATCATGTTCCAAACGCAACATTATTAATGAAGCGTTACATTTTCGACTCAAAGCATCATCCACTTTATTTGCTTTTCCCGGATGGTAATGAATTGTAAAATCATAATCCTTGATTAATTCTAGCCATCTCCTTTTTCTCATGTTTAACTCTTTCTGAGTGAATATATACTTTAAACTTTTGTGATCGGTATATATTTAACACTTTACTCCATACAAATGATGCCTCCAAATTTTTAAAGCAAAAACAACAGCAGCTAATTCCAAATCATGTGTAGGGTAATTTACCTCATGAGTTTTCAACTTTCGTGAAGCATAAGCAATTACCTGATCATTCTGCATTAGTACGCAACCATGTCTGTTCAATGAAGCATCACTGTATATAACAAAGTCACCATTCCTGGAAGGTAGTGCCAAAACTGGAGCATTCACCAATCTTCTTTTCAATTCCTGAAAACAATCATCACATTTTTTTTTCCAGATAAACTTAACACCCTTCCGAGTTAGCTTAGTCATTGGACTAGATAACCGTGAAAAATTTCTAACAAACCTTCAGTAATAGCCCGCCAAACCAAGGAAGCTACGAATATCGGTTACATTTGTGGGTCTTGGCCATTCTTCCACAACTTTTGTTTTTGCAGGATCAACAGTCATTCCATCTTTAGAAACAATGTGACCAAGGAAAGAAATTTGTTGCAACCAAAACTCACACTTGCTGAATTTCCCATAGAGTTTCTTTTCTTTTAAGGTTTGCAAGACAACCCTTAAATGTATTTCATGCTCCTCTTTACTTTTAGAAAACACCAAAATATCATCAATGAAAACCACCACAAACTTATCCAAGAACTCATGGAAAATTCTATTCATTAAGTCGATGAATACAGCAGGTGCATTGGTTAGCCCAAAAGGCATTACTACAAATTTATAATGGCCATATCTCGTACGGAACACGGTCTTCTGAATATCTGCCTCCTTTATCTTCAGCTGATGGTACCCCGATCTCAGGTCAATCTTTGAAAAAAACTGAGCTCCCTGGAGCTGATCAAACAAATCATCGATATGAGGCAAAGGATATTTTTTATTAACAGTGATATTATTCAAGGATCTATAATCAATGCAAAGTCTCATAGAACGATATTTCTTTTTAACAAATAAAACAGGAGAACCCCATGGTGAAGTGCTAGGTCTAATGAAACCTTTCTCTAATAAATCTTCCAATTTCTCCTTTAACTCTAAAAGTTCAATTTGTGCCATTCGATAAGGGGGTTTTGAAATTGGCTTAGCTTCAAGAACTAAGTCAACAGTAAACTCAACTTCCCGATCTGGTATTATTCCAGGCAACTCATCAGGAAAAACATCAGGATACTCATTTACCACTGGCACATCATTAATCTGAACAGTTACTTTATTTTCAACGACGTGTGCAAGGTAACATTCATTTCCATCTATTACAAGTTTCTCAGCCTTTTGATATGTTATCAAACGTAAGGGTTCATTCTTGTAAACAAACTGAAAGTCTTTCTGAAAAGATACTTCTTCAGCTCTACAGTTAATCTTAGCATGGTAAATAGAGAGCCAATCCATACCCAGGATAACATCAAACTCTACTAGAGGTAGAACAATAAGGTTTGCAATTAGGTTATATCCACAGATAAGGATAGGAAGATTCTTATAAATTCTTTTGGCCTCAACATTTCCCCCAGGTGTTTTTACCAAATGTTCAGGAGTCATTTCTTGAGATGGTATTCCCATTTTACTAGAAAAGGTTTCATAGATGAAAGAATGTGTAGACCCCGAATCAAACAACACAATGGCATAATCTGAAAAAACAAACAAAGTACCTGATACAACTTCATTTGATGGCCTGACATCTGCTGAAGTAGTTGCAAAGGATTTCACCACCTCTTTCTGCTTGTAGTCTAACTTCTTCCCATCACTCAAGTTCTTTGCCGGACACTCGTTTGCATAGTGACCCATCTCATTGCATTTATAACATTTCACTAATTGTAAATCAACCTAGGTCTTACCATCACCTTGATCCTTTTCAGTGCAATCACGAGCCTTATGTCCCATATTACCACATCGGTAGCATTTTCCAGAATTCAGAAGACATGCCCCAGCATGCCTTTTGCCACATTTATCACAAGCTGGAAACTTAGTTTTCTTACCATCAGACTTTTTTGAAGAATTCTTACCTTTCTCCTGCCACCTCGGTCTCTTCTTCTGCTGGTTTTTATAGAACACTTGGTCATCGGCAAACTCCATTTCCACCTTCTCAGCACATCGAACAAGCTTTTCATAACTTTTAAACTCACGAGAAGCTAATGCACTTCGATATTTTGGCTTTAATCCTGAGTAAAAACGATTGATTTTACTATCAAAGACTCAGATAAAATTTGGAGCATACCTTACCAATCAAGTGAACCTTTCTTCATAGGCAGCCACTGAGTCCTCCTCTTGCCTCAATTCAAAGAATTTCTTTTCCATCCTAAGTCGAACAGCATTAAGAAAATACTTCTCAAGAAACATACCTTTGAATTCATCCCAGTCAAGAGCATCAATCTCATCGGCGTCCCTGATATTTTTTACCATAGACCACCACTGATCTGCTTCACTCTCAAAACAGTTGATAGCAAGAATAACCTTTTGATTGTCTGAACACCCCATGACATCAAAAATCTTCTCCAGTGCTTTAATCCACCCTTCTTCTAGCACAGGGTCAGATGATCCTCTGAATGATGGAGGATGTTGCCTCATGAAATGTTCCACCACTGACATGTTCCTCTGCGGTTGATTTGGCTGATCTCGTGCATGGATACCACCACCATTTATCGCTTGAGTCAACTGTGCCATCACTGCAACAAACTGTTCAGTTCCAATTCCAACCATCTCAGGATGCTGATTCGGAAGGTTATTTCCTTCTGTATGCCTTCCTTGCACTGCTTCCCTGTTTCCTCTGCGGAAAACCATTCTGAACAAACATGTCTTAGATGAAGCAACATGGTAATCTTCAAATGCTATATCATTTCAAAAAAAATATTTTTGGTTAATCATTTAAAAGAATTATAACTCCTAAAGTTATCTAAACTGACCTATGATACCAACTATAAGGCCCCAGCCTTAAACCTTACTTAATCTTGAGTTATTACAAGATAACACATTGAGGATCTTTTCGGGTTTAGAGTTTTAGAGAATTAGATCATAAAACTTGCATTAAATTCCACATATAAACAAAGTGGTTACATAAAGATATTATTCTTCATTCCCATCAATGGAAACACATTTAAAATAAAACATGGATTATCTCTTGACACATCCTTGACTCAATCATCTTATCATGTACCTTTCCCTTGACCTGTGAAAAACATTTCAAAAACTTGGGATGAGCATAAAAACTCAGTATGGGTTATAAAAAAACATGGAAAGGAAACATGAGTTCTTATATACATAAGAATGAAATCATACTTTACCCATAAAACATAGGCACTTTAACATACCTCATAAAATCATGAATAAATCATAGAAATCATAAGACATAAAGGTAACTTGAGGCATTCATAACATTCTTACGTAGGGAGTAACCCTCTTGGTTACGTTTTGGAATACCCATCACAGTATTTTCCCTAAAATCTCTTCGGAGAAACCTTAATGTTTCACTCCTTCACGTTACCCAATGCATTGGAGATCTATAACGGGCTCACCCGCCCTTAGTTTATCACGGAACCACCCGTCTTCATAATAATGCCCAAGAACCATAACATAATCATATCACATAAAACATGCATAAAGGAAACATAAAATTTCCACTTCTCAATTACGAGATATCAATAAAACACATTGATATAAAAACATTCTGTAAACCATTTTCAATACCAAAATAAATGAAAAGTAAAACATGGTATTTATTTTTCTTTAAAAAGAAGGTATGGATTGTATAGGAAGCCGAAACTCAAATAACGGTCACGACGGCGGAGAAGTCATTATCGCCGCATACGTACGACAAAAACATTCCCTTTTGTCGTTTAGTAAACGCTTCATATAAAAAATATTCCTTTTTAATAAATGTAAAAGTCAAAGGGGTTTATACACCGTATAAAAGAAAGTTGTGTATAAAATAAAATATTCCTCAATGAACGGAGATTGGGATGAAGTCCCATACCTCGTATCCGACTTGACCCGACCGTTCTTTAATCTCTGGAATAATAAACTTGAGTAAATCTCTACTTTCTTATGAACCTTTTTCATGTTCATTATTCCTTTTATACCATGTTATGAACATCATGTAATCATTTAAGTTAATAGTGTTCATTTTGTCGGTATTTGGTTCTTATGTCAAAAATAGACTTCTTACACTTACATGTTGTTAATTTGGTCAATGGATCATTATATCCAGAATGTTATTAATGATTTGGATAACATATATATCATATATGTTCATTATATACATGTATTTATAATATTACATCACATTTAGAGGTAAGAAATGAAATGCACCGTTCATGGAGACGGTAAGCCGTACGTACGCATGAACGCTACTTCCATTTCTATTTCGTATTTACTGGAATGGATTCATAATGATATAATAGTATATTATAATTTAAGTATAATAACATATATAATATCATTAACTTTATCCTTTACACATCCCACATATGGTATTAACGAATCAAATCACTTTCAGGGGGCGGTAGTCCGCACTTCCTAAAATGAAGATATCATGTTTACCCATAATGGAAACCATAAAGGTATGACCAAAATGAAAAAAACAGAAGCTTAAGGAAAAAATAAACATATTATATATCATATATAAAAATATTGACATCATAATGGCCACCTTTGAAGGTGTTAAATGAGTATTGAACAATCATCGTTTCGGGGGGCATAATTTCGCCATCCACAGAAACCGTATGTTCTTTAACCATTTGATGTAGTTGTGTGTGATTGTAGGTCAAATAAATATTATAACAACATCCTTGTATATTGAAGATACTGGCGTTGTTACAATAGAAGTAAATAAAAAGAGTTTAGGGGGTTGGAGAAGCAAAATACAACAAATGAACATGAGCGAATGAATTACCTTTAAAAGTGTAACTCCTTTTGATTTGAGCCTAAAGGCTTCCTTTGAAAGGATTATGCCCAAAGGGAATCCTCTAGGATGAGGAGAGGGATGTGGAGGGAGTAAATGGGCAGGGGTTGGCCGAGGAAAAGGCTTGAGGAGTGTGTGAAATGAGGTAGAGGTGGGGGCCTTTTATAAGAGGAGAGGAGGGGCACTTTTGGAAAGTAAAGAAACATTACTTTATTTGAAAATGTGTTTCCGTTTTAAAAGGACCCACATTGATATAATTCGTGGATAAGGTGATAAGGGTTCGAAATCCACTCATCCAATTGGTTTTGGACATGTGTAGTTCATAGGTTTTACATTATCTTTCCATTTTATTTTAATCGTCAAATAATGATGTCATCGCTACAGCATTATTATGTCATAAATAATTTAATTTATATAATGTCTAAAAATTATAAAAAAACTACTATGATGTAGGAAATCATTTTATCTTTCCAATGACTATTTATAATCAAAAATATAATCTTTATAACCCCATGTAATATTATTTTCGTAAAACATATTATGTTTGTGTCATTTTTACTTTTACATTAAATAAAAAGTAATTTATGTCATTTCCCAACAAAAGTGGATCCATGGTATCCCCAAGTTTACCCATGGCTTGTCTTGGTCAGCCATGATACAACCAATAAGTCTGGGACATGTGTCTAGGTCATCTTATTTTATTAAAACATTATTTTTACCTTAAACTACACTAATTACCACTAATCGCGATTAAGAACTTAATAAGTTACTATTCACCAAAAAATTATTATAATCTCATTGAACCATATTTTACTTATTAATTACAATCATGTATGTCAGATTTTTGAAATTCAAAACACAATGATGGAAAAATTTCTTTTAAACGGAAAATCAATCTTTATAAGTACCACTTAGAGGTTTCACTATTCATCAAAAATTGAAGTTTTTCAGAAAATTACCAAAAATTCACCCTAAGATATATTTGATATTCCTAATTCAAAAATGAAGTCTATTTTACAAAATTCAAAACATATAAGTCACATAAATTAATTTAATAATTAATTCCCGCTGTCAGAGCAAATAGCGTGTTTTTATGGAACAATAAGTATCAAAAGATTGACACTAGTTTAAGTCCAATTTCAAAGTGAAATTGATTCCAATGACCACAATTGGATTAAATGGTAAAAATATATTCATATTACACATTAAGAAAAATTCAAAAGATAATCTAATCATATAAATAAATTAGATTAAAAAGCAGTTTTGATGTAAAATGCAGTATTTTTCACTATTCATTAAAAAAATGAACATTGTCAGAAAAATACCAAAAATTCTCACAAAGTAAATTTTGATGTCCCAATCATAAAGAATAAGTTTATTTTGACAAACATAGTTTATAAAATTGTCAAAAGGTAGATTTAAAAAGGGTTTTTCATCATAAGGCAGTAAAACAATCTTTTAAGAATATTAGTGTATTCCATGCTTAAGATTGGATTTATTTTCATTTTAAGCCTCTAAAACACTATCTTAATCATTAATAGACATAGATAAAAATATCTATTATTCATTACTTACTTGGGATGTTACATATATTCCCTATTGTTTCACCGTGGGGATGCCATGTTATTTTTCATAATAATAATCATAGATCTACGATGTTGTTTATTGATTATGATGAAAACAATGATATTTTGATAAAACAAATTATCATCCACCTCACATTGATGAATTATTCAATAAAATTCATGGGGGTCAATATTTCTTTTATGATTTTACATATTTTGGGTTTCATAATTTCTGAGTAAGGAAAGAATATATTTTAAATATAACATTTCATATGAGGTACGGACATTAACAATTTACAGTAATTTTATATGGGATTACTAAAGAAGACTCTCTTTTTTATGAATTTGTTGAAAATAATATTCAATGAATATATTGATAATTTTTATACTGAATTTACTGATGATATATTTATATATAAAAAATTCTATTAGAACCATGATAATAACATTTGGATAATTCTTTTGACTCTTAGAAGAAAAGGGTTATATGGAAAATTTAGCAATCATGAATTCTGATACTAGAAGGTTTCTTTTATTGGTCATATAATATCAAAGGAGGGAATAATAGTTTATCCTTTAAACACTAGGGAAGTTAAAGAATGAAATACTCCAACGAACATAACCAATGTTTTAATGTACTAATATTTTAAAATAACGACATTGTATTTGATAACATGTATGACATGTAACACAAAGCATTAACGAACCAGGAAATATATTTATTTAAATATAAACCGGATAACATAGTTATTAAAATAGTGGATATGAATAGTTTCAGATAATAATTTAATATATATATATTGGTTCTAATCAATAAAAATTCATTGACTAATTATTAGGAAATAATCACATAATTTTTAGAAAAGTTATTATATTCCTAAACAATGTGTTTTTCATTTTTTTTCATTTTATTAGTGAATATTATAATTAGTTTTTGGAAAATTTTAAAAAATATTTCATAAAATAAATATCATTTATAAAACCATCATATTAAAATTATCTTATTGTGAAATTTTCATAATTTTTTATAAAGACAGATTTTTCAGTGAAAAGTGAAAAATTCTGATTTTTATTGAAAAATAATTTTATTAAATTTTTTACAAAGTAAAATTATTTTGGAATATGTTTTTGAGTATAATTAGTCCTATTATAATTAAATAATACAATTATGTGTTTTGAAATGAACTTTATAAATTAATTTAGTATAAAAACATTTTATACTTAAAACACACTTCTATGAAAAAACTAGTTATTATCATAGTTTTCCTATATAATTTTAATTAAATTTTTGAAATTTGTGTTTTTTTAATTTTTTAAAATGGATTCCATTTTTTAAATTACTCGGTCCAATTTTTTAAAATATACCCCTTTTATTTTTAAACAATATGAATTGAAACCTTAAAAAAATTTGTTATCATGGTAAAGGGTAAGTCATGTTATAAAAGGATTAAAATAATTTAAATAACTATATAATGACCCTAAAACATGAATTAATATAATTTTATGAGTATATATCCCCCACAATCCAATATTTGGTTTTATTACTTTTTTTTCATTTGGGTGTGATTTTGATATTTATAATATTATATACATAGAAAAGACATAAATGTCACTCTCTTATTTATTATAATTATAATATTTTTAACATGAGAATAAAAAAATATAATTTCAATTATAAATATCAATTTCAAATATAAATTTTTTATCTTTATCATTATTTTCTAAAATATTAGTGAATAAATAATTACCTTAAATTCTCATAGAAAGCTAACATAATAATTCTTCAATTAAGGGAAAATCCAATAAATGATATTAGAAATTTCAAAATTAATATAATTTGAGATAATTAATTTGATACAAGAATTTTATTTATGAATATAATTATATAGGGGTTTAATAAAATATTTTCTTCCGATTTCATTAGATTTCTTCTTATTATTAAGTCAAATTAATGAATTGTTCAAAATTAACATTAATTATATATTATAAATAACATAATAATTATTCAATTAAGGGAAAATCCAATAAATGATATTAGAAATTTCAAAATTAATATAAATTGATATAATTAATTTGATACAAGAATTTTATTTATGAATATAATTATATAGGGGTTTAATAAAATATTTTCTTCCAATTTCATTAGATTTCTTCTTATTATTAAGTGAAATTAATGAATTGTTATAAATTAACATTAATTATATATTATAATAAATAATATAAAATTATTAAAATTCATAGATTCAACCAATTTATTAGTATATGGTTTATAATATAAACCATGTTTAATTTATGGGTTATTTTTCCATTTATAGTTATAATATTGGCCCTCATAAAGTAAAAAACCATGTTGTCATGATATGTGTGAATATGTATAGCGTTTAAATGAATTTTTTTGTTTTATTTCATATTTAACATCATTTAAATATTATTAAACAATGAATATATAATAAAATAAGATTATTCTATATAATAATATTTTATTATGTCAATGAAATAACCAATATCCATTTCCATCCTCAATCAAATGGGAAATTAATCCACCATTCATGTGTACGACGAACTACCGCCTTGAGGATAGTGAAATTTTTTTCCCTAACCACAAATCATGACTGGTTATAATGAAGGAATTAATGTTTACATATTATATTTATGAGATATTTTTAATCATGAAAATATAATATATCTTTTAATTTCATACCTTTCAATTCACTAAAAAATTGTAACATCATTCATGCGTACTAGTGGACTACACCACCACAAAAAGATGAAATTCATTTTTCATCACCACATCACATGAATGATATGTATAATAATATTTCAAAAAAAAATTGTATTTATTATATAATTATAATTACATAAAAAGAAAATAATACTTACCTTCTTTCCATAAGGTTCATTGAAAAATGGAAACATTACTCAAGCGTACGTACAACCAACCATCTCTATGATTGTGACATTGTTAATTATTATTAAACACCATTCAAGATTGATTTTAGAAGTAAAATTGATATTCAAAAATGATAATTAGGTTATTATTATTATTTTTGAGATTATAGAGTAAATAACTATTTGTCTATAGTTGACCTACCAGTGTCATTTTGGAAATATGATCAAAATATCTCTAAAACGCTCGATGTGAACGTAAATTGATTATTTAATTTTATAAGGAAAGTTTGAAACTAAAATTAATTGAATAATAAACTTGATAAATGGTGTCATGAAAATAAATTATTAACATAATTTTATTATTCCAGAGGATAAAGAACATACATGATGAATCAGACTTGAGGTAAGGGAAACATTACTTTATAAACCTTGTTTCAATTATTTTCATTTTTTATATTCTTGATAATTCTCTTCCATGTACAGTTTATTATAAATTTTTTCATAACAAAACTTATTTATAAGAAAACGTTTAAAATGTTTATTTTTACCATATTTTAAATTTTTTAAATATTTTTAAAAGAAATAATATTTTATTATTTGAAATAGTAGACTTTCCTTTTTAAAAATATTCTTTTAATGATTCCCTTAAATCTTTATTTGTATTCCATATTGAAATTTAAAAATTTATTTTTTGGAAGTATTTATATAAAGTTAAAAGAAATGTAAAGTACATATGAATATTTTAATCTACTTTAATGATTTTGAAAATTAAACTTTTACAGAATGTTATGAATTACTTTACAAAATACAGAAGCAATGATATATTTTAACATACATGGTGAAACCCACATTTCCCACCATCATAACTATTAATTTTTTGTATTCCATTATAATATTTCATGATTTATTCCATGAAAAAACACTTTTAGTTTTGTTTTGGGAATTTTAGTTTCAAAAATTTCGGTTTAAAGGAATAAAATATATCAATATCTGAAAAATGTGTTCATATGGGTGAAGAGAATGTTTTATGATGCAAGATATAATGTAATAGGTTAATTTTTTTGGGAATTTTTTTGAGGATGGGAGGTTCCATTATATATCATGTGTGGGTGATCCCATTATATCTCTTTAATGCATTGGGTAATGGGGTAGAGTAAACTAATTAAATTTCTCATAAGAAAATATTGGAATATATTTTCAGGGTTATTCTGAATATGGGATGAATTTATCCAATATGGTTTCTACTAATATACTGTGTGAATATACTATAATGGTTTTTCCATGTATAACTATGATCATTATTTCAAGTGTAACTTTGTTTCTTACTCTATGTATTACCCTTAAGGTAATTGTATTTCTAACTGTGAGGGTTACTAAATATATAAGAGTGGTATTGAAATGATTCCCTTGTTTCCAACCTATTTTTATATTATTTTATGGATATGCAATTTTTTATTGAAGAAAAACGTGTGTATTTTTCATGTCAAAAGGATTTATTTCATAATCTCCAAGAATAATGTGATAATGTAATTACTTTTTTAATTTTTTTTGTTTTGACTAGACTAACAATTTCCTTCTTTTTTTATGACACTAATTTAGCATTTTGTGATCATCCCACATTTTAAAAAGTTTTCACGAGGTTTTAAGGATTAATAGGTATAAGGATGTGGTTAAGATGAAAATCATGATGATATGTCCTTGAAATAAAATGTGTTCGACTTTTAATGTTTTTATGGTAAAAATGGATACTAAGTAGCTGTGTTCACATCTAATGTATGGGTCTATTATGCATGAGTTATGTCCTAATTATCCAAAATTATAATCCTAAATAGTATTTGGGGGTAAAATGAATTGAATTTGTGTTTAAATTGACTAAAATGTATAATTTTTAAGGTTAAGTCCTTATAGTTTTTATTGAGGAAGGGTTTATATAATTTTATAGGTTAGGATTTTAAGTGAACATAAGTTAAAAGTCCCCTATAACCAAAAAGGATTGTATGATCGTGATAACTATGGTTATTTTTGAAAAATAGAAATGTGTTGAAGATACCGTAGTTAAGGAAATATTTTTATTTATTATCCTTATAAAATAATTTATTGTGAATTTTTTGATTTGATTAGAATAAAATTTTGGGTTTAGAAATGCGATAGAACTAGTATGCACCAATGTAAGTTTTTATTTGAGGTAAAATGTGGTGGTTGCCTAGATGGGACAGTAATTTAAATGGGAGCTATAATAAAAAAACATGTGGTTATTCTTAACCAGATTTTACGTGCTATGATTAAAAACTTGAACCTAGATGAGTATCTTAACACATAAAATAAGATATAGATGATGTTTTCTGAAGGTTCAGGTGATAAATATCATAAATGTAATAATAATAAATGACATCTTTTCCTGAATGTGGTAAAAAGAAACTAAGAAAATTTATTAATTGAATGAGAAGAATTTTTGTATAAGGTAATGGAGGGAATAATACAATAATCTTCGAGGAAAAAAAGTAGTTCTCAGTAAACACTAGGAAGAGGTATAAAGTTATTATCAAGGAATCCATTGATTTTTTTAAATGTGGGGAGTATAAGAATTATAAAAATCAATGATGTATGGGGAAATATTAAAAATAAGATCCATAAGACTATCTATATAAATGATTATCAATTTTCAATGTAATTATTTATAAAGATAATGAAATTAAAAATGAAATATGAATAGTATGGATAATCTATTAGCCTATTTTTTTAATATTTTTGAATCATATGACATGATTCATATTTTTATTGGAAGTAATTATTTAGGAATAATTTGTAAAATCCTGGTTAATGAAAAACAATGAATGATTAAGGCATCTATATATAAGGATTCAAGAGTTATGATTTAGTGGTATATTTAAAGATGATACAAGGTTAATGTCTTAGACACCCCTTTTTTGGGTTTATGTGATGTGAATACTTTAGGAGATATTTATATTTTTTAACAGTCGAAGGTATATGTAATTGATAATTTTAAAAAGTGAAAATTTTGTTTAATAAGAATTATATTATCTTTTTGTGGACCTAAGTTCAATGGTTTTTATAACCATTAGGGTTTATATGGATTTAAAAATTATGTTTATTTTTTTTATAATTTTCATCATATTTTTTTAATTTCATTGGAATTACATTGATATAGTTTTATTAAAATACTGAACCATAGGCTGTGAGACAACCCATTGCTTCTGCCAAGGCCATCAGGCTTGAACCCAAAACCATTGGGAAATATGGGTAAATCTCATACCAGTGGCCTATGAGATTTCATGGTTAGTATGATATCATTTTTTATTAAGAAATTATATAGATAAATATTATGTTGATTTTGGGAACATATTTTATATTGTGGTAATAACCAGGGGATTGAAAAGTGATTTGTTAATTAATGTTATTTAGAAAGATGTTCACTATTTTTGAAATCTTATTTAATTAAGGTAAACAATGTCTTATAGATAAGAAATATTAAATTATTTTTTGGATATCATATATAATGGATTTATGGTGATTTAGGTTATTTATGGAAATGATTAGAATATCATAGAGATTAGTTGATCAGGGAATACATATTTTGGGTATATGAATTTAAGAGTGATTAATGTTTATTGTATTAAAATATTACATTAATTTATGAAAAATATTTGATCACATACTTTGTAATTTATGGGTTTCAATCTTTCTTATGAATTTTTTTAATTTTTTTGGATATATCAATTTTGAAATTTGTGTTGTTATTAATGAGGCTTTAGAGATAAATGTTGTATTTATTCATACGATTATTTATTATTTTGGGGAATTATCATATCATGTAATAATAATTATGAAATAGATTAATGTATATAGATAGAATTTATACTTTTTTATCTATTTTTATATGTATATGATTTATTAAAATTTTATTTTAGTGCATATAGAATAAAAAATCTACTTGAATACTCATCACATGGGGAAAAAGATGATATTGTAGGGGAAACTAAATAAAGGATGAAATTATAATTTTTAAGAAAGTATATTTCCCCACTTTGTTTTTATTTATGGAAAGGAGTTTCTAAAATCAAGGAAAAATATCTTAAAACAAAAAATAAAATCCAATTTCACTCTATTATAACAAATCAATGGTTTTGTTTCACTCCATTTTGGTTTATGGTTTTTTAGTTTTTGAATTTATTATGATCATTCACTTTATTATGATCAATGATATTTATTTATCTGTATCATTATTTGTAAATAATTTTTTTATTCTAGGTTTATATTTTCACTTCCCAAAATTTGTTTTCATATTGGGAAGCCTAGTTATGTGTTACACGAGATGGACTTGGTATTTACCTTTTCCTCTTTTCTTGATGATGTTTTATTTACCATTTTTATGATTTGGTTTTTCAAAAAATATATTTCAAAATATCACCCATCAATTGATAATATTTAGTAAAAAAATTGACAATGAAATTTAATAAAGGGGTGTGCGATGGGGGAATTTAATATCCTTAGATTTTAAAAGGACGTCATGTTTTATAATGTGTACCACATGCAACACCGAGAATAATCCAAGTGTGAGATTCATTTATTTAAATATATTTTTTGTAAACAAGAAATTAAATTGGTGAGTATGAATATGATAAATTAATTTATATATTTTTTTATAATTAAAACAATTGTATTTATGATTTCTTAAGAAATAAGTAATCAATACCTGGAAATCTAATTTTACTCTTCAAAAATAGGTTTACATAAACAATGATTTTATTTAATTTTGTTTGGGAATATTATAACTATTTGTTAGAAATATTAGAACTTTAATTTTATAAAATATATATCAAATTTTAAATTATCATATTAATATTTTCATTTGATGTAGTTTAGCCATATTTCTAAAAAAAATTATATTTCAATGAATTGAAAAAATATAAAGATTTTAATTCAAAAAAATATATATTTTTTAAAGTATTTAATAATTAAAATTAAAATTTTCACTTGTTTAGAAATTAAATTAGTTCATTTTTATATAAAACAACCCAATTATGGATTTTTAAATGATCTTTATGCATGAATTTTTTATATAAATATTTTTCACTTAAAATAGTAATTTTTTTGTAAAATCATTTTCATTGTGTTTTTTCAGTTTAATTGTTAATTTAATTCTTCTAATAATATGTTTTGAATTTTTAAAAAAGGATTATATTTTTTTATTAAATGGTTCCAAATTTGGTAAATATTTCCCTTTTAGTTTTGGTCAATATGAAAAGTAACCTTTTCAATTTGTTTCACCATGATAAAGGCTAAATCGGGTAATTAAGGGTTTAAAATAATATTACAAGGACTATTAAATGAAAAAAATATTTGAAATAATTTTATTTTATGACTCCATATAGTACACAGTGTGTAAAATTTGGATATATATCCATTTGTTTCCATTTGAGTGTGATTTTGACCTTTAAAATATTTTATTTAGAGAAAGTAAAAAATATCACTCTTGTTTTTAATAACTCAAATATTTTTAACATGAGGATAAATAGAAGATAATTTTTATTATAAATATTAATTTTTAATCTATATGAATTATCTACATCATGATAATTTATTATAATTTTCAGTGAAGAAATAGTTACCTTAAATGCAAACACAATGCTGACACAATAAATATTTAATTAATTTTAAAATACAACAAATGAATATTAAAATATTAAATGTAATATAATTAGAGATAAATAATTTAATTAATTAATTTTAAAGTTTAATAAAACTAGTTATGTTTTTAATAAAATATTTTTTTGAATTTCAGTTGTTATCTTAATGTTATTAATGAAAATGTCCTGAATAGTTCAAAAAATTAAAATTTATGATATTTTATAACAAATAATATAAAATTAAAAACAAATATGAGATTTAGAGAAGTGATTATGATATGGTTGATAATAAAAACCATGGTACATTTATGTAAAAGTTTATTAATTTATTTTAAATATCTTGGCCCTCAAAGAGTAAAAAAAACCTTATTGTAATGGTAGGTGTGAAAAAAGTTAAGTGGTTAAAACTAAAAGATTAGGGTAAAAATGTTTTCTAAAATTGTCCAAAAATTATTGTATGTGATTATTTAGAATCATTATCATAATATAATTTAATATTATTTGTTTGGATACATTTATAAATCAAAATTAATTTATGTTTAATTAATATTTTATAAAATATCAAGAGTGTCCCTCCTCACTCTTATAAAAGGTCACCACTTCATCACATTTCATCACACATAAAAACCCTTTTTGTTAAAAAAATATCTACTAAAATCCCATAATAAAAATTTTACCCATGTTCTAGTGGCCTTATGTATATAATAATATAATCCTTTTTAGTTCTATGGTGTAATGAAAAGGAGTTTTTCTGAATAAAAGTTATAGCGTTTAACCAAATGTTTTTATTTTATTTCTTCTTCCACGTCATTGAAATATTCTTCAACGATGCCTATATAATTACATAAGTACATAATATATATGGATATTTTTTTTATGTTCATGGAATAAGCTATATACATCTATTACCTTCGTCAAATGGGAATGGAATCCATCGTTTCTGTGAATGGAAGACTACCACATCGCAAACTAATGTAATTCATTTTTCTCCACCACATCTCATGTTTGTTTATAATTTTGGAATTAATTTTTATATATTATATTCCTAACATATATATCATTATTAAAATATAATATATAATGTAATTTCTTACATTTCCATTCACTAAACAATGATAAAATTGTTCATATGAACGTGTAGACTACCACCTCCACAATGGGATGTGATTCATTTTTCATTACCACATAAAATGGAATATATATATAAGTAGATTTGAATAATTAAAATGGTATTTATAATATAATTATAATTATTTAAAAATAATATATAACTTACCTTATTTCCATTTTCATCGTTTAAATGTGGATGCATTACTGATGCGTACATATGACCTACCGTCTCCATGATTGTTACTTAGTTCACATTACATTACCATAATTCACGATTGGTTTTAATGGTATAATTTATGTATAAAAATTATAATTTTATCATTATTATTATTCAGTATATTATATAATAATGACCCATTTTACCATATTCAACCTACCATTTTCATTTTGGTCATATAAGGCATATATCACCAAAATGCCCGATGTGAACTTAATTTATTAAGTAATTGTTTATAAAATGGTATTAAGTGAAATAAAATAAATAATAAACTTCAAAAAGGATTTAAGGAAATTAAATAATTATAATAGTTTTATTATTATTGAATTTAAATAACAAATATGATGATTCAGACTTGAGGTATAAGACACTTTACATTAAAAATATCATTTTAAATATTTTCATTTTTTATATATTAAATCATTCTATTAAATTTCCATTTCATTTTAAATGTTTTAAAAAAAATTATAATTTATACATAAATATTATATAAATATAATTTCTTAACATATTTTACTGGTTTATAATTTTTTTAGAAGAAATAATATTTTTAATATTTTTAGAAAGGGAATTTATTTTTGAAAAAAATAATGTTTTAAATATTCCATTAAAACTATCTTTTTATTCCATATAAAAATTTATAAAATTATTTTACAGATGTTTTTATATGTAAATAGTATTATAATAAAATACATTATATGTATATTTTTAAATTATTTATTTATTTTGGAATATGAATCCTTTTACATACTGTTCTATTTTAATGTATATAGTGACAAAAAATTATTCATCCACCATAAAAGTTAAATGATTCTCAGATTCCATTATAATATTTCATGTTTTATTCAAATAAAAACTATTTTCCATTATGTTTTGAGAATTTTATTTTTTTAAAATAGGTTTCAAATGAAATGAACAAATCAATATTTGAAATTTTGTTTCTTATTGGTGAAATTAACATTTTATTATGCACGATTTCACATACACTGTTATGGTTCTTGTGAAATTATTATGAGGATATTTGGTTACATTATAATTCTATGGTAGATGAAAAATTTATATCTATTCAATGCATTGGATAAAGGATGAATTTAACTGATTAGGTTAGTCCCAAGTGAATATGGGAATTTATTTTTAACAGATTAAGTTTATTCTATGTGTTTATGGGAATATAATGTGAGGGTTATCCAGGTATAACCAAGATAGTTATTTCAAGTGTACCTTAGATGGTTACTCCAAGTATAACTATTATGTTTATTCCATCTGTAACTGTGAGGGTTAATCTATATGAAAGAGTTGCATGAAAATGATTTCAATGTTTAATCTAAGTTGTATCTATTATTTCTATTGTTTTTAAAATTTTATATTATGATAAATGTGTGTGTTTCTTATGTGAAAATGAATTATTTCATAATATTAATGAATAATTTTATAAAGTTACATAATTATGTATTTTTATGCTTTTCAATCGACCAAAAATTTCATTCTTTCTTTTTATGTCCCTTAATGAGATTTCTACTATCATCCCACATTTTTTATTTTTTTCAAAAAATTTTAAGGTTGTGCAGGGAGAAAAAAATTTAAATTTGAAAATTGTGAAGATATTTTATGAAAATATAAAATGATCCATTTTAAATTTATTTTTTTATGAGAAAAATGGAAACTTAGTAGAAGTTTTCCATTTTAATGTATTTTTTCAATTATATATTAGTTATTACCTAATTATTTAAAACTAAAAATCTAAATGATGTTAATGAATAAATGAATGTGAATTCTATATGAAATTAATTAGAATATATAATTTTTATTATAATGTCCTTACATTAGTATATTTTATCATTGGTTTAGTAGGTTACTATTAGTATTTTTTTAAAAAAATAACTTAATTGGTTAACCCATTAACCATGCTTAAACATAATTGGGTTATGATTACATGAAAAAATAAATATGAATAATTTTATAATTAATTGAATGAGATCTTGGTAAACGATCTAACATTGAATATATGGTTATAAAATTATTGATTTTTGATATGTCATTATTTAATAATGAAGGGAAATAGTTGTTTCATAATAAAGAAAGATAAAGTTAATTCGTATACACTAAAGTAGTTGAAGACCCATGAATATAAAAATCTCACTCTTGATATTTTTTTGGTAGCTATAATCATTCATTTTAAGGTATGTATATGTTATCTCTATGGTGAATGGTGTGAGGAATAGTAAGATAAAAGTTATTTGAAATAAACATTTTCATAGAAATAAATAAATATATAGAGAAAGAGATGTCATGAGGAATTCATTGATTGTGATTTCACAATACAATACCACCCATGTTCAGAAAATAAGGTAGTAGATTCATTGAGAAAGAGATATTGTGGGGCTCAAGAGAAAATGATGATCAATAGGGATACTATGTTCATAGATTTAGTAAATATGGATAAGGTAATTCTTATGAAAGGGGAAATATCATACCTTTTTCAAATGAATGAAAAACCATTTTTATTTTAATACAAAATTTTCTCTATACAGATGTTGAGAATTTTTCAAAAGAAAATTAATGTCATGAATGATGAGAAATTCTAAGAACTCATATATGAAGATGGAATTAATAAATTTAAAAATTGGATATTTATCCATCTATATCTGAGATAAAACTTGAGTTATTATATAATTCTCATAGATTTATTTTCTCTATATGCCTTGGTATCACAATGTGGTATATGGATTTGAATGAAAATTTTTGGTGGGGTAAAATAAATTTTGAAACTTCTTATTACGTATCATGATTTTATGAATTTCAATATATAGTGGTTGATAGATAGTGTGTAATAGGATTTATGAAACCTCTACCGATTATAATGTAGAAATTAGATGAATTTACTATGGACATTGTAACATGATTAAGAAATTCACCTAGAAAGATTATTGTAATATCTGTTATTCTTGATCACCTTACCAAATATACACATTTCCTCACTATAAGAGATGACTTACATATTTAGAGTCTTTAATTAATATTTATTACAAATTTTAAGACTTCATAGATCACTTCATTCAATTATGTATGATTATGATCCATGATTTACATTTAAATTTTTGAAAATTATTTTGAAGGTTCTTAAAATTGAGTTTTATTTCAGCATCACCTATAATCCATGATCTAATAGGCAATTTTAAAGAGATATTAAAATTAATGAATAAATATTTATTTCATATTCACTTGAATTTAATTGTATGTAGGATCAATATTTACCTTTGATGTAGTTTTACTATAACATTATCTCCAGTTAGAGTTTTCAAATGGAGCTGTATGAAGTATTATATGGAAAGAGATGTCACACTCCAATTTTATTGGATGATTCTAGTGAATAGAAGATTGTAGGACCACAAAATCTTAAGGAGAAAACGGAAAAGGTAAATATTATTCAAACTCATATTAAAGTAGCTCAAATCAAGAAAATGTGTTATATCAATAATCCAAGTAATGATTTATAATTTCAATTATGAGACCACGATTTATTGAATTTATCACTATACAAAGATGTTATAGGGTTTGGTAAGAACGAAATGATAATCCTTAAGAATATATGACATTTTTAAATTATGGAATGAATTATAAAATTTGTTTTCCAATTGCAATTTCTAACAAGACTATGTAAAATACATGATCTAGTTCATATCTATTTATTAAGGAAGTACATGCCAAACACAACACATGTGATCACCTCTGAAGAAATAAAATTGGAACCTAATCTAATATACTGTTAATATTATATCAATATTATTAAAAATATAGTGATAGTGATGATAAATAAGATTACTTGACTGGTAAAGTTACATTGGAGAAATAATAAAATTGAGGATGTAATGTGGGAACATGAGGATGTCATGAAGAAAAATCACCCTAACTTATTTAGAAACAAATATCCCTAAAAAATTTTAGGATAATTTTTTTATAAGATAGAATAATATAACAACATGGTTAATGTTATAATAAATCACATTCATATCTTACTAATTATATTTTACAAAGTTATAATAATATTATGTAATTTTTACGTGAGAAAGAAAAATCATTATTTCTACCCAAATTGGATTTTCATGTATTATATGATTTTATTTAAAATAATTATTTACAAATAAAAGAAGTTTAATTTGAAAAAATTAATTTAAAATTTGAATTAAAAATATCAAAATTATCTTATTGTGAATGGTTTGTATTTTTTTGAAAAGTTATATTTTTTAATCAATAAGAAAAAATACCGATATTTATCAAAAACTATCTTTTACATCATGAATTTCGAAGGTCCTGTTTCGTTTTAATATGATTTAAAAATAAATATATTCCATTATATTATTAATAATTCAATTATTTTATTTTTAATGAATTTATAATGTAATTTTCTTTTTAAAAAATGTATACATAAAAGACATTTTTTTCTTCGGAAAAACTGTTTATCATCCTAATTTTCATGTTTAATTTTAAATTTAATTCTACCTCTTAAATCAATTGAATATGATAAGATAGATTACATATTTAGAATTATAAAAATTAATACATGTTAATCATATCAATATAAATTATTTGTTATAATGAATATTAAAAATAGTAACAGTTGGTTACCACTTTTAATGTTAAAACATGATTACAAGGGGGGTTAATATAAAGATATATGGGTTAAAAAAACCTAAACTATTGAATAATTTATACTTTATGGGAATATTTATAACCTATATCATATAATATTCAAAAAAAATCCATTTTGAGATATTTTTATTTGTCAATACATTAATATGTTTCATTCATTTAAAACATTCCTAGTGCGTTCTCTCCCCCACTTATAAAATAACACCCCATATCATACCATATCTGAAAAAAAAGAGAACTTTTTTTTATGAAAATAAATTCCCAAATACCTTCCTTTAATATATCTCCATGCCCTAGAGTACCTGGATTGATAATAAAAAAATCCCAAGAAGTATTTAGGTATAAACCTAAAGATGTTTTCTAAAGAAGAGGTATAATTCTCAACCATACGTTTTATTTTTTATTTCTGCTTCAATCTACATAAAATGATATTCAACCATGATAAAATAACACATGAGTATATTAAATATATTTATATGTTATTTTTTATTGGTATATCATATATTAATATCCACATCCATCAAATGGGAAACTAAACAGTCACTTGTGTGTACAGAGTCCTACCACCTCCCGAAATGATGTTATTCGTTTTCCATCACCACCTCTATTAGATGGTTATAATGATGTATTTAATATATATATATATATATATATATGAGATATTCATGAAATTTTTATATTTTTACAATATTAATATATCATGAATCTTCTTACCATTCCATTCATTGAAAAAATGCAAGTCATATGTGCAAATGTTTGGAATACCGCATCCATGAAGCGATGTGATTTGTTTTTTAGCATCAAATAATATTTTTTGGTTTATATAAGTTAATATAAAGAAATAATATGGTATTAATGATAAAATAATAATTCTGTAATGGGAAAATAACACTTACATTGTTTCCATAATGATCATTGAAAAATGTAAACATTACTCATGCATACATATGACCTACTATTTTCATGATAATAAAAAAGTATATTTTTCATAACCATCTTTATTAATTTTTGTAAAAGTATAATTTATATATTAAATTATTTAATTTTTATTCAATATATTATGTAACAAAGTCCTATTTTACTATAGTAAACCTATAAAAGTCATTTTATACTGAACATATTCAGAACATTTGACGTGAACTTAATTGATTAAGTTATAAAATATAACATGATAATAAATAAATTAAAAGGAGTAAATAAATTTAAATAGGTTCTTATAAAGGTAAATAATTGGGATAATTTTATAATTCATGAAGAAAAATAATGTATGCAATGAGTCTTACCTGAGGTAATGGGTTTCGTAAATCAATTTTCATTCATAGGGTTTTACTTATATTTATTGGATATGTTATATCAATATTATGTTTAAAATGAACATTAATTGTTATATATTTTATTTACATATATATTTTTTGTTTTTCACATTTTTTACACGTAATAAATTTATTTATTAATTCTAAATTCAATGATATGATAAATTTAAGGTATTTCCTCTCAATATCCACTCCATCGGGAATTATTTTGTATTTGGAACCTATTTATATTTATGTGGTGAATATACTACCCATTTTAGGTTTTTAATATGAAAATAAATTTATTCATGTGGATTGAAGTTTAAATTCAAGTTTAATCCTTTAATGAGTAAAAATTTTAATGTTACTAAATCTGTAATAATTTATTTTACAATATCATTTTTGGGATTGCACTTATTTTCTTAGAAGGAATATTATAATCAATCATTTATAAATTACATATATTCCCCTATCCACTAGATATTGAAGGATATTACCTACTTTTTTCCAAACTTTCCTCTATTTATCACTTTAATAAATTTTATAAAATTTTAAATGATATTCATATCTTATATCTCTTTAATATCAGGTATGTTTTCCTTCCATGTATGTATTTTTCAGAATTTTATTACAAAAGTCATTTTTATTACTCAAATGATATATCAACGGCATTTTATGTTTCCCTTAACTTTTTTACATGGATTGAAATGAGTCTTTAAAATGTTGTCTTGAAAAAATAAAATTTTCAACTTTCATTATAAAAAGTAAAATGGAATGATTTCATTTTAACGTATATGGTGTTAATGGACTTTCTTGCTGATAAAACCATTATACTTAATTCAACTACTTCTAAAAGTTTTTTATGGTTTTACAAATAAATAATTTTAATCAAATATTAGTATAAATGTTTCAAATCCATTTTCATATATTCCTTAAAAAAACATTATTTTACTATAAAATCTATTGATATGTCCTTTTGATCAATTTTGTGGCTCTTGACTTCCTCGTGAAAAATTCACTTTATTAGGATTATTTTAATTTTTATATTTACATTTCTCATAAATATACATATTCTTTGAATCACAGATATGGTTATTTCATAAACCATATATCATTTCTATATATGGTATTTTAATAGTAAATTTATATAATTGAAAAGAAAAAACCTTGATAAATCTATATTATTTACTGTATATAAGTATTTATGGATAAACAATATTTTTATGAATATAATTGATCAATCAATATATATAGAATTCATTACACATGTATTGATAGGTGGGTTATGATTATTTATATCGCATCGATTCATCAATAGGACTTTTGAGATAAAACAACTGGTTAGCCTATTTAAAAATGTTTTTTGTTTATGTATTCCCATTGTTTAATCCTTCTTGGAGAAAGGTCTAGATGGTAGATATATCATGAATTCTGAGATCATTACATGCAAGAATATTCATTTACTTCATTTTTAATTATTTATTACTATCCATGAAATTATTACATTTTATATTACCCATTGATGCATTTTGGTCACAAATTATTGATTATATTGATTGTGTTTTGGTTATTTACCATTCTTTATTGACTGTGACTTACTGATTCCTAATAGATTTTGTACTAAGTAACTCTTAATTAGAATATTATCTCACCCATTATTTGTTTTATTTTCCCAAGGATATGATGAAGGATATAATAAATAATTTCAATGTTAAAGGAATATTTTTATACAATTTATTTTATATTTACCTAGTTATATGGGAATCATGTACTGGTTCTTTAATACTACTAAACTTATTGGTTTTTTGGGATGAGATCTTTTGTATCTTATACCAATGTAATAAATAATACACCAACTCTGGGTTACTGGATCTATATTTGACACATATTAAATGGTTTAAAATTAAGTTAATATGTAAACAAATGAGTTTTATTGGTTCTAGAAGGCTTATATAAATATTTTATTAATTAAATATGAAAATATCATTAGTGACTTAAAAATAAAAATAATATGTTTTTTGTCAACATCTTCTTTTAATATAAACACTAAATCACCCATGAAAATAAATTAAAACATCATAAATCATTATAAATAGAACTTTATGTTAATATTGTTTAGTTGGAAAATATTAAATTCGAAATAAGAAAAAATAATATCAACATCCTAAAAAAAATTGTATAAACGGTCAAAACTATAAACACCTGATTTGGGAAAATGGGTAGCTAATATAATTATAGAGAATAATAATAAATGAAAAGTATAAATTAAAATACGTATGAGTAATGTTCTAAAATAGGTGACTTATATTTTTTATCAGTATGATACTGGATGTTAGAAAACTAATTAGAAATTCTAGAGTCAAGGTAAGGGACTTTGGTAACACAAATATTATTCATTTATTTATATAGTTTCTTTAGATTTTCAACCTTCAATATTTTCCATATTAATTTATTCCCCATTTTATATGATTTTTCAATTTTAAATGTCCAAGGAATTGTTTTTCAAATGTTCTTTGTTTATTATTCATTCACATAGTGGTATAATATCATTAAGAATTAAGCTTCATCTCTTAATTTGTAATGATGTAATTATTTAGGAACCACCTTATAAATTATTTAATTAAATTTATCTTTTTGGAGGTGTAAGTTTGCATCAATTGGTATGGTTTATCTTGTTATTCATGTGATAACTTCTAAAGTGTAATTTAAATCCCAATCTAATATATGGGATTTATTAATGTGATGATAGGTTGTACTTCTATGGACATATTTTTATGCTTAACTAGTGTCTGATGGATGTGAAATATATATATACCCCTCCAATAAATTTGGTAAATCATTAAATCTATTAAGAAAATGTGAAATGAGTAGTGATGGTTGATAAAAAGTAGAAACTAGTTATGATTCATGATATAATCTAGGAAATAATTTATAATGCTTGATCCACAATGGGAAATATGTTTTGATTCTTGATCATATATAGGAAATATATGGAGATTCCTGATGGACAATTTTATGTTTCTATGGTTATGGTAGGGCCACAATATTTTCATATATGACTATCTTATTTTCATTGATTTTCATTTTTTGTCTCGTATTTTTATAATTGTTACTCCATTTTATACATTTTATCACATGATTTTACTTATTATTATATTATTAGATTTGAACAGTTGTCATTATAAAATGTTCTCTTAATCAATGATTTCACTTCTACTTATAGTTTTCAACATTCTTATAGAGTCACCCTAGTTTGCATGTTGATATGTTTAATATTACACTATTATTTATTTCATCTCTACTCTTTCATATGAATCCATTTCATTGTTTATGAGGATGATTTTAACTTATTAAACTTCTATGATAAGATACAGTATGATAAAATTATGGGTATGTGTTCACAATAAATTTAAAATAAGACATTTATGTAGCTAGTCTTCAAAGAAACTAAAACTCTCAATTATTATAATGTTCAGATTATTATGTAATGTAATGTTTTAATTATGGAAAATTATGTAAAAGAAATTCATGTTTATCTTGGGTCTACTCAAGGTCCCTTTATGATATGTTTTTATTTCCCACCCCCATCGAGTGGGATACTCATGATATAGTTATGGTGGGAAAATGATAAAGGTACTCACCTTCATCTCAATGTAAAATAGAGGAAATAAGAAGTCCAATTGAACTGTATGTTTTTCTACATGTAGTGTCTTATCTAATTCTTATTGAGGATGTAATTGTAATTGATTATTTATCACAATAATTTCTTATTCATAAACACTGGTAACCCTGAAATCATGATCCTCCCTTATTTCCTAAAATATGAAAACCTCTTATATGTAATTATCTTCTTGTGACTATAGTAGTGGTTATGAATACATAATTCCAAAATAAGGTTGATCATAGTAAAACTCAAATTGTGTAAATATTAAAAATGATTTTATAGTAATCTCTAACGAATGTATTGGAATTTTGTACTTTTACACTATTGAAGCCTCTTCTAACTCATTCACAAAAATAGATATAGAACACTACAACGTATTTCCAATGTTAAATATCTCCATTGGAACCTTCATTTATTCCATTACATCTATTACATAGAACATTTCTACAAAATCAATATATAAATTAAAAGTTATTAAAACATTAAATTCAAATTCATGGAAATTATGAATGAATTATCTCCATTGTATGTTAAAACTAGTATCCCTTATGCCTCTTTTAGTACCCCATGATAATGTAATATAGGTAGCAGTTAATCGTCCTCTAGATTTTATACAACAAAAATAATAGAATAAGTTAGAGGCTCTAATTATAATTCCACATTCAATATTTGTTTCTCCTCTTCATTATTTTTTCTAATAAATTTCTGATGCATGGATCTGGCTTATTCCACTTGTACCCATAAATACCAATCTATTTGAAAAGTTCATTCGTTTTAGCTTGATATTAGTTTCTGGTAATTTTAGAAAATTTTATTCATCATATTATACTAATGTAGTTAAATCACCTAATTTTTTTTAGCCTATCCGATAATCTTTTATTGGGATGGTGTCATGGACTAAAAATCCATAATGGTTCCATGGAAGTTAATCAAATAAAAAATGTTATTGAAATGGAATATAATAAATTATATATAATGAGATGGAATCAATGAGATGAAAGGGTATAATACATTGAAAAATTACACATTTGATGATTCATTATCATATGTAATATCAAATATCATTCATTAATCTTTTGGAAAATACCTAAGTGGTCAACAATGTTCATCTCCATAGAACCTCACTAATATGTCATAATTATTTGATTAATATTTTTAAATATTACAGTATTTTTATATGTTTTAAAAATATGAAATCAAGCATTGTTTATTGTTTAAGAAGAATGAATATAATGAAAAAATGTTAATTATTAGTGGAATAAGAGAACCAATTGTGATACATAGATGAATAACTACTTCATATCAGCTCTATACTAGATTATAAATACTGTACAATCCCTCATTCTCTGTGAGAAAATATGAGACCTTGGATCTACTACACATCCATTGACTTGAAAATTTAACCAAAAAATCTATAACCCTAGAGAATCAGTACATATTTCATATATTAATTATAAAAATTTCTGGAAACCACTATGAAACTCATAAGACCTTGGGTATTACTTTTTAGGAAACTCTAAATAATGAGTAGATATATTCAATTACCATGATGTCCCTAATAATTTCTTCCCCACTCATAAGTAAAGAACCACATGACACATAACTACCCAATAAATAAAATTCCACATTATATTTAAATATTTATAAATTGGAAAACATAATAAATAAAATTCACATAAAACAATAGAATAATTTCAAATAAATCATATTATGAAAATATTTCATTCACGCCAAGCATTATACATAAATAATTAAAACAAGGAGAGAAATATATTTATTTAAAAATGGGGTGCAATAAATGAATTATCTCTAACCCATTTTGTTTAAACAAATTAATGGTTATTTTACCATTAAGATAATAAAAACTGGGAGAGATGTGAAGGAAAAATGGAAACATAGTAATGGAACCAAAATGTATATTGAATGGCCGCATCTAAAACCCTCCTCATTTTAGCCTTATATAACTTTTATGGAAATTGAATAGTTTAAAAATATGACTATGTTGATAATGGGGGTTTTTTATTAGTCTATTTTTTATATAATATTTAGGTTATATACTTTTAATCTATTATTCAAGAAACATGAAATGAACACCCCTGAACACCTTTCTTTATATCTCTATTCACAATTTCATTCTCTGTATATATATTTTTTGTCATTCAAAATGTTTGAAAATATATTTTTTTTGTGATTCTTCTACCAATTTTAATGCATCCCAAATTTTATTTAGAATAAATATATAATCACTTTTTATTTTTAGAGTTTATTTGTGGAATGATTTCAATCATCATCTCGATAGTCTTCACTAGGTACACATTTTATTGGAATTAAATTATTGTAGTTGTTTTAATCATACATGACGATTAGATAAATTTATGCTGATATGCATATGTTATATTTAATTATATCCATTCTTCATAGTAGATTTTGCAGTCCCATTACATTAAAATCTTATTTTATTAAAAATTAATTAACAAAGCCTATGTGTATGTATTCCCACTCTTATTTAGTGTATAATTATTTTGATTTTTTATTGGATATTAATGAATATAAACCTTCATCTATGATTTACCAAATCATGTATGTATAGTTGGGGTTTTAGATTCCTGGTAACCAGTTGAATGATTCGATTCTCTTGGATTAGTTCTCTCTTTTAAAAGAATGAAGCATCCTAGATAATGTAAAGAATATAACTCAAGATATTGTTGTATTTATCTGATTGTGTTGTCCCGAAACATCAAATAAAATATGATTTAATGATGATTTTTTAGCAAATGGTATACCCTAGTTCACCACTTAATGAGTGTTTGTTTTTAATAGGGTGTATTATTAATAAAAATACAAAAAACAGGTGGGTGGTTTTGAAAACAATTTTAAAAACATAATGAATTAATTTAAAGAGTTTAATAGTTGAAAAAAGAGTATTTTGAAAAATATTGGATAATTATGTGATCATTACTATGTTAATAAACCAATTAAAAAGATCCGTGTTCTTAATTGATTATTTGGTTTTGGTGTAATCTTTTGGCCGAGGGTTAATAGAGATCTTGGGTACCCACAAGCCTCTAAAATGATGCTAATAAGACAAAAAATTTACATAAATGTCATTTAGTCAAGTTCCATCCCCTTATAATGCTTTAAAAAATTTTAAGGAATATTTAAATCCCATATTTTTGGGAAAGAATATGATTCTTTTGTTGTCCAATATAAACAACACAAGTCGCACACTTAAAATTACACCCCGATCGATTATGAAATAAAAAGTGTTTCAATTAAATGCATCCAAAAAAATTTAAGATACATCTAAAAGAAAAATTCAAACCACAATATACACTAAAACCATAGATTATTATGTAATGTAACTCCCTCTTCAATTGTATAGCTCCTTTGAAATGATCACCCACCATTTAGCCAACCATTGAGAGGAGAAGGAAGCATGGGTGGAAATCCTTTTTTATCACTAATAATCATATGAAGATAGGGAATTATAGAATAGATAATATAATGTGAGGAATCCTCTAGAACTACAAAATGGAATCAATTCACTCCGTGGCCGAACTTTCAAATGGGGTGCCTATGGTACCCTTTTATATCCAAAATGGGAACTGGTTTTTGGCAACCAGTTTTGGTTATACAACTTGTATCTCAGTTGTAGGATAATAAACGACCATATCATCACTTGGAATTAAGAGGAAATTTTTTAACAGCCTCTTGAATAACTACATTTCAATTTAGTTTCCACAGGACATATTTAATGGGATATATTGACAAAATACCAAACAGAACTTTTGAATTCATGTACATTCAGTCCCCTAGACAGATCACTTCATATGGGCCCTAATATATGGAAATTTGGATTTGGTGTCTTGAGGGGATATGTATATCATGGATTATTGGATAGGACTAAAAAATTCCATCCCATTTAAAGTCACATATTTTCCAAAATGAGCAAATTATGGGAGATGTGTTATTGGGATTCAATGTTGTTTGGCACATTTTCCATCGAAATCATCTCCAACCCTCCTAATCACATCCTCCTACAAAAAAATGTGAAATATACTATTATAATATTTACAAAAATTAAATAACTTAACCAATCATGATGTTCAAATTTTTATTAAATTTGGAATTTATAATAAAAACCCCTTTAATTCAGTGGTGTAATGGTGAAATTATGCAATGGATCATAGTGTGACCACACCCCAAACCTAAACATATATAGTACTAGGAAAAGTGAATTTTCCAAAATTATGCATGTATATATTCCCAACTTCATGAAGATTTAACATTCAAATAAAATTTAATTCATGGTAGCAATGCAATAAAAAAATCACACGAAGGAGTTATTCTCAGTGATCATGCATAAAGATCTAATAAATTATATCACAACAAAATTCAAAGAGATTCATGATACAAAAATGGGAACAGAAATAACAATTAAACCACTCCACTAACTGCCCTCATGTGTGTGCGACGAATATTTTATGCTATTCTTTCCACATTCTATCCAGTAAATATAAGTTATTTTAAAATTTTCCTACTTAAATGGTTCATCCATAGAACCTACCTTGAATCCTTTGTAATTAAGTTTTAAGACCCACTAACTAAATAATTCTCAAAAGTATAACCTTAAGATACTAACCTAGATATCACCATATGTTATACATTTCACCACTCCCCTCATTTATTTTTATTTTAGTTTGTTTTTCAAAAGTTGTAATTTGGAATAATCACACACTCTACAATTAACACTTGTTTGATATCCTCAAAACATTAATTGTAATATTTAAAATAAGATCAAAGGTCAAGGACGATTGGTTTTTGACCTAACCAAGACACAACCCAAAATTTTATGTTTTTTATGTTTTTTTATTTATAGTTTTTTAGGGTGTAAAAAAGTCAGATAACATGTACACACACATAGGACAATCTGGAATAGTAACCAAATAGATCAGAGAAGGTTCAAACATATGGAAAATAATTTTTAAAAATCTGATAAATAATAATATAAATTATATTTATCTTTTATTATGTAATAACTATCCACACTTCATGGTTTGGTGAAAAAATGTGTGGAGAAATTAAGTGACTCAATTTTCCCTTAAACTGCTCACACAAAGGGTACTATTATTCTCAATGGTTTTGAAAGGATAAAACCAATCATATCATCTAAAAATAACCAATTTCAAGAAAAATTCACACCTAAATGTTAAATTCATGAAAAAACAAACATTCTATCATTGAAATTTCTTTTTAAATGTTAAAACAACATGAAATACTGAAATTCCTCATGTATTTCCAATAACATCCATGGTTAAGTGGGAATAATTTTCATTGATAAAGTGGCCATTAAAAATTAAGACATCAGAACAAAAGTGAGGGAAGAAAATAGGGGGCAAGTGAAAATACTATCCAATATTCTAAAAAGAGAAAAAAGAAGAAGATGATGAAAATTCATAACTAACCATGAAATATAACTACCCATACACCTAGAGTGTGAATTTTCCTCTCTGTAATAAAATAAAATATGGTAAGGAAGGATAAAAACTGTTTGGTATCATTGGAATTTTTCTTCTTGAACATGGAGTTCCTCTACCAGGGACTCCAGAGTGGATTTTTGAAAGTGCTTCAACTGCTTCCCATTAGTAGTGAAGGTTTTCATGGTTTCTTTATTTCGATGATGAACAACATAAAGTGGATAAACATTAAAAATAGTGTATGGAAAAAAACAATGGGAATGAAGCTTACCTGTATGAAACATTACACTTTTAGTATAAAGGAGGAACTTCTTACCAATTTTGAATTGATGATGAAGTATGAGATAATCATGGTAATCCTTGGATTGCTCCTTTTAGATCTAGGATTTCTCATAATAATCTCTACGCATTTCCTCAAAATCCTAAATCTATAACTTTTTTTGAGAAACTCCACCGGAAAGACAATAATTTCATTTTTTAAAGGCCCCGTAGGCTTAGTTATCTATCTGAATAGGTAGATGACAACTCTTTCTAAAAACAAAATGATATTGTGATATTCCAATTGTAGTTTTGAAATCAGTATTGTATTATCATAATGAATCATTGAGTATGAGACTCCAATATTTTATATTGGGATGAACGTTTTTTTCAGGAATTTGTTTTACCTATCTATTCAACACCTCATCATGACCATTATCTTGTATGTGATAAAAAGTAGACACTCAATGCCTGACTGCATACCGATGCAACAATGATTGCATTATTCCATTATAGAAATGGGAACCGTGGTCACTGATGATAAACCTAGGTAATACAAATGTATAGAAAATTTGGGTTCCCAAAAACTCAAAAACTGTATTGGAATCATCTATCCATGTTTCTCATGCCTATACCCATTTTGAACTATAATAAACATCCAGAAAATTGTAAAAATTTCCAAAGGAATTCGGAAATAAACCCATAAAGTAAATACCCCAAAAAATGAAAATCTCATAGAAGATAAATGGTTTTGTGGAATTTCATTTCTTTTAGGTAGATTCCCAATTTTTAACAATGATTAAAAGATTTACATAAATTATAGATTTTTCAAAAAAATTATTGTCTAAAAGAGACAAGAATAAAGGAATTTGAGAAATGTTTTTTGGGGACCAAATTATCCCCCACATACAAGAGTGTAGAAGAACCTAAAGACATACTAAACCTCCCTATTGAGAAAACAACACCTAAGGACATGATCACTACATATGTGCCAAAGGTAGGGGTCATCCCAAATGTACCAACGAGACTCATAATTTAAATGGTTATATTTGTTTTTTTTTAATTAGAAGAAATTGAATATGATACTAAATAATTTATCATTTCATCATAGAAAGGAATAAAATTTTGCACTCAGTAAAATTTCTCAACTAGAAACATATCGTTTTATAGGAATATATGGGGGATAAGTCAATATCTAAATATGGAATGATCATACTAATATGGTCAGCCACCACATTATTTTCTCTTTTTTATCTATAAAATTTAGATTATGTTTCTAAAGGAGGAGAATCCAATGAATGAGATGTGGTTTGGATTTTTGTTTCTTAAGAAGATACTATAGGGATTCATGGTTTGTGAACACAATGACTTTAGACCCTAAAATATATGACCTAAATTTATCCAAGTAAAACACAATGAAAAGTAATTCTTTTTTAGTTGTGGTGTTGTTTTATTGGGTAGGGTACAATATTTTTGATACATAAGAAGTGGGAAGTGGAGGTTGATCAACCCATTGTGATAAGATATCCCCAACTGCATTGTTAGAGGCATCACATATGAGTTTATATGGTAAATACCACTAAGGAGGTTGGATTATCGAGGGTCATGAGAGACACCATTTAAATTTGTTAAAAGATTACACCCATTCTTTATCCAAAAAATCATTTTTTAAGAGTTAGTCAGATAAGGAATGTTTAATTTTACTGAAGTCATGAATGAAACAACAGTAAAATCCAGCATGACATAAGAATAATCACATATCCCACACATTTTTAGGGAATAGTAGGGAAGAAATTACATCCACTTTTGATTTATCAACTTGGATAGAATAAATATAAATGACATACTCATGTTATTTACGTTGTCACACCATGAAATAACATTTCTTGTAATTTAATACAAGATTATTTTCAATATAGTGACATAGGATAATACACAGACTACTCAAGCATTCATCAAAAAGGGATCCATACATAGTAAAATCATCCATGAATACTTCAATGTAATTATCTAGGTAATCTGAAAAAACACTAACCTTGCATTGGTGGAAAGTAACCAGAGCATTAGACCGACCAAATGGAATCCCTCTATATGAAAATGTGCCAAAGCAGAAAATAAAGGTTGTCTTTTCGTGATCGTAGGGGAAAATATGGATATAAAAGTATCTAGAATACCCATACAGAAAATAGTAATGGGACATCCCTTCTAAGTACTCTCGCATCTTATCAAATAAATAAAATAGAAAATGGTCTTTTATAGTGTCATGGTTTAGTCAGTGATAATCAATACAAACACACAAACTATTCATCACATGAGTTAGAACCAATGCATTGTTTCTTAATTACTATAAGAACAGTTTTTTTAGGAACAAATTCCACTATAATAACTCATTGACTATATGAGATATGGTAAATTAATCCAACAACGAATAATTTTTTTACCTTATTTTTAATAACATCTAGGAGGTTTGGGTTCAATTGATTCTGGGCCGACCTCACTAGTTTAACCTCATCATTTAACAATATATGATATGTGAAAATTTATTGGATAATACTGGTAATGTAAGAAAGTGTTATACTCCGTCAAAAGTTCTTGTAGTCTAAATTCATGATCTAGAAAGAGTGAAATAGTAATGAGGACATGAATCCTATTTCCATTCTTAAGATATGTATATTTTAATTCTAAGGGCTGTTGTTTAAGTTCCAATTAAAGTGAAATTTAGATTGATAAGAGTGAATGTGTAAGTGGGAGGTTAATGATCTCATATAAATGCTCAAAAGTAACATCCTCAAATGGGGAATGAGATTTTAAAGATTATTAGTATCCTCTATGGTAATGGGATCCTCAGTGTTCAAGAAATAATCAATTGACAAACATGAAAGAAATGTTTCTAGAATAATACAACATTATATGCCTGATCCATTTACTATAATTTCAATAAATGATGATAACTCAAAAAGGGTATAAGAGGAATTCAATAAAGTGTTTTCAGTGAAATAAGGGAGTACATTAATTAAATAAATAGAGAGAGAGGAATTTTCATCTAGGGGTCGTTCAAGGCATCAAAGATGTCGAAGTGGAGAATTTCACTATAAACTCCATAGATTATGTACAATTATGGACATTAATTATGGTTTTTGATGTTTTTCGGAAAGGTCTCCCAAATATAATGGGTGCATGTCCATTCATTCTATAATATACCATTTTAAGCATATAAAACTCAGTAAGAAAAATTTAAAATTTCAGCCTCACAAGACCATCCTCTAACACAACCGAGGGGTGTGTGGAAATATGATTTTACAGTTGAAAAAAAGTTCCTATGGGCTTCAATTCCATTACATATAAAGAATAGTAAATATAGTGAGGCAACACATTTATGGAGGTACCCAAATCAAGCATAATATTGGAAAAAGAATACTCCCCTATGATGCATGAAATTAAGAATGTTCTCAAATAATTATATTTGGTAGAAAGTGATGGATCTATCAATGCTGAGATTTTCCTCCCCAAACTCAACTTTGAATCTCTATTAAGTCATCTATAGTGTGTACACATCTTCTTTAGAAACTTATAGTATTATGGAATTTTCTTCATGCCATTAATCAATGGAATGTTAAACTGTAATATTTTGAAAACATACAATATTTATTTATCAATTTATGTTTATTTTTGTTTTATTAGTTGGGTGTAACATTGAGGAAATATAATAGGAATGGTTGTTATTGGTAGTTTATCAAATGAAACATACCTTCCTTTGGAAGGGCTTATCTTAAAATATGGTTTGTCCACATTTGGACCATTTGTAGTGGTTGGGATGGTGATTTTCTTAGGATATGATGACTCTAATGGAGGGGTCATATGGATTTTATGTTTTTTTCTACTATAAATTGTAATGTAAAAAACATTTCTCTTATTACTATGGTTAACTACTGGTTTTGAAGGTAGTTTACATGAGCCATTACTTTGGATTTTCCCAATTGAGTTGGTGAGTTGGCCTAATTGGGTTTTTAGATCTTGTATTGAATCATTGGTGGTATTTTAGAATTATAGATTATGGGAATACATTTATTTCATCATGTTCTCTATTTTACTATATGATTTTATAGGGGATCAATTGAAAGGTCTTTGGGGTGGTTGAGGATTTATGGGTAGTGGTGGATGACTAATCTACCCCGTTTTGTTCCATGGTTGTTAAAGTTGGTATGAATACCCCCTTTCCAAAATGATTGGTTTTCTTTCCACCCAAAGTTGGATGGATAGAAAGGTTCTCACAAAAAAGGGGTGGTTATAGGGGAGGCTTGGAAATATTTCCCCAAAAATCTTAGATTTTTCTCTCAATTGAGGAAATTGGTTATAGTAGTGGGTATCTGAATAACATATACCATGATGGATGGGTGGAGATTCAGATTTCCCTTGGGAATGAGAAAGATTTCCAAGAAGGGTACTTAAATTTTCATCCTTGGTGTCCACCTTCTTATAAAATTATGTACTTTTCACCTCATGGACTCCTCAAATGATTTAATGAGACCTTGAACCAAATTTTTGAGTGTTCTAAACCATGTTTTAAATAAGGGTCCTTGCAAAATTTGTGGTTTTATGAATTAGATGACCACCTAAAACAACATCTATCATATTATGATCAATATGAATTAAACCTTTATAAAAATAATATATTAAAAGTTAATCACCTATTAAGTGGTGTAGGAAACATGAACATAAACTTTTAAATTGTTCCCAATATTTCTGAATTGTTTCCCCTTGTGATTTACTTATATAAATATTTTTTTTCTCATTATTTCAGTTTGAGAGTTTGGGAAATAATTTTCAATGAAAAGGTGTTTCATGTCCACCCACATTCTAATTGGTGAATTAATATAGTAAATACAATATATTACAGTGTATTATAAGGAAAAAGGGATTTACCTATGCTTTAATTGTTCTTCATCAACATTAGTAGGTTTTAATGTTGAACACATAGTGTGAAATTAACTTAAATTCTTTTTTGGATCTTTTCAAATGAGTCCATGAAATCTTGGTAATAAGTGAATTAAATCTAGTTTCATTTCAAAATTAGTTGAATCCCCTTACATTTGAATACAACTGGGTTGGTTGTCCACATTGGGCGAGGTTAGTTCTTTTACAGTTTATTTATATTTTTCCATATTATACATATTGATTTCAGTTTCTAATTTGGTTCAAGTAGAAGAGGGGTTTAGAAATGTATCAAGATATGGTATGACCTCCTTCAAAGGTTAGTCTGGTGCGTCTCACTGTCGTTGATGTAGGATCCTCTTCTGTTTATGTTTTAAAGGAGGTCAATTTCCCAGATTGTAACACATCATGCATAGAACATACACTATAAATAAATCAGAACACAGAAAATATATTTAAAGGTAGATGATAAAACAAATAAATATTTACAAAATATAAAAATATTTTATAAAAAACACACACTAAAAACTGATGCACTCCCCAGAAACAGAACCAAAATTTTACCAAGTTGTCAAGAAATATCAAATTGAATATGATTTAATAATGATTTTTCAACATAGGGTAGAACCTTGGATGTCTCTCATGGATCATTGATGGTTAAAAGTGTGTATTGTTTATAAAAAGAACTAAAATAGTAGGTGGTTTTTAAAACATTTTTGAAATCAAAATGACATAATTTAAAGAGTTTAATAGTTGAAAAACAATCTGATTTTAAAAAATATATGATAAATATGTGATCATTACTAAGTTACTATAGCAATTGACAAGTTCCTTAGTAATTTCTTATTATGTTTTGGTGTAATCCAATGGCTGAGTGTTAACCTAGATATTGGGTACCCAAAAGCCTATAAACCCTGAAAATAGAAATAAAACCTGACATAATAATCATGTATTCAAGTTACATACCCTTATAATTATTTAATGGTTTTAAAAGAAAATTGAAATATAATTTTTTTGGGAAAGAAGAGGATTCATGTGCTATCCCATTGGAACAACAAATGTCACACACTTAAAATTACACACCGATCAGTTCAGAAATAAAAATCATTTCAATAAAATGAATTAAAAAAAGTTAATATACATCTAAACTTAAAATTTTAAACCACAATATACTCCAAAATAGTAGATAATTATTTTCCTAAACTCCCTCATCAAGTTTTTAGCTCCCTTATAACGAACAACCACTGTTTAGCCCATCATCGAAAGGAGTAGGAGTCTCGGGTAGAACTCATTGATCATTGACCCCTTATAAGGATAAGGGACACTAGAACTTATAATAAATGGTTAATAATCCTATAGAAATCCAAATGGTATAAATTCCTTCCTTGTCTAAACATGAAAATAAGGTTCCCATGGAACCCTTTTATATCCAAAATGGGAAGTGGTTTTGGGAACCAGGTTTTGGTTATACCAATTTTATCTCAGTTTTAGACTAGTAAAAGGTTATATCCTGTCTTATAAAAATAAGGGAGTTATTGGATGAACCCTTTAATAACTATATTTCAAATTTTTAATCCCTTGGACACATGTAATGACATATATTTTTTAAAATACCAAACCTATCTTATGAATTTGTGCAGATTCGCTCCTCTGGAAAGATCACATCAGATGTCCCTGAAAGATGTGAGAATTGGGATTGGGTGTCTTGAGGTATGTTTTAGACCATTGAGTTTTGGGTCATTGCAAAAAATTTCAGACCTTTTGGGGTCAAGTATTTTTTGAAATATGAAAAAACAGTGGATATGTGTCCTTGGTTTTCCATGTAGTTTTACCCATTTTAATTATAACTCATCTCTGACCCTCCAAATCATCAAAGAAAGTAAAATATCACTTTATAATAGTGATAAAAATTAAATAATTGAAAAAATCACAATGTTAAACTTGTTATGAAAATTATAATTTACGATAGAAAATTAGTTTAGTACCACGGTGTAAGGGTGAAATTAAGAAATGGAACATGGTGTGATCAGCCTCATGTCTATTTCATGTTAATGTTATTATTTTTTGACAATGTTAGTGAGGTTTGATCATTACATGGGTAAGATATACCTAGGGACTCATTTTCGTCTCACCCTCTCCTTTAAGATACCATTTCTTTCCTCTCGAATCATAATCATATAAGTTATTTCTACATGTTGTAATACGGAGAATGCGAAAAAATTCATTGATTTTATTTCCATGATTATAATATCTCATTTCACTAATCTTAGTAAATTATAACACTCATAGAATCCCCTAATGTCTCTCATAAAAAGTAATAAAATATAATTTTTATATTTTCTAGAAATATTGTTTTTAGCACCATTCGATGATATACTATTATTGTAAGAGATGATTCTTTTGGTTCTAATGTCATATTCAATAATGTTTAGTGATATCTTATCTCTATTGACCTAGTTGAGGATATAAATAATTAAATTTAATGATATCATCATAGGTAGTGAGAAAACCCGTTCATTATCACTCATGAAATGTAAATTATTAAAATATATTGTTAATATGTTTACCTAAAATGTATGAGCTGAGATGATTGTATCTATAATTTGATATTTTTTTGCAACTATGGTGAACTGATCGATCGGGACATGCTGGATAACTATGGAAATTCACTACAAGTTGATGTGGCATTTTTCTTCCTGTATATGCTAGTGGAAAATGTGCAAAGTCTTTATCTGGTATCTTAAATCTACTATAGGAAAAGTATTTATGGAATATAATAAGATTTAGTTATGAATAAAAATACCATTTATTATGTTTATGTATTGAAATAATTTATTGATCTATTATATAACAACATTGAGATCATGTTGGATTTGATGATGATAGACCTTCCATCAAATTCGGATTCACTCGACAACCCGATAACATGTTGCCCTTAGTGATCGAATTACTGATCACATTTTTTACCCTCAGGTGCTCTCAAAGAAATTAATATATGAGTATTTTTATAAAACCCAAATATTTTAAATGAATACTATGTTTGATATTATATACAACATGCAACACTGAGCTTAAAAACCCATGAAATGTAATCATATAAATATAACTATTATAAACATTCTATTGAATGAGCAGTTCCATATAGAAATAATCACATTATGAAATATTTATAATGGTCCTATGGAATTGAATGTTATTAACTAATTCATTGTCAATAAGCACTAAATTTTTAGTAGACATTTTTCTTCTAAAAAAGAAGGTTTCTTAAAAATTGTTATTTATTTATTTTTCTTCTAAAATAATATAATTATTTTCTAAAACTTAGATACAAATTATTTGATGTAATAAAATTAATTTTTGAAATCTATATTGAAAAACTAACCTAGGTTATTACTTTTGGATTTATTTTATTTTTTTAGGCAATATTGAAAATATAGATTTTTCAAATACTATTTTAACTTAAAGTAATTTAAAAGTTCCATTATATTTTGGATTTCATATTAAGATTGAATATGATATATCTTATTTATAATAATATAATTAATTACACTATCAACATTAATTTTTTCATATAATTTAGTTTTACGCTTAAAAATACAATTTTTCTATAATTGAATTTTTATTGCATTTTACAAATTTATATTAAAATAAATTTCCAAAACTTCTAGGAATTGAATAATGCGAAATAAATACCATATTTACAATCATATGATTTAAAAGTGTTAAAAAGTTCCCATTATTTTTGTCATTATAAATTGTTATTATGGTTAATATTTATCATCTTACTAAGTGTAAAATGGTTAGAATAGCATTAAAACAATGAGATAAGGTATCAAAATCAACCCAAAAATTGAATTTATTTTATTAAACGGAAATCATTTAGATGATTCCATCAAAATAATGAATATATGGGAATTTTTTTCAATTTTTCTAAGATTAATACCTATATATTAATTTAAGGAAAGAATAATTACACAATTATCCTCTCTTGAATAAAATAACACAATTTTTTATATAAGGATAATATAGGTCAAGTTTAGTTAAAAATGTTTATTTAGAATATTATATAATTTTTTAATCATGGTAATTTATTTATAATTTTTAGTTAATAAGTAATTATATTTCATTATTATACAACGTTGATATAAATTTTTTTTTATTTAATAGAAAAATAAAATAAATGATTTTAAAAATATTAAATTCAACAAAATTTATGTAAATTACCGTGTTCCAAAATTATTTTAGATAAAAAAACATTTTAGATATGTGTGAGAGGTTTATATTTAATTTTTTTTATAAAGTTGTTTTCAAATTAAAATTAAGTGAATAGTTCTTAAAATGATATTAATAGTATTTTATGATAAAAATATTTTATTAAATTATATAATAATAAAAAAATAATAAAGTGGGAAATATTTGATTAGAAATGGTCTGTAATATAAAAACATAGTAATTTACACACTTATATTTTCCTTATATTTAAATTTATAACACTTTAATATTTAAAAAGACATAATCGTGCATAAGACTAAAATTGATCAACCAAGGGGTTAAAAAAATGATAAATTTTAAAATGACACAAAAAACAAATAAAATTTTTATTATATGATGATATTTATATTATATTATCTTTTTTGAATCCCTATCTATTTTGAAACATTTTATCTAAGAATGAATTAATTATATTTTAAATTTTTTTGATATTCCAAGTGTGTCCTTTCTCTCCATTATAAATGGAAACCCACTTCTCTCAATTATTCAAAAAAATTTGAGACATCTATATCAACATAAACCCACCAATTTGTATTATTCTTTCTACCCAATACACCAATTTTATTTTATTTTCTTCTTAAAAGGTCATTCCTATTGTTTTTAAGAATAGATATAAATGAGGCATACCGAAGAAGAGGTAATAATCTAACCAAAACTCTTCCAATTTATTTTCTCTTATACCACCTAAAAATATATACTATTCAACATGAAAAAATATATTCTTATCATAAATGTACTAAACTTTTATTATGATTATTTAACCACCAATATCTATCCTCGATTCCATCAAACAGGAAGAGAAATTATTACTCATGTGTGTGTGTGGGCTACCACATCCACATAGCGATACAATTTATTTTCCATCACCATCATCAATTGATGGTTATTTTTTTGGTTTTAGTGTTTAAACATGATATTTATGAAATAATTTTTCTTTTTTAAATAAAATATCATATCTACCTTCTTACCGTTCAATCAGTAGGAAAATAATAAATTCGTTCTGGTATATGTGTGGACTACAACCTCCACAAACTATTGTGATTCAATTCTCATTTATATTATCATTTATGGTAATAAGAATATATTTAGGGAATATATATTATATAAGAATGATTAATTAAATTGGAATTATAATATACCTTTCCATTATTTCATTTTTCAAAAAGTGAAAATAGTGTTCATGTATATGTACGACCTATGGTGACCATGAAAAGTGTAATTAATTTGTTTATAACTACCTTTTATGGATGAATATAAATAAATAAATATCATATATATATATATATGATACTAATATCAAGATTTTCATTCTAGAGATGGTGTAACCGTGATCATCATATAGGGACCGAATCTATGAAAGTAGAACATAAAATAAAAACAAAGTAGTTACTATCTTAAACAGCGATTTTAATAAATAATTGCTAATAAACCTATGATAAGGGGTTTCTAAACACAATTTTATTTTATTGGGATATATCAGTAATTAATTTATTTTATTATATGAATATTTTATTTTAAATGAAACTGGATTATTTTATTTTTTATTTCCACATTTAATTTGGGATTTAAAATTTTAATATATAATCCCTTTATTTACTAATTATCATTTCAATATGTCTTTATAAGGGGTTCTCATCTGTCTTTTTAATGAGACTTATTCCATAATAAATGCCTATTTATATTATGTTGTGTATATAATTCCACATTAATATTTTACATCATTAATCAATTTATATTCATTGTATTTAATGATTCATTTTTGTAATTCTCTCTTGGGGATTATGATTGAAAACATACCAAAGTTGTAAGGGATTTATGATTAAATATAATTTTAATCGGGATAGTTTATTTTTGAATTTCTATTAAAGAAAATTATATGACCCCTTTATAATAGATACCCATTTTTATAATTCCTTGATGGTATATTATATATTTGTTTCCATGATACCTCGATGGTATGTTTCATATTTTTGGTATTTTTTATTCAATCATTATGAAATCAATTATTGATGTTAATGATATTATTTTAATACTTATGTTATCTATGGATAAGTTTCATGCTCATATAATTATTTATATGTATCTATTTTATCATCATTTATTCCTACCATATTATTTTTCATGATCATGTAAATTATTAAATTCTATTTGTATTAATGTATTTACCTTAATATAATGATTATAACTTATTTACTTATGATATAGTTTTATATATATAACTTATATCTAGTATTTGAGCTCACAATTTTTGGAATCCTTTCTTTATGTTTTAATGAATTGTATCATGATTGATGTATAAGAATATTCTAGATGGAATTATGATCTTCCCAAACAAAATACTATTTTTTATTTTTATTTATCTAATAATAATGTAATATTCTTGTATGTATATATTATACAATGACTACTAAATTATTCATTCCTTCTGGATGAGATAACTTGTATCTAATGCCAATGTAATAAATAAATCACCATCTATAGGATACTATAGATTGGATATTTATAGTTCGTATAAGAGCTAGTATAGTAGAAACCTTGGAAACAAGATTTTAGAAAACCATAGAAGAGGGAACATGACCCCATGTATTTCATTAAGGATAAGTATAAGTATAGGATAAAATCCTAATGTTTTGTTGAGGTAAATATTTTTTTTCTAGAAATGAATCCATGTATAAATACTATATGTGGACATGGTTTTAGAATATATGAATTAAGAGGTAATAACCCCCAAAAGAGTTGGTTAGGTATACCTCAGCCAAAATTCAGGTTCATAGTGAGTGTCACCTTACTAAACACCATGTTTGGAACTCCCATGAGATATTATGAGATTAATTAAAATTTTATTTATAATTTTTTAATGGATTTGAATTCATGATGAATGAGAATAACCTAGTTTAACACTAAGGTTTCCTTGACAGAAAATCATTTTCTATGATTTACAAATCCTATAAATGAGTTTCATGTTTATATGGTTTCACACTATCACTGTTGCTACTCATACTATATTTTTTGGTTTTATGAATGGATAGAACCATAAGGAAACATTTTAACACTAAATATGATACAAAATGTTGTGATTATGAGAAAACAAATTGGATGATGACTGGAGTCAAATATATTCTTATTATTCCAAATATATTATCATGCTATATGATTAATAATATAAAAATTAACCAAATTTCATACACACCCAAGAATATAAGAATATTTTTAATTAAGGGAATAGGTGGTGGATATCATGTAGGAATGAAATTTAAATCTCCTTAATGTCATAAATGTAGAATGATACAACCCAAAGAGCTTCTCAAATGAATGTGAAAATTTTATATGTGTAGAAAATAGGTGTATATATTAATGAATTTTTGAGAAAAGATGAATAGTTTTATATATGTACATGAAGTTCATCCCATGGTTCCATTTATTATTAAATTTATCATGTGTTTTGAATATGGTCACTATCCAAGCCAACACCATAATCCAAGGGTTAACTCCTAGACTAAGGAAAGACATGTCTTATGAAAATGTATAATATTTAAGTATTGAAGTGTTTATGTATTGGGATAAATAGATGATTGATCTTGATGAAGTAAATGGGATAATATTGGTGACCATGAAATTGGATAGTGATTTTATAGAAAATAGATTTTTGCCTTCTTTGAAAATGTTTATTGAATATATTGATTTCTGAAAATAGAATATAATTTAATTTGAGGAATAAGGAATGTCATAATTTTTGGAAGTATATATATTTCCATGCGGTGTAAAATTAAGAGTAATTTATTACATTATATGTTAATAAGGTCAAATATTTCATAATTTTGAAGGCATAAATACCACTTTTGAGGTTCTATGTGATGGGAATTTGAGGTGATTTTAATCTTATACTAATTTTTAGGATGAATAAACTATTTAGGTTTTAATTACCCATTGGGATAGTATAGGATTTGATGTTCGGTAAATTATGGTCAACTGGATAGTGGGATATAGATTATATTGATTGTTAAAAATTTATTCTCTATAAAGTTGATATATTGGAGATATTTATAGTCAAAATAAGGAATATATTTCAGGTTAGTATATAAATTTATTTCCTAATATTTTGGTATTAATTTCAATACATTATAAGACTATTAATGTTTTATCATGGTGATTAATGATATTTTTTTGATGATTAATTGATTTTATTTATATTTAACTGTTATGTTTGACACGTGTTTTAACATGGAATGTTATTTGGGAAGAATGAAATTAAATTTTAGGTATATTAGTTAAAAGGTATGAGATAACTGTTAAGATTAAATAAATATTTAATGTTATTATTAATTCATTTTATTAGGATGTAGATTTTTTATTTTTGGAATAATATATTTTTACCATTTAGTGTTATTTTTTGGTATTTTATGTAAAATTTATTATTTATTTGTATTAATGTTTAAAAAATTTGTATCTTATCTTACCTTATGGAAAAAATATCAATTTTAAAAAAAATAATGATAGAAAAATTTTATTTTTATCCATTTTTGGATTATATGATCTATTATAATTTTATTTTAGTTCATCAGTCTTAAAAAAATAAATTTGAATACTAATCATTTGTAGAAAACGATGATATTGTGGTGGAAATCAATTAATGTGTGAAATTCAACTTGACTAGTATATATTTACTTTTTTCCATTAAGATGGTAAATTAATTCCTTAACTATATGAAAAAAGATCTTTAAATGATAAACAATTTCATGTTACATTCATTATAGATGCATAAATGCTCTTTTTTCACACCATATAGATTTATGGTTTTGGGGTCGTTAACTTTTACATGATAATTCAATATCATAGGATCAATTATTTTGTCACAGTACATAATTATATGGAATTTTATTTTTCCTCTATATACATATATTTATTTCCCACTAATGTTATTATATTTGATAAAATAGTTATTTATTATTCTAGATGATCTTATTATTTATCCATTATCTTTTTTAAGAGAATGTTTTATTAACCCTTTTTATGATACAATTATTCATCAAAGGAACTTTCAAATGACAAACACCTTGATTATCAAAAAAATGTTCAAATTGAGAGGAAATAATTTATTAAGGGAGGGATAAAATTTTGAACCATAATATTTTAAAATAATATATTGTTTGATAGTGTATACAACACTTAACTCCAAGCATAAATGACCCAAAACATATTATTATTTAAATATAACTATTATTACATAGCCATTGAATTATTAGGTCTGAATAGATATTACCTCATTATGAAAAATATATAATGTTCATACTCAACGTAAATGTATTGATTAGTTTTTATGAAATAAGCACTCAATTTATTTTATGAAGACATTTTATTCTAGAAAATACATTTTCTTTAAAAAAAACTTGTTTTTTGGGAAAATAATTAAATTAGTTATTTATACTTTTCAAAAATTAATTTTATATAAAAATTCTTTTGAAAATCATCTTATACAAAATAAATTTTTAAAATTTGGGGATTTTTCTGAAATGATTGATTTTTTAGTGAATAGTGAAAAATAAAGATATTTTAAATAATTTTATAAATTAAATTAAATTTAACGTTACATTGTATTATGGATTATATCTCTATTTTACATATTATCTATTTCATTTATGGTCATATAATTAATTCCAATATCAATATTCCAAATTTGGAAAAAATATAGTTTTTATACTTACAAACACATTTTATTGTCTAATTTTTTTCATTTCATTTTAAATATTTATATAAAAATTTATTTATACCACTTATAACAATTTTTTATTGATATTTGGAAAAAATATTTGGAATCATGAGGTTAAAATTTTGTAAATAGGCTCATTTTTTTCTTGTTCAATATCAATAGTAACTAGGGTCAATATTTGTCAGGTCGACAAGAGTAAAATGGGTAAAAAAAATTTATACCCATATGATAAGGTACTAAGTCATACCAACACTTTCCATAAACCTATATTATGGTTTTATTTCATCCATACTCACCAAATTGTTGAATAAATGACCTTATATGGCATTTTATTTTATTATGACCTTCATATTAATTTAAGAAAATTAAAAAAAAAATTCAGTCTCTTCAATTTATTTTCTCTAAACATTTAATAAAAGATTAAAAAATATATGTGATTAATAAAATTTTTATTTTAAATATAAAATATTATTTTTCATCCTGGTAAATTATTTCACAATTTTTATTATTAAATAATTATCTTAACTGATTATGTAATGTTGATATAATATTTATTCAACTAAAAAAATAAATGATTCTAATAAATTAATAAGTAATAAAGTAGGTTCAGTTATTATTTTCCTCAAAATATGAAGATAAATATTAAATATTAGAGATTTTTATAGGATTTTTTTGAATTCTAATGTTTTTATGTTGTTTTAAAAGTCCAATTATATGAATAGTTCTAAAAATAAAATAATATTAATTTATGATAAATTTTTTTATTAAATTAATTAAAAATAATTAAAATATTAAAATGGTAAAACAAAGGATGTTATTTTCCTAAAAAATTCATCCATGGGTCATTTATTAGACAATTTTTATTATATATATAAAATTATATCTCTTTATGATTGAAAAAGTTGTTATTGTGGTTACGATTAAAATTGGTTAACCATGGTGTTAAACTATAGGATAAGGTTTGCAAGACCCAAAAACCTATCTTAATTTCTTTTTATGAGAGTATTCTGACCATTCCAAATTTTCGTTGAATCTATGGCCATTTGGTATAATTTTTCTTTTATAATTACTTAATTATATTTTATTATTTTCATAAATTCCAAGTGTCCCATTTCCCTCCCTTATAAAGGGACACCAAATTCTCTCAATTATTCACACCAGAATGGGCCATATATCCTGAAACAACCATGAAAATTTATCGTTTAGACTTCTATATGAACTATTTATAGGTTTTGGTCTTATTAAAAGAGCAATCCATGCCTCCTTAATGAGGGATTTAAAGGAGGATTATCGATAAAGATGTAACTGTCTTACTCGACCTAGTTTAAATTATATCTTTATCTTAAAAATATAAATCTATGGTATTTACATTTAATAATATATTTGGAATCCTATATATGTTAAAATTATATTATTACTATTTAACCACTGATATCCACCTTTTATTCCATCAAATGTGAAGTTAAATTATTACATTTGTGTATGTTTGGACTACTATCACCATGAAGTGATAAAAAAGATTTTCCATAAACATATTAAATGGGTTTTTCTTTTTGTGGGTTTACTGATTATAAAAATTATTTTTATCAGAGTTATTCTTATTTAATTATAGAATCATATCAACTTTATTACCTTTGAATCCATTAGAATATAATTACGTTACTGATGCGTACACATGGACTACTTCTACGAAGTGATGTGATTTATTTTTCATTTCCTCATTACGTGGATTTAAATAATTATATATTTAATGTATATATTATCTATATGATATAATAATTATTTTATGAGGATTAATTATTATTTACCTCTCTTTATTTCTGTTCATTGAAATCTGAAAACAATGTTCATTCATACGTACGTCACATCATCTCCAAGAATTTTGTAATTGATTAGTCTATATCTATCATTTATGATAGATTATAAATGTAAATATATATGATATTTATATCATGATTAAAATTATGTCGATTATATAAACATGATAAAACTTCAACGACTAGAACAACTAAATAAAAAATACATAAAAATGAAGTAGTTATCACCTGAAATAGTGATTTTAATTAAGAATTTCTAATAAATGTGTGAGACATGTTTATAAGTAAATAATATATTATATGATATATATTATTATATTTATAAAATATATTTATAATAAATATATATTAATTGTATATTAGGTTCGAATGTATATAAAGTAATTCATACCCAAGGTAGGGGGTTTCTTAACTAAATTTCCTTTCATTGGGCCATATCACTTCTTCATTGATTATTTTATATATGATTATATGTGTAATAAAAAATGATCATTTTATGTTGTATTTTTACTTATCTTATTTGTATTAAAAATTTTCTACACATAATATATTATTTTAAAAATTCCCAGTTCAATGATATGATCTCTGTAAGGGTTTCTTGTCTCACATTTGTTTTTGTGAGACATATACCATATTCATCTCTTTTTTCTTTCAAGTGATGTATATAATACCCAATTGATATGGTTTATCATCTTTCCATTTATATTAATGTTATTTAATGTTTCATATAAATCCATTATATCATGGATATTATGAATAATTTTTTTTAAAGAGGTATGTGATTGATGGTTCAATCTCATTTTTATTGGGATTGTTTATGGTTGAATTCCGATTAAAGGAAATTATATGATCGTTTTTTAAAAACAACACTTTAAATTAATTAACCTTGAGTTATATAATTAAAATAAATTTTATCCAGTCATTTTATTCTTTTAATTAATCATGATATTGAAAGAATGTTTTTTTAGGAAAACCAAATTTATTTTCAATTTTCTATGGAATCATTATTATCCCTATCTATTTTTTATTAAAATATTTTAATGAATTTTTTTACTATTATATTATATTTGTTTAATTAATTTTTTACCAATTATTTATTTTTTGAAAATGTTTCAAATCAATATTCTTATCTTTTCCCTAATGAGTTTTTTTGACTTTATTATCAAAAATGTGAAAGGAATATTTATTTTAACATACTTGAAATGAACGAAATTTCACACCATCATGATAAATAAATTATGTGAAGCATACATTAATTATTTTCATGGTTCATTTCAATGAAATTATATTTCCTAATATTATATTAACCTTTTAGTTGTCAATGTTAATTTCAATAAGAAATGTGTATCTTCCTTTAAAATGAATTTAATGATACATTTATCGTATTTAAATTCATCAATTACAAAAACAATTTATTTTATTTATACTTTATTGGGAATATTCTGTAATGATATTGTACTCATTATTTATTTGAATGAATTATGATCAGTTTGACTAGAAATTAATTGACATTCTATATACTAGATCTCCTAATGTCGATAGGTTTTGATTATTAAGGAATATCAATTAATATGTATTTTTTATTCAAAAGTTTAATGAACTGGTATTATTAAATAACGGATGGTGTATGAAATTAGATATTCCCTCATTGCATTATTATGTCTCATGAGACAAATCATGTTGTGTATTTGTCCATGTAATTTCTTATTTATATAAGATATCATGGAATTATTCCATGATTATATTTTTTAGATGTCTAGTCATACGGCCTTGAATGTATGTTTTTGATGTCCAATATTATGAATTCTATTATTATAAAACCATTTAATGTTGTCATTGTGATTATTTGTATAGTTGCGATATCTATGTATATGTTTCAAGATCTTATGATTATTTATATGGAGTTATCTTAACATTATTTATTCTTTCCATATTATTTTTTTTGATTATGTTATTCATTAAATGAAATGAATTTTCTATTATACACCCTGCCATAATTATTAAACCTTATTAATCAATATATCTTCCACTATATGCAACCATTTCTAAGTATTTGAGCTTGCCATATTATTTGACCATTTTTTTAGAATGTGAGGAAGTGTATTATGATTTATATGAAAAAATATCCTATATAGAAATATGATGTTCTAGAAAATACTATGTTACATTTTATTATTTTCATATTTAATGTTTGAATCAAGTATTTATGTAGTTTAATAAGACTACTAAAGTAATTGGCCCTTTAGGACGAAATAACTTGAATCTTCTACCAATATAATAATGTGACCACTGTTTTTGGCCTCAAAGAGTCAGAGCCTTTATATTTTTTCCATGGAATGATGTTGCACAGAGAATACATGTTACCACATGGATTTTAGCATGAAATGTTAGTGCATAAATTATTGGTCTATCATAATTTATGTGCAAGTTTTTTTAATCACAAAATGAAATTTATTTTAGGTCTATAATTTATTATTATTTTTATTTATTTTGAGAATAAAATATATTAAAATAATATTGATTATATTTTAATTTATGAAAATACATCTTTTATTATACAAGAAATAAATTTTTCATCAATGTATGTTAAACAAAATATAATTTATAAATTTATAATTTAACTATATTGTTATTTATTTTTTAATTAGAATTATATTATATATATAACATATGTGTAATAATTTAATAAAATTAATTAATTTTTTAGAGATTATGAAATGATGAATAATAATGATTAGTAAATATAAAATATCAATTTTAATTGAATATATATCAGGTAATTATAAATATTAATTCACGCTGAGGGGTTTATTTCATTTTAAAACCAATAATCTATTATGTTAAAGTATCTAATTTATTTTTTAAATCATTACTTTTCACTAATTTGATATAGATATCATTTTCAGGTAGGGATATTTAACTTTAGAATTTTCATTTATCCTCTAAAATATTTTATCTTTAATGAAGAACCATTCTTTATGTTTTCAATAGAAAAAACATTTCATTGAAAATGAATTTAGCTTCCTGATCTGAATTAATACTTGTTTTAAGGATGATTTCCAAGAAAATAATTCACATTTCTTCAAATCCATTATTTTATGTCTTAATATTTATCATAAGTCTCTTTACAAGATTTTTCATCAACAATGTCTGTATTTTTTGAAATGATATCTCTTTATGGAAAGATTTTAAACATTGATATTATGAATTAAAATTGGAAATTTTGAAAGGGGTTTTATTATTGAAATTGGTTTAATGATATAAAAAACCATATCTATAAATGTTTTTTATTTCTGATATGATAGATGGAAATTATTGATGAATGTAGGGAATGATTAGTAACCATAAACCTTTAAGGGTCTTCTTGCATTATGTGATATGTGGATTAGTTATAGCCCTCCAATGCATTGTTTATTATTTAATGTGTTAATAGGTTATAAATTATTCCTTTTATGTGTATAGAGTTAACTTGATATATGTTACTCATATTATGTATACATGGTTTACTAGTTATAAGTCACTCATATGAAGTATACATAGTTAATTAGTTATTAGTCCAATCATATAAGGTGGATGGAGCTAAGCATGTACACATTACTCCTATACATAAATAATGGTGTAAAATATATATTAATATAGGTGACGCCTACTATGAAGTACAAATTATCAGGTCAGGTGATTCCATCATGAGTCATAAAGTTATAATTATCCAGTTAGGTGATTTTAATTATAATGAATACAGATCCTTAATTTTAAATTATGATTTATCTTCAATTAAGATAAGTTATTTAATTTTTTTTTAATTTATGAAAATAATTTATTTTTAATAAAATAAGTAGTCTTTATGATTTCATAGATAATGGTTTGGTTCACTAAGGAAAATAAATAGTGTAATTAAAATTCAAAGGGCTTGTGTCCCGAAAAAGAAGATTTGACAACAATATTTTTGTGTTTCCAACATGAATATTTCAAAAAAAAAATCTATATTTTATATATGTTTTTAAAATTTATTTGTGAACACTTTTGGATGAAAAGGTGTTTTTCATGTTTAATGAAACAATTTATAATAGTTCAACATTTTTAGTATTTGAAAGGAACATTTTATAAAATGTTTTTCATAGGTTTTTCAAATGATTAATGGATCCTATCTTTTTAAAAATACCTTACTATGATTTTTTTTCTAACCTCACACTTTCAAATGTATTTAATAAGGCTAGTGAAGTATAGGATATTTTGTTACGATTGTGAGGTATCACATTGTGTGTTGTGGGTGAAACATTTAGAGAGTGATTTAGTAGGAAAATTCCTTTTGAATGAAAACAACGTGCTCGATTATATATTAGTTCTCATAATTCACTAAAAATATGAACCTAAAATGGTCTTGGGAGAGCTGTCACTTAATAATGAAATAATTATATATGAAATTTAAAAGTGATGTTTGGGTCACTTGCTTTTAGTATCAATGATAGTATGTAAAGATGTTTGTTTTTTTGACACCAAACCTAAGAGTAATGGTCTTGGGATGTCATAGTTAGCATCATAAATAAGTATTAAATAATTTTAGATGTTAGCATGTTATCATTTAAGAATAATTTATGTTTCCAAATTTTTTGGGGTTTTATTTTAAGCAATTGATTATTTTTGTTGTTGGGGAGAGATCTTGTGATTGTAGATTTTTTTTACTTTTGGGATAATTCAATATGATTACTAGGGTTCATTATTTTGAAACATAAAATAATGTAAATAATAGTGTATTTTTTATATATCTATTATATAATATTAATTAATTTATACTTTTTACTCTATCAAAAATTTGAATTTATCATAGTTTAGATATTTCAATATCCTGTAATATAACATTGACATGTAACAAACCAACTGAGGTCAACTAGGAAATTTTTCCAAAGTAGATTTTACACATTTTGAAGTAAAATATAAGGAACAAGAAACTATTATAATGTGAAGAAAACCAATTTATAAAACTAGATTATAATGTGGATGAATGGAAAAAATTAAAGACACTAACAAAGTCATGAAAAATAGGCCAAACAAGATTGATAAACTAAGGAAAGTCAGAAAAATTATCTATATGACCATCAGTCACTACCAAACCATCTAGTTATAAATATGAATAACAAGATAAATCACCACACTACATAATTCCATTCACTTTACCTGAGTCCAACAAAACAACATATACAACATCCCAAAGAAAAATGTAGAGTGTGAGAAAAAATTCTAGTAGGATAACACCAAATAAATTTAAAAATTCACAACATCATAAATTAATTAGTTTTAAAATAAATATAAATCTAGTTTCAAAATCATTTTCATAAAATGAACCATTTTATCAAAAATAACTTTGATTTTTAATAAAACATACTGTATTCACAAAATATAGGAATATGTTAGGATAGCAGGTAATTAACCATGACTAAAATATAATATAATCATTTGTGAATTTACCATGAAATATACCATCATGTGATAAATAATCCATAATTGAAAGAGAACACCATTTAGGCCCTAACAAATGGGAATACATATTGGTCATAAAAGAAAATACCCTATCTAGGCCTATAGTGGTTCCAACCAATAATATAACTACTGAAATTACACACTCTAAAGTGATATAAAACCTATTGTGGTATTACACACACAAAGAGTGAAAATTCTATTCTCAATGCACTGAAGTTAACCTAATGTGTGGAGTCTATCACAATTCGTATTGAAACTAATACAACCATTTATAGAATTTAATCAAATACTTTTGTGAATAGTTTTTTGGAAGAAAACCCTATTAAAAACATGTATTTTTAAAAAAGTGACATTCCAATGTCAAATAAATATATTTAAAAAAACAATTAAATTTTATTGAAAATAACATAAGGAAAATAAAAAATTATAACCACTTGTATAGATACACAAACCTCACGAATAGAGGAATCATATTTTCCTTCAACAATCTAGATTTGAATCAAGTCAATTGACCTTAAAAACTATAGGTAATAATGTAAAAATACAAAGGAGTCATAGAAAAAGAAAACAAATCATAAATAAATTCAAAATCCTAGCCAACTATGCTACAGAAACCAAGGAAGATAAGAAACAGGAAGACATCTTACTAGGGAGAAGTGATAGAATCATCATTGGGATCAAACTTTGAAGGAAACAATCCAAAAGGGGAAGAGTAACCTGAATTTGTTTGTAGAAGACTACAAATTTATGGAGAAAACGATGAAATTAATGAGATAGATCAGACATGCTACATGATATAACCTACTATGAGGAATTGATTTATAGAATAAACCCTTACCTTATAATGTAAAAACCCCATAACTCATATATGATGAAATAAAAATTTCCACAGGTTAAATTTATCTCAATGGACAATATTATGTCCTAAAATAAGATCTTTTGGTATAAAAATAATTTGTAGTGTTATATAGGATTTTACAGTCACAATATTCTCATGTCGTAAACTGATTCCCGGCTAATGCCTAATACTGGACTTATGCCATAATAAAAACATCTATAACATATAAGGTCTCCTAAATGATTTTATACAATAAAACCATATATAAAAGTGCATGTAATATCTTATCCCAACTTATAAGGACTTTTTCACATTTATACCTAGTATCCACTAAGAAAATAAACCTATATACTTGGACTTAAGGTCATTTTTCCCAGAAAATGCTCTCCAGCCCTAAAAATATCACATTTCACCAAAACAAGAAATAGAAACAAAACAAGAACCAATGTATAAAGAAATATGGTATTAAGGTGTTAAATGAAAAATAAATCAATTGTTTTAGGATATAAGGATAAGAAAGTTAAAGGAATATTTCATCCCTTCAAGATAATACACTTTCTATGATCAATTCAAAATCTTCCTCTACTAACATGGAAATATTTTTAAAAATTCATTTTATTTATAGAATATTATATAAAATTTTAAATACCAACTTTATAAATAAGTATTTTCAATGATATTGTTTAATTTATTATAAACTTTTATGATCCAATTGCTTCTATTATGCTAACTATGGGAGGTATTATCAATGTGTTTTCAAACTTTTCACTATTTTCGAATATTACGAATCACTACATGAATAAAATAAGATGAAAAATAATGAGACCATCATGCATCCTACATGTATCTTGTTATAATGTTTCTTATAAAAATATTTATAATGTTTTGGAAAGCCCTATTTGAGAAGAAAAAACAATATTTTTTTTTGATTATTTTATAAAGACTAGCATCAATCAGATGTTTTGAAATTAAAAATAAACATTAATCTCTTATGTTTTAAACACTATCTGCATCAATTTGTTTTAAATTATATGACTGATATTTTAATAAAAAAATATATTATTTTAAAATTAAATTAAGGAACCACTTCACCTTATGGACCATTATTTATTGTTAGTGACACAAAATAGGGAAGTCAAATATTTAATGAAGTAATGAGTTATTTCAACAAAATGATGGTATTTAAAATAATTCATGGAATAAAAGTATTATAGAAATGTTTTACATATTGGAATTATGAATTAAAAAGCATAAATATTTAATAATAAGAATAAATTCTTCTTTATGTATTGTGAAATAATTTATATGGTAAAATTCCTAAAAGGGGGTTGAATGCAACACCATGTATTTGAACATTTATTATTTATTAAGAAATTATATTTTAATTGTGATACATATTTAATTAAAATATATATTATTTTTAATCATTAAAAAAAAAATTTATTTTTGGAGTGAAATTTATATTCTTTTCTTTTAATTTTAAATTATAATCAAGTATATTAAAATTAAAATTCTTATTTTTAAATTTACTGAAATCCGATATTAATTATTTTTAAATTCAATATTTTTATCCATAAAATTAAATTTACATAAAATATTGTAAATAGATTGTTTCATTTTGAAATTTATACAATAATCGTACCTTTTTATTATTTTGTAATAAAATGGAAATTATAAATATAACATATAGAAGATATATTAATAAAATTAATTAGTGACTTCAAATTATTTAAGGATGTATAATATTGATCGATAAATACAATAAATTATTCAAAATATTAATTTCAAAATTTTTTAAAAATGGTAATAATAAATATAAATCAATTGGGGGGGTGGTTATTTTTTTAAACACTACCCTATTGTTTAAAAGTTTATAATTTGTAACACCCCATGTTTTTATGGACCTTATTTTTTTCCTAAATAAATTAAATGTTAATTTTTAGCTTGTCATGGACTAAGTAAAAAATTCATTTCACAAGACACTGTATCAGTGTAAATTACACCCAACATCAACTTGGAATAAGTTAAAACAAAAACTATCTTGACACACGTTATATGCAACCCCGATGTTTCTACGAAACAACATATTATTATTATAGTTATTTAAATGAGATAATTATAATCCAACTGCTAAACGTAGTTATATAAAAAGTAATAATTTATTTTAAAATATTGTTTAATTTTTTTTAATATAAATAAATATATATATATAATGAAATATATAATTGGTTGTAATGTCATTCTATGTTTAAAAATACTATTTTCTCAAATGAAATCTTTTTAATGTCCTTCTATGAAAAATAATAAAATAAATTATAGAAAACTCTAGAAAAATAATTTGTAAAAATAAAATTAATTTTTGAATTTATAATGTCTAACTTATATTAGAGTGAATTTTTGGGATTTTTCTGATAAACTTTATTTTTGGAGAATTAGTGAAAAATTCTAAATTTTAATTCATAACCATTTTTTAATATATTATATTTATAAAGTTTAATTATATTTTAATTTAGTTTCCATGTTTAATTGGATAATATTTTTATAAATTAATCTAATTTAGGTCATTGTAACCAATTTCACATTAAAAATATATATAAAAAATTTTGCAAACTTTTGATCATTTTTTACTTTAAAAAATCCCAGTGTCGTCTCATTCGCGAGATTAATTTTAAGTTAATTTATACCAATTATATATTAGAATTTTTAAAATATATTCTATATTTTGAATAAGAATAATTTATAATTTTTATTAAGGTAAACTTATGTTTTTACAGAAAACATTACTGAATGTAATTAAAATTAATTACAATGATTAATTTAAAATTAATCTTAACTAAGGACTAAACCTTAACGTTAAGACCCAAATTGACTTATAAACTTGTCGAAGATCCATTTTATAGCAATATTTCTACCCTATACTCCATTTTCCTGAATTCCATCCATTATTAGATCCACATGATATTTGAAAAATGTGTATGTAATTCGTTTGTCAAAATATTACAAGTGTGCCACTCCTCCTCCATTATAAAAGGCCTCCTCTCCCTCCACTTACTCACACCTATAAAGCCAACTTTATCACCCAAAATATGCTCAAATAATCTTCCAACATCCCTCCATTCCTCCTAGAAGACTCCCCTTGGGAATAAATCAATCAAAGGAATCCTTTTGGCACAAACCAAAAGGAGTTACGCGATTAAGAGGTAACATCTTATCTCATGATCCTTTTTTATTTTATTTATCCACCCCCAACAATCTATTTATTAAATTATTATATAAATAATAGTTTCTTAATTATAATAATATTTTTTATGCTATGGTTCTTTCGTACACTTACACACACCTCCACGTTTTGTGGAACGACCATACTGTTTGTGTGTATGACAAACTACCGCCAGACAAAACTATAATTGTATATTTTTCCTTACCACATATAATAGTGGAAATTATGATAGAAATAATGTTTATATAAGTTATATATTACATTTAGTATTTATTTAATCTTATTTAATCCTTTTACAACCCATATCTTTATACATTCCATTTGGTGTAAATATGATAACTTCGTTTGAGGCAGTGTGGACTACCGCCCCTCAAAGCGATGGGATTCATTCACACACTAGATGGAATGTATTAGGGTTGGGTTTAGTAAAATTATATGATATATATGATATATTAATTTTTCTAGAATAATTATATATATATATATACACATATTTAATTTACCTTCTTTCTTGCAATACGACAATAAAAACATAAATAATGCTCATGCATACATACAACTTACTGTCTCCATGAATAGTGTATTCCATTTCATAATTATTTATTATATAGATTATTATAATACAAATATACTGAGAATAAATTATATTTATATCATTATTTACATTCTGGAAATCATGATATAAGTATAAAGACCAAATATATAACAAATTAAGACACATGTGAAGAACAAAGTGAATATATCCTGAAGTGAAACCTTAACATATGATTGTCAACAAGATGGTAATATAAGGTCATAATAAAAACATATATGGTATTATATATAATAATATAGTTATATTAAATATGTATAATAAAGTCATATTTATTATACATGTGGTTTGAACAATTATGATGAGAGTTAAGACACAATGTAAGTGAATTTCATCTCACATTTTATATATGTGAGATACATGACATGTTCACTAAAATTTTATTTTTTGTTGTTTAAATACTTAAAATGAATTTATTATATTAATCATATTATTAAATTTATGTGTATTTACATATCCACTCTATGATCTTTATTTCACAGGGTTTATATTTCCAGAGATACCACCTCTGTAAGATACTTTTGTCTCAATTTTCCATCCTTGACACACATGTTTTGTTATGCACCTACATTATTTAATGAGGTTTATTTGGTAAGTTATATCATAAATATAATTCTTTTAATTATATTTTAATCTTTATATAAATCTATTTTATTACATAAATATTATGATCCAAAGTTATCATGGGGTTAGAGTTAATTGAAATAATCCCATCATTTATCAGGATTGTTTATGATTATGATTCCACTGTTGAAATAATAACATCCATGTCTCAAGAACACTTATGAATTTTATTCTACTCAGTGCACTCAAAATATTTATGTTTATTAGTACCATTTCTAATCATTTGTACTTAATATAATTAATAAAATATTTTTAAGAAAAATTTTACCATATTTTTCTTTTCTGTTAAAAATCTGTTTTATTTCAAAAACATTATTTTAAAAAAATGTTCTCCAAATGTTTTAAAAATTCTTTTATAAGTTTTCAATGAAAAAGGTTTTAAATTTATTTAAATTCATCCTTATATGTGTAAAAATTATTTTCAAAGAAAATGGTTTTCCGAATGTTTTATGATTTAAAGAGGCTTTTTCAAAGAAGAAAACATAATTTCCTCAAGAAATGTTTCTAAAAGACATTTAAAAATTATTTACCCTATAAGATGACATATTTTGGTGTTAATCATTAATTTATAGGGAAATTATAAAATGTATCCATTCATATTCTTTCTCTGAATCGTTTATATCATGACGACATGATGTTTATGAAACCTGTTTCTCTTCAGTGGGTTATATGTTTATGAATCCCGTTTCTCTTTCATGGGTTACCAGATAATGAAAACAACATCCTTTAACTAGTTATTATTTGATTAAATTATTATGAAACCTATCTTTTTTTCATATGTAATAATATGATACATGTTTTTGACACCAATTTTATTTCATGTGTTATGATAAGATTGTTTATGAATTTTTGGCACATGTATGTATGATTTAATTGTGATATGGGTGGGATATATATCTCTTTAAAATCCATTGGGTAAATATTTATATCTCCTGAGATAGATAAATATGGTCTTAGGAGTTAACCTTTTCTACTAAAGTGGTTATAAGAGTGAACCATGACTACAAAGAGGGTATGAGGAGTAAACTCATGGTACTAAGATGGCCATGGGGGTAAACCATAACTACCAAGATGGTATGGGGAGTGAACACATTCTACCAATATGGCCTTTTAAGTTATGCCTTTAAGACTATAGAAATAAAATTTTATGCTTATGTTTCTACCATAATTCCATGTTTTATTCCTATGTTATGATTTCATTCCTTATGATCTTTATTTCTTTGTGATTCATGTCTTATGAACCGTCAAAATTTATTCCATGATTCATGTTCATGATCATTGATGTACAACATATGATATTATATTTTTGTGATCATGATATCATACAATTATGCTCATGATTATGCTTACATATCTTACTTTTTTATTGACATTATTGTGAATTTGATATAACCCATATTTATGGTCCCTTACCCAAGTTTATGAAGTTAAGTATTATGTTTGATTTGTCTAATAAGGGAGATAGTCATGAAGAACCTAGTGAGAGATGATGTATATTATTTATGTTCAAGTGTTTATGTTTCCTGGTTTCTAAAGGTAGTAGACAAGTATGATCTTTAGGAATCTCTTTGTAGAATGTTTTAAGTATTCTTAAAAACATTACGTAATGTCAATGTTTGAAAATAAAGGGTCTCTATATTTTTTTTCAAATATAAGGTTTAGTTAACCTTTGGAATGTTGGATGAGAAAAGCATATTGAGAAATATTCGGACATGTCTAAAGATAATTATAAGTATAAGGAAATGTATAATAACATGTCATGGAATTTTGGAAGAGGATAGACTAAGTTGTTTCCAAGAAATATATCCCTATCTAGATACTAAATTTGAATGTGGATCTTGAAGAGATATAACTAGGAGTAAAAAATTGGAAAATTAGTTATGTGCCAAACATAGGTTAACTTGATACATGACAATGGGCCCTGTTACACACTTTTTTTGACACTATTGGGGGATATTCATTGGGAAATCACAAACTCTTCACATACCATATTAAAGGATTTAAATAGAAGTTGGCTTTGAATAACCTAGGGAATACCTAAGTTGCCATATATTAAAGAAGGTTTCATAATTATGAAATATTATAAGTGAATTTATACGATTATGTGGTTCATTAATATGATAACTATATCATACTCTATTATTGTAGTTTTAGTCAATGGTTCGCACACGAAGGAACTACATTTATAATGATTTTGAATTAAAATGAAATGATTGTCCTCCTATGTCACCAAACTCTATGGATGATATAATGTAAAATGTTTTTGTTGTGAACACACATCTTTATCAAGATATTAATCATGGTGGACTTTTAAATGATAAATGTAGTGGATAAAATTATGTCATGTCTTTCATGAGGTGACATACACCTTCTTTTATTTGGGTCTTATGATCCACTTTTCTATGAAAAAATTATTATTACTACTAAAAAGACATACTCCATTCTCCAGTGTTTGAATTATGAGAAACTAATTCTGTCTGTTTATCATTTAGAAGGTAAATCAGACCAGTGGTGGACTCTAATCAAGAATACAAGAAAGAAAGATGAGACTGAATCCACATATTAGGATGATATAAATAACTTATTTTTTAATAAGTACTTTCCTCTTATTCTTTTTACCGAGATAGATAATGAGTTCCTTGAGTTGAAACAATGAGACGACTAATCAGTTGCTACCTACGAAGCTAATTTCATGAGACTTGCGATGTACACTTCAGGAATTATTATCTAACCTCAAAGTACAGTAGATATGTTCTTTAGTGTCTTAAAGCCATGTCTAAAAAAGGAATTGTCCATAAGAGACTTCAGTATCTATGAAGAAATTGGGCGTTGTGAAATCAGTGTTGAAATGGATGTTGTAGTAATGTATCAATCCCCTTGTTTTGATAAGAAAAGGAAAATGGATTTTAAAGAAAAATGTAAAAAAAATTAAGAGAAGAAGAAGAGATTTCATTTATGATCTATGTGTGGGAAGAAGCATGAAGGAAATTTCATTAAGGGGTATAGTAAATGTTTTAAGTGTGGAAGAAAAGAAAATCATGAATTTGATTACCGAAGTGATGGGAAGATATTTTCTAACGGTGAGAATGGAGAAAACGTGGCACAAAATTCAGTTCCTATGCTTCAATGCTATAAGTGTATGGATAATGGACATTATCATAACCAGCGACCAAACCTAAGGGCTAGTGATGATGATCAACATTAGCAACCTCTTAAGTCGAGGGAAAAGGGGAAATATCAGCCAGTCACTATTTATGGATTTGGATGTGACAATGATGTGGTGAAAGGTACACATACCATCCACTCTAGAATTATGAATGTCTTATTTGATTTCTGATCTACCCACTATTTCATATCTAGATACTTTTCGAAGGGCATTAAGATTCCACAAAAATAATTAGATATGGAATTAGTAGTGAAAACCCCAAATGGTATGATGATCACATCCCAAGTATATTATTGCTCTCTGGTTGAAGTTAGTGGGAATGTTTCTCTTGAAAATAATCTATTTATTCCTTTGGTTTATTTTGATTTCATATTAGGCATGGATTGGATTTCTCTCAATAAAAAACAAATCAATTATTTATAATGAGAAGTTCTATTTGCTATTTCAAACCCCCCTATGATCATCCATCAATGTGACTATTATCATGAACATACTATGGATATTACACCCATTGTATGAGTCTAAATTCCCATTAAAAATGGATTCTTTTCTCAAATGGTTGGGGATAAAATTGGCATCGATGATATGCCTATTGTTTAAGAATTTGTGGATGTATTTATAGTATAGATTCTTTGCCTTATACCAAAATGTGATGTTGTGATCTCAAAAGAACTCATGCCCGATTCCACACAAATTTCAAATACTCCTTATAGAATGGCCCCAATTGATTTTTAGGATTTGAAGAATAAATTAAAATAAAACCTCGATATGGGATTCATTCAGCCATGTGTGCCACATTGGGGTGCACCTGTTCTTTTTTTGAAAAAGAAAGAATGATCAATGACACTCTACAATGATTATCAATAGTTGAACAAGATTACAATCAATAAAAAGTATCATCTTCTAGGTATTGATGACTTGTTTGATCAATTACACAAGCCTCAATAATTTTCCAAGACTAGACTTCTTTCCAGATATCATCAATTGAGGTTCAATAAATAGGATATACCAAAGACCACATTCTGTACAAGTTATAGACACTGTGAATATATAGTGATGGATTTTGGTCTTATTAATTCCCCTACTATCTTCATGTATTTGATAAATAGATTCTTTATAGATCACCTCAACCAGTTCTTGGTAGTTAATATAGATGACATTATTATATATGAAATGATTAATAAAGATCATGGAGATCAATTGATAATTTTACTAAAGACTCTAAGGAAGGAGAAACTATATGTAATATTTATAATGTGTGAATTTGGAAACAAAATGATTCATTTTGGGGTCATATAATATAAAGATATGGTACAGAAGTAGATACATCAAATATTGAGGTAATTAAATACTTTCTTAGAACTACCACGAGGACTATGATCTGTACGTTTCTTGTTCTAGAGAGATATTATTGATAGTTTTTGGATAACTTCTCATTACTATCTAATCATATGACCACGTTAACTCATAACGGGGGAATGTTCCTCTAGATAGATGAACGTGAGGAATATTTCATTGAATTGAAGAGAAGGTTAGTTAGTTCACCCATTCTTCCATTACATTATATTGAAGAATAGTTTGTAATATGTAGTGATGCATCCAATAAGGTATTGGGAAGTGTTATTATAAACAATATCATGGTTATTTCTTATGCCTCATGGTAGTTGAAGACACCTGAGAATTATTACGCAACTCATGATTTAGAGTTAGGGATGTTAAAATTTTTACTAAATATATAGAGGCATTATATTTTTGGAGAAAACTGATATATATATATATATATATTATGATAATAAAAGTATAAAATATATATTCACATAAGAGGAGTTGAACATGTACTAGAGAAGCTGGTTAGAGTTGATAAAGGATTGTGAATTGTAAATACATTACCACTGGATAAAGTGAACAAGGTGGATAATGCATTGGGTCGGAAGAGCCATGCTAGATTTTTGATGGTGAGGATCACAAAACATCCAATATTTCTAAATTCACAAAGGATGGATCTAGAAATCCTGAGGGAGGGGGAAAAATCTTATCTTTCCCAAATGAATGTTCAACCCTCTATCCTAGTGAATATTAATGAGGCATATAAGGAAGATGTTGATCTGCAAAATAAAGTTAGAAATTTTCATGAGTTTATCCTTGACCAAGATGGAATGATAATGTACAGAAATAATGTATGTGTTCCTTCCATACCATATTTGAAGAAGGATATGTTAAAGGAAGATCATAGTTCTTTATCCACTATTAATCCTTGAAGTACGAAGATGTATAGGGACATGAAATAATACTTCTAGTAGGATATAATGAAGATAGATATTTTAGCGTTTGTATCTCAGTGCTTAGTATACAAACAAGTTAATGCTGAAAGACAAAAGTCAAAGGGGATGTTTCATCCATTACACATACCATACTGTAAATGGGATTACATCACAATGGATTTTGTCATTAGTCTACCCAAAAAAACAAAAGGATTTAATGCTATATGGGTGGTAGTCGATATCCTTACTAATTCATCACACTTCATTGCTACTAGAGAAGATTTATCTATAGATTATCTTTCTAGGTTATACATTAAATAAGAGGTAAGGATACATAGAGCACCAAATTCAATTGTATCTAATTGAGATATGACGTTTACCTCCAAGTTCTATAAAATTATTCAGCAAGCACATGATATGGAATTTCATTTCAAAACTACTTATCATCATCATATAGATGGTCAGTTTGAAAGAAAAATTCAAAACCCTAGAGGATATGTTGAGATCTTGTTCTTTTTAGATCCAAGGTGGTTGGGATCTACATTTTCCTCTTGTAGAGTTATCTTAAAACTATAGACTTCATTTAATAATTAATATTAAACCTGATGAATTACTTTTTGGGAAGAAATGTATATCTCCAACATGATTGAATGAGGTAAGAATTATAATGCTATTGGTACATGGGATTTCTGAAGAATTGATGGACAAGGATAGAACCATTCAATAGAATATCAAGGAAGCTCAAAGACAGCTTAAAAGTGATACTGAAAATTGATAGATTGATAAAGAATTTGAATTTGGTGAAATGGTTTTTCTATGAATTGGTTTATGGAATATGGTTATGAGGTTCAGAAATAAAGGGAAACCAAACTCTAGATATATATGTCCCTTTTAAATTCACGATCATATCAAGATGGTATCCCATAACATTGGAATTCTGATAAATATCTCTAATGTATATTATGTGTTCAATATTTCTCTCCTAAGGAAGTACATACCTAAACCTTCACATATACTGAACACAGAGGCTATACCACTAGAGGAAGATCTTTCTTACAAATAACAATGATTTGAAATTCTAGATAAATCAAAGACAGTTCTAAAAAACAAGACCACTCACCTGGTAAATATTTTGTAGAGAAATCACCAATTAGAGGAAGATACGTTAAAACTTAAAGATATGATAAAGAATGAGTACCTAATTTGGTTTTTCTTGAGTGATTAATTTCTATGGAGAAAATCATTTTAGGGGGGGGTATAATGTAAGACCTCAATTTTTCATAGACCTTTTTATGAATAAATTATATTTTATTTAGGTCTTGCGATGCACTAATTCAAAAACTCCATTAAAAAAACATGGACTCAGTATACATAACATGGAAATCAACTTTTCATATGTTATATGCAACACCAACATGGCATATGTTACACACAACACTAATGTTTCTATGAAGAATAATTTTATTCTATTAAAATAAGTTATATGGATAGTAATAAATAGTTTTCAAATAATTTTAATAATTTTTTTAGATAAATAAAACATATTGATAATCAAAATTTTAATTTTTGGTAATGTCCTTATATGTTATGAAATAATATTTTATGAAAAGAATTTATTTTAATGTCTTATTGTGAAAAATAATAAAAATTAATTTTAGACACATTTTGAAATTGAATTTGATAAAATAAACTTCATTTTTGAATTTATAATTTTTAATTTTGCTTAGTATGAATTTTTTGGTATTTATATGAGAAACATCATTTTTTGATGAATAGTAAAAAATACTAAATTTTAATTCAAAACCACTTTTTCATATAATTTATTTATAAGTTTACATTATATTTTAAATTTTTTTAAAATTTTTGTTGGATAATATTTTTATAGATTAATCTAATTCAGTTCATTAGAACCAATTTAAATTTGAATTTGGATATAAATACTTATCAAACTTTTCATCATTTTCACTTTAAAAACCCGCAATGTCGTCCCATTATTAAGATTAATTTAATTTAATTTCTTACACTTATGTGATTAAAATCTAGGAAAATGGGTTCAATATATGGAATTAGAATAATTTATAATTTATAATAAGTTCAACTTAGTTTTTTACAAACAACTTTAGTGAATGTAATTAAAATTAATTACACCGATTAAGTTAAAATTAAGCTTAACTAATGACTAAACCATAAATTAATTACCCAAAATGACTTAGACACTTGTACAAGAGACATTAAATGTAAATATTTCGACTCTATACTCCCTTTTGTCAAATTTGGTCTATTGTTTTATCCACTTGTTATGTGAAAAATTTGTATGGAATTCCTTTTTCAAAATATTACAAGAGTGCTACTCCTCCTCCATTATAAAAGGCCTCCTCTCCTCGCAATTACTCACACCTCTAAATCAACTTGTATCACTAAAAATATTCTTCAATAAGATCTAAATATCCATCCCATCCTTCTAGAATCCTGCTGTTGGGTATAATGAAATCCAAGGAATCCTTTTTCACAAATCAAAATGAGTTACCTGATTAAGAGGTAATGCCTTCTCTCAATCTCCATTATTTTATCTTATTTCTCCAACACATCCACTATATTTATCCCATGCTTGTATAAGAAAATTATATTCAATATATTTGTAATTTTTATGCTAAGGGTTCTATATACACTTACACACACCTCCATATAACATGTCACGAACATTCTATCTATGTGTACGATGAACTACCAACACAAAAAATGATGATTTCTTATTTTTCCTTACCACCTATCACGGTAAAAATTATGATACAAACTATGTATATATATGTTATATATTATATTTATTTTGTCTTTATTTTTTTATAATCCTTTTAAAACACATATCATTACACTTTCCATTTGTTGTAAATATGAATATTTCATTTGAGGATGTGTGACTACCGCCCCCTCAAAATGATGTGATTTTCTCACACACTACATGGAAGTTATTAAGGATTTTTTCAGTGAAATTATATGATATAATAACTATATTGTAATAATTATATATATATAAACACATATTTCATTTAACTAATTTCATTCAATATGTTAATAAGAATGGAAACAATGCCCATGCATATGTATGACTTACCGTCTCCATGAATTGTGTATTTCATTACATACTTATACATTTTAAATATTATTATAATACAAATATACTATATATAAATTAAATATAATTCTTTATTTACATTCTAGAAATTATGATATAATTATAACGACAAAAGAAATAACATATTAAGATACATGTGAAGAACAAAGTGAGCACAAGAGCCTCAGCCCAGTTAGTGAGGACTAGGAATGTGCATCCAAGAGACCTGAGTTCAAAATTAGGTGAAGAAATATTTCTGGGTTACTATAGTAGGTACTATAGTAGGAACTACAACATACATTGTTCGGAACTATAGTGGCTGGAACTATTCATCAGTTTGGGCCTTCAGGCCACCAGTTTGGGCCTCGGGTCCTTTAAATCCTTCGAGCCACTGATGTCCTTTGGGATAGTAAGGATTTTGGGCCACCTCACAGCCTTCGGGCCACACGAAATTGTGATTAATGATCAGACAGACACTATAAAGAGCAAAATCTAGATGGGGATTCAGATCAGTCGAATTCACCAGAGCAGAAGCTAAGAGAATTTTTCAAAAAGAGAGGGTATGACATTTCTATCGGGACCCGCCTATAATGGGATCCCTAGCTGAATAGCCATGCGAAGGTGGAAAGCTGATATCATGACAAAGAAGCAGGGATGTGGAGTTTTAAGTATAGTCTGTATATTTCCTAAGACGTATGCCTCATGTAATCTCTATGAATATAGGCCTTGTAATGGTTCCCCCTCATCCCATGAAAGGGGGGTTATCAAGAATCAATAAAAAAGAAGGCCTTCGGGCCATTCATGGAGAAAGAACAAATCACATATTACATGAAGTGAAACCTTAACATAAGATTGTTAATAAGAGGGTAATAAAAGGTTTTAATAAATACCATAGATGGTATTATATATAATAATATGGTTATGTGAAATATTTATAATAAATTTATATATATTATACAGGTTGTTTTAATGAGTACGATGAGAGTCAAGACACAAGGTAATGGAATTTCATCTCACTTTTTATATCTGTGAGATACATGCCATGTTCAACACTATTTTATTTTATGTGTTGTATATACTTCCCATGAATGTATTATATGATTATTATTATTTAATTTATGTGAATTTAGAAATAATATCTATGATATTTATTTCATGGGGTTTATGTATCAAGAGTTAACAAATTAGTAAGATAGTTTTGTCTCAATTTGACTACGTTGAGGTACATATTTTGTAATGCACCCACATTCATTCCCGCGGTGTATTATACATGTTATATCATTAATTTACTTATCTACATGATATTTTAAGCCTCATGTAATTCAAGTTTATTACATGGATAGTATGATCCCATGTTACCATATGATAAGAGTTATTTAAAACAATCCCATCATTTATTAGGATTGTGTATGATTATGCTTCTATTGAAGAAATATTATGATCAATATCTCAAGAACACTCATGAGTTTTATTATAATCTATGTACTGAATATAAATCAATTACAAAGTACCATTATTTCAATCCTTTGTACTTAATATAATTAATAAAATGTTTTTATGAAAAATTCGATTGTATTTCTTTTATTAGTCAGAAATCTATTTTATTTAAAAAACTATGTTTTCAAGAAATTTTTTCAATAATATTTTATATATTTTCAAGGAAAATGGATTTCCAAATTATTTCAGGCCCATTTTCTATGTTTTAGATGTATTTTCAAAGAAAATGGGTTTCAAAATGTTTTCTGATTTAAAGAGTAATTTTCAAAGAAGAAAGGATATTTTCCTCAAGAAATGTTTCTAAAAGAACATTCAAATTTTTTTCTATATTAGATGACATCCCTTGGTGTTAGTAATTACATTCTGAGAAAATTATACTATTTATCCATTCATAATATTTATTTGAATTGTTTATGTTTTTATTACATGATGAGTATGAAACTCATTTTTCGTCCATGGGTGATATGTTTTGAAACCCATTTCTCTTTCACGAGTCATATACTTATGAAATCAGATTCCATTACAATGTTTTGATTTAATGAAATGATTATGAAACCAGTATTTTTCCCACATGTTAATATATGAGAATTTTTTTGAAAACTATTTCATTTCATGGGTTATGATAGGATTGCTTATAAATATGTGGCACATGTATGTATGCTTTCATTATGAGATGGTCGAGACCTTACCTGACTTCAACACATTGGGTAAAGATTTATATCCCATGAGATATTATAATATGGTATTTGTAGTAAAAACTGACTACTAAAGTGTTCATGGGAGTGAACCATGACTACCAAGATGGTATGAGGAGTGAAATCATGATACTAAGATGGCCATGGGAGTGAACCATGACTACCAATATGGTATGGGGAGTGAACCCATACTACCAAGATGTCCTTGGAAGCGATTACTTGAATACTATGGAAATCATGTTATATGCTTACGTGTCTGCCGTAATTAAATCTTTAATTCCTATTTTATTCTTTTAGGGCATATTATAATTATTTTTCTATGATTTATGGCTTATGAGATGCCATGATTTATGTCGTGTTTCTTGTTTATGATAATTGATATGCCGGTTATGATTTTTTATTTTCATGATCATATTCTAATTCTCTTGTTATCATCATTGTTCATACATATCTCCCTTGTTTACCCGTACTAAACATATCTGCTCACCCCTGTATATATTTTATTCCCCTAGGTTATGAAGATATGTATTATGATTGATGTGTCTAATAAGGGTTCCTCTCAAGAAGAACCTAGTGGCAGTTGATGTAACTCATTTAGGTAATAGTATTTATGTTTCCATGTTTCTAAAGGAACTATATTGGTATGATCATTGGGTATCTGTTTGCAAATTGTTTTAAGTATTCCACAAAAGTTATGTAGTGATAATGTATGAAAATCAAGGGTCTCTATATAATTACTCTTCCAAAACATTCATTAAGTATCATTTAAAATTGATCTTCTTTGTGGTCAGGGACATTTCATTATATAATTATCATTTAAGGCATAAAAGTATTTTCACTTCAAAGTAATCCAATTAATTATGTTTTCATATGATATCTATATTTTTTTAAATGAACATTTCTTCCTGATATAGTTTAATTTTTGTTATAATATTTTATGAAAATGGGTTATTTTTATTCAAAACCCATATTTTTTATCATAAAATTTATCTAAATTTCCTTTTATTGAGTTTCCTTTAATATAATCTACATTTTTAAAATTGATTTCCTTTTATGCATTGATTTTAATGTTTATGTAATGAAACAAAGGGGGGAATTTTGAGAGGGGTTTTAACATTGAAATGGGTTTCATAATCCTAATAATTGAATGATATTAAATGTTTTGATTTCATATATGTTGACGCTCCTTTCCGTCACAGAGCCTAACGACTGAAAAAGGGAAATACCTTAGTCCAAAGTGATTCATCCTTTGAAGAAACATAAAAAATAAACAAAGGGATGAAGAGAGATTTCTTCCCACTTGGGTCGTGCAAGTTTCATCATGGTCGCGCAAGTATACCAACACGCCACATAGTGGTCGCGCAGGTGACATGCGCGTCCTTTTTTCCCAAGGTCTTTAGTAGCCTATAAATACCCCCGGTGGGCCCCCCATTTAACGACAGAAAAATTCCAAAAGTCAAATTTAAGCTCTGGTCAGTATAGTCTCTTCTCAAAGTCATCCAAACACTTCTAAGATAATTTCATACCTAGAAATAAAGATCTAAATAGGGGGAAAATAACTAAGTGTTGAAACTCATCAACACTTGTGCGCCTAAGTGGCCAGCCCTTAAGGGAAATGGCCACACTTGCGCGCCACCTAATCCATTAAACAAAACTTTCACTCCACTCCTTTGAAAGACATTAGGGATAATACTAAGGGCTTGAGACAAGATTCTCCCATGTTTTACCCTATGGGTTTATCGTCGTTCAAGTACCCATGTGTCGTGCAAGTATACTTGCACGACAAAGACGTGCACGTCCACGCAGGACTTGCGCACCTCTCTATTTTTTGGTTCCCCTCATGCCTATTCACATGCTTTCTTCAAGTCCACCTCTCATTTTCAAAATTTTGCCTTCAGAACCTTCTTCAAGACCATTTATGGCATGGTTTCTTTGTTGTCTTCCTTATCTGAAATGAATTCTGTGGAACATTTCTCAAAACCTAATGATTTAGATATCTTTATGTCACTAAGGTTAGACATTTCATTCATTCAACCTCATCCTTTAAATATGAGAGGATCTTTAACATAGGACTCCTTTTTAGGAGTATGTCCCAATCTCAAAAATCCCAAATATGGTCATCCTCCTTAGAAGTAATCCCTATGTCCCCTAAAATGGGCTTTCTTTTCAAGAGCAAGCCCCATTCATCGAGTTCCCTTAATTTTTGGGCATCCTCCTCATGAGTAAGTCCCAACCATACTTCTTTTAATATGGTAATCCTCCTTAGGAGTAAGCCCCATGTTCCCAAAGATCCCAAATTCCATAACCCGGGCCTCCTTCTCTAGAGTAATCCCCAGTCATAATTCCCCTTAACCTGGGCCTCCTTCCCTGGAGTAAGCCCCAGTTGTCAAATTACTTTAACATGGGTTTCCTTCTCGCCTCCTTCTCAAGAAGAAGCCCCAGTTCTCTAATTACTTTAACCTGGACCTCCTTCTCAGGAATAAGCCCCAGTTCTCAAAGTCCTATAACATGGGCCTCCTTCTCATGAATAAGATCCAGTCTTAATTTCTCTTAACCAGTATTAATTTACTTTTGATTCGGGTTTCCTTCTCAAGAGTAAAACCCAATCATATTTCCCCTCTAATTTGGGCATCCTTCTAAGGAATAAGCCCAAAGTTATGTATCCAAATCTTCATAATGCACATATACCTTTATGTACCTTGTTTTCATGTTTCTTCCCTAAAGTAAATCCCAATCTTCATCTATCTAGGTAGTCATACATACATAAGCACCACGTTATTTCTTATGACTACATCTTTCATGGAATAATTGCCAGGTCTTACTAGTACCTCTTCTTTCTCACACCAAGCATGAATCACGTTAGCTTTGAGCATAAAATTAATTATGAAATCATTCTTTGAGCCATCAACCATGTGTAAACCTCATACTTCTTTACTCGAACTATGTGGGTTTTGATTCATTTTCAAAAAAAGGATACATAGGTAGCCCATCTACGGGTACGATCCCAACCATAAAATAATCCATGTCCTTCTTAATGACAATAAACTTCAATTTCCCCAATGAGTGGATTTAAAACTAGTATGGTAATTATAATGACCAAGAGATATCTATATAATGTGTTGAAAGATACCATTGACCAAGAATCTCTAACAAATAAAGATTATTCTCTATCAATTATGAACCTCAAATACAAATTAAAGATTCTCTAAATCTCCTACATATCAATCATTGATTGTCAGATATTAAGGAAATCTCATTTTCGTACTTGTTAGTGTAATAAAGACTCATGAACATAACTTAAATCTATAAAGAGAGTCCCGGTGTAGACAATAATTCCCCCCAAAAAGGTGTGATGAGTCTGACCTCCAATCTTTTCGACTAATGAAAATTCATAAGCCTCATCGGTCCACAACTAATGGGAACATACCTTTGGAAAGTATGTCCAAATGGATATAGAATCATTGGATGTTTCTAGTTCTACGAACAAACCTGTTAGAAACCGATTGAATTTTTTGAACCTTCAACAAATGAGGTCATCCCCAATTTCAGAGGAAACAAAAAATGGAGAACCCGACGTGAATCATTAACCAAGTTAAAATGATGTTTTACTTATATTGATAGGCCCCTATTTAAACTCAATGGAAAGGCCAACAAAGAAATCAATAACATATGTGCTCTTCCAAAAGATGTAGTGGATGAACATATCTTGATTATATCGGTTATCTCAAATAGGGACTCTTTTACAATATCTAATGCATTATAGAAATGGCTTCTCTAATGTTCACACATGTGAATGCATCTACTATGAAATCCTCTGCTGCTACTGCTGCTGGATCATCGTCCGCTCTGAGGATGACATCACCTATTCCGCATCTTCAACGTTGGGTATGAAATACACTTGTTATGGAATACCATCAAAATGGTACTATTCCAACTCTGTAGGCTGCTTGACAAGCCCTTCAAGTCAATAATTCACCCTGGTCGTCTGGACAGTGACAATTAGTGATCAAGAAGCAGGTGGTACCAACCACCGTCTCCAACCATTTCGGGTCGTTATCCCCGGAACGCAAAAAACATTCCCTCCCAAACTTTGAGAAGGTGAATCAGAAGATCACTCAAGGCATTAATTCAAAGAAACATGACTCCTTACCGAGGGCTCCCACCAATATTTACTGCCAGACACGGGTAGTAGTGCACCCTCAACATGATGAGGGTGTCATCTCTAGGTGTTCGGATTAGGTTCCATGAACCTGAGAAGGAAACATGAACCACCAGAGGTGACGACCAGTCAACAGTTTGCAGGTTCTTATCTCTGGTATTTCTAGAGAAGTCCACCAACCATACCTGGGGGAAAGTAATGAGCGGGCACACACACCCATCCATTTTAATTCAGTTGTCTTACATACTCATTTGGAAGTAACACACCAATAACACCATAAGATTCTGGTGGACTACTATAGATAGGAACACACACCTGTTTATAAGTCATCATCTATTCAGCTGGCTCGTCTGACTACATACGATGAAGCCTACCAACCCAATGTGTTGAAAACTGGTAAACAAGCACATACACCTCCATAAACTCATCAATCATTCCAGTAGCCTAGCCTTTCAATATTGAAGGAATATAGTCAACCATGTTTAGCAGAGTGCAATAAGCAAGCCCATACAACTACTACTATTGATCAAACCTACCAACAGTCTCATTTGGTAGCACCCGGAGAAGTCAGTCGGAAAGCCTCGATGACAAAATTGGAGCAGACTCAACTCTCTGCCTCCACATATAAGTACTGTCAGAATTCACTAGAAGATAAAGGTGGAAAAGAGTAGAAAAATACACCTATCCCAATCATGGAATGGATGTATATTACTGTTCTGGCAGCTGAAGTCACCAATCATATTTTGTAAATGGTGAAAGAGTAGAAGAAAATCCTTGCTCATATTTTGGATGCCTACTAGAATATTATAACAACTTTAGCAGCAACACAGGGAAGAAAATCCAAATCTATCCCTACCAGTGGTGTGAAACATCAATAGTTTACTCTGGAATAGACACACACCTCTGTTCCAGTCCAAGAGGGTTGTGGGGCATACTCCCCCATGTAATACGGATAACCAAGTTAGGCACATACACCTGATTTGAGTGGATATAATCACCCTAACTGGATCCTTTATCCCGAGCAGGCACATAAACCTACCCATAAAGACCAATTTCATCAAGAAGTTGTTCCTAAAGTGAGTAATAAGGAATCTATCAAGAAGACTCACCCAGCACATTCAAGAAATCAAGGGCCAATCGGTAACAAGTCCTTGGTCGATGTTGGAGTTCTTGATGCACTGAGACAATTATCTGTTGCAACTCAAGATTCTACTCTCTCAGTTCCCAGTAGTGGGAAGATTAATTCTGAAGTTCTGCCTCAGACACTTCCTCATTAAAGCCTGATTCATGATAGTTCAATCGATCTTGATGTATCATCTTCAGATGAGAGTCACGATAACCCTATGCATTGCAAGAAGATTAAGGGGAAAAATGTTTCATCTTTTACAATAACCCACAATGGTGGTCCTCCACATGATGATAACTTTAGCTGTGAATGTCCTCTCTGTATTAGTAATTCGCATTGCCTGGAAAATGATCCATTGGAAAATGTAGTGATGAGAAATACCTCTTATCTTGAGTCACTTTCAAATGTGAAGCCAGTCATGTCTAATGCTTTTCTTTTAAAAGGTTAAATAATTTCTCAATAAGAAGATAGCCTGGGGTGTTAGTCATTCTCCAAACCACCCCTTGGTCATTTGTCTTCTAGTTTGGTAAGTGAATTCTCTACCAATTCTGTTGAATCTGATGAAGCAACAAAGAGGTACCAGCTCTAATCTAATTATGTAGAAGAATATTAATATAATGATAATCAGGAAGTACTGAATATGAGAACACTACTGGCGAAAGGTGAAGTGCAAGTTATGATTTGGCCTTTTGCTGACTCTCAGAATGACATTCCAGATATGTTGACGGAAGATGGAATTAATGATATTCGTCTCAACATATAGAAAAATATTTTTTAGTTGAAAAAAAATATTATCTTATGATGAATATAATAATCATGTCATGATAATAGAAGGTTTTCAATTCCAAATTGACTTGGAATCTCTCTCAGTTTCTCAATATCTGAAGGTTGAAAATCAGTAGAGATCCCTTCAGCGTTCATGCCTTGGTAAACTTAGAATATTGTGCCAGTTAATTTCCAATGCCCCATCTGGTATTCACAATAGGGGATGTGGTTTCCATGGAGCACTACATTTCACTATTCCCTCCATTCATCAAATCATTCCAAAAATGGTTTCATGCAATGTTATTGGCCATGGCCGGCCGTAACCAATTGGATTTGTTTGTAATTAATGGTTGGCTCAAGAATAGGCCTCAACTAGTTCCTCTCAAAATCAAGCATACATAGAAAAAGTTGTTTAATTAATACTACTTCAAGGGAACGATAATATTGAATAGGATTCCCATTTTGATCATGCACATCATCAAGTGACAAAAGTGTCATAAATCATCCAATGGTCTTTTGAGTCGGGTGATAACAGTGGATGAAGGTTAATGCATCCAACCAATTTCTAAAATAATGTCTGTAAGATCAGGAGGGAGTTTAAGAAAGTCTCAGATGTAGCAACTGAAGAACAACCCCACCTTACCAAACTAGGGACTCTTTTAAACCAACCCTCATAATCAACAAATAAGATTCAAGGAGTGGAGCAGGAACAGCAGGAACCAACCCAGTCCACAGGACTGGGGAATTTTTTAAATGCTCAATCTCTCCCTCATAGAAAGTCAGTCTTCTCTTGATTAGGGAAGAATCCACAAGAGGAATGAAGTGCCAAATTATCAGGAGATTCTATACAATTTACAGTTTTTCAAGAAGTTCCTAAGGGATCGAATCAATAAAAGCCAATGTCTCATCAAGGACATGAAAGAAGACAATATCATAGAAATTTTGATAGAAGAGATGCAATGCATTATGCATCAATTAATGTGATCAATGTCGTTGTTCCTGATCCCCCAGATGAGGCTCACTCAGAGGGATCAGATCAGGAAGCTCCTGCTAAAGAGGTTGTATGGACGAACACAAATGAAGAAGGTGTGCGTACACAAAATAAAAGGATTACCCAGAATCTAGGTATTCCTTCAAGTAATGCACTTCCCCCAATCTGAAAGGAGTCCAATAAGTGGAATGGAAAGAATCAGGTTACATACCCTTCCTCTTGAGAAGGCCAATCACTCTCATTAGAGAAAAAATTCACACAACAAGAGGACGAAATGAAGGAATTGAGGAGGTTGAATACAGAACTACTTCAAGGTAGTCTTCCTCCAAAGCATCCTAGAGTCAGTCAGCCAAGGGAATTTGTTGCAATTACTAAGATGGATCAAGAATATTCTCATCTACCAGTACACCCTCACAGGTCCAATCCTCTGGGTCATGTGCAACAACAATCAGTAGTTCTACCATCAGTTGCAGTACCAGCCACCACATCTGTCCAAGCTCCAGTTATTGCACCCGATCAGGTCCAAGCTCAACCGAATGTTTCTCAAATGTTAATAAATACTATTGAGTTATTAATAGCTCAGTTGGAAGCTCTAAAGAGAAAATGAGCTCAAATTCAACTAGAGAAGTGAGCTTACCCTGAATGGGTAGACGTAATTCCTCCCCCATCAAAACTTTCAAGTACCACATTCCCAATCGTTAATGGTTTGAGTGAACTGGAGAAAAACATAACACATTTTGATTCTCGTTGTGATCCTATGATGGGAAACCATTAGAAACAAGAAGCTGTTATGATCAGGTTTTTTACAGTCATTACAAGGGCCTACATTGTTTTTGGAATACAAGCTTGCAATCCCGGTCAATTACTTTGTGGGATGATCTCCATCAATGATTCCTTCTTCAATTCAGCTCAACATTGCCAAAGACAACAGTTTTTTATCTTAAAAACTGTAAAAAAAGAATAATGAAAGAGTTTCAGATTTCATTGCTCTCTTAAATGGATTAACATATATAGTGATCTTAGCACTCCCTCAAAATGAATTGTTTCCAATATGTGTGGCAAATTTGTGTGATTAATTATGCACGTTTTTGATCCCTGTGAAATACACAGGAAGGATTCGAGAACTCACTTCAATAGCTCAACATATTGAAGACTCTCTTATAAAGACTAAGGATAATGCTCGTGTAATTCCATTAGCTCTAGGAAGGAGAATGGGTAAAGAAAAGAATGCTATAGTTATGCTTAAACAAGCACATGTACCTGCATCTACTTCAAGGCCTTTATCTTCTCAAAGGGCTCCACCTTTAGAGCATCAACAAGAGATTCCATTTCGTTAATATGATCAAATAGATAAAAAATAAAAACAATTTTAGTATCTAAAGAGTAAAGTTTACTCTTTCCGAAATGAACAAGTTCCTGGATACTTCATTTCGGCAATAGAAGATAATTTGGGTCAATTTACAAGGCCAAGAGGCTGAATAAGGAAGGATATGTAGACCATCCCAACTATTTCCCATTTCATCAAATGTTAGGGAATCCCATTCAGGAGTGTTTTTTCTTCAAAGACCTCCTGCAAAAAATCGTGGACTCGGGACAAGTAAAATTTATAGGTTCTTCAGCACAGGTAGCATGTCTTACTACTACAAATCCTGAGGAAGAAGGTGAGTGGAAAGAAGTCACGAACAAAAATGTGCAAAAATATGATGATTGGACGGTAAGAAAAATGATGAAACGAACTCAAGCCATTTTTTCAATGCAATTGAACCAATTTTGTCTTCTGCCATGAATGCCACTGCAAAACCCTCTTCATCAGAGGGAAAATATTCAAAGAAATGGCATAATTCAAAGAAAGAAGAGTAATCATAAGAAGATGAGATTGTGTCAAAGCCGAAATTGTCTTTGACTCTTGATAATTTTTTCCATCTACATAAAATCCAAATGCACCACCCCTCCAAACGGCACAACCTAAGTTGGCTAATCATGCAGAGTCTTCATCGGATGAAGAGTTGATCTTTGGTTCTGTTAATATGATTCATTTAATAGATCCTTATGCCTGTCATAGTTTTGATTTTGATGTGCCTAAATTCCCTATATAATACAGAGAAATTAGAGGGTGTTCTAGAGGTTTGGGATACAGAGGAAGATGTGGATATCTCAGAAGATACTATTCTAATTTTACCCCTTCTAGAACTGTGTATGCAGCAGAAACTCGTGGCAGAGCCCTTCAATGGGCTCAACAAGAACAAGCAAATTCTTCCACCAATAGCAGACTCAGTCCAGACACAATTATTCTGGATGATCGGTTAGAGATTCCACCTTCTTCCTCTTAGCAAGTAAATAGACCTATTCGGTCCAATCTTCTAAATCAAAGAGTATTGCCAACTCCTACCCTGATATAAGATGCATCCACTTTCAAAGAATCAACTTCTAAGGTACCTACGAAACCATATGTTCCTGTTGGGAAATGCAGACCTTTGGATCAAAAGTATGATGTATTGAAACACTTGGCCCAAGTACTGGCCACATTATCAAATTTTGATTCCTTAAATTTATCAAAGGATCTTCCTGATGCACTCAATGAGGTTTTTCCATGCCCTTTTGAATTTTAAACTGAAATTGTTGCAGCTGATGTCTACGATGTAGAGAACAATCCTGCAGAATTCCATGCAGTAATATCTTTCACAAATGCGGATGAAGATGATGTTCTTCGAGGACATATTAGACCTTTGTATTTATCTAGATAGGTCAATGGTGTAGATGTCTGAAGAGCTTTCATTGGTAATGGTTCTGGATTCAACCTTATCCCCATTCATACACTTCGTCGATTGGGCCTCACAGAATCTTATTTATCTCTTTCTACATTGATGTTACAAGGATATGATAAAAATGAACAAGATCCACTGGGCGAGATTACACTCAGAACTCAGTTTGGAGATCTTGTGTCCAATTCATATTTCATGGTTGTTGATCATGACAGATCCTTCAACATCTTTCTTGGAAGACCCTGGCTACATCAACATGCAGATATCCCTTCATCATACCATCAATGTCTCAAATATTGTTTCGATGGTCAAATTGGGACATTGTATGGTGATAAATCCCCATTAAAAACATGTGAATCTCAATACATTGAGGTGGAATTTTATCACATGAAGGGTGAGGAGAAATCCACAGCAAGGGAAGTTACGAAGGTTAATGCTCTATATGGTTTGGAAAAGATTCCAGTAAATCTATATACACATGTGAGTGCAGATTAAGTGTTTCCTATCTATCAAATTGACAGGATAGACCCAAAACAAAATACTCTTATGGAAACCTCCATAATGTCAATTATGAAAATCAAGCCAGACAACATGGTAGAAATTGGTGATTCACCAAGAAATGATGAAAGCTCAAATGGGGATGTCTTAATTTCATCTGCTGAAATCTAGTAAGTCTATACTTCGCCAACCAGGCCAGAAGAAGTTATAGAAATTTTAGAGGTGAACGATGATGTCGATTATTAATCCATCATCTCCTCTTTATTACCCAAGGCAGACCATTCATCATCAATATGGTCAGAAATTGAAGCCTCTTATTCAAAATGTTCAAATTTTAACATCTCTCATGATCAAGGAAATTCTGCTTCATCATATACTTTGCATGTAGAAATAGAAGAAGTAACACATGTTGAAGAAGAAGATGATGATCTCAGGGATGCTCCTCCAGCATTTTAAGTGGGTATCTCTACCACCGTGGATGAACTCGGAGAAATAAATCTGGGTACAAAAGATTATCCACACCCCACATTAATTAGTGTATCCATTACTCTTGAAGAGAAAGAGATGTATATTTCATTTTTAAGGAAAAATCAAGATATATTTGCTTGGAAATATACAGAGATTCCAGGGATTGATCCTGATTTTTCTACTCATCATTTTGGTTTTCCAGAAGAATATCAAGGATTTAAGAAAGCCCTAAGAAGAACACACCCAACCTATGCATCCAAAATTAATGCTGAAGTGGATATGATTATCAAAGATAAATTCATCATAGAAGTTCAATATCCCAAATGGTTAACTAATATAGTCCCTGTGAAAAATAAGAACAGACAAATTAGAGTTTTCATTGATTTCAGATATCTTAATCGTCATTGTCATAAAGATGATTTTCCAGTTCCAATCACAAACTATTAATTGATGCAACATCTGTCTATGAAGCACTTTCTTTAATGGATGGATATTTAGGATATAATCAAATCATAATGGCTCCAGAAGATGAGGAATCTACAGCCTTTAGAGCACCTCAGGGTGTGTTTTTCTATCGGGTAGTGCCTTTTGGTCTGAATAATGCATGCGCAATATATCAGTGTGCCATACACCGTATCTTCAAACCCTTTTAGAGAAATTTTTTGAATGTTATGTGGACGATTTGGTGGTTAAATCCAGGAAATGTTATAATCACTTGGATGATTTAGAAGTCATATTCGACAAACTTCGAAAACATAATTTGAAGGTGAACCCCTTAAAATGTGCTTTTGGGGTAACCTCGGGAAATTTTCTTAGCTTTCATGTACGCCATCGTGGTATCGAAGTCGATCCTGAGAAGACAAAGACAATACTTGGTATGTCACCAACTTGAAATTTGAATGAATTGAGAGAACTTCAAGCACACTTATCCTATATTCAGCGTTTCATCGCTAATTTATCAGGAAAAAGATTACCCTTCACTAAATTGATGAAGAAGGGAGTCACTTACCAGTAGAATGAAGAATTTCAAGAAGTATTCAATATTCTCAAGAAATATCTCTTGATACAACCGGTATTAATGCCACCTATAGATGGAAGACCACTTATCCTCTATGTGACAGCTTTAGAGCAATCATTGGGTGCCTTCTTTGCACAGAAGAATGATGTAGGGAATGAGAACAACCTCTACTATCTCAGTCGGACTATGCTTGAAGCAGAAACCCGATATAAAAATATTGAGAAATGCTGCCTAGCATTAATCATTGAAGTACAGAATTTGAGACACAACATGCAACATCACAAGGTTCAATTAGTATCTCGAAATAACCCGCTCAAATTTATCCTTAGTCGTCCAATGCTTACAGGATGTCTGGCAAGGTGGGTAGTTATTTTGTAGCAATTCAATATTCATTATGAGTCTCAAAAGGCAATAAAAGTCCATGATCTGAATGATTTCCTTACTGAAAATCCTTCAGTAGAAGATACATCTTCAGATATTGAACTTCCTGATGAGGAAGTCTTTTTTATTCAAGATATTGTTCAAACATAGGAAACGTACTTTGATGGTCCTTCGAGAAGTCCAACAGAGAAGAAAATGGAAGATCATTCCTTCTCATTGTTGGGAGGCGGTACAAATAATGAAGCAAAATACCATGATCTCATCACAAAATTGGAGTTGGATCTTCAAACACAAGTGAATCACATAAAGGTGTAAGGTGATTCAGACCTAGTAATAAAAGATGCCAATGGAGATTATTCTATTAAAAAAGAAGAACTAATCCCTTTTTATGATTACATCAGACAGTTCATGGAGGAATTTCCTCCAGATCCGACATTTTATTATGTACCGAGATCAAAAAATTCCCTTGCTGATGCACTGGCTAATATAGCCACAGCTCTGAAAAATCCAAATCTGGACGAGACAAGCATCAATATTTCAGACCGTTGTAAAATTTCACCTTATGTTCAAATCAGAATAGAGTAAATCAATGAAATTAGTCCCATTACTAATCCACATGGTCATACTATGGGATATATGACACCTATCAGGGAATACCTTCAAAATGGAACACTTTCACCTGATAGAGCTGGGAAGAACAAATCTGGCAACATGTGGTCAATTTTACTCTTTCTGATAGCCTAGATCACCTAGAGAATATTCTCTACAAAATATGTTTTGATGGAGTTCTCTTCATATGAATTGATAGTGAAGAGAAAATGGCTATCATGAAAGAAGTGCATTCAGGAGTCTGTGGTGCCCACCAGTTTGGCCATTGACTATCTGATCAAATTTGAATGCTTGGATACTTTTGGCCGTCAATGATACATGATTGAGTAGATTTCCCAAGGTTGAATCATTCATGACAAGTACATTCCAACTTCATTCATTAACCCCTAGAGTTGCTTCATACAGCTAAATACTCAAGGCCATTTTCCACATGGGGAATGGATGTTGTGGGACCTTATCCTTCGGCTACAACCAAGTAGTTTAAGTATATTCTTACTGCTAATGGCATATTTTCCAAATGGGTAGGGAAAATACCCCTCAATGAAGTTAGTTCTGAATGCATTGTTAGCTTCATCAAGTCTAACATCATTACCAGATTTGGTTTCCCTCATACCGTATTGACGGACAATGGCACCAACTTCTGTTCATTCAAGGTGAAGTAGTTGTATCAAAAATACAACATCAAATCCAATCATTCATCTCAGTATCATGCAGTGGCCAATGGCTAGATTGAAGCATTCAACAAGTCTCTTTCAAACATACCGCAAAATATGGTGGATAAAGATAAGAAATCATTGCTTGAAAAACTCGTTCATGCTTTATGGGATTATCGGACCCCCACACGCACTGCAACGCGGTGAAATCCATATTCATTGGTATATGGAACAGAAGCAGTCTTTCCCATTGAGGTTAAATTACCCACTCTCAGAGTATCCATTTGTGATAAGTCATCAACAGATGTACAATCTCAAAAGTGATTGGATGAATTGGAATGGTTAGAAGAGAAAAGATCGTGCACCCTACACCACTTCGAATTCTATCAGAATCGAATAACATGAACTTTCAACAGAAAAGTTCATCTTCTTTCATTTTTTCAGGGAGAATTTCCATTTGTTAATAGAACTCCAATGATACCAGGAAAGAAACCTCCCAAGATGGAGCATAAATTGGAAGGGCCTAATTCAATACATAAGGTCTACTCTAATCGAGTTTATTGTTTAATCTCAACGGATGGAGAACTCATTACTACTCCAACCAATGCCAGATTTCTGAAGAAGTATTTTGTATAAACACAAAATACATCCTTGTTCCATGCATATGACCATAAACTGTTTGCATCCATATCGTCCAACATAACGTTAAACTGTGTTGTCCTTGTTTCAAGACTTTAAACTTCATAGTACCCATTTTGTCCAACATAACGTTAAACTGTATTTTCCCCATCATCTTAGATGCAGGATGCTAAACTGTACAACATTGTTATTGTCTAACACGGCACAAAATTGAGTTCACATCAAACATGACGTTAAACTGTGTCCCTATATTTATACTACATGATGTTAAACTGTACTGCTCATTCATCCAACATGACAAAAAACTGAACGAAGTCCCTTAATACGTCCAACATGTTGATAAACTGTATTTTGTCCGTGCCACATGACACTAAACTATGCAAAACTAATTGTCCTCATTGCAAGACTTTAAACTGCATCATCCTTTCATATGTCCTACAGTACATTAAATTGTGCATCGTTAAGATTGTTTCTACATATTTTTTCTCACACCGAGTATGACTCACGTGTGCTTAGAGTAAAATTCAACCATAACACCCTCTCTGGGCTACTAACCACGTGTATGTCCCAACACCATTTTAATGTCGTTGTTTAAAAAAACTTGATTACTAATTTATTCTTTAACTGAACTATGTAGACTTTGATCCTTGCCTTCTAGGCTGGGAACGTAGGCAACCTCCCAAGGTTCGAGCCCAAAACCAATATCTTCACATCAGTTCACCTCTATCTCATATGATGTTGATCTGTGAAGCAGCCATAGAACCAATAATTTTTTACATTGGTTCACCATCATCCTTTCTATATGACGTTAAACTATTCGCACTTTTTTTCCAGTAGGAAAATAAACTACAAAATTATCGGATACCCTCACCTGAGAGGGAATAATTATTTACAACGATTTCTAATCATGTTATATTCCGAAGACTACGTGCATACATGGCAATGCCTGAACATTTTATCATGGGTAAAACCATCATTGCACTAAAGTCCCCTTTTACCCTTCACATGTATGATCAAAATTAGTACAAATGGTATTTCAAGAACTACGTGTATCTTGATTCCCAACTTTATACGATATGTAGGAACATTCGAGCATCCCTCAAATCCAGCTCCAAGTCTTTTGTCCAAACCCCAAATTCCACTTTCAGTACCATGGCTGAAAAGTCCCTGTGAAAACACACGTGGTGTATTCATTATTATGGTCCGAGCTCTATGAACCTAAACTAAGATTTCCTATACATTCGTCCCACATGATGTTAAACAGTATTTCAATAACTACGTATGGAATTATTCCCATCCTTATGGGATACGTAGTGAAGTCCAACATTTCAATTCAGGACCCAGCCACAACATGATTATTGTTAGAATTGATCTATGTATCTCTTTAATTCATTGGAAAATACTCATTTTCATATGTCATACACCTGACCTTAAATACTTCCAGACATCCATAACCCTTTTCTTGACTTCTGGTCACAAAATGTCCAATTTCTAAGAGTTCTTTTTCCTGACTATGCAGCATGTGCCCTTAGGCGGCCTTGCATAAACAATCTAAATAACCGAGTTGTTATCCAAAATATGCTATTATTTGACTATGCAACCATATCACTTTGGTGGACCTACATAATTCAACCCCCTAACGTGTTTGTTAAATAATGGTAACTTCATTCTTGGGATGAAAACCTCTTTTTTCCTTATTGGTCTTATCAATAATATGTAAGGATCTGTAGAAAATATCCATAATTAACATATTTGTCACATGTTCTTATTCATGATCTGAAAGTATTAAAGTCTATGGTATATATTTTCCTTCCCTACGTTTGGGTCAGACCTTTGTAGGAGTGTCATTCATCTAGTTCATAGACAATCTTGTTTGGAAATATATTCTCTATTTTCAAGTACCTCACTCCATACAGAAAACTCTATTCATTGGAAAACATGAATCTCCATAAACATCCATTTGATTTTTAGCAGTAGAAAAGTAAATTTCTAAGAGTTCTTTTGGATGACTATGTAGCATGTGCCCTTATGCGGCCTTGTATAATTAGTCTACATAACAGATCTTTCATCCAAAAGTTGTTATTATTTGAATATGTAGCCATTGCCCTTATGCTAACCTACATAATTCAACCCCATAACGGGTTAGTTAAATAGTGGTAACTTCATTCATGGAAAGTAATTTTTCTAATTCCTTTTATCCCATTTTCATGTCATTCCTGAGATTCAAAATTTCATAAGTCATAGTTTACATTTTTTCCCTCATACTTGAGTGGGGTAATATGTTTTCAGATAAATTATCAAGGAATTGAGTCAATTATAATCCATCCGGTCAAAGCTATTTGACCTTAAACATTATCCTTTTTATATCCGAAAAGAATGACATTAACCTTCCCTAAAAAACAGCAGAACTCTGAGTAAAAGACAACTCTCATCTTACTAAACATAAATTTTGTATGATTTTATGTTATCTTGAGAAATTCATAGATTAAATGTTTGTAGGGTTATTTATAATAATCCTTGAAAAAATCAAACTATGCTTACTAGGCCTATAGGATTAGATATAAATTTAAAGCAGGTATCAAAAGAAAGCATGCACAAATGATTGAAGATGAAACTGTTTTTCATTTGATGCAAATGAGTTAGAAGGACATCTACAGACTGGAGTCTCTTCTATTTTACAAGAATTACAAAAGGATGTTAACATAACTCTTCATTTTATTTACGGCATCCCAAGATTCATCATCAACCACTTGGAATTCATTCATTCAACTGGATACAATAAGAGAAGCAGTAATACCAGTTCTTCTTGGATCAATTGTAAAATAATATTCTTGGGTGTGTTTTGAAAAAAATTTCTACTGATCAAACAGTGACTCTCTTTCTGTCCAGGAGACTTGGAAAATGGATACATGGATTTGAGAATGGAGCATTGGATGTAATGAGACATTTTGAGAGAGTTCTCTTCTCCAATATTGTTTCTAATTCCATGATAGCCTTCTCTCCATCAACTTCCAGCAGAAAACATATCATCCCATGGTTTGGCAATTTCATATCTGCAAGGAAAAGGTATGAAGGAAAAAGTTGAAAGTTCACACCATTGTTGATACTATTAATGCTCATGATAACCGAAATAGAGTGATAACCATGTGGCTGTGTCTCGGGTGTATAGTTCTTCTGCTCTGGAACGTTGACTCCTTGTAGTTGACCATGACTCTATAAAGGCTGATAAATGCTCTGTTGGAAATTGACAGGATATCTCTTAAAGTACATGGCCAAATATGGGAGAGTGGTGTCGTAGATATCATAATAATCATGGCCAACGATGCTCATCATGTCATCAATTTTCATTCAAGTCAGTTCATCAGCCATTCTGATTCTCCTAGGAGCTTTTCAATCTGCACAAAGGTCGAATAATTAACTTCTTAGTAAGTTGGTTTTTCATAAAATTGTGAAGACAATTGAAAAAAGTGGATAAGGCATCAAGGCGTGAAAGTCTAATTTTAGCGCGCAAGTATAGCTTCGTCGCACAAGTTTTTTGGAGTGCAAGTATCACCGTGTAGAACAAAATACCTCTATAGAAGCATGAAAAAATGAATCAGAGGAAAACATGTAACTTGCATGACTGAGGCAAATTGTGCGGTTAGATCTTGAAATTGTATAAAGTAAGGTACATTGTGGGAGAATGAATCCATATTTATATTCAAGGATGCAACCCGACACAGCGTCATCTGTGCACTCAAACACATGCACGACATCATTTTCACGCTCAACACCTATGCGACGCCATCTGTGCGCTCAACACTTGTGCGTCTCATTTCCTTGGTTTTCTTCTTTTTCCTCAGATTTACATCCTCCTTCTTTCGGATCCAACTCTTAGGGGGGATGTTTTCTGATGTTATTTTCCATTACAGGGTCTAACAACTTAAAAACTGAAATACCATAGTCCAAAGTGATTCATCCTTTAAAAAAACATCAAAAATCAAAAATGTCACGAAGAAGGGTTTATTCCCACATGGGTCGTTCAAGCTTCATCATGGTCTCAAAAGTATACTTACGCGCCGAATAGTGGTCATGGAGGTGACTTGTGCGCCCTTTTTTCACCTAAGGTCTTTATCAGCCTATAAATACCCCCAATGGGCCTCCCATTTGGAGACAGAAAAATTCTAGAAGTCAAATTTATGTTCTGGTCACGCTAGTCTCTTCTCAAAATCTTCTGAACACTTCTAAGATAATTTCATACCTAGAACAAAAGATCTAAAGAGGGGGAACAATGCCTATGTGTTGAAACTCATCAACACCTACATGCCTAAGTGGCCAGTCTTTAAGGGGAATGGCTACACTTGCGCACCACCTTATCCCTTCAACAGAACAAGCGCACCACTCTTTTGAAAGTCTTTAGGGATAATACTAAGGGCTTGAGCCGTGCTTCGCCCAAGTTTTACCCTATGGGTTGGCTATTTCACAAGTACCCATTAGTCTCATAAGTATACATGCACGACCAAGACTTGCTTTCCCACACAGGACTTGCGCGCCTCTCTCTTTTTGGGTTCCCCTCCTGCCTATTCACTTTCTTTCTTCTAATCCACCTCTCCCTTTCAAAATTTAGCCTTCGAACCTTCTTCAAAACCATTTATGGAACAATTACTTTGTCGACTACTTTATCTGAAAGTAATTATGTGGAAAATTTCTCAAAACCTAGTGATTTACATATCTTTATGTCACCATGGTTAGATATTTCATTCATTCAACCCCATCCTTTAAATATGAGAGTATATTTAACTTGGGCATCCTTTTCAGGATTATGTCCCAATATCGAAAATCCCAAATATGGGAATCCTCTTTATGATTAAGCCCCAAGTCCCCTAACATGGGTCTCCTTTTCAAGAGAAAGCCCTAGTCTTCAAGTTACCTTATTTTTGGGCATCCTACTCAGTAGTAAGTCCCAACCATAATTCTTTTAATATGGGCATCCTCCTTAAGAGTATTCCCCATGTTCCCAAAAAACCCAAATTCCCTAACCCAAGCCTCTTTCTCAAGAGTAATCCCCAGTCACAATTCCCCTTTACCTGGGCCTCCTTATGAAGAGTAAGCCCCAGTTCTCAAATTACATTAACCTGGTCCTCCTTCTCGTCTCCTTCTCAGGAGTAAGCCCAAGTTCTAAAATTAATTTAACATGGTCATCCTTCTTAGGAATAAGCCCCAGTTATCAATGTTCTTTTACATGGGCCTCCATTTCAAGAATAATACCCTGTCATAATTTCTCTTAACCAGTCTTAATTTACTTTTGATTTGGGATTCCATATTAAGAGTAAAACCCAATCATAATTCCCCCTTAATTTGTGCATCCTTCTCAAGAATAAGCCCTATGTTAAGTATCCAAATCTCCATAAAGCACATATACATTTATGGACCTTGTTCCCGGGTTTTCCCTAAATTAAATCCCAATTCACATCTATCTGGGCAGTCATACATACATAATTTCCATGTTATTTTTTATGATTGCATCTTTTATGGCACAATTGTAAGGTCTTTCCAATACCACTTGTTTCTCTCACCATGGATGACTCACATGAGCTTAGAGTAAATGTAATTATGCCATCTTTCTTTGAGCCATCAACCATGTGTAAACCTCATACATCTTTACTTGAACTACATTGGTTATGATTCCTTTTCTAAACAAGGATATGAAGGTAGCTCAGCTGTGGGTTCGATCCCAACCATGAAAAAATCTAGGTCCTTATGAATAAAAATAAACATCATATTCCCTACTTTGTTGATTTAAAACCAGTATGGTTATTATAATGACCAAGATATATCTATATAATGTGGTGAACGATACCATTGACCATGAATCTCTAACAAATATAGATGATTTTCTATCAATGTATAACCTCAAATACATATAAAACATTCTATAAATCTTTTATATATCAATCATTTATTGTCATATATTAAGGAAAGCTCATTTTCAAACTTGTTAGTGTGATAAGGATTCACGAACATAACTTAAATCTATAAATAGAGTCCCGGAGAAGAGAATAATTTCCCCCAAAAAGGTGTGACGAGTCTGACATCCCATCCTCTCGACCAATGAAAATTCATAAACCTAGTCGGTCCACAACTAATGAGAACCAACCATTGGAAAGTAGGTCCAAATGGATATAGAATCATTGGATGTTTCCAGTTCTACAAATAAACCCGTTAGAAACCAATTGGAATGTTTGAACCTTAAAAAAATGAGGTCATCCCCAATTCCAGAGGAAACAATAAATAATACATGGGAATTATTGATGAAATAATTTAACATGGATTAAAATAAAACCCTTAAGGGACCTTGTCCATTATGTAACCGGTGGTTCTGTTATATCCATATAATACAATTATCAATGTGTATAAATTCAAATTTTTAAACATTACTCAAATTATGTGGATTCAGTCAATTAACTATAAGTCACTCTTAATAAATGGTTAATGTTTTTTGTTTACAAGATACTCATATAAAGTGTATATAGTTAACTTGGGATAAGTTAATTGTATGATTATGTAATGATTTTTATGCTGGGTAAACATATGTTACTCCTTTGATGAAGTCATAATTATCTGGTTATGTGATTCCATTATGAATGTTGACGTTGAAATTATCCAATTTGGTGATTCCAATGATGATGTATAATGTTCCCAAGATGATTTTTTCTTTAATTTCAACAAGTTTGATTAGAATTATTAGGATTTTATTAAAAGTAATTGGTTTTTATAATGAAGGTAGATTTAATCCTTTGGTGGATAAATGTTTTATGATTCATGAAAAACACATGGTGTTGTTCTATTTCAAATGGTTTATATTTCATGATAGAATGTGTTTCAGAAAGATTGCAACATCACCATCAAAGAAGTTTCAAAAAATATTTTCCACAAGTTATATCAGATTATGAAATTATTTTTTGAACACTTTTTAAGGGACATTATTATTTAATTTTAAAATAAATATTTTTAAAAATATTTAAAGATTTTAACATTCAAAAGAAAAACATGATTAATGATTTTTGATATATTTTCAAAGGTTTAATTATCAATTACCATTTAAAAACCACATAAAATTATTTTTATTATCACCACATGTTTTTAAATATTTTTTAAAGGGCTAGTGAAAGTAATGATTGATTGCGATGGTTATAAGGTCTACCTTTATGCGGTGTATGTGTATCATCATGAGAGTTTTGTTTGGTAAGAAAATTTCATTAGAAATAAATGTTTGGGATCTGTTATTTAATAGTTAACTTAATTCACTATAGAACTAACAATAAAAAGGCCTTCACCTTGTTTTGATTTAACAAGAAATATTGACAGTATAAATATAATGTTTCTTTGGTTATATCCTTTCAATATCAAACCCAATGTGTAATGAATTTTGTTTTTTGATAGAAAAACTATCTAAAATAGTGGCTATCTTCAATTATTCTTTTCATTTACATTGTCATGATTGAATTTTTTTAATATACTTCTACATGTTATATTCAGGTTTCAATTAATATTTTTTTCCAATTGGAATTATTGACTATTGATTTCTTACTTTTTTAATTTCTCAAATATAATACATTCATGTTTTTAATGGGTTGTATATATGTAAAATTTCACTGTAGTTGAGATATAATAGCCCTGAATCTGTACTCATAGATCCAGTGATAAAAACATAATCATTACAATATTGGATTTGATACCGATAAGGGTGACCCAGTTTTATCCATCAAAAAAATACAACATTAAAAGGAAAATATTAGATAACATACATTCTAATATATATTTGAGGTTTATGGTTTTAGAGAATTAGAAAAAAATATTACATAAATAATTCCCATGACTTTAAATGAGCATATCTCCCACTTAATACAACATTTCATATTTCACATTAATACATTATCATTTTCCATATGAAACCCCTTTAGACATAATTCATTAGACACCATTAATGATAACTAGGGGAAGATGATAAATAAGAAGGGTGATCTCAAATGAAAATTAATCGTAAACATAAGAATTATCAACTGAATTTCATCATTGAGAATAATAAATGAATAAAGGTATGATGACATAATCAATGTGAATGAGCGTAACATTAGAATATTCAGGACCATAAATACTTGGATCATGAAACATGAAAGCATGACATAAGGCTTTCAGAAAGGGGTAGAGTCTTTAGGATGAAATCAATACAAAATATCCCCATTGTAGAATAAGTAACAACATGGTTTACTGACTTTGATGAATGTAAATATCATTAAAATAACATTAAAAACATTTCAAATAAAAATTTTCATTTCATTTTGAAAATTACATTCAAAAACATAAAATATAAAATATATTATGAAAATATTTTTCTTTGAGAAATTATTTGATATATATAAAAGAAACTTCAAGTAAAATATGGGAATATATTGTGATGAAATATATTCATGTTGTAATGATAAAAATAATTATTCTTTTCAAAACATTTTTGAAAAATTGAGTATAAGGTGACCAATTTATAACGCATTAAGATATTTAATTTTAAAAACATTTTAATGAACGAAAAATATAATGTGAAATTGATTTATATGGTGATTTTTTTATAAAATTTGTTTTTGAAATAATTTTATAATACATGGATATGGAAGAGAAATATACCATATCTAAAAGAAAATACAAGATCGATACAACTTAAAAATTACTTTCTTGATGTTTCTTCAATCTATATGGGTGGAAATTAATTTTAAACATGTGAAACACATTCATAACAATAGAATAATAAAAGATACATGGTTAAAGAAAATATTATCACATTTGTTCCATTAAAATAACCTTGAAGGTAAAAAATCATGAAATAAAAGATATTGTAACATAAAGCATTTTTTACTTTGGAAACTCTTTAATAATAAAAACCATGAAAGAATAACATTAAATGATTTATTAAATTTCAAGAATATAAAGATTTTTTGGATATCATTTGTCAATGGAAAGTAAATACAACTAAAAAAATAATTTAGTTTCATATTATAAATGTATTTATCAAAGAAATTAAATTTGAGATGAATAAACCTCATAAAATCATACAAATGAATTTGAAAATAAATCAACAAATAGATTATGTGTATCAAATATATATAAACTTATAAAAAATTATAATATAACATATTATAGTAAAAATTCATCACACACATAGCCATATTATATAAAAAGCAATGAATATATAACATAACCCAATGAAAAGAAATTGAGATATGAAATTCATTACCACTTCTTATCTTTCTTGTCGAATACCCTTGAATGAAATATTTGAAATTGAAACTTAAAATAACATGATATATTAAGGATTAATGATATTACCAATAAAAAGGTATGTATATACCCCATAAAAAATAAATAAATGGTGAATATGGAATATTTATCATAGAAATAAAATTGAGATGATAAAACATTACCTCTAGTCTAAATTTAATCAAACATGTTAATCCACATATAAAATAAAATAATATTAATTATTTGATTTCCTAAGAATATTTTCAAGGGATAATAATTTATACATAAACCATTTATTTTATTTATTTTTAATTATATATTAAAATAATTAACCAGTTCAGTCCCCATCGAATGTTTTAAGGACTTTAGGTTCATCGTTTAGAATAGTTTCAGTGTGTTGACCAGGGTCAAAGAGGTAATTGTTTCAAAATATCTAGAATACTTATAATGACTTATTTATCATACTTTAACATCAAATTTTCTTTATAACCATTCATTAATGATGGTTATGAAAGATGAGTCGTGTCATGTATATTACATATATTCATTAAATCTGTCCATATTAACTTCCATGTAAAGCATTAGTGGAAAAAAATCACATCACTTGATGAGGAAGTAGTGCATCATACATATGAGAAACATTATCATATCCCTTAGAGAATGGAAAGTAATAGAATATATGTGATATCATAACTTCAAAAGAATAAATATGTTAAAAAAAAATATATATATAAATTAAATACATAATTTCAACAGTTGAAACCAAGAAAATGATCATTGAAAATTTAAGAATAAAAGAAATACCTGAAGAATAGGTATTATTTCCTTTAACAAACAATGAAGAAACAAGGATACATGGATATCACAAGACTAAGATATGAGGATTGCATAAACCCTAAGAAGACATGTGATCACATGGCCCATGGAATGTCACATATATGATTCCTGCGCTTTGTAGAATCTATGAATGATAATGAAAAGCCCCAATAAAAAGCTCCCATTATCATGAAGGCTTCCGGATGAGTTCCTCCGATCAATATAATTTTGAACCAATTTATGCTTAAAAATAAACCAAATACCCTTATGAAATAAAATCTAAAAATTATGGAAACATCATCATATGGAAGTTACAATGATTTTCACATGAAGTGATCATATGAATCACAAGGCCAATTTAATTATCATGTGAGATCCCTAGTGGCTTTTCATCCATGTCGCATGGATTACTTTTGGTGTTTTACCTTAATCATGTGATGGACCATGTACATATTAATTCAATCATGCCATGCCATTTTAGATTCATAGAAATGTAGAGAAAATAACTATGAGAATGCTCACATGCCTCCATGTTATCCAACATTGATCATGCGATGCATCATAGAAAAGCAGTGCACCTGTCACGACCCGCCCTCGGGGTCCGTGCCGTGACTACCCCAAGCCCGCCTTCCATAGGCCAGGGGCTGGCGACTAGCACCAAGGCGTAAATCCCGGTAAAATGGGAAGGCATTGCCTTTGTAAAGTAAACAAACACCACAGAGTAATTAAGCGGAAAGTAAACACTAAACAAAAACCAGAGTACAACTGAAAGTGCGGAAAAGTAAATGGGCCAGAATACAAACCCAAACTGAAAGTAAAGTACAACTCGAAAGGGAAAACAACAACTGAAAAGTAAAATCCACTACTCCGAGCTGTCCACTGGAAATCCCACCTGAAGGGTGGGTACAGATAGCTCCTCTACTCCACGGGTCCCGCCGTCCGCTCCGAGCACGTCCCGCCCAGTGGTCCACCTCCGGGTACCGTTCCGCTCTGCAAGCCCCAGCTAAGGTCAACGTTGTCCGTCGTCTGCAACCAACACAACGTAGTGCGGGAAAAGCCAATGCAGGGGTGAGTATAAGCTACTCAGTAGGGACCCCGAGACCCCTGAAGGTCTCTCAAAACCACAAAGGATAAACCACGATGAAATGTACAATCACAAAGTAACAACCGACACTGCTTAGGTATATGCCCATACATATACCTAAGTCATCAATTCAAATACGCTCCAACCTCCGAGCCCAAGTACAACTCAGTCCACACAGGAAAGTAAACGTATTCCACACAGGAAAGCAAAAAGTAATCCACACAGGATTGCACAACACAATCTACACAGGAAAGCAATAGGATTCAGCTCACACAGGTATACTTCTTAGAAAGACGATAAAGATGATCACTGATCCATCTAAGTCGTCGGACCCACGAAGGATCGATAGGTAACTAACCCCCGCAAAGACCCACACAGGATCGGGCCCACACAGGACCTGTCGGCGCTGGCTCACACAGAACCGCTGAGCGCAAGGACCCACACAGGATCAGACCCACACAGGATCGGGCCCACACAGGACCTGTAGCACTAATCCACGTAGGATCGATGTGTGTTGTAGTCGTCGTCGTTGAATCCACACAGGATCTCTGTAATGTCGTCGTCGAATCCACACAGGATCTCTGTACTGTCGTCGTCGAATCCACACAGGATCTCTGTACTGTCGTCGTCGCAGTCACAGCAGCAGTCGTAGCAGTAGTAGTCACAGTAACAGTCGCAGCCAGCACTAGGGTTCCCGCACACAGCAAGCTCGTCCGGAGGGTCCGCTCCACGAGCCGAGAGGCTGATACATCAACTGTCACAAAGACAAGAGTTGATGTATCCAAAAGTTCCGTATCGTCAAAAGGAACTCAACGCAACAGACAGCGCGTCGATCGGACGCCCGGTCTGAGAGTTATTGGCATTTTCGTCCCCGGGGCCCGGTTGGTTTTTAAGGCAAACCAACCCGACCGTACTCCACCTGTGTCCAAACCTCGGGCGGAGTATGTCAAAAGATCCGTCTCACTAAGAGAAACTCAACGCGACTGACGGCACGTCAATCGGATGTCCGCAACTCAAGATATGAGCGTTTTCGCTCCGAAAGCCCGGTTGGTTCCGTGAACGAACCAACCCGGCCGAACTCAGAGTAAACCGAAACCTTGAGTGCGATATACCGAAACGACCGTCTCGATCCAAGGATCGTGTTGCCGCAGACTGTTCGTGAATCGGAGGTCCGAGACTCATGATATGGCCCAAAAACCGATTCTGGTTCGAAACGGGGGGGGGTTCAGGTCCGGGCCGACCCGGCCCGACCCCCCCTGGGGCAGCCCGGCGCGGCGGCGGCGCGGCGGCCGCGGCGGCCTGGCGCCTGGCACCGCACGAGGTGGGCACGCGGGGGGCTAAGCCCCCGCTGATTGAGAGGCGGCGCGGCCTTTGTGCCGCGCCTTTGCAACAAAACGGCCCCCACGTGGGGGCCGGTTTGGAGAAGTAAACCGGGGGGCTGCTGCCCCCCCTTTCATGGAACCGCCCCCCTCTTAAAGAGGGGGGTTTTATACGCTGGCTGGGGGATTAATTCCACCAGTTTAATGGCATCCGGCCGGCCAGCTGGCCGACCGGTTTTCTCCAACGGGACCAGAAATTCTGGTCCCCTCTTCGGCTTCCGACGCCGGCGGCACGGCCGCCGGTCTTCTCATCCCGCCGCAGCCCGGAACCGGCCGCGGTCTCCTCGTCCCGCCGCGGCCCGGAACCGGCCGCGGTGTTCGTCGTCCGGCGCGGTGCGACGGCACCGCGCCCCTTCGCCGTGCCTTGATTCCTTTCAACGCGGCGCGACGGCGTCGCGTTCTTGAAGATTCTTCCTCAGCGTGGCGCGACGGCGCCGCGCAAAATAATTGCACGGTTATCCGCGTGGTGCGACAGCACCACGCCACTTTGCTTCTACCCGCAAGAATAAACAACAAGAATGATGGAGGGGGGTTCGGCCGTGTTCGTGCGGTCCGGCCCCCCTCACGTTAAACAATTACACTTATATAATATATTCAAAAGCCTCACGTAGACATGCGATCCACGAGCAAGAATAGAATAAATTAACAATAAATCAACAACCCCTACCTTGGTATAAGGTTCGAAGATTCGTCTACGTTCCGCAGAAGACGACGTCGTGGAGGTCGGGCGTCGCGGTCGTCGTTCGTCAAATCCGATGACGAATGGGTGCGTCCGAAGAGACACGTCATTGGCGAATACTTGTATGCCGACGAAGGTTGTCCGAGGAATAAGTGGCATCCCCTTTCGTTGACACGGTAAACGAAGAAGGGAGGTGTGGCGTTCTTCGTCGGAGCTTGAGCGTTCTTCGTCAAGATGAAGAAGAAGAAGAAAATCCCCCAAAAGCTCTCAAGATGGCCAAAGTTATTAAACAAAATAAAATAAGACACTATCTTATTTTATTAACACATTAACACAAAAGAATTTCAAAAGTTTGAAATTCAAAAGAAATAACTCCAAATTAAATAACTCATGTCATTTAATTAGGGGTTAAGCAAGTTGGGAGAATTTGAAAGGTTTAGGGGTTCGTGTGGGCCCCACCACACTTAATCCTCCCAAGGGAGGTTAAGTGGGTGTGGGTCCCACTTCCAACCCCCTTTGGTAGGTTTTATCAAGTTATAATAAAATTTGTTCTACACAAATTTTATTTAACTCAAACTAAAAACCCCAAAACTAACTTTCAACCCACAACAAACGCAACTCCCGAAAAGGTCTCTTTATGCGAAAATTGGTGCTGCGAGTTCATCGGTGCCCTCGGATTTCAATTCCGAGCACCGTATCAAAAGTTAGGAAAACCCGCTCGTTCGTTCACTGAATGTACCCGAGCCAAACTTCAGAAATTAATTCCGGGCACTCTGGGCCTCGGAATCAGGTGCCGTCTGAAACCGCGCTCTTGTAAAATTCTAAAGAAAATTAAGAAAAAATTTCCCTTGAATTTTACGGGTCTTTACATTACTCCCACCTCAGGGCTTTACGTCCCCGTAAAGATACATCAAAAACTAGGGAAACAAATGAGGGTACTGAGCACGCATTTGAGCCTCTCGCTCCCATGTTCTCTCCTGGAGATTCCCGTGCTTCCATCTGATGCGCACAAGAGGAATCGATCGCCCACGCAGGACCCGTTCCTGTCGATCCTCTATCTCCACCGGGACCTCCGTAAAAGTCGCCCCATCGTCAACGTCAAGCTCCCCATGGTCAATGATGTGTGTCGGGTCGTGCACGTATCTCCTCAGCTGAGACACGTTGAAGAAGTCATGCACCCAGTGCAACTGAGGTGGTAGAGCCAGCCGATAAGCCACCTCACCAATCCTGCTGAGAATCTGGAAGGGTCCGATGAAGCGCGGAGATAACTTGCCGCCTCGGCCAAATCTCCTAATACCACGTCGAGGTGAGACCCGCAAGAAGACGTGGTCGCCATCCTCGAACTCCAGTGGCCTCCGCCTCCTGTCAGCATATGATTTCTGCCGGCTCTGAGCTGTCCTCATCCGCTCCTGGATGACCTGAACCTTCTCTGTCGTGGCCTGGACCATCTCCGGTCCCACCAGTGCTGACTCTCCAGGGTCTGTCCAGCACAAAGGAGATCTACAAGGTCGGCCGTAAAACGCCTCGTACGGTTCCATCCCGATGGTGGAGTGGTAGCTGTTGTTGTACGCAAACTCCACCAAGGGTAGGTGGTCCTCCCAGCTACGACCAAAGTCGAGGACACATGCGCGGAGCATGTCCTCGAGAGTCTGAATGGTCCTCTCCGTCTGACCATCCGTCTGAGGGTGAAAGGCTGTGCTCAGACGTAGCTGCGTCCCGAACGCCTCCTGTAACCCCATCCAAAGCCGGGAAGTAAAGAGGGCATCTCGATCGGAGACGATAGATGATGGCACGCCGTGGAGCCGCACAATCTCCTGAACGTAGAGACGTCCTAAGCTCTCCACTGAGCCCTGCTCTCTGATGGGTAAGAAGTGTTCCGACTTGGTGAGTCGGTCAATAATCACCCAGATGGAGTCGTGACCTCTGGAAGTGCATGGAAGTCCAGTCACGAAATCCATAGATATGCCGTCCCACTTCCACTCCGGAACCTCCAGGGGCTGTACCAAGCCTGCTGGTACCTGATGCTCTGCCTTCACCTGCTGACAGGTGAGGCATCGAGAAACGAACTCTGCTACAGCCTTCTTCATGCCCGGCCACCAGTGCTGTCGTCTGAGGTCCTGGTACATCTTCGCCACTCCAAGATGTACCGCTAAAGGAGAAGTGTGAAACTCACTCAGAACTTCCTCTCGCAAAGCTACTGGTACCATGGTACGTCCTCTGAAAAGGATGTCGTTCTCTGCTCCAAGAGAGAAACCATCAGGTGCCTGTCCCGAGGATATCTGTGCACGCTGTGTCTCACAGTCAGCGTCCCCACGCTGTGCCTCCCTGAATCGCTGCAGTAGTGGAGGAGTGACTGTGAGAGACTAAAGAAAGGCTGCTCCATCTCTATCCACGAAGGATATCTGCAAAGAGGCTAGCTGCTCCGTCGCCTCCTCAAGTAGCTGAATGCCCGTCCTCCTGCTGAGGGCATCGGCTACTACGTTCCCCTTTCCAGGAGTATAGACTATCTCAAAGTCATAGTCCTGGAGGAGCTCGAGCCATCACCGCTGTCTCAGGTTCAGGTCCTTCTGCGATAAGATATACCTGAGACTCTGATGATCGGAAAAGACTGTAAAGCGCTCGCCCATCAGATTGTGTCGCCATGTCTTCAGAGCGAAGACCACTGCTGCTAACTCCAGGTCATGGGTAGCGTAGTTCTGCTCATGCGGCCTCAACTGTCGTGATCCATAGGCGATCACTGCCCGCTCCTACCTCAGAACACATCCGAGTCCGGTCCCTGATGCATCGCAGTAGACTACGTACCCTACTCCCTCCTCAGGAAACCTCAAGATAGGTGCCCTAGTAAATCTCTGTCTCAGCTCCTGGAAGCTCTGCTGACATCTGTCTGACCACATGAAGGTTTTCCCCTTCTTCGTCAACGCTGAGAGTGGGGCCGCAACTCTGGAGAAGTTCGGAACAAATCTCCGATAGTATCCAGCTAGTCCCAAGAAACTCCGAACCTCAGTCACGCTCCTGGGTGGCTCCCAAGCTAACACTGCCTCAATCATCGCGGGATCCACTGCAACTCCTGCCTCAGAGATAACGTGTCCCAAGAAGTGGACCTCACGTATCCAGAACTGGCACTTCGAGAGCTTACCATAAAGCTGGTGCTCTCGGAGTGTGTCAAGTACAACTCGCAAGTGATAGGTGTGCTCCTCCTCTGTCGTAGAGTAAATCAGAATGTCGTCGATGAAGACCACGACAAACCGATCGAGGTATGGCTGAAAGATCCTGTTCATGAGAGCCATGAACACTGCTGGAGCATTGGTTACACCAAAAGGCATAACCAAGAACTCATAGTGGCCATACCGACATCTGAAGGCTGTTTTCTGCACATCCTCGTCTCTGACTCTGAGCTGATGATAGCCTGACCTGAGGCCTATCTTCGAGAACCACTGTGCTCCCTTGAGCTGATCAAAGAGGTCATCAATCCTCGGTAGCGGATACTTGTTCCTCACTGTCACCTGGTTCAGGCGGCAATAGTCAACACAAAGTCGCAAGCTCCCGTCCTCCTTATTGGCGAACAATATCGGGGAAGCCCAGGGTGAAACACTAGGTCGGATGAATCCCTTGCCCTGCAAGTCCTCCAACTGTACCCGTAGCTCTCGAAGCTCGGCGGGGGCCATCCGATATGCTGGAGTTGATATCGGGGCTTTCCCGGGGTACAAGTCAATATAAAAGTCTACCTCTCTGCGAGGAGGTAGCCCTGGAACGTCGTCAGGAAAAACGTCCGCAAACTGATCCACCACTGCAGGAAAACCAGGACTCTGCACGTCAACTGCTCCAAGGTTGAGGCTAGCCAACTAATGAGTGATGGGCTATCCTCTCCTCCACGGAAGTCCATCCTGTGCTGCTAAGGCTCCCTTCTCGCCGGTGAAGGTGAACTTGCTCCCGTCGGTGCGTACACATCGCACCTTGCGCCTAAAACAGTCAATCTGTGCATGGACCGTAGACAACCAATACATGCCCAAGATGACGTCGTAAGGCCTCGACGCTGCTACAAGAAGATCCCAGCCGAAGCTCTCGCCTCCTAGAGTAAGCTCACACTGCCGGCACCAGTGCGTAATCGTCGAGTCTGCTCCCGTAGGAGTCTCTAGCCGTAAGGATCGAGCCAACGGATCTGTCGGAATCTCCGAGCTCCAAACAAGGGAAGCGACTATGAAAGAGTGACTCGATCCTGTGTCTATAAGAACTACAGCAAGGGTGGAGTAGACACAGATAGTACCTCGAATCATCTCGGGTGCGCCGTGGTCGTAGGCCTCTGCTGCCTGGAGTTGTGCCTGTCGCTGCCCGCCAGCTCCCTGTGGTCGGGGTGGACCTCCTGGTGGTGGTGGTGGAAGAGCCTCAAAGCGTCGCCCACCACCGGCTGCTCGTCCAGCTCCTCTGCCTCGTCTGCCTCCTCCCTGCGGACCACCACGGTCGACTCTCTGCCTCTGCCTCGGTGGTCCATCAACTGTCTGCTGCTCCTCGGCACGACAGGTCAGGCAGTCACGAGCCATGTGGCCCTGCCCACCGCACGAGTAGCACTGTCTGCCTCTCGGATGACTGGCTCCACGCTGTGTGCCCCGCACTACTGAGCCAGTGCCCTGAGATCGTCTGCCCGAAGGTCTGGTCTGTCTAGACCCCTGAGTCATCCGTCGACTGCCTCCTGCAGATGTCTCTGCCACGTGCCGCCCTGCGGTGGGTCGCTGTGCTGGTGTAGACTCAGCAAAGAAGCTCTCGATCAGAAGGGCCCGCTCCAGTACTCCTGTCTGAGTCGGTATGCTGAGGGAGATCAGCGATGCCCTGATCTCGTGTCTCAAACCCTGCTCGAAGGTCCAGGCCCAGAAGAATGGGTCCCGTACCATGTCGGTCGAGTAGCGCAAGAGATCGGTAAATCTTGCCGAGTACTGAGCGACCTTCATGCTGCCCTGCCGCAGCTGTAGAAGCTCCTGGATACGCACCGCACGAAGGGTGGTTGGGACGAACTCCGAGCGGAAGAGGCTCTCAAAGTCCGTCCAAAGTAGAGATGCCTCATCGTGCACCTGGAGCATCAAGCTCCACCATCGTCCTGCTGCTGCGTGTAGTAGGCTCGCAGCGAGGATCACCATGAGGTCTGCTGGTGTCCTCACTAGACTAAACACTCAAACCACTGCCTCCAGCCAGTCCTCTGCTGCCTGGAGATACGTCTCCCCGCGAAACCTGGGCGGTCGCTGGCGCTGAAACTCATGCAGTGCGCTGAGGCGACGTGCATCGTCAGCGGCTGCTGCTGGAAGCATCGGGGGCACGGCGGGTAGAGCTACCGCCGGTGCTACTACTGGCAAAGTGCCCTGTACCGAGGCCTCGTCGCTCGGTGGGCTGTCGTCTCGCTCGACTCTCGGAACCCTACCTGGCCGCCATCGTGGGGCCATCCTGAAAAGAAAACAGGTGCGCCACGGTCAGAACAGTATACCTGATGAGCTGATATAAGTAATCACAAAGAAAACTTTGAAACACACACGCAATCAATGTTTTCGGGCATTAAGTCAGAAATCAGAAGTCAGGGTCCTGGTGTACGGATACGTCGGCCGCCGCACCAACACTGGACTCCCTGGACTGATAACCATACTCAATACGCTAAACATTATTGCTTTACATAGAAAAGATCAGAGTTCGCGGTAGAACCGAACTCCTCTGATACCAATTTGTCATGACCCGCCCTCGGGGTCCGTGCCGTGACAACCCCAAGCCCGCCTTCCATAGGCCAGGGGCTGGCGACTAGCACCAAGGCGTAAATCCCGGTAAAATGGGAAGGCATTGCCTTTGTAAAGTAAACAAACACCACAGAGTAAACAAGAGGAAGGTAAACACTAAACAAAAACCAGAGTACAACTGAAAGTGCGGAAAAGTAAATGGGCCAGAATACAAACCCAAACTGAAAGTAAAGTACAACTCGAAAGGGAAAACAACAACTGAAAAGTAAAAGCCACTACTCCGAGCTGTCCACTGGAAATCCCACCTGAAGGGTGGGTACAGATAGCTCCTCTGCTCCACGGGTCCCGCTGTCCGCTCCGAGCACGTCCCGCCCAGTGGTCCACCTCCGGGTACCGTTCTGCTCTGCAAGCCCCAGCTAAGGTCAACGCTGTCCGTCGTCTGCAACCAACACAACGTAGTGCGGGCAAAGCCCGTGCAGGGGTGAGTATAAGCTACTCAATAGGGACCCCGAGACCCCGGAAGGTCTCTCAAATCCACAAAGGATAAACCACTATGAAAGGTACAATCACAAAGTAACAACCGACACTGCTTAGGTATATGCCCATACATATACCTAAGTCATCAATTCAAATACGCTCCAACCTCCGAGCCCAAGTACAACTCAGTCCACACAGGAAAGTAAACGTATTCCACACAGGAAAGAAAAACGTAATCCACACAGGATTGCACAACACAATCCACACAGGAAAGCAATAGGATTCAGCTCACACAGGTATACTTCTTCGAAAGACGATAAAGATGATCACTGATCCATCTAAGTCGTCGGACCCACGAAGGATCGATAGGTAACTAACCCCCGCAATAACCCACACAGGATCGGGCCCACACAGGACCTGTAGGCGCTGGCTCACACAGAACCGCTGAGCGCAAGGACCCACACAGGATCGGACCCACACAGGATCGGGCCCACACAGGACCTGTAGCACTAATCCACGTAGGATCGCTGAGTGTTGTAGTCATCGTCGTCGAATCTACACAGGATCTCTGTACTGTCATCGTCGAATCCACACAGGATCTTTGTACTGTCGTCGTCGAATCCACACAGGACCTCTGTACTGTCGTCGTCGCAGTCACAGCAGCAGTCGTAGCAGTAGTAGTCACAGTAACAGTCGCAGCCAGCACTAGGGTTCCCGCACACAGCAAGCTCGTTCGGAGGGTCCGCTCCATGAGCCGAGAGGCTGATACATAAAATGTCACAAAGACCAGAGTTGATGTATCCAAAAGTTCTGTATCGTCAAAAGGAACTCAACGCAACAGACGGCGCGTCGATCAGACGCCCGTTCTGAGAGTTATTGGCATTTTCGTCCCTGGGGCCCGGTTGGTTTTTAAGGCAAACCAACCCGACCGTACTCCACCTGTGTCCAAACCTCGGGCGGAGTATGCCAAAAGATCCTTCTCACTAAGAGAAACTCAACGCGACTGACGGAACGTCAATCGGATGTCCGCAGCTCAAGATATGAGCGTTTCCGCTCCGGAAGCCCGGTTGGTTCCATGAACGAACCAACCCGGCCGAACTAAAAGTAAACCGAAACCTTGAGTGCGATATACCGAAACGACCGTCTCGATCCAAGGATCGCGTTTCCGCAGATGGTTCGTGAATCGGAGGTCCGAGGCTCAAGATATGGCCCAAAAACCCATTCCGGTTCGAAACGGGGGGTTCGGGTCCGGGCCGACCCGGCCCCACCCCCCCCCCCCTGGGGCGGGCCGGCCGGCCGGCGGTGCGGCGGCGGCACGGAGGCGCGGCGGCGCGGCGGCCGCGGTGGCCTGGCGCCTGGCGCCGCACGAGGTGGGCACGCGGGGGGCTAAGCCCCCGCTGATTGAGAGGCGGCGCAGCCTTTGTGCCACGCCTTTGCAAAAAAAACAGCCCCCACGTGGGGGCCGGTTTGGAGAAGTAAACCGGGGGGCTGCTGCCCCCCCCCCCCCCCTTTCATGGAACCGCCCCCCTCTTAAAGAGGGTGGTTTTATACGCTGGCCGGGGGATTAATTCCCCCGGTTTAATGGCATCCGGCCGGCCAGCTGGCCGGCCGGTTTTCTCCAACGGGACCGGAAATTCCGGTCCCCTCTTCGGCTTCCGACGCCGGTGACCCGGCCGCCGGTCTTCTCATCCCGCCGCAGCCCTGAACCGGCCGCGGTCTCCTCGTCCCGCCGCGGCCCGGAATCGGCCGCGGTGTTCGTCGTCCGGCGCGGTGCGACGGCACCGCGCCCCTTCGTCGTGCCTTGATTCCTTTCAACGCGGCGCGACGGCGGCGCGTTCTTGAAGATTCTTCCTCGGAGGGGCGCGACGGCGCCGCGCAAAATAATTGCACGGTTATCCGCGTGGTGCGACGGCACCACGCCACTTTGCTTCTACCCGCAAGAATAAACAACAAGAACGATGGAGGGGGGTTCGGCCATGTTCGTGCGGTCCGGCCCCCCTCACGTTAAACAATTACACTTATATAATATATTCAAAAGCCTCACGTAGACATGCGATCCACGAGCAAGAATAGAATAAATTAACAATAAATCAGCAACCCCTACCTTGGTATAAGGTTCGATGATTCGTCTACGTTCCGCGGAAGACGACGTCGCGGAGGTCGGGCGTCGCGGTCGTCGTTCGTCAAATCCGATGACGAATGGGTGCGTCCGAAGAGACACGTCGTTGGCGAATACTTGTACGCCGACGAAGGTTGTCCGAGGAAGAAGTGGCGTCCCCTTTCGTTGACACGGTAAACGAAGAAGGGAGGTGCGGCGTTCTTCGTCGGAGCTTGAGCGTTCTTCGTCAAGATGAAGAAGAAGAAGAAAATCCCCCAAAAGCTCTCAAGATGGCCAAAGTTATTAACCAAAATAAAATAAGACACTATCTTATTTTATTAACACATTAACACAAAAGAATTTCAAAAGTTTGAAATTCAAAAGAAATAACTCCAAATTAAATAACTCATGTCATTTAATTAGGGGTTAAGCAAGTTGGGAGAATTTGAAAGGTTTAGGGGTTCGTGTGGGCCCCACCACACTTAATCCTCCCAAAGGAGGTTAAGTGGGTGTGGGTCCCACTTACAACCCCCTTTGGTAGGTTTTATCAAGTTATAATAAAATTTGTTCTACACAAATTTTATTTAACTCAAACTAAAAACCCCAAAACTAACTTTCAACCCGCAACAAACGCAACTCCCGAAAAGGTCTCTTTAAGCGAAAATCGGTGCTGCGAGTTCATCGGTGCCCTCGGATTTCAATTCCGAGCACCGGATCAAAAGTTAGGAAAACCAGCTCGTTCGTTCACTGAACGTACCTGAGCCAAACTTCAGAAATTAATTCCGGGCACTCCGGGCCTCGGAATCAGGTGCCGTCTGAAACCGCGCTCTTGTAAAATTCTAAAGAAAATTAAGAAAAAATTTCCCTTGAATTTTATGGGACTTTACAGCACCCATCTGTGATAATTATCATATGGAATCATGAGATTTATTATTCATCATGTGATGACCTGACTAAAAATTAATTGGAAAAATCATAAAGTATTGTACAATAAAGAATAAAATATGAAAATATGGTACCCTCATGTGAGGGAATGTTACATTTTCATTCATGATAAAGGGGTATGTGCCTAATGTGATCAACCTATATATCATGAAAAGTCCTTTTGTCAATCAAAATTGAAATTACTATGAGACTTTGACAAGATAGATTGATTTCATGAAGGGACCCAGAAATGTCAGTATTTATCATATGAAAGACTCTGCCATAAGTGTCTTGATCTCATGAAGACTCCCTAACATGTTATCCTGATCTTGAGAAGGCCCTTTCAAATATAAATTTGATTTTGAAAAAGAATATAAAAAATACATGGGACCATTAATTGTTGAGATTATAGATTGATATCATGGTCCTTATTTATCATGAAGTAGAAAAAGGATATCATGGATGAGCAATGGTAGTTTCATGTGAAGCATGTTATGCTCCATTAAATCAAGCCCATATCCAAGATATACTTGCCATTTTAGGAGGTGTATAACTGAGGTGGATAGGCCTATAAATACATCCACACCAGTATAAAAAAACACACACATGGGGGTACATATGTGAGAGAAGACTTCTCAGAGTGGAAATCCACACAATCCCAAGGGTCTTCATACAGGTAAAAATTAGGGAATTATTTAATGGATTATGAAGAATTTATATACACTTCATGCGATCACCATATTAATACCATGAAATATTTCTAGTGTGATGTCCATATTATTAAAAATAGTGTTCACATGTTGACTTGGTTTTGAAATATCTCAATATTCCAATTCCTAAAAAAATTAAAGTATTTATGAAATAAAGGATGAAAAATATAGAATCCTTATGCAATGATGAATACACAGATTATCATGTGAAGGTGTCATGCACTTTGAATAAACTCCCCAGATAATATGAGAACACCCCTACATGTCATCCATGTCATGTGATGTCCTCTAGGCATGTCATCCAAATCATGTGACAAGACATGTCATCCACACCACATGATGCCCTCTATAAATGTCTGCCAAGAAATGCTAAGTCCTATAAACATGTCAACCATATCATGAGGCACCCTTTGGAATATTTGAAATGATCATTCATATAATCCCTATAAATTTCCATCATATCACGATTCATCCCTCTAACATGTCAACCCTGATCACATGACACCCTTGGACTTGTATACGTCGATAACATGAAGGATCCGTAAACAATTTAGGGAGATCATGCTGTGGAAACCTATGAAATGTTTTCCAAACATCTAGATACATTCCATGAAGATGATTAGGACATGTCTAGACATCCTAGGACATATTGGTTCAATAACCAGGATATGCCTGAAAGACACCATGGGGCATGATATTGTTATCATATTCAAAACCTCATACATACACAATTTTGAGCTATGAGGAATTTGAGTCCTACTTAAAATGGATATGTAAGAAATCATATTAACACCTAAACTCCAATTTTCCATCCACATTGGCATAAGCACCTCCATGTCTCAGACACTCTGTCCTATAAAACCCAAACTCTCTTTCTCATTTATCAATCTTACTCATTAATTAGTGGATTGAGAATATAAATGAACATTGAAGACTCTGATTCATACTATAAGCATAATATATAGGTTTATTTCCAATGGACCAAGATTTGTATCAAATATACCATTAGGGATTCCCAATTGCATAATTTTCATATCCATATGCTTTGAGATTGGTCACTTATTATACCTTATTTCTCTCATTGATCATGGCACACTTGAGCATAGGATTTACAATGATCAAATAAATCAAATCATAAATTTCCCTCATCTTGGGAAACCATAGTGTGTTAGCTTCGTTAAATAACATGATATGACTACCCCCATATAATGGAATATACCTTGGTGTATTTTCCAAAGGCATTCCATTATTGGTAAAACCTAGGGAAATAAACCTCATAGTCATTCATAATATATCACATACCATCAATAGGTTGAGGGAAAATCAAATAGTGATGAATCAGATTCCTGTTATAATTTGGATACGTAGGAAACATTACTAGGGCTCAAAATCCATACAGAATGTCTGAGTTACCTCATATATATCATATATTCAAGAAATTAAATTACACATCTTGGACTTGAATTAACTACATGGGTTTTAATTCTTATTATAAAAAAGATATGTTGGAACCCTGATGAAGGATCAATACTATTATAGAAACACCAATTTCCTACATGGATGGAAGTAAACTCTAGTGTGCCTTATTATACAACTTCAAAAATTAAATAGATACACAATCAGAAGAAATAATTTTAAATAGATGTAGATCAACATATTCATATATATGGTCTCATAAATAAAACCTAATTTTCACATAGAATTAGTCTACACCTGATCATTTTATTAGGGTAACAAGTCACGTATCAAGATATGGAAGAGATTCACAAATAGATATTAAATTTATAATAGATTTATTTAATTGGAAATAATTTCACCCAAAAGAATGAGATGAGCCCAACCTCCCATATTCTTGACCAATGTGAGTTCCTAAGTGTCATTGGGCTTCAAACCCCAAATAACCACCTGCCTTGAAAAATAAGTTCTATAATTCTTTATGGATGTGGGATCCATTGGAGGTTTTCCTAAGAGAATAAAATGGTGAACTCAAAATTAATTATTATTGAACTATACTTTAACCCCCCCAAAATCATCGACAACCCCAAATCCTTAAATAGAAATCAAAAATAGTAAATCCAATATGATAACATGTAATGACATAATAACTAAATCATTATAGGCATTATGAATATTTTCCCCCTAAACCTAGGGCACCATACAATTTGTGGAGGAAATTTTTTTTATCCCAACGTGTATCTTTCAAATAAAAAAATTATAGATTGACCATGAATCAAAATATTTTGTTATTCATCTCCGATGAAAATAAAAATGGTATTCCCAACATGAAATCCTTTAATATTATAATATAAATATTGGTCCCATTAAATAGTCCATTCTCAAAGTAAAAATTCCATGAAATAGGCATGGCTGGACTAAAACCATGAAATGAAAATTGTGTTATCCATGCATAGCTAACTTAGAATATTCAACACATTTGATGATACACTAATTGGTGGCACGGTTACTTGTTTTCTTTGTGACTATAGAAACTTATATTCTAACATTTTGACTTGATATCATGTCTTCATCGAGATAATGTTCTCGAACCTCAGATATGTTAGTAACCTCTACAGGTAGTAAAAAATCACATCACAATCGATGCCTCCAACTCCCAGTTGTGAACACTATGGTTCGAGAATACCACCAAAATGGTACAATCTCAAACCTCATGTAAGCATATAGAGGTATCTTGAAACTAAGGCCATCAAGTTTTCCTCATTTAGATAATGATACAATGAATCAAGTGGCACATGTCACCACCACTTATCACTTTAGAAGATTCTCATCAGAGAATAAAAATCAACACATTCAATATCTAATGAAAGTAAACCATGGAGTAGACTATAGATCCATTATAGTTAAAGAATTGTCTAAGAGGTCCCCTATCAACATTCTTCACTCGTATAATCCCACCAGTGACCCAATCACCTACTGATAGAGCTACCCGATAAATTTCCACCCTAGAAACTCATACACAGACACTTGAGAGGTCTCACAAGGTGCAAACAGTTGAGGATAAATGTGAGTGGGATCATATCCCCTCTTATACTTATGAATATTTTCAACATACTCTGATAATAAATAGTTTTAAATATCTTATCCTTACTCATATAATTTTTGTATCTATATTCTTTTAGAATTCATGGGATAGGTACATATCCCTTCCCCCGCACATCAAGACCAATTAAATATTATGATAGAAGAAGGATGATAGGAGTGGGATTATATCTCATCTTCAATAAATGAAATATTCCTGTATATATTGGAGACCAATAATATAGAGGACTTAATTTCTACACATAAATTTCTAAAGTGTATCAACATTATAACAATAAAAAAAGAGATACAACAGTTTATTACAACACTAGTACAGATACATAGATATCCACATATTCCTATCATGATATCTAGAGCATCATATCACCATGATTAGTATAGACATGTGACTACTATGGAGAATGATCACATTCTTACTCCTTTATCAGATGATTATTAGCATACTTCGATAAATTATGAGGCACATGATTGGACTCGTATACATATTCTGACAAGGGTTCACCAACATAGATTAGAATATTCCTTAAGATATATGCATATTCCTATTGAAAAAGACCAGTGACATACTAGAATGTCTTAAGATCGGGATCTTATTATCATTTTGATTGGGTATCACTAGATTATTTTGGCACATTCCAAGGGATAGGCTCATATTACTATCATAAAAGACTAGTGTTATAATAAAAATGAATAATTCCATTCTCATTTCCAGGAAACAATAAAGGTTCCTAAGTATAATAAGGAAATCACCTTAGAGAAAGCTCATATCTTGGCCAATGAAGATACTCTGCATTTTCTAGATGATCATGGAATCCGTCTTCATATCCCTACTTCTATTGATGAATGACTGCCCCAACATCCTTTAGAGGGTATGCCATAGGATGCTAATATCCCTTTTTCCATTCTAGAAGTCTATTAGTAGATTATGATATATAATATTTATTGAATAGGGTTCAAACTCGCAATTTAGATAATATTGGATTGAAAATTATGGAAACTACCAACATGCCAACTCATATCCCTACTGATAATATATAATGTCCCCAGAATACTCTAGAAGTTTCTCAAAAATAGTGTCATTTCCCATATCATCAGATAGTAGTCAACATATTCTAAAAACCATCATGTTGAAGGATCATATCCATGTTCAACCCCAAAAAAAGTTGACATATTCTATCAACCATAAATAATTAGGCTAATATTCCTAATCTACTCAATTATAGTGTCCTTACAGTTGTACGAATGATATCCTTACACTTGAAGGGTCTATATACTATTTAAGTGAAGTAGACAGTGGTCACTAATTCTATTGTCCAACTCAAAGTTATGTAGATATTGATTCAATAGACTCTACTCCTGATATCCATCATGGTCAAACATCCCACAATGATAAAACTCCCATAGAAGGAAATCATCATCCAGTCCAGAAACCTATATATATATAGGTTCTTAAATCCTAGAAACCCTCATATAGAGAGGTTCCTGAAACACCTTGGTTAACCGTATATAGTACCCCATCAACTATCAACATTAATTCACCACAGTCAAAAGGATACATTGAGAAGAAACCTTTATGATATGACTAGGTGGAGGTATATAATTTTGATTGTGATGAGGCTGCTATGGATATATGGAGTGAGTTATTTAAAAAAAACCTTTATAGTCCATCACCACTCCAAACCATGAGATACTAGATGGTCTAGGGTAAAAGGGAATTCTTTAATTACAAAATAACATGTGGGAAACTCATCAATGTTTGAAGGGAAAACACCTCCCTTATCTAGGATATGAGGGTAATATGTAGATTATACGTACACTCTTTTTTACAGTAGTATACATTAGTAATCTCCATAACATGAAACCTAGCAATGGAATAGAATGAAAAATCACTTTGCAATTTCTATCTCTATAATATAACAAATCTCTACTGAGTAATTTATAGATCCTTATTAAATTTACATATTTGATGATGGGGAAAATATGGATCATTTCACTTCACTGGTATCCAAAATAGAGAATAACCCTAGAAATGACGTCTTGTAATGTCATAGCCACAAGAGAAATTATGGGATTGTGTAATGAACAAGGAATTTGGTCAATATAGTGAGACTCACCATATTTAAAGGTGAAAAGATGTTTCTAAAAGAGGGAGAGGGACCCAAAAAATTGTTATGTTTGGCCGTAAATCAAATGGGAACACATTCCAAACAGGGAAGATAAGGTTTTGTACTATCTGAAAACTTCTTATAGAAAATGATTCCCATCATAAGTATCAATTACCCTAATCTCATAAAAGAGAAGGATTTCACAAAATCAAATGGATTGGAACAGTATCCACTATAACAAATGTCCAAAAGAAAACCCATCCCATAAGAATAGAGTAATTTTTTACCACTACCTCTATCCCTCAAGTCATCAAATCCTGAGAGGATCCATGGAATATTAATGAAAACTGAAAACTGAGCCCATCACATAGGTTCGAGTTAATTTTATCTCAATTTAAACCACTAGGTTGATCACACCTAAAGTGGGTCATGGGAAAAAGTAGGTAGTTATTGATCAACCCAATCCCATATGACTGGGGGAATTTATAAATCAATTTTTGTCTTAGGAGACACCAGATCCTTAACTAGAATCTTCAAATCCTAAACAACAAGATCAGAAGGTACCAATAGTGGACCCAAATCACCACCAACACATAGGGACATGGAAATTTTCCTCATTATCACCACCCTAGATGAAATAAATCTTCTTCAGGTTGGTATTTGAATATCAATAGTTAGTATCCCATCCTTTCATCCAATAATGAGACAAACCTTTACTATGTATGTCCTATTCGAAAAGCATGAATGGAAACTCCATAAGGTCACTATTCATAGACCAAGATGGGTGGAACTTATGGAAATGGAAATCAGACCTCGTAAAGTCCATAAGACAAAATGGTCCCATATAGATAGGTGTTAGAGAAATGACCTTGATGCAACCATCAAAAGAGGAGTAAAATATTTATAATCCCCCTACCACATAGAGAGTAATAGGATTACAACTATTTCCTAATACACCTCAATTGATATCCTCACCATCAATAAAATAGGGGATGTATACCAAGACATAAATACAAAGATACACAATATAGAAACCATGTCTCAAGAGGTATATGATCTAGATACACCAACTAAGGCTACACGTATGTGGAATTAGTGAAGGATCTAGAACATAACACCTCTGAATGATTAATTTCCACCTCTATAGAATTACATTGGAAAGGATAATGGGATAGGTGTTAAAAATCCCACTAACCAGCTAGAGGATCTAAGGATTCCTCCTTAGATGAATGATAGACATAGTATGAGATTGAGATATAGAATCTTAGACAGATCAATGAGGAACTACTTAGGGGAAACATTCCCACTAAGTATCAACTTCAAACTAAATTAAATATCCCTACTCCCATACATTAGTAGTATTGAAATCCACCTAAAATATTAGAATTTGATCACATGAAAGGATCTAGATCCAAGAATCCACTCTTCATAAACAAGTAAGTCAAGGATTATTACAATTTTCCACAATTACATCAATTTCCTATCCTCATCATGGTTATCATTTAGTCACAATTTTTTATGAGAATGGGAACACCTCCTCTAGAATCTTATGCTATCTATAGATAAGAGTTTTCCAAAATAACAGAACCTCTTGAACTCTTCAATTCAATTGAGTCTCGGGCTTCTCTAATAGAGGCCATAGAGGGGAGACGTGCAACCATGTAGCCCAAAAAGAATCCATATCCTAAATTGGTGGATGAAACATGTCCCAAAACCAATTTATTTTATCCCATATTCTAAACCATCAATGACATACGATATCAAGAGCATTATCTCATGAACTTCATCTCCCAATGCGGCCTGATGATGGGCACTCAAGATAAATATGAGGCTTCCAAAATGAGACTTTTAGTATAAAATATGGTAGGGATAGCCTTTATTTGGTACAAAAACCTTCTATCAGAATCCATTGAGGGATGAGAAGATCATTTTAATTAATTACTTTATCAGTTCAACTCTATGCAAAGGAAATTGACAACTCTCAACATAAAAATATAAAAAACATGAAAATGAGATGGTTTCAAACATTATTTCTAGATGGAAATGTTTAACCATTTCAATTTGAATCCCTCTCTAACACGGGAAACTACTAGAAATATTTTGTAAATATATTTGGGATGATATACAAAAACCTTTGACCACAATGAAGTATCTAGAATGTTTCTATTAGTTTGGAGAAATGGAAAAATGTCAAAAAGATTACATTTGGTAGACCCATAATAAATATTGTCCCTCACCCTCAACATAGAGAAAAAGTCTTAGTAAAGTGGAAAATTTTATTGTTACCCTGAAAGTAGTAGTAGTTCCCATTTAATCACCTGGTAGTCCTTACCACATTTGGCAGCTCCCTTCATGTGACAGAAGCAACAAAAGATGCTTTGACCAGATGGAAAAAAGAGATCAGTGTCACTCTCTATTTGAGGAATGAATGAATAAAGAACATTCCTTTTAAAATGAATAAATCCTCAATTATTTCCTTATATCCATGAAAATACACGCACTCAAGCTATTGAAGCCCAGGAAACCCAATTAGGTCATCCTCAATGATCATCCATACTACATCCATTTCCATAATAGGTTGGGTCACACTATAGATGACTTATTGATCTTCAAAATTTCTTCCATATCATGGATTATTCTGGGTAGGTGATACTGTTGAATTCCTTAATCTATGTGATTTGTGTAACCATCTCCTAAGAAGAAGAAGAGGATGACTTGAAAGAAGTTCTATACAGACATGGATATAAGTTTGTTACCTTGATGACTCGAGAAAAGTTTGACCATGATCATAACACCTTGAGAGATAATATTCAAAGACCAAGAAATATTATTATATAGTTATGAATCACTGAGTATGCCTCTCAGTGTCATAAGTAATCATCAAATATAGTAAAATACACCAGAGAAATAGTCACATCTAGCTCCTGGACAAGATATCACCCTGGAAAACATTATTCCATCAATAGTGGATAATGGGTACTACTCCACCAAATAGAACCTTCACTGGATAAAGAGATAATTCTTGGGTTTTTAACATAGTACACATAACATACCTATTATACAATAATGAATATTCATTCGAGTACAAGTTTACCATACTATAATAGCGACCTGGAAGCTGAGGATGTAGAAGCTAAGGATACATGGGATTGAATGGGCATGGTCGAACCCAATATTTTGCCCACATCCTCTAATAATCTATATATACAGCTTAAACCAATGGTAAATCACCCCATCAAGCCTAATAGAAACATGTATATACGTCAAATCCATCCAATAATGTTTTACGCTCAGTTATCTTACATGAATGACTACTAGGGGAGCGATTTTCGGATCCACCCAACGAAAGGGGAAAGATGGCGAGACCTACACAACTAATAACATATGATCCATAAAACTCAACTCAAGAACCATCCCCATCCACCTTAAACACCACAACTCCCAATCCATAAAGTAGGGAAAACACCACCTAGGTAAATGTAAACCCCTGTACCCAAAATATGATATTCTGAAGCAGTAGGTGGCCGATCTGTCCAACATTTCAATCATATTTTCTTTCCAAATTTTAAAATAACTCAAATAGGTTCTCATAAAGGCCCTTAAAATCCCAGAATAGTTTGAGATAGAATTAACTAAAACCGAGGTTTACCAAGTGAAAATATTCTATTGGAATTTCATATCATCATATCAATTATAGAACAGGAAAAGAATGAAGTTATCTAGGGGCATATCAGACCTTTGTAAGTTTTAAGAAAACTTGAAAATGTTGATATTCAAAGGGATCTAGTTGAAAATGGTTATATGATTGAACTTATCCTAATGAGGAACCTATGATGTTTGAAATATATCAAGGGAAATTTATCTCCAATAAAGATAACCATTAAAGTGTATGATAAGAGAAAGAAAAGTCATATAGGGAAGATCAATATCAAGGATCAATTTTGGGACATCATTTATAACCATGTGTTCATGATTATACAGTAATACACAACAAATAATGTCCTTCATGGATGAACTTTCCATCTTATCCATGTAGAGGTATATTAAAAAAATCATTAATGCTTGAAATACCCCATCGATGGGAAGGTCAGCATATTAAATGGGGAAAATTCCCCATTCAAATCATGAAAATACTTGTATGATGAGGTAGGTTTTTACAAGAAGGGAAAAAACAAATAGTGTGTGGTGATATGTAGGTTGAAACTCTTAATAGCCTAGGGACCAACCCAATGAATCTCATGAATAATCTCGATACTGATTATGTGATTCCCATAAGCATGATTGTGGTAGTAGACATAATCCCAGAAAGTTATCAAGAACCACTAACTTCATTAGCTCATGTACATGTGATAGTGGTCAAATTAGCTTAGGCAGATTCAATAAAAGGGGATCATACTAATTCCATTCTGGATACGATAAATCTTTCACACTATCAATAAAAATTAATGATTCCCCTAAGACAGTCTATGTATCATAGGATTCCCACACTTCTCCTAACCCAAGTAATATCATGAAAACAATATACATCCTACGAATATCATTGAGATATATCTATTAGTTCAGGAGGGAAATGTATCTTATAATGGTCTCTACTAACTTGATGGTTATATAGATTCCCACATATTACCTACTGTGTCTAAAAATTCTACCATGGACTCAAAGATGGAAGCTAAAAAGGGATACCTCAGGAACATCTATACTGAATTTGGGGAAGGAATGTCTACCTCAATCGATGAGCTCGGGAAAGTGAATAAAAAAAAGAAGAACCACGACATACATTAATTAATTCCTATATGAATCTTGAGGATCAAGAGATGTATATTTCATTTTTAAAGAAACAATGATATATATAAAATTATAATTCTATAAAAATGAACTGGCTGAACTTTGATATGTCTACCCATCACCTAGGCTTACATAACGACCATTGAGATTTCAATAAGGTATCTAGGAGGATGAATCCCTCTCATGATACTAATATAGATTCAATAGTAGAAAAATTTATTAAATAAATATTTTTCTGGGATGTGATGTACCATAAATGGGTCTCTAATATCATCTATGTCATGAAAAATAATTGATAGATCTGGACATCCATTATTTTTAAGGACATTAACTAAAACTTCATAAATGAAGATTTAGCATTTTCTACCACATAACTTTTTATCAATGAAGCTTTTTTCTTCTAAAACCTTCTTATCATGGATGGTTATATTGGGTATAATCAGATAAGGATGTCCCCTGAAAATGATGAAGCCATCCCCTTTAGTAAACCTCAGGGGATCATTTTCTATCAGGTCATGCCCATTGGATTAATGAACATTACATCTACATACTAATGTCCCATATATCATACAATTAATCCATTCTTGGGGTGAATATCCAAATATTATTTTGACAACCAGGTAGTCAAATCTCAACAGCGATGTGACCACATTAGGGTTCTTCAAAGAATCTTCAATAAATTGTTGTAGTGAAGTTTGATGGTGAATCAATTGAAGTGTGATTTTGAGGTAATGTTATGGAAAATATTTGGCATTAGTGAATACCTTAGTGGTATCGAGATCAACCCATATTATACTAGTGAAATCCTAGAAATTTTAACCCATGGAATCTTAAAAAACTATGTGGGATATAAGGTAACCTCACCTACTATTCAGGGTTTCTAGATATCTTGGCTGGAAAATCCCTACCATTCACCATGTTAATGAAGAAGGGTGTAGACTACCTATGGGATGAGGACTTCCATGAATCCTTTGAGAATATCAAGAAATCAATACTACACCCACTAGTCTCGATGCCATTTGTTGAAGGAAGGATACTTATCTTATATGTAGCCACTATTGAACGATCGCATGGTGCTTTTATCCTACAAAAATATAATGATGGGAATGAAAACAACCTATAATACAATAGTTAAATGATGATAAGTATTGAGACTCAATATTATGATATCGAGAAGAACTGGATTTAACTCATATTTGTAGTATAAAATACAATACATTACTTTTGGAACCATGAAGTCCACATGGTGTCTCATATTGTGCTGCTCAAGTACATCCTTGAATGCCCTATATTGATTGGGTGTTTGGACTGATGGGTGGTTATTTATTAATAACATGAGATCCAGTTCGTGTTATAGAAGGAAGTTAAAGTTCCTGACCTAATTGATTTACTTATGGAACATCATTCTTTGGAAAACAAACATGTGGACACTAAACATCTCGATGAAGAGGTTTTATATGCCCGTGACACTACCCAAACATGGTATATGTATTTTTACAGTGCCTCCAAAATTCATTTTGGAACGAGGATGGAAAAACAAAAAATTAATTGTGTTGGTCTAGGGATTGTGTTTTTTACAAGGACAAAGAAAATTTTCACTACTCTTTTTCACTATCTAAAGACTACACTAATAATGAAGAAGAATTCAATTCCCTCACATCTAACATGGAACAATCCCTATAGTTGTAGATAGGCTACCTAATCATAAAATAGGATTCAATGATAGTGATCAAAGAACTCAATGATGAGTATTACATTAAAAAGACAAAATTTTCCCCTCTCATCGGTTATGTTAGAGGATTGGTGTGAGAATTAGCCTATGAATGAAAATTATATCACATACCTTGATCACAAAATTCTTTTGTAGATGCACTGGATAATGTATTTTCATTCCTAGATGACCTCAATCAAAACAAAGTGTTGTTTTCACTTCACACACACTAATGGATGGTCTCAACACTAATTTTCTATGAAATGCTAGATATAATTTAGGTCAACCCAACCCCAAATCCTGTTAAAATGATATCCACCCATCAATGGATGGATTCCACAATAATTTATTTCCAAAATGGGACCTTTTTCATTAGACCGATCAAAAAGGGAATAGAATCGACACTGATCATCAAGCTTTACCCTTCCAGATGGTCCAAATTAAATAAAATTCCACTTCAAATGGGGATTCTATATAATATTCATCAACTTTATAAAAGAAGGAGAGATTCCCATCATATTTAAAGAATTACATGTTGGCTATTGTGATGAACATTAGTTTAGGATTAGATTCTCTCAATAAATTTTGAGGCCTAGTTACCATTGGAATCAATTATACATAACTATGTAGAATTTACCATGAAATTTCCAAGAAGTATAGATTCATGAAAACATCACCCTTCAACCTCTATATTTAGAAAATGTAGCTAAATATTCATTGCCATTTTCTATATGGGGAATGGATATTGTGGGGTCATATTTTCATACTATATCTAATTAGGTTAAGTACATCCATACTACCACTAAATTATTTTTCCAAGTGGGATTTGGTAATACCCATTAAGTAAGTCAAGAAAAAAAATATCACGAACTTTTTGAAGTCTAACATCTTCAATAGATTTAGTATACCTCACATGTGATTGATGGAAAATGGAACCAACATCTATTATAGCAAGTTGAAGAAATTATAATAAGAGTAAAACATCCAATACAACTATTCATCCCACAATCATGTAGTGGAAAATGGAAAAATAGAGGCCATTATTAAGACTCATTCAAATATAATCCCAAAAATGGTGGACAAGGACATGAATTATTAGGTATACAAAAAATTCTTCATGATTTATGGCACTACCGTACAGCCACACACATTTCCACACAAGTTTATTCATATTCATTAGTGTATGAAACAAAAGTAGTATTTCCCATTGATGTTGAGTGGCCCTCGTTCCATATAAAAATATATATATAGATAACTACAAGATAAAAAAAATAAAAAATGGTTGGATGAGTTAGAATGAATAGAAAATATAAGGTTATATACAGTACATAAACTCAAAGTTCATCAGAATAAGATCATTCAAGCCTTTAATAAAAAGGATCACCTTATATTGTTCCCATAAGTTGAACGTATATTGTTTATCAGAACTATAATGATGCCAGGAATGAAAACTCTAAAATAGTAACCCAAGTGGGAAAAGTATTACATCATACATAAGGTCTCTTCCAATCTATGTTACTCATTAGCCGCAATGGATGTGGAACACATTACGCTCCCCCAATAAAAATAATATTTATCAACATTTACTTTTCCTAGACACAACCTATATCCAAATTCCTTCCAGTAAGACATTAAACTACATAGTATCCAAAGCACTGAAAGAAATACTTTAAAATGTAAAATATCTCAAGTCCTAGAAACAAGATATTAAACTACACAAAATATTATTTCCATACCACATCATGTTAATATTCATGTAATACATCCTTACCACCCGAAATTAAACTACAAAGAGAACATTATATTTCATATGGTTCACTATACATAATCTAGATCTGTGAAATATAAAAATGAAGTAATCCAGTCCTTATGTGTGAGTTATATCCACATTGGTAATATTTCCATTCAAGAATTATGTGTGACTTGATTACTCTTATAACATGATATATAGTGATGCACAAATCTAAAATATAGGGTCAATCCACAATATAAAAGGGAAAAATGTTTACCTCTATGTATGGATCAGACCCATATGGAGAGTTTTCCATTATAGAACTACATGTGGCTTGATTCCAGCCATCACATGATATATAGTGTTTCCCATATATAAAATCACAGTTTCGATCATTATATAAACAGAAAAACTCCCCTCTTAATATGGATAAGATTGTGTGGAGAGTTTTCCATTCTTGAACTACATATGGTTTGATTCCAGCTCCCACATGATACATAGCGACATCTAGATCCCATATTATTTTTCCAATAACAATATAAATGGAAAAAACTCTCCATATTCATATAGGCTAGACCTTTACAGAGAATTTTCTATTCTATAACTACATGTGTCTAGATTCATGTTATCCCATGATACATAGTAATGCTCATGTCATGAATCCTATGTACATACATAATATGTATTAAATCACAATACATCCCTCCATATGCATGGTCCAAACCTATGCATAGAAACATATGAGAATTATGTATGGCTTGAATCTTTCCATCATATGGTATGTACTAACTCATGGGTCCTCCATTCTGATCATATCCCTGAGTTATCACCACTCCGAATCATATCCCTCCATGAGAGTTAGATTCATGTAGAGATTATAGTCTAAAATAAATTGTGAACACCCCCACAAATTCCCCATCACTTACTCTCACACAACATAATCAACTGCCTAGTTATCCAATGTTTCACATGTGGAGAATAGATTATATGAGCTTAGGGAACCTGGAATGTCACTTAATCTGATGTGAATGAGATGTGTCTTGTGAGGGGAACAATGTAATAGCCTCAAGACAATAAACTGAACAGTTACTTCCTAGTTGTATGGCATTAAACTACACATCAAAATTTATTCATGCCAATAATATCACCTCCCTAATGACTATATTAAAAAATTTCATGTCTTTTGCCTTCACCATAAAATATATCTAATACATGATAGTGCAACCTTTAAGATTCATGAATGATTTTTAATCTTATATTTTCTATTAAAAATATTATATCTTTGACATCATAGTTGATACACAACTAATTGTATAAGTTGATATCCTTAACCTGGAACCCCATGGACCTTGGGATCCCTTTCTTGTAGTTCTTCCCTGTAGAAAACTGGTTAGAATGAATGAATAATAAAAGGCACCCATAAAGGATTAACTAGAGAATTAACAACATTCCAAATATATTGGGTATAGAAGATATTTGGCCCTATAGGATTGTTACCCATTAAACATAGGAGTAATTTTCTTGACTGTATGGAATATGGGCTTCCTCTATTATTAATGGTTAAAATGTACCCACTAGATTCCACCTATAGTTTACTCATATATTCTTACATTATGATTTAAACTCCCCATAACCCAAATATTCATGTGGATTCAAAAACTATAGATGTTACTCATATGTAAATCATACCCATTTTCAAAGAAATATTATTACATTACATTATTAAACCCATTCATTTTAGGCTATACATCCACCTTGAAGACCAAACTTACTTATGCATCAAAAACACAATGGATTCCCCCTTTTCAAACTTCATGTCCAATAATTTTATCATCCATTTTCACCATGTCCAAGAGGTATCAAGAATGACATAATGGTTTATACCTTAATATTCCAAGTCTGGTAATAAAGACTCTAAACTACAAGAAATTTATATCAGAACAATGTATGGTTTGATTCTTATTACAAAATGATATATAGTGACACTGAAGCCTCAAATCATAGGTCCATCCATTATGAAAATGATAACAATTCCCCTTACCTTGTAAATGGGATAAAAAAATGTAAGGGATTCACTAAAAACATAACTACATAAAGGTTGATTTCCATTCCATGGGATATGCAGTAATGCTTGGATCCGCCATTATGGGAACAACCTTATAACATTCCAGTCACATGATGTTAAAATGCTGGAAAAATTTCTAAAAACATGATGTTAAACAACATAACAATATCCTTGTCACAAGATAATAATCTATATAACATATGGTTCATCCTTCAAGACCTAAAATTTATTATATAGGGCCATCCTATCCATAAATCTTTGATTATGATGAATTTTTCACCTATATACTAGAATGATGTATGTAAATTCCCTATCCCTACATATGAGCTAGATCTATGTTGTGGGCCCCTTGACTAACCCCAATGTCAAGACTCATTATGTGAAGAAGATAGAATGACCCTCTCCCTAGTGTATGGGTCACTTATACATGGATGGTTCTTCTTAAATGATATGATAATGTGATGATTACATACCTTAAAATATGAATAAGGAAAACTAGGGAAGCATAACCAAAAAATGCATTTGCCTCTATTTAAAGAGGGCCAATTTATACAGGATCACTATAGGGACTTGACCTTATTACATACATAATCTTGAATTTAGTCAAGCAAATACTTCCTTTTACATTTAGGATCTTTTAAAATTTATATATTTTGAGAATTGGGTCAACACATTCATAAGAATACACATTATTATAGAGTGTATACAATAAAAATAGTTTCTATTATTTTCAAAATATAAAACATTAAAACTTATACACGACTCATTGACAATTAATCATCATTTAGAAAGGATCTTTTCTTTATCTTACACATCCATTACCCTGTGAAAATTATTTAAAAACATTGGATGATCAAAAAATCTTAGTAATGGATGGAAAAGAAGGAAAGAGCACATTAGTCCATGAGTACTCGTATCATATGAAATCATTTTCAAAAGTCATGCTTGTAACCCATATATACTTACTTTGTGTAACATGATATTTACACAAGATGCAAAACAACATGAGAACATAAATATAACCAAAAAGGTATCATGGGGAATTACTTACATAATCTTGTAACCCACTCGGCTACCTTATAATTTGTAACCCTCACAACTACCTTATTATTTGTGTAACTGTCATAGTTACACTTGGAGTAACCATACTACCGACCTCTAACATACACATACCCAATGCATTGGATGGGAAATATAGGTCCCAGACATCATCATAAATAATTCTCACTAACCAAAACATAATCATAAAACATGAATAATAGCATAAAACATTGCTTTTGAACTTTTTTTAAACATAACATTAAAAGAGTATTTTAAAAGATAATCCCCTTACAAATATAATACAATTGATGATAGACTTAATAGAGTAGATGTAATATGTATATACACTAGAATTAGTTATAATTCCACATTATATAAGAAAAACCCATCACACGATCAATTTTAATACCATATAAATAAAGATGTAGATGGTTAACCACAAGAATGGAAATCAGGTCAAGAATTCCCTTACCATATGGTTTTCTATCTTCAAACTTATTTAAACATCCTATATAATTATTATAAGAGTGTTAATAGTATTTTACAGAAACATTTTCATGTTTATAGAATATTATATTATCATTTAATAACATCATTTTACCCATTAATTATTAGTATTTTGCTCCTTTCACTATTTTTGGGTGAGTTCTTTACATGATTTCTGTGATTGGTTCGTGGTGGATATTCTTGACGATTGGATGTGAAACTCCAGAATTGGAATGGGGTTGTATTTAAATATATACAGTAACATAAATTATACCATTTATCAATTAGAGGCTTTATATGAGGATGATTCATAAGATAAAATATTAATGATGTTCGTTTAGATCATTTTGGTGGTTCTTTGATAATAACACCCTCATATTGTCTTATAAATTAAAAACATGTGTAAAAAACAATTCCAGAACAATGGATGATACATAATAAATATATTATAACTTGGTTATACCACAAAAATGGTTTCATGACCAGAATTGACTGAATTAATGCAAATTGAAATCACATCTTCAACGATGTCGGTAATTCGACACATTAAAGACAATGTTTATAATTCCTTGAACAAGTGGAGAAAGAGATGAAGATTGATAAATAATTTATCATTAACAAGAGAACATAAAAAATATACAATATTCATGAGCTTTCATACATCTTGGTTAAGGGTAGGTGAGGAAAGGATAATAAAATAAAGGAATCTTGAAACAACACTTGATAAATTTCTCATGAAAATTCTGCAGCCTAACGACGTCTCTTAAAATTTCATAAAAATGTTTTATGAGAGAAAGGGAATATCTCATCACAATTAAATAATAGGGACATTAAGTGGGGATATGGAATGAAATATCCCAACATAATCTAATGGAAGGAAAAATAATAACATAAAATGAAAGAAAAAAAAAGAAAATAAAAGAGGATGATTACCTCTTGATCTCTTCTCATTGAGATCCTTTTTAAGTGCTTCAGTTTTGGCCTTTTGATGAGACCAGCAGCTCTAGGATGTTGGGAAGATCCATGGGAAGAGTATTGGTCAGATCATAGTCATGGATAAGGGCTTGAATGGTTAGGAAGAAGTAGAGAGTGAGGGTGGTATTTATAGTTGAGGAGATGGGATATTTTTCATTATTTTAATCATTATTATAATATTTTTTCCCATGATTATCAACAGTCTTAGTTCATGTGACCTAAAATACTAATAATGAAATTTATTTCCAATCATGTGGCCTTGCATCACTTATAATGTCATAAATATTCTATTTTACTGATAATTTAATTATACAGAATTTTATCATATTTCACTATTCATCGAAAAACAAGAATTTTAGAAAAATTCCAATAAATTTCCCTTACCATTTTCTGACGTTTAGAATTAAAAAATGGAGTACATTTTATGATAATATATTTCTAAATATTTTTTATTTAATTTTTAAATCAAAGATTACTTAATTCAAAAATTAACAATTCTAATTCTATAACAACTTCTATATCATGGTGAAAAAATTTCCATGATGATATGATCTTAAAACCTTAAGTAAATAAAATAATAATAAAATTTACTATTCATTAAAGTCATATTACTATTCATTAGGGTATGTTAATATTCATAAAAAACATGTTGCTTTCATTAGAATCTAAATAACCTACTGAACACAATTGTAGATGATCATTTCATAAAATTCAAAACATAGAAGTAGAAAAATTATGTTTAAAGTCTAGTTATAAATATCTACATAAAACAAAGATCCATGAATTTCTATTTATTTTTTGAAAAAATTGGGGTGTATCATTATCTCCACCTTCTAGAAATTGTGTCCTTGCAATTTTATTTACTTATTAAACAACAGAGGGTACTTATCCCTTATAGCATTTTCAGACTCCGATGTTGCTTCATCATCCATTTGGTTTCTCCACAAAAACATTTACCTGGCTGATTACCTTCTTCCATAATACATGTTCCCTTTGATCAAGAAACTGAACTAGTTTCTCTTCATAAGAAAGGTTATCTTCCAGCTGAACTGCTTCTAGGCTCAAGAAATGTGATTAATCTGGCACATACTTTCTCAATGTTGAAACATGAAAAATATTGTGTACCTGAATCATACTCGGAGGCAAAGCTATGAGGTATTCAACTGTTCTAACATTCATATAGAATTCAAAATGGAAAAAGAACTGTGGGCTTAGCTTCCCTATCTTACCGAAACACATCACATGTTTCCAAGGATAGATTCTAAGAAAAACCAGGTCACCTTCCTCGAAAGAGAAGTATTTCCTTATGTTATCTACATAACCTTTCTGCTAGCTCTAAGATGTCCTCATGTCCTTCTAGATCATCTTCACATTGTTAACAACTTATTCTACTAATTCTGGCCCCATAAACATTCTTTCACCGACTTCATGCCAAAAACACTCGTGTCTGACACTGCTTCCCACACAAGGCTTCAAAAGGTTCCATCTGAATACTAGAATGAAAACTATTATTTTAAGAAAACACAACTAAAAAAGTATTTTGATCCTGACTTCCCTCATAGTCTATTGAATAATCTCAAAGAATATTCTTTATTGTTTGAATATTTTGTTTGACTTCCCATCTGATTGAGGATGAAAAGATGTACTAAAATTTAACTATGTGCCCAATGAATTCTGAAGTCCCCTCCAAAATTTGAAGTGAACCTGGGATCACAATCAGATAGAATGGAAAGAGGAAATCCATGTATCCTGATAATCTCTTTGAGGTACAATCAAGAAATATTATCCAAAGACATTGTATCTTGAATAGAAATAAAATGTGCAGATTTTGTCAGCCGATCAACAATAACCCATGTCACATTGTTACCTCGAGATTTATTTGGAAGTCCCACCACAAATTCCATGGATACATTCTCCCGCTTCCACTCTGGCACTGACAAAGGCTAAAGCATCCCCTTCGGTAACTACCACTCTGATTTAACTTATTGACATTTCAAATATTTCATGGTCAAATCAGTAATATATTTTTTCATTCCATCCCACCAATAATACTCTTGATGGTCCCTATACGTCGCAGTATATCCAGGATAAACTGAAAATGAAGAATTATGAGCTTCAAACAATAAATCTATCTTCAAGTGAGAATCACTAGGCACAAACAACCTTTTTCCAAACATTAAGATATAATCATTATCAATGTTAAATTCTGGAAACATACTAATATTAACCAGTTCTACCTTTTTTCTACAGCTCACAGTCTTCCTCTGCACTCACTTAATTCTCTCTGACAATGAATACTGCACTAAAACCTGAAACAAAACAGATGTATTCCCTACACCAACAACTTCTATGCCAAAATTAAATAAATCGTTATTCAAGGGATCATGTTCCCAATGTAACATGGTTAATGATGCATGTTATTTATGACTCAAGGCATCCACCAATTTGTTTGCTTTTCCAGGATGGTTATTGATCGCACGTTCATAATCCTTTATCAGATCAAGACATCATTTATGTCTCATGTATAATTACATCTGAGTGAAAATATACTTCAAAATTTTATGGTCAATATATATTTGACATTTGGGTCCATATAAATGATGCCTCCAAATTTTCAAAGCAAAAACTACTATTTCTAGTTCCAAATCATGTGTGGGATAATTTAGCTCATGAGGTTTATGTTGTCTCAATGCGTAGGAAATTACCTTATCATTTTTCATCAAATCATAACCAAGTACCTTCAAAGAAGTATCACAGTAGGTGCGAACTAACCATTCCAGGAAGATAAGGATAAAACTGGGGCATTCACCAATCTCGTGATCAGTTTTTGAAAACAAACAACACATTATTCTATCTAAACAAATTTAACCCCATTTCGTGTTAACATAGATATCGTGCTAGATAAATATAATTTTTTTTAAAAAAACCATCGGTAATACCCTTCTAATCCAAGAAAACTACAAATCTCTATAACATTTGTGGGACATGGCCATTAATCAGCCACTTTTTTTAGCAGGATAAATTGTTATTCCATCCTTATTTACAATGTTCCCATGAATATAAATCTGTTTCAACAAAAAATCACACATGCTGATTTTTCCATATAGTTTCTTTTATTTTATAGTTTGTAAAACAACCCTTATATGTTTTTCCTTCTCCTATTTAATATTAAAAAAATACCATAATGTCATCAATAAATAAAACCAAAAACTTATCCAAGAACTCATGAAATACACTATTCATAAGATTCATGAATACAACTTGTGCATTAGTTAATCAAAATGGAATAACAACAAATTCATAACGAAAACATCTTTTACGAAAGGCTGTTATTGGGATTTCATCCTCCTTTACATTTAGCAGATGGTATCCAGATCTCAAGTCAATCTAGGAAAAGTACAGAGCTCCCTGGAGCTGATCAAAAAAGTCATCGATATGAGGAGAAGGATACTTGTTTTTAATAGTGATGTTATTCAAAGCTCTATAATCAATGAAAAGTCTCATGGAACCATAATTCATTTTAACAAAAAAATAGGGGCTCCACATGGTGATGTTCTAGGATGAATTAAGCCTTTATATATCAAATCCTAAAATTGATTTTTCAATTCATGAAGTTCTATTGGACACATACGATATGGGGGTTTGGAAATTGACTTAACATAGGAACTAATTAAATTGTGAATTTGACTTCCTGATCAGGTATGACACTAGGTAGCTCATCAGGAAAAGCATTAGGGTATTCATTTACCACTGGAACATCATTAATCTGAATAGTTCTTTTGTTTTCAACAATATGAGTAAGATAAATTTCATTTCCATCTTTCAATAGTTTCTCCTCTTCCTGATATGTTATCAATTTTATGGGTTCATTACTGTATAAAAACAAAAAATCTTTTTGAAAAACAACTTATTTATCTCTATATTCAATATTTTCTTGATAATCAGAAAGCTAATCCATTCCCAGAATAACATCAAACTCGGCTATGGGTAAGAAATTAAGGTTTGCAGGTAAAGTCTTTCCACTGACCACAATAAAAATATTATTATAATTTCACTTCAATATAACATTTACCTTTGTTGTTTTAACAACAAGTTTTGGTTTCTTTTTTGAGTTTATATTTCCTATTTACCAAACACATTCTCAGAGATGAAAGAATCTGTAGACCCAGTATCAAACAAAACATTCTAAAAATCTGAGTGAACAATCAAAGTACCTGATACAAATTCATTGGATGGACTGACATCTGCTAACGTACTCGTAAAGGATCTCAATACACCTTTCTGCTTGAAGTCTAGCTTATTTGCATCTTCCATATCTCTCTTTGTGAAGGGATTTTCATAATGACCCATTTCACCACATTTTAAACACTTTACAGTATTCTTATCATGATTAGTCTGAGGATCATTTTCATTACAATCTCATGCCATATGTCTATACTTACCACATTTAAAACACTTCCAAATTTTACTAAGACATTCCCTAGGATGTTTCTTGCCACACTTTTCACAAATTGGAAATTGTATTTTCTTATCATCAAATATCATTGGTTGATTCCAACCCATCTCTTGCCATCTATTCCTCTTCTTAACCATATTTTCAAATATCACATGATCATCATCAAACCCTATCTCTACCCTCTCAGCACATCGGACATGTTTCTCATAACATTTGAATTCATGGTAGGTCAATGCCCTTCAATACATTGTCTTCAGTCCTAAGTAAAATAGGTTGATTTTTCTATCATGATCCAGAATAAGATTTGGAGCTTACCGTGCTTCTCAGGTGAATTTCTATTCCTATACAGCCACAGAATCTTTTTCCTTCTGTTTCAATTTAAGTAATTGTTTCTCCATCCTATTACTCACCACTTTAGGAAAATAATTTTCAAGGAAAAGACTTTTAAACTCATCCCACTCTAAGGAATCAAAATCCTCTCTACCCCTGATATTACATACCATTGACCACCACTGATCAGCTTCCCCTTCAAAACGATAAGGGGAAATACTTACCTTTTAATTGTCTTAACATCCCTTAATGTTGAATTTCTTTTCAAGGGATTTGATCCATCCATCAGCTGCTACTGGGTAAGAAGATCCATCGATAGCAGGAGGGTGTTGTCTCAAAAAAGTTTCCACTATTTTCATGATACGCTGTGGTACCTATGGATTTTCTCTTTCATGGATTCCACCACCATTTATTTCCTGCGTTAGCTGAGCCATTACAATCACAAATTTCTCGGTTCCAATCCCTACCATTCAGGGCAATAGATCCAGAAGGATGTCATTCTGTCGGTGCCTCTCCTCTTCAGAATCTCTATTTCTTCTGTGGAAAACCATTTTGAGTAAACATATCATATATGAAGAAACATGTTAATCATTAAATGCTATAACATTTCAAATTAAACATAGAGTGCAAATTATTTATGGTATTCCATTTACATCACCCTAACCCCTAAAGTTATCTAAACCATCCTCTGATACCAACTATAAGGACCTGACCTTATTACATATATAATCCTGAATTTAGTAAAGAAAACACTTCCTTTTACATTGAAGATATTTTCATATTTATATCTTTAGATAATTGAGAAAATACATCCATAACAATACACATTATTACATAATGGATACCATAAAAACAGTTTCCATTTCATTCAAAATATAAAACATTAAAACCTAAACATGACTTCTTGACAATTCTTCAACATTTAACATGGATTCCTTTTTTTTCTTTCACATACATAACCTTTGAAAATAATTTAAAAACATGGTATGATCACAATATCTCATTAAGGGATGGAAAATATGGAACGAGCACATTAGTCCATGAATACTCGTTATGTATAAAAGCATTTTAAAAAGACATTCTTGTCACCCATATATACTTACTTTGTGTAACATGAGATTTAAACAATACCCACACAAAACATGAGAACATAAATATAATCATAAAGTTATCTTGGGTCATTACTTACATAATATTGTAACCCTCTTGGCTACCTTATAATTTCTAACCCTCACGACTACCTTAATATTTGTGTAACTATCACAGTTACACATGAATTAACCATACGACCGACCTCCACCTTACACATAACCAATGCGTTGGAGGGAAATATGGGTCCATAAATTCATTATAAAAAATTTCCACTAACCAATACATAATCATTAAACATTAATAAGAGCAAAATAACATTGCTTTTTAACTTTGTAAAACATAAATTTAAAAGAGGATTTTAAAAGAAAAGCCCCTTATTAATATCATACAATTGAAGAGAGACTTAATAGAGTGAATTGAATATAGATATACTCATGAATTAGACATAATTCTACATAATATAAGAAAAAGTCATCACACAATAAATTTTAATTCCACATAAATAATTAATTAGATGGTTAACCCAACGAATGGAAATCAGGTGAAGAATTCCCTTACCTCGAGTTTGTCTTACTTAAAACTTGTTTAGACATCATTTATAATGGTTAAAAGAGTGTTATTAGAATTTTATAGAAATATGTTCATGTTTATAAAATATTATATTATCATTTCATAACATCATTTCATCCTTTAATTGTTATTATTTTTCTCCTTGCATTGTTTTTGGGTGATTTCTTTACATGATTTTCGTGATGGGTTCATGGTGGATGTTCTTGTTGATTAGAAGCGAAACTCTATAATTGTAATGGAGTTTTATTTAAATAAATCCAGTAACATAAATTATACCATTTATCAATTTTATGTTTTATATGAGGATGATTAATACGTTAAAACATTAATGATGTTCATTTAGATCATTTTGGTGGTTCTTTAATAATAACATCCTCATATTGTCTTATAAATTAAAACCATCTGTACAATAGAATTCCAGAAACATGGATGAGAAATAATACATATATTATTACCTGGTTATACCATAAATATGGTTTAATGACCATAATTGATGGAATTAATGCAAATTGAAATCACATCGTCTATGATGTCGGTAATTCGACACATCACAGGCAATGTTTTTAATTCCTTGAACAAGTGAGGGAAGAGAAGAAGATGGATGATGAATTACCAATGAACAATAAAAAATCCATAACAAAAAATATTCTAAAGCTTTCATGCCTATTGGTTACGAGGAGGTGAGGAAAAAAGAATAAAAAAATGGAATCTTGAAAGAAAACATGAGAAATTACTCATGAAAATTCGACACCCTAACGACGACTCTTAAAATTTCATAAAAATAGTTTGACGAGGGAAAGGGGATATCTAATCACTCTTACATAATATGGACATTATGGGTGGATATTTAATTAAATATACCAACATAATCCAAATTAAATGAATATAATAACATAAAAAGAAAGAAAAGAAAGAATATAAAAGAGAATGTTTACCTCTTGATCTCTTCTCCTTGAGATCCATCATAAGGGCTTCGGTTTTGGTATTTTGGTGAGACCAGCAGCTCTAAGACATGGGTAAGAGCCTTGGGAGGAGTATTGGGAAGATATTAGGTACGTCTCAAGTCTTGAGAGGTGTGGGAAGAAGAGGGGAGTGTGGGTGGTATTTATAGTGGAGGAGAAACGAATTTGTCATTATTTTAATCATTATTATAATATTGATGCCCATGATTAGGTATAGTTAGAGTTCATGTGACCTAAAATATTAAAAATGGAATATGAGTTCTAAAAAAGTGTCCTTTCATCACTTATGATGTCATAAGTAGTGTATTTTTCTGATAATTTGATTATCTGGTATTTTATAATATTTCACTATTCATCGAAAAAATAATAATTTCATAGATTTCCCAAAAATTTACCCCTTTAATTTTCAACATTTATAATTCAATAGTTAAGTCCATTTTTTGAAAATAAGTTTCTAAATATTATTAATTTAATTTTTAAATAAAATTATACATAATTCAAAAAGTAACAATTCCAATTTTTATAACAACTTCTATATCACAGTGAAAAATGAACCAAGATGTTATGATCTTAAATCCTTAAGAAAATATAATAATAATAAAATTTACTATTCAGTAGGTTCATATTAGTATTCATAAGGGTATGCAACTATTCACAAAAAATACAAGTTGGTTTTATCAGACTCCAAATAACTTACTGAACACTATGGTAGATGACAATTTCTTAAAATTCAAAACCATAGAAGTGGAAAAATTATGTTTAGAGGATTGTTATAAATATCTACTTAAAACAATGTTCCATGGATTTCTATTTTTTTTGAAAAACATGGGGTGTTATAATTACCCTTCACAGGTACATGTAATATCTACATACATCTTGCTGGTACATGAGATAAATATATGCAAGAAGGGATATAGAATAAGGATAACATTCAATAATCCTATGCATGGATAAAAGGTGTTTACCATATCTAAATTCACCTAAAAAATATAAAGTTCCCCCAAGGATATCTTACAAAATTTCATATTGGTTCCCACTTCCTTATTGTTTGATGTTATATTTGAAGGAAAACTCCATTGTCACATGAAATTAAATTTAAAAATAGATATGTCCCCACTACATGATGTTAAACTATTAATACCATCACCAATCATCACTTTTAATCAATGAACCACAAGTTCTTAACCATGGTCAACTAGAGTATAGGCTTATTCCATCATATTTTAAGAATTAAAATCCATAGATTGCACTTCATGTCTTGATCATCTCAAGTTTCCTCCAACCTTTCATCACTATTAGAAAGAAGAAGAGTTCTCCCTATTTGACCATGAAAGAGGTGGATCTGCATTTGGTCATTTATAGTGACCCATTATTCACGTACATAGATAATAAATCTTTTTAGATGAATATTCAATACATTACACAATCACATGCTTGAGGACCATAATAGTTTTGTGACTTTAGAGACTAGATATACAATATTCTAATTTGGTGAAACATATTCAATGTCTTCGAGAATGATCTTTCCATTTAGTACTCTTCATAGACATACCCATCTTAGAAAAATTCTTCATAACCTAGGGAGAGAAAACATAATAAAGGGTGATAATAGATACCCAGTAAGGGTATACAAATCATATATTCATATAACATTAAAATATGGGTATGATAACATGAGAATATCATTTGAAAACCATACCCAACATATCATAGATCATAAAGAGGAGTCATAACAGAAATCGTGATTGTTAATAAGTCATGAAGAATAATGGAATCAAATAACATGATCCATAAGAATATAAAATTTTCATAAGACATATATTTTTTTCATACACTTAAGCTTATAACATTGTGAACATGTATAAATAGAGACAAGTTCACTAATTAAGTTAATAAATTAAATTAAGTCCTCGTATAAACTGATGGACATAAATAAATCCACAGGTAAAATTATAGACTTGAAAAAAAGACTAATCATAGCACTATGGACATAAAATAAAGGTCTACACATAAGAGTATGAATTGTAATCAGGTTTAAACATAATATTGTGAACATATAATTAGGCTCACACATAACATTGTAAACATGTAATCATGTTCACACATAACATATTTACTCATGAGTTTTCCATATTTACCCAATTCTATGGAGGGATATATATGTAAAGATCCATAAATTTCAAGGAAATTTTTTTCTTAAATTCTTTGTAATTTTACGAGTCTGTAGTTTCTGACGGTGACTGATTCTGAGGACCGGTGTGCCCAGAATCAATTTCTGTAATCCTGCTCGGGTAAATTCAGTAAACATACATGCGAGTTATTCTATCTTTTGAACGGTTTCTCAAAATTGAAATACTAGGGCACCAATGAACTTGTAGTGTCGGTATTTGCTTAAGGGGACCTTTACCGTAGTTGCGTTTGGTCAGAAGGAGAAGTTAATTTTTGGGAATTTTATTAAACTAAATAAAATTATGTGTTACATAGTTTTATTTAGGGTGGTTGTTATTTAATCCAAAATGAAGTTTTAGGTGGGGCACACACCCCACATAAGCTCCCTTGGGAGGATATAACTAAGGGTGGGGCCCATACAAGCCCCTAACCATTCAACTTCCCCTTTAACTCCCTTAAACCCCTCTCTTAACCTTTGAACACTCACATAATGGTGGAGCCTCTCCACCTCCCTCCCATTAATTGTGCCAACACAATTAATTAATGTATTCATTAATTAATTTGTGGTGTCAAAAATTCTTAAGAATTGTTTTTAATTGCATGGAATTACTATAATATTGGGGGGAGCCTCTTTATTATATTAGCATGGAAGATATTTTGTGGGAACCTTTGAAGAATTAGGGAGAGAGCATTCTTCCCCGAAGAACACAAAGAACGCCCTTTTTCTCCAACGAAGAATGATGAGACCATATTCGATCTTCATCTAAGACACAAGTGGAGGAGCCTCCTCTGATGAATATCGACTAAGCTGCCTCCTCGGATGCACCCCTACGTCAATTAATCGACGTCGTCTTTGAATCCTCTTCCCACGACACTCTCATCTGCGATGCTGATTACCTTGTCTATGCTCAACGTCAACTACGAGGTAGGCATAATGATAAATTTTTAATTGAATAAAATTTTACCTAATTCTTCATTGAAAATATTGGATTGTCTTCGGCCTATTGTTATCGCCTAACACGGAGGGTGCTAGCCAAACGAAAAGGGACCAACGACACTCCGTTGGTTGTTGAATTTCTTTTGGGGCGGCGAGCGGAGGAGGTGGAGTCTGGAGGCGATGACGACCAGAAGCAGTGACCACGCACCAGAAGCATTGAGGAAACCACGGCCCGCGATGCAGGCCACTCGGACAAATAAAACCGGCCAGTCGTAGCCGGCCAGGCTGGAGGACCGCGACGCTTCCTTGGCACCGCGCTGTGGAAAAGACCGTAGCCCGCGCTCCACAGGCCACTTCGGTGGGTGAAGCGGCTGGCCACCTGCCATCCGTGTTGAAGGAAGTCATGACACTTGAAGGATCAACATGGGAGGACAGCGGCACCTATGTGGGCTGCTTGTGCAGGAGAAGACCGGCTGGCTTCGGTCAACCGGGTAGGAGAGGCAGCGCCTCTCAACGCCGTCGTTTTAGGAAACCGAGGGGGTGGGGACCAGCTCCTTTTGGCCAACCGTACGCCAGGCTGCACCGCACCTGGCTGGGCCGACACCCCCTCCAGCCGGGTTGGACCCACCGAGTCCGAACGGGCAAACCCACCAGTCCACTAGGCTTGACGGGTCGGGCCCGTTTCGCTTAAACGTGTATATCTTCAATATCGCGTGTTTGAACGATGTGCCGTTAGTGGCACTAGGATACCCATGATGAGGCATTCCTTTTAAGTTACTCTATGTGAGTTTTTTTACGACTTTGGAAAAAAAACCTTCATTAGAATGATCATAATTCCAACCAGGCCCCAGAAATGAATAAACCAATAAACCTCAGACCAGGCGTCCGATTAACGTGCCGCCAGTCACGTTGGGTTTATTTTGATGAGATGGAAATTTGGGATACATCAAATCTGTACATTGCAATAGTTGATGTATCGAACCCCCTTTTCTCAAGGAGCAGAGCCTCCCAGAATCGAATGTGATGTGTGCCGGAACCCTAGAGCTAGCAGCGACTACGACATCTACCATAATTAGATCCTTTGTGGGTTCGACAGCGATGACTATAGTACTAGGATCATCCGTGGGTTCGAAAACAATGACTATTATACTAGGATCCTTCGTGGGTTCGACAACAATTACAACTGTTCTTGTTTCCTGTGTGGGTCTGGCAGTTTGACCTCTGTACTTGAATCCTGTGTGGGTCTGACAAAGTAGCAGGTCTTTTATCCTGTGTGGGTCCGACAGCTTAGCTGGTCTTGTATCCTGTGTGGGTATGACAGTTTAGATGAATCAGTTACTACATCTGATCATCTATATCGCTATTAGAAATATGTATACCTATGTGAGATTAAGTCTTGACTTTCGATCATTATCATTGATGTGATTGACTTACTTCCTGTGTGGAATGGGTTGTGCTTAGACTTGAGAGTTAGAGCCGAACAAAGATTGATAACTTAGATATATGTATTGAAATATACCTAAGTAGGGTTGGTTTATACTTCGTGGTTTTATCTTTCTTCTGTGGTTATCCTATGGGGAAACTGGGCGACCTTCAAGAGTCTTGTGGTCCCTACTGAGTATTGTTATACTCACCCCTGCACAGGGTATGCCCGCACCTTGTTGTGTTGTATGCAGACGACAGACAATGTTGACAGAGGCCGAGAGCGACCTAGGACCGGACGGTACACGGAGGACGACCACACGGTGAGATGGTACACAGAGGGAAATTTTAGACGTGGAGTGCTAAGGTGGACATTTGTACCTATCCTTCAGTTAGGATACTCTGTGGACATTTCATGAGATGCCCTTTTAAGATGTTGTCCCTTTTTCAGTTGTACTTTCTTTCCATTGTACCTGTACATTACTGTTGGGCTTGTATTTCTGGCCCCTTTACATCCAAAACTACTTTTTGTATACCGTATTCACTTAGTTTTTACTTCATGTTGCGTACTCTGTTGTGTTTTTTTACTTTCATAAAGGAAATGCATTCCTAGCTTCGGGATTTACGCCTTCGGTGCTAGTCACCAGCCCCTGGCCTATGGAAGGTGGGCTTGAGGTAGTCACTCCATGGGTCTCGAGGATGGGTCGTGACAAATTTTTATTAGAGGATTTGGTTCTAACATAGAACTCAGGACTCTGATCATTATTTTCTGAGAAGCAATAGGGTTAAGTGTTTTGGGTGTGGTTATCAGTGTAGGGAAACCGGTGTTGGTGCGGTGACTGATGTATCCATACACAAGGACCCTAACCTCTGATTTATGACTCAATGCAAGAAAACACTGATTACGTGTGTGTTTCCTTTGAAAAGTTTTCATTGTGATTACTTTGTGTTAGCTCACAAGGTATATTGTTTGACTGTGGCACACCTGTTTCTTTTCAAGATTTCCGTAGAAAGGAATCCAGCTAGTGTTCCAAGTTACATATGAGATGGTAGCCCACATAGTGACGAGGCATCGGGGTAGGGACCCATCCTAGTGGAGGAACCTGTGGTACCACTACCCACTGCGCCACCAATACCACCAGCCCGAGCAGTAGAGAGTGCATGCCGGCTGAGTGAATTGCTTGAGTTCCTGCGATAGTAGCCACCTAGGTTCTGGGGATAGATGGACCAACAGGCCGCTGAGGATTAGATGGAGACTATCTTGAGAGTCTTCATATTGTTAGGGACACCATCCTACCTTATGGTGATCCTTGTCGCGTGTCTCCTCCTTACAGTAGCAAGTAGATGGTGGAGCCTAATGCTCCAGGTTCATGATGAGGCATCTTTACTCTGGAAATATTTCAAGAGTCTCTTCCTTTCAGATATTGATCCAGCCACCCTTCTTGTGATGCAGATTCAAGAGTTACTTCATCTACAGTAGGGAAGTATCATAGTAGCTCAGTACTCAGCAAGGTTCACCGACCTCTCGTGCTACTCCACGAATATGGTACGATACCCGTTCTTCAGGGCCCAGACCCTCGATAAGGGACTCAGGAATGAGATCAGGTCTTCAGTGATACCCATAAGCATTCCGATGCATTCGGGGATGCTAGAGAGATCCCTTCTAGTTGAGAGTTTTCTCACCGAGCAGTCACCCGTAGTGATACCTACCGCATGACAACACATAGTGGAGTCTTCTACAGCTGGCAGTAGACAGTAAACGTAGAGGTCCAAGTGGACCAGGCCATCAGGTGGGCGACCACATGATACATGTTCAGTTTTGTGGGGCCCACATAACATAGCCAGCCTTACGAGGAGGAGGCAATGTTATGCATGCGGCGGGCATAGCCACATGGCTTGTAACATCTTTACCCGCCATGCGAACGAGAAGCAGACAATAGAGGGACCTCCCAGATAGAGGTATAGGTTCGACCATGGTGGTCTGTCAGGAGTAGGTGGACGTGGTAGAGGATTTGGCTGAGAAGTGGGTGATGGACGACATTTCCAGGTAGTCGAGGCCTACGACCACAGTGCACCTGAGATGATTCAAGGTACTATCTATGTCTACTCCACCCTTTCTGCAGTACATATAGACACATGTTCGAGTCATTCTTTTATTTCTTCTACCCTTATTCGGAGTTCTGATATTCTTGATAGATCCTTTGGCTCAATCCTTATGGATAGAGACTCATACGGGATCAGACTCTATGATTACACACTAGTTCTAGTAGTGTGATATTATTCTAGGATATGAGAGCTTCGGATGTGATCTTCTTGTAGAAACATCGAGGACATAAGATGTCATCTTAGGTATGGACTGGTTATCCACAGTTCATGCTTAGATTGACTGTATTAGGTGCAAGGTGAGGTATATCTGCACAGATGTGACCAGGTTTATCTTCACTGACGAGAAGGGTGCCTCAGCAGTGCAAGATGGACTTACGTAGAGGTTGGAGAAGACGATCACAAAACAGTAGGCTAGTCTCATTCTCATAGCAGTTGATGTGCGAAGTCCATGTTTTATTTTTGTGGTGGATCAGTAAGCTGATGTTTTTCCTGAAAAGATTCCAGGACTAAGTCCTCGCATAGAGGTAAACTTTTACATTGACTTGTACCCCAGGACAACACCGATATCTACTCTAGCATATTGGATGGCTCCCACCAAGCTTCATGAGATACAGGTACAACTAAAGGAATTGTAGGGGAAGGGACTTATCAGACCCAGTGTTTCACCTTGGGCATCTCCGATGTTGTTCGCCAAGAAGGCAGATGGGAGCATGAGACTGTGTGTCGACTACCATCACCTGAATCAGGTGACCGTGAAGAAAAAGTAACCATACCCGAGGATTAAAAACATCTTTGATCAGCTCAAAGGAGCACTATGGTTCTCAAAGATAGACCTCAGGTTAGGCTATCACCAGTTCAGAGTTAAAGACGAGGATGTGCAGAATAAGACCTTCAGGTGTCGGTATGGCCACTAAGAGTTCTTGGTTATTCCCATCAATATAACCAATGCTCCAGAAATGTTAATGAGTCTCATGAATAGGATCTTCCAACCTTACCTCAATCGCATTGTCATAGTCTTCATCGACGACTTACTGATTTACATGACTTTTGAGGAGTAGCACTCCTACTATTTACGGGTAGTACTAGACACACTCCGAGAGCACCAGCTTTATGGTAAGCTCTCGAAGTGATAGTTCTAGATTTGAGATGTTCATTTCATAGGAAACAACATCTCGGAGGCTGGAGTTGTAGTGGATTTAGTGAAGATCAAGGAATTTCTTGCTTGGGAGCCACCCAGGAGTGTGACGGAGGTATGAAGTTTCCTGGTTCTAGCTAGATACTATCGAAGATTTGTGCCAGACATCTACAGAGTTGCAGCACCGCTTTCAGCTTTGATGATGAAGGTGAAACCCTTTGGGTGATCAGATAGATGCCAGTAGAGCTTTAAGAAGATGAGGCATAGATTGACCAGTGTGACCATCTTGAGGCTACCAGAGGAGGGTGTAGGGTACATAGTTTTGTACGATGTAGCAGAGACAAAACTCGGGTGAGTTCTGATGCAGGAGCGGGCAGTGATCGCGTATGGTTCATGGTAGTTGAGGCAGCACGTGCCGAACTATGCTACACATGAACTGGTGTTAGTAGTAGTGGTCTTTTCCTTGATGATTTGGCGACACTATCTTATGGGAGAGGATTTTATAGTCTATTCTGACCACCAAAGTCTCAGGTACATATTCTTGTAGAAGGACCTAAACCTGAGATAGCGGTGACGGCTCGAGTTCCTCTAAGACTACGACTTCGAGATAGTCTATACTCTTGGGAAGGGGAACGTAGTAGCAGATGCCCTCAGAAGATGATCAGGAATACAACTTATAGGAGAGGCGATAGAGATGATGTTCATGTTTCATATATACTTTGTCGATAGAGATAGAGCTTCTTTTCTACAGTCTCTCACAGTCACTCCTCCACTTCTTCGACGAGTTAGGGAGGCACAGCATGGAGATGTTGACTATGAGACGCGACGTGCACAGATATCTTCAGGGCAGGAACCTGATGGATTTTTTTAAGGTAGAGAACACATCATCCTCTTCACAGGACGTACCATGGTACCATTTTCACTACATGAGAAAGTGATGAACGAGTTTAACACTTCCCCTCTAACGGTATATCTAGGAGTGGCAAAGATATATCAAGAACTCAGACAAAACCACTGGTGGTCGGGTATGAAGAAGGTTGTAGCAGAGTTTGTATCACGGTTCCTCACTTGTCAGCAGATAATGGTGGAGCACCAGGTACTAGCAGGCTTGGTAGAACCCTTATGGGTTCCAAAGTGGATGTGGGATGGAATATCCATGTATTTCATGATGGAGGTTCCACGTACATCTAGAGGACACGACTCTATCTCAGTGATTGTTGACCGACACACCAAGTCGGCCCCCTTACTACTGATCAGAGAGCAGGGCTCAATAGGGAGCCGGGACGCCTCTACATTCAAGAGATCGTACGGTTTCATGCTGTTCCATTGACTATCATATCCGATCAGGACACACGCTTTACCTCCCGGATTTGGAAGGGGTTTTAGGAGGTTTTTGTGACGCAACTACATCTAAGCACCACCTACCATCCTTAGACGGATTGGTATACTAAGAGGACCATTCAGACTCTCAAGGACATGGTCCATGCAAGTCTCTTAGACTTTTTTTTGCAGTTGGAAGGATCACATATCCTTGGTGGAGTTGCGTACAATAATAGTTACCACTCCACCATCGGGATGGCACCGTACAAGGCACTATACGGACGAAATTGCAGATTACTCTATGCTGGACAGACCCAGATGAGTTAGCACTTTGAGGACCAGAGATGGTGTAGGATAAAACGGAGAAGGTGCAGATCATCCAGGAGAAGATGAAGACAACACAGAGCAGACAGAATCCTATGCTGATAAGATGCGGAGACCACTAGTGTTCGATGATGGTGACCGCGTCTTCTTACGGGTCTCACCTCGACGGGGACTACGAAGATTTGGTCGGGGAGGCAAGATTTCAATGCATATAATCGGGCCATTCCAGGTCCTCACCAGAGTAGGCGAGGTGGCCTACCACCTGGCCCTTCCACCTATGTTTCATCGGGTGCATGACATCTTTCATGTATCTCAGTTGAGGGGATACGTGCATGACCCGTCACACATCATCAACCATGGGGAGCTAGACATTGATGATGGGGCAACATTCATGGATGTCCTTGTGGAGATCGAGGATCGACCAGAGTGGATCCTGTGTGGACGGTCGATTCCTATGGTGTGCGTTCACTGGAAACACGGGAACCTTCAGAAGAGCATATGGGAGTGGGAGGTTCAGATGTGTGCTTAGTACCCCCATTTGATTCCCTAGTGTCTGTTGTAGATTTACGGGGACATAAATCCCTATGGTCGGGGTAATGTAATGTTCCCCAAACTTCAAGGAATTTTTTTTGTTAAATTCTTTAAATTTTTACGAGTCTGCATTTTCTGATGGCACCTGATTCTGAGGCCCAATGTGTAGAAAATCAATTTCCGATGTTTTGTTTGGGTATGTTCAGTAAACGTAGGTGTGGGTTTTTCTATCTTTTGAACTGGTGCTCGGAATTGAAATCTGAGGGAACCAATGAACTTGGAGTGCTAATATTTTTTTAAGGGACCCTTAACCATTGTTTCATTTGGTCAGGAAGGGATGTTAAATTTTGGGAATTTTATTAAACAAAATAAAATTATGTGTTACATAGTTTTATTTACGGTGGGGGTTATTTCCTCCAAAAGGAAGTTAGAGGTGGGTCCCACCCCCCACATAACCTCCCATGGGAGTATATTAATAAGGGTGGGGCCCACATGAGCCCCTAACCCTTTAAATTCTCTTTTAACACCCTTAAACCCCTCTCTTAACCTTTGAACTTCCACATAATGGTGGAGCCTCTCCACCTCCATCCTATTAATTATTCCAACACAACTAATTAAAGTCATATTTAATTAATAGGTGGTGTCAAAAATTCTTTTGAATTGTTTTGAATTGAATGGAATTATTATAAAATTGGGGGATCCTTTTTATTCTATTGTCTTGGAAGATATTTTATGGGAAACATTGGAGAATTAGGGAGATAGCATTCTTCCCCGATGTACACAATGAATGCTCTTTCTCTCCAACGAAGAACAATGAGACCATCTTCAATCTTCATCAATGCCACAAGAGGAGGAGCCGCCCACGAGGAACTCCGACAAGGCTTCATCCTCGGATGCACCCCAACGTCAACAAATCGACGTTGTCTTCGAATCCTCTTCCCGTAACACCATCATCCGTGATGCGGATTTCCTCATCTATGCTCAACACTTATTACAAGGTAGGGGTTATGATCAATTTTTAACTGAATAAAATTGTTCCTCATTCTTTGTTGAAAATCAAGTATTCTCTTTGGACTATTGTTATCGCCTAACGTAGAGGGTGTGGGCCGAATGAAAACAGCCCAGCGACCCTCTGTTGGTTCTTGAATTTTTTTGGAGGCAGCGACTGGAGGTGGCGGCGTCCAGTTGTGACGGTGACCGGAAGCGGAGACTGCACACTGTCTGCGTGGAGAAAACAGTGGCCCGCTGTGTGGGACGCTCAGATGAAGAAAACCGGCCGGTCATAGCCAGTCGTGCTTTAGGACTGCGGTGTCTCCTTGGTGCCACGCTGCGGAGAAGAACGCGGCCCGCGCTCCGCAGGCCGCTTCGGCGGGCGAACCGTCTGGGTTGAAGGAAGCTGTGGTGCCCGAAGGTGCCTCATCAGAGGAAAATGGCCCGCTTGCGCCGGAGAGGACCGTTCGGCTTTGGCCAGGTTGGCAAGAGAGGCGGCGCCTTTCGGCGCTGCCATTTCATGATACCTGGGGGGCTTGGCCCACTCCGCTCGGTCAGCCGCGGGCTGGGCTGCCCTCACGTGGGCCAGCCCATCCTCGCACGTGTCGGGCCACAGTGCCGTGATGCTCCATGCCCCACCAGGCCGGGCCAACCCCCCCCTAGCCAGGTCAGACCAGCAGAATCAGACTGGGCCGACCCGCCAGCCCACTGGACTTGACGGGTCGGACCCGTTTTGCTTAAATGTAGATATCGTCAAGACCACACGTCCAAACAACGTGCTATCAGCGGCACTAGGATCCTCGCGATGAGACGGTCCTTTTGCGATACACTAAGTGAGTTTTGGATGATTTAGGAAAACGAAAAGGTTTCCAACGAGCATAATTGCAACCGAGCCCCTGAAACGGAAAAACCAATAACTCTCAGACCAGGCGTCTGAATGACGCGCCATCAGTCACATTGGGTTTCTTTCGATGAGACAGAACTTCGGGATACATTAACTATGGACTCCGTGATAGTTTATTTATCGACCCCCCTTTTCTCAACGAGTAGAACCTCCCAGAATCAAGCGTGCTATGTGGGGGAACGCTAGAGCTGGCTGCGACTGCGACGTCTACTGTACTTGGATCCTCCGTGGGATCGAAATCGACCACTACTGTACTAGGATCCTCTGTGGATTTGACAGCGATGACTACTGTACTTGGATCCTCCATGGGTTCGACAACGATGACTACTGTTCTCGAATCCTATGTGGGTCTGACATTTTGACCTCTGTACATGTATTATGTGTGGGTCTGACATAGTATCTGGTCTTTTAGCCTGTGTGGGTCTGACATCTTAGCTGGTCTTGAATCCTGTGTGGGCCCAATAGCTTATACGAATCAGTGACTACATATGATCATCTCTATTGTTATTCGATAGATGTATACCTGTGTGAGTTGAGTCTTGACTTTCAATCACTATCATTGATGGGATTGACTTTACTGCCGGTGTGGACTGGGTTGTGCTTGGGCTCGAGAGTTGGAGAAGAACCAGGAATGTTAACTTATGTATATGTATGGGCATATACCATAGTAGATTTGGTTGATACATCATGGTTTTATCATTATTCTATGGTTATCCTTTGTGGATTCTGGGAGACCTTTGGGAGTCTTGGGTTCCCTACTGAGTATCGTTATAGTCACCCCAGCACGGGTTATGCCTGCACCTCGTTGTGTTGGATGCAGACGACATACATCGTTGACGGAGGCCGAGAGAGAGCTAGGACCAGACAATACCCAGAGGCGGACCACATGGCGAGACGGTACATGCAGTGGACCGTTAGACGTGGAGTGATGAGGTATACATCTATACCTACCCATTAGGTATTATACTCGTTGGACATTCCAGGAGCATCCCATTAAAGCTGTTGTCCCTTTTTCAGTTGTATATGATTTTCGTTGTACCTGTACTTTTCTGTTGGGCTTTTATTTCTAGCCCCTTTACATTCAACACTAATTTTTTGTATACTATAATCACTAAGTGTTTACTTCCTGTTGCGTACTCTATTGTGTTTGTTTACTTTCATTAAGGCAATGCCTTCCTAGCTTAGGCATTTACGCCTTCGGTGCTAGTCTCTATCCCCTAGCCTATGGAAGGCGGGCTTGGGGTAGTCACGACACTGGTCCCGAGGATGGTTCATGACAATATATGTCCCACCCATCACATAATGATTATCATACATACCTATGACACTAGATTATAAAACATTCATCATTTAATAAGTAATAAAATTAAATGGGTCTTATAAACATTTAATCCAATCATAACCAGCGGAAAATAAACATGTTTCAAAAATAGTTTATGATTTCATCATAGCATAACCCATGGAAAAAGAAATGGATTTCAAAAAAATTTTATCATGGTATAAATAATGGAAGATAAATGGGTTTCATAAACATCTTTTCATGATAAACCATTCAGATAAAGAATAATAATGATATCCTTGGTTAGTATCCCCAAAAAATAATAAGTTACAACAAATGATGTCATCTTATATGAAGAATGATTTTGAATGATCAAATGGAACATTTCTTAAGGAAAATAAATTTTCATTGAAATGAAATTTTCATAGAAGATAAATTTTTAAAAATAAAAACCCATAAAACTTTTTGGTAATAATTTTCCTTGAAAATAAAATTTTGATCCTTCTAATTAATGATTAAAAAATCATTTAAAAATTTTCCTAAGGAAAATATAATTTTTTATTTGAAAAATACTTTTTAAAACATAAAAAAGTTTCAAAATAATTTTCATTTTGAAATATTTTATTTAAATTTAAGACATTTTCCAATTATTAAGGGAAACAATTTAATTAAAAATAACTTCAAAAAAATCTATGAATCCTGAAATCACTAAGTCTTCATGATAGAGGTAAATAATATTCATACTGTGAATGATAAAAATAAGGATTTTTTTAAAATTTTAAGTCAAAGGAAAATGGGTATTTTTTGGAAAATGGCATGAAAAATTATTTAATTTTTTCGTAAAATGTACGATATGGGTAATAATTTCTTAAATAAATAATTTTTATAATGTAAAAAACTTTTCATTTTTTTGAAACCATTATTTGTGAAGTACAATGAATTTTGATCGAATAAATAAATACATACATTTTTTTCTTAAAAGCATACTTTTGAACTCTTTAGTTCATAAATAGAGAAAAATGATGGAAAAAAATGTATTATCGTAACATAACCATAGGAGAATAAAATTAATGAGTTTATTGAGAGAAAAATTATAATATGTCATTATTGGAATCATAATCATAAACAATCTGTATAAATGATGAGATTATAAAATAAATCATTTACCAATTTGATGAAAATTTAAACATAATCCCTATAAAAAAGAGATAATAAAATGGATTCGTAATAAAAATAGTTTTTAGGATAATAATAGAAAACTAAACTCATGTTTAATATATACTCCACATAAAATAAATAGTTGGTGAATATGGCATGCGTCTCATAGATGTACAATGTGAGACAAAAATCCCTTACTATAAGTATCAAATTCCTTTATATAAATTCAAAATTTCTATATAAAAATATATATTTATGATAAATATATTATAGAACCATTAAAATATATGCATTATACCCTATATGAATTACTTATGATCATTTATGAAAAATTTATTATCTATTTCATATTAAAATCATATTTTGGGAAATAACCACATTGTTTTTCATATATGTTTTGATTAGTTATTTTTAATACTCTTAAATTAATAATGTTTAAATAATATCATGAATAATAATCATGAAATAATTATCAAATTTATACTAAAAAATTAATCATAGGAATAATTATAAATTATGGTTTGGACAAATGAAGTATGTTAAGATCGTGGAGATGGCAGGCTGTATGTATAAATTAGTAACGTTTGAATTTTTAAATGATCATTATAGAAAGGAGGTAAGTAATATTCTACATTTTAATAATTATAAATATATTATAAATAAAATATTATTTCTCTAAATATACTTGTACCTATAATCTATGTGGTTTGGTGATGGAAAGAATGAGTCACATCACTTCGTGAAGGTGGTAGTCCGCTGTTACACAAATGACATTATCATCTTTTAGTGAGTGAAGTGATATGAAATAAGATGATATATTATCCTTTAAAAATTCTAAATATGTCATTGATATTATAAATATTTCATCTATATCACATATATTAATTAAATATATCGATATTATCTTCTATGTAAAGCGTTAGTGAATAACTAACCACATTGCTTTGTATGGTGATAGTCTATCGTACATATGAAAGACGTTATCATAAACCTCTATGTAATGGAAGGTAAAAAGTTATATATAATATAATTAATATATATAAATAATTATTTTAATGATATCATATATTTAATATAGATCCATTATCATAACCAAACACGAGAGGAGGTAATGGAAAAAATGAATAACATCAGTTTGTGAGATGGTAGTCTCTCGTACACACAAATGATGATTTCGTAACCCATTTAATGTAAGGGGATATGGATGTATGTAATTCATATAAAATAAAACATTACAATATATGTAACATAATATGGTTCTAATATCATCATGGTTGAATAATAATTGAAGTAGGTTGAGAAATAAATAAAATAAAAATTCTGGTTGAAGAACTTTAGCTCTTTTTTGGGTAGTCTTCTTAGGTTTTAAAAAACTTTATTAGGTTGAATTTATGCCCAAAATAAGGATTATAGGATTATAGGATGGAATTTTGGATGTTATTTGGGTAGGTATTTTCGAAATGAAGGGTTTTAATTTGGTATGGGGAGAGGAGAGTGGGTGGCCTTTTATAAGTGAAGTGAGTGGCAAACTTATAATTTTTTGACATATAATTGGTGTACCCACATTTTGATCCTTCAAAAAGTATCAAAAATGGATTATTAATTAGAATTAGATTTTATAGGTTCAATAAATGGATATCAAATAGATTTTAGACACATGCTTAGGAAATTATAACCCCTATATTTTTAGATTAACTCCCTAATAAACTTGTTTTTACATTAATCGTGGTAAATAATTTCTAAGATTTTTTATTATTTATGGTCAAATATTAAGTTTAAATAATCATAATCTTTTTATTATTCTAATTATATGTATTTAATAAATTTTTAATCTTTTCATATAATTATAATTGTTTATTTTAAAATTAATCCCCCAAAGGCGACGAGGAAACTGGTTTTCAATAAGAAAACACTCAAAAGTTTACAAGGTTTTTATTTCAAAGTTCAACATGAAAATGATTAAAATGACATAAAATTTTATAATATATATATACTATTTAACTAATTTTAATTTTTTAAAAAAATTAAATTAAATATAATATTATAAATAATTTAAATAAAAAGGAAATTTTTAATTAAAAATCACTATTTTTCACTATTCTCAAAATAATAATCATTTCATAAAATTATAAAAACATAACACTAAGGTAATTTTTTCCATAAAATATCAATAACTATAATTTATTTTCTAAAATAATTTTTCTAGAAGTTTAAAAAATTAGTTTTAATGTAAGCACTCAAAAAGGAAGAAAAAATTATTTTAAGAAATATATTGTTTTTAAGCATAAAATTTGATTTGTTTTTTCTCATGTAATGAAAACACATAAGATTAATTTTAAATGTTTTATTTAATATAAAATATATAAATTTCATTAAAATAATTCAAAAAAATTTGTTTTTTGAATTAATTGATAAGAAACTCATTTTTCATAAAAATAGTTTTTTTAGAAGAAGGCTTCATTTATTTTTAAATAGTTTTTATTTTCATTAATAATTAACTGGTTACTAAAAAAATCTTTATATATACATGGATAAACCATATATTTTCAAAGTTTATTTAATAATATTTATACTTTCCATTCCAACGACTATGTTAAAACTATTTTTTAAAAACATAATATTTTAACATTATGTCTTGTTTCATTTATACTTAGTGTAACAGGTAACATAAGATAAAATTAGTATTTCATGTAAATAAAGGTATTAAAAATATTCAATATATTTTTTTAAAAAATTTCTGCATATAATCATAGGGTACTACAATATACACCCCAAAAATTTAATTTGTCCTTGAAAATTCATCATTTTAATACCAAAAACTAAGGATAAACTTCAATAATTATATCTTAAGGTTCTCATATATCTTCCTTAAGATGGTGGGTTTTACACAAATCTTTTATCCAATGAGTGTTCTTGTTTTGTAGAACTTTCATTATTTGATCAAAAAGCTCAACTGATTATTCCTTTTTGAAAATATCATACTCCATTAGTATGAACTCTGAGTTTAGTATACATGATAGATTAGTTATGTAAATATTTAGAATAAATAAATGGAACACATTGTGAACCTATTAGACTTTTGTGGTAGAAAAAAATGATAAGTTATGGTCCCGATATTATCAATAATTCGAAAGGGAATGATACACCATGGAATAGTTTTCCTCTATTTATTCCTTGGAGTGATTCATAGAAAGACCTTATCAGTAATTTAAAATTATAGATCACATCAACAATTATCTGTGTAAAATTTTTCTTTACTTTTCTTATATGTGTTTATGAATGGATATAACATTATCTTAAATTTCATTATCTTGATCAAGTCCCCATAAATTTATTTCTGCAACTTCATTCTAGTACATTGGATTTATAAATTTTTATCCATAAATGGATTTATAAGAAGACATCTAAATTCTTGAGTAAAAGATATTGTTGAATGGAAACTCAAATTAAGGATAGTGTTAATCCCAACCCCTTTGAAATCCATATAACATGATCTTAGAATATCATCTACGGTTCAAATTATTCTTGAAGACTGATCATCTATCTAATAATGACACCAAATTTTGAAACTCAACATTGTATCAATATCTTATTAATGAATTCACAAAAACATTGAGTTAATCTTCATGTCTTGATCAAATATAATTTAATGTGGTACCCATGAAACCTTTCTACTTTTTTAATGTATATTATAACAAGAGGATCCATAGGGAAATATGCTCTTGTTGAAATGATGTGTGCTAACAACATAAGGTTATCAACTACAACCCATAATTTCCTCAACATAAAATATAAGATAAACCCTAATGGGTACTAGTACCTTTAACTATATGTACACAAAGTGTAAAGGTATTCCATAAATAAAGTTTACACTAAAACTAATATGAAATCAATGTGTTGTATTTTAATAAACGTCTCTTAAAATATCCTTAATCTTGATAAACACTCATCACATATAACATAAAAGGAGTAAAAATTGCTGTTTTCTTATGATAAACATTAAACTCATAAACCCATGATGGTATCCAAAACTATTATGATAATATTAAATGAAGATATATATTTTGAAATGTTAATTAAAAAATTATTCCTTATATAATATCTTATATTATTCAAAAATATTTTCATTAGAATCATGGGATTATCCTTGTACCGATCAAATGTAAATTTTTTTCATTATCCCAAAACCCATGATGTTGGATATAACCACATGATTTTTCACTAAAGGATGAACAATAAGATTTTCATTGGGATCATTAATACAAAATGAAACATGAAACTTCCAACTAAGATGGGACCATAAGTGTTTCCAAATTATCATGATTCACTTAATCCATTATAATTTCATAAGCTTTCCCTTTATCTCTTTTAATAAAAGGTTATTAACAGAAAGAACATGAATCACTGGAGTGTGGGTTGTACATTCTATTGATATATCTATCCATTCATTTCATTTAAATTCCTATTCACTATAATTCAATATTATTTTACTTTATGGTTAGGCTTTCGAAAATTGGAACACCTTCTAGTTCTTTTCAGAAGCTCACCTATGTTCTCCTTCCCATAGTTTTGGAAATTATGGGTTTGAAAAATTTTCTTTCATCCATGTGATCGGTCATTAAAATTTTTTTTGGAACCACATATTTCTTTTCTTATCACCATAACAAAGAGGGTATCTATATTTTATTTCCATATTTAGTGCACATCGAATGATTACATTGTAGCATCCAAAGTCTCTTATGGATAATGCCTATAATTTGTTTTATTTTAATCCACAAAATAATTTTTCAACCTTACATTTACGATAAATGATAATAAGTGAATAGTTCCTTACAAGTCTTATGAGATTTTATATATAGCTACAAACAGATTCGTCATCCTTCTTCTTAAACTCATGTAATTCATTCTCCATTTTTGTATTAAGAATATGAGTAAATTACTCATTGAAAAATATAATTTTAAACTTTTTCCAATTCATGGAGTCAGTTTATTATCATGGATCATATTCTTAGTACGATTCCACCATTTATGAAACTCACATTTTAAATGGTAGAAAACCAAAATGAATTTACCATGCTCTAGAAAACAAATAATGAAAATTATCTTTTCAGTGGAACTGATCTATTTCTCACCTACTAGTGTATCATTTTAACCACTTAAAAAAGGTTTGTGTGGCCTCTTGGAGGATGCAATATAATGTTGCACCTTCATTTTTTAATTTTTAAGTTCAACACGATTATTATATATTAAATGTTTGATGATAATTATAATGTGGGTTTTCATTTCTGCTCCCATAACATTTAGTTTCCTATGAGGAAAATCATATCATTTTCCATTGAATTCAACATTAACATGGTTCCTTAGAGTTCCATAAATAGGCTAAAACAGAAAAGATTAGTTTAATTAACAATAATCATATCAGGGAACTAAATGATCATGATAATATAGTTATATGGTCTCTAAATCATGACACCATATTTTTAATCTATAGAACATTAGGTTTTTAGGTCATCCATAATCATCATATATTCTATTCCTTTATGACTATTCGTAAAGAGCATGTATTTTCAAAGTATATCCCCTAGGAGTGTGAAAATAGTTGTATAGAATGACCCATTTTCAAGCACCGGGTAATGATCAAGTCTAGTTCAATGGTCCTTTTTTGCAGTTTTAACCCCTAAGTACCTCTGTTAAAGAGCCCCATAAATTTATAGTATCTAGAAAAATATTTAATTTCTTGGGAACCACTCATTCTATTTTTTATCTAAATTATAGGACATTTTCCAGAAAAATTACTAATTCATAGGCTTATCCATACACATATCCCTATATATATACTTATAAATATCCTTGGGGATCTCATGACTGTTTTCTCATCCTAGTTTCCATATTTAAACTAATACTATCCTCTAATACCAACTATAATGACCTATAATTCTCTTAAAAATATATTACATCCTTTTAGATGAATATAAAATAAAATACACCAATACACTATTTAATTATAGACTAGACTGGACACTTTAGAATCTAGGTGAAAAATATTCTATTTTGGTGAAATATTTTCAATGTCTCCGAAACATATCATCCCATTTAGCACTATTTAAACACATACCCCACTTAAAACCACTCTTCAAAACCTAGGGATATTAAACATAAGAAAGGGTGAGATTAGATTCTCAACAAGTGTAAATAAGAGATATATCCATATAATATGAGCATATAGTTCTGGGGACATGAGAATTACATTTTTTAACCATACCATGCATATCAAAGATCATAAACTTGAGTCATAGCATAAATCATGGATGTTTATAAGAAATTAATCATAATGGAATCAAAGAACATGATCCATGATAATATAGCATTGGAATAAGATATATATTTGTGGCATAAAAATAATTTTATAAAATTATAATCAAGTGAAAATAGAGACAAGTTCACACATTATGTTAAAGACTTAAAATTAGGCCATCATATAAATATATGGACATGAAACCAGGACCACACGTAACATTATAGAAACGAAATATAGGTCCACACATAGTATTATTGTAATTAAATATATTTATGTGGAGAAAAATATGAACATGTAATCATGTTGACAAATAACATTATAAACAAGTATGAAAGTTTAATCATAACCTTGGAAACATGTAATTATGATCATGCATAATATATGTACTCCATAGTTATGTATGTTGACCCAATTTCTTGGAGGGAGATATCGATATTGTCCATCACCCAATGAAAATCATACACATGTGTTCTAAAAGATCATAATAATAATTATCATATCATAACCCATGAAATGAGTTTCATAAGAATTTCATCATATCATAACCTATGGAAAATATATAGGTTTCATAATCATTTCATCATAGTATAAATTATGGAAAAAGAATCAGGCTTCATAAAAAAAATTTCATGGTATAACCCATGAAAGAAAACATGTTTTATAAATATATTTTCATAATAAAACATTCAAATAAATAATAATAATGGTATACATGGGTCATTTCCAGATCAAAGAATGAGTTACAAAAAGGGATTTTATCTTATAAGGATATTAATTTTGAAAGATCACTTAGAATATTTCTTAAGGAAAATAACTTTTCATTAAAAATAATTTTTTATAATGACAAGTTAATAAACGTTTGTTGAAATAATTTTATTTGAAAATATAATTTTAATCTTATAATGGAATCATAAAAATTAATTTTAAATATTTCATGGTGATTGAAATCATTTCTTATATGAAAAAAAGTTTTAAAATAGAGAACATTTTCAAAATCCTTTTCATTTTAAAATTATTAAATTAAAATATAAAATTTTCCAATTATTAAGGAATGAATTTTCTTTGAAAATAACTTAGAAAACATGTAATATGAGTCTGAAATCATTTAGTGGTCATGAAAGTTAGAATACTATTCATTCCACACATTGTAAAAACCAATATAGTTTTCACACATTCAGTAAAAGACAAATGAAAATTGTTTCAAAAATTACATGAAAATTAATTTAATTTTTTTGTGAAAAGTAAACAATGGGTAAATTTTTTATCAATAAATCTGTTTGATAATTTGAAAAAAAATGAATTTTTTTGAAAACATGATTTTAGAATAAAAATGATTTTCTACTAAAGAGAGAAATAAAAACGATTTTTCTGAAAAACGTTATTTTGAACTATTGAGTACATAAAGTTATAAAATAAAATTAAAAAGATTTATTGTCATGACATAAACGTAGTATAATAATATTAATGAGTTTTTTAAGTGATATATTATAAAATTTCATTATTGGAATCATAATCATAAACAATCCTGATAGAATATGAGATTGTAACATAAATCCATTATCATCTTAGTAACATTTGAAACATAAACCCCATTAAAGACAGATCATAAAATAAATATATAATACCGATTATTATGATTAAAATCATCCTAAAATATATTTTAGTTCAATATATACCCCACATAAAATAAATAGGTGGTGCATATGACATGTGACTCACAAAAGTTAAAAGTGAGACATAAATCTATTACCTTAAGTCTTGAATTCATTCTTACAAATTTGAACAACCTATGTCATAAATATATGTTTAATTTACCTTATTATTGAATCCTAATTATATATATTATATCATATATTATTTACTTATGACTATTTATTACCCGTTTATTACTAATTCGTTGTTAAAATCATGTTTGGAGGAATAACAACTTTGTTTTTTATATATGTTTTTATTTATTATTTTTGGAATTTTTACATTGAACATGGTTCCATAATAAACATAATAATAATAATATAAATTTCATATTTATACATCAAATATAATTTTAATACCAATAATAAAATATGGTTCTGGGAAATGAAATATGTTACAATCATGGAATATGTAGACTGTACACACACATGAGTAACATTTCCATTTTTATATGATCATTATAGAATAGAGTTAAATAATATTTTATCTTTATATAATGATAATAATATCATAAATAACATAATATTTCTTTAAATATACATATAATTATCATCCATGTGGAGTGGTGATGAAAAGAGAGAGTCACATCGCTCTGTGAAGGTAGTAGTCAACACATACACGAACGACATTATCATATTTCAGTGAGTAAAAAAGTAAGAAATAAAATGATATATTATATTTTAATAATGATATATATTAAATTAATAATAATATTATTTCCTTTATATCACATGTATTACTGAAATTTATCCTTGTTATCTTCCATTTAATGCATTGTTGAAAAATTAATCACATCAGTCCGTGAGGCGGTAGTCCGCCGTACATATGAGTAACATTATCATTCCTCCTACAGAATTGAAGGAAAAGGTATATAAAATATAATGAATTTATTGTTATAATTATTATTATATATATATATATTATATAATATATATCCATCATCATACACATCCTTGAGAGGCGTTAACGGAAAAATGAATGACATTGGTTCGTGAGGTTGTGTTCCAACATACACACGAATGATAATTTCATAAACAATTTGATGAATGTTTTGACTAATGTAAGTCATTAAATGAACATAATAAAAATATAAGTATATATAAGATAATGAGGATATTATATTATATTTTTTTAACAATAAATTAAGAAGGTGTATGAAGAAATATAATAAAAACACTCATTTAAAAATGTTACTTCTTATTCAAGTAACCTCCTTAGGATTGTTCTCAAATACTTCCTAAGTTTTATTCCTGTACACAATAAGGAACCAATTATGATTTTAGGGTTTTTTAGAACGATTTTTTATGTTATTTTACGATCCAAAAGAGTTTGAAAGTGTGAATTAGAGATGAGAGAGGGTGGCATTTTATAAGTGAGGTGTGTGGCAAACTTGTAATTGTTTGAAAAGAAAAAGGCATAACAATATTTTACTCATAAAAAAGGTTCGAAATTGGATTATTCATGATAATTAGACATGATAAGGCCTAAATATGGCTAGATGATATATTTTATACAAGTGTTTAGGCCATTTTATCAATTATTCATTTTTAGTATAACCCGTGGTAACCCCATTTTCCCTTAACCAATATAAATAAATTTTACTAATTTTAATATTAACTATGGTCAAATATTAAGTTGAACATATTTGATAACAAATATTATTTTAATAACAAATGTGTGATCAATTTTTCTAAATTCCATTAACATAAGTAGAAAAATATAATTTAAAATTAACCCTACAGCTGTGATAAGAACGTGGGTTTTCAAAGATAAAATTTTAAAAACATTACAGGGTTATTCTATCAAAATTAAGGTTGAAAATGATCCTAATGAGATAAATTGGATTACTAGACACAATTTAATTAATGTTAATTTAAAACAAATTTTATATATAATTTAAAATTATAAATAATTTAAATGAAATTACAGTTTTCAATTAAAATTCTATATTTTCCCCTTTTCATCACAAAATTAATCTTTTTTGATAATTATAAAAAATTCACCTTAAGTTAATTTTTAAATGATTATCTAAAAAATAAAAATAAATTAAAAAATATATATCAAAATTTTTTAGAAAGGATTTTTAATGTAAGTGTGCAAAATGGTGGCGAAATTGTTTTTTTAGAAAACTGCAGTTTTATGAGTAAAATTGGATTTATTCTTATCTTATGTGTTGAAAAAAACGTAAGATGAATGATGAAATTTTGATCGAATATATAAAATATAAATTTATTTAAGAAAATTCTCAAAGATTTTTTTTAATTTATTGATTTGAAAGGTGTTTGTTTTCATAAAAATAAATTTTCAGAAAAATATTTTCATAATTTTAAAATACATTGTATTTTGATTTTTAATTAATTGGTCATCAATGAATTAATTTTAAAAACACGGGTTAACTATATATTTTTATAAATTAGTTAATCAAATCCATACCTTTAATTCTAAAAGCATGTTGATATATATAATTTTAAATTATAATATTTTAATAGTATGTAAAATCTCATTTAAACATAGTGTTGTCTGTAACTAAAGATAAAATTAGTGTGATGTATATGAAAATGTATCTAAAAGATAGAACATAACTAAAAAAATATCTCAAAATAGTTCGCGGTGTTACAGATTTCAACCCATCTAGCAATGGCATTTTGTCCCTATAAGAATGGCCTTATGATCATTGTGATCCCTAATATGATCATAGTGGGGTTCATCACATTTGATTTATTTACGATCATTTTTTACATGATTTTAGCATACAATTACTAATGAAATGATAACCTTATGCCTTGATTTAAAAAATTTTAATTTCCTACTTATAGGGATATTGGAGAATTTTATACCATATGTATCTTAATTTATATATTACGTAAAACTCACCTCATACTAGGTCTACAAGTATAATGACTTTAAACTAAATAATCATGGTCAAAGATGTAAGACCTTAAACAACATCCTTCGATGGTCCAAATTTTAAGACCCTAAATTCCTAATGAAAGATACATAAAACATATCAAGATTAAATCCCTCAAATGTGTCCTAAGAAAAATTCAAGTCTCCGCTCAGTGAACTCTTCATATATAGGGTTTATAAAAAAGATAGAGTATAAATAAACAAGTTATAAGGCTCATAGGGCCCATTATGTGGTCCTAATATAATATGATCTATGCTAAACAAACCCCCTAGTCCTGGAAAATTATAGATTAATGATTTTTCACATCTCCTCACTATGATAACATGTTCACTAGAAAAAAACACCAATTTTATGGTTCTTGAACCGTTATTGAATATTATGTTTTCCATAAACCCACATCATGTATTTGATGATTGAGATAAATAACATATTCTTTTAGTAGATATTAATCTCTTAGAACCCCAAAGACCTTGGGCACCCTTACTAGATGTTATTTCCTATGAAAAAATAGTAATAGTGATTGGATAATCGAAAAATACCCCATTATGATTTGAGAAGATTTGACACCCTGTCAAAAGGATTGTTCCAAGAGCATGTTTATTCCTAGAGGAAAGGTACCCATAAACCCAAGAGTTATTATTCTGATCTTGTGAAATATTGGATTCTTCAATTATCAATGGTTTACCTATACCCACTAGTTTCCACCTTTATTGGAATAATATATTCACAAACCATGATTTACAATCCTCATAACCAATTAATTCAAGAAGAGTCAATATCCTTGATGTTACATCATTGTTTATTGTACCCTTTCCCAAATAAAAAAGATAATATTCAATTATTAAACCTTTTTATGGCCCACAACATGTGACTTGAAACTACAAGTCATGTGGCCTGAGCTTCTCATACAAAAAAAAGACTACCTTAGGATTCCATAACCCTTATTGTGTAGCTCTTTTCTCCATACTCTAATTCATTATCCAAATATTTGAATCTTTATAATTTTTTATGGATCCTAGAAAAGAGTAAGAATACCCTTTTATTAACCACACATGTAAGCCCTATGGGTCCATGAATAAGGCCCTATAACCCATAAACTAGAGGTATATTCTCTTTTTAGGAAAGGACCTCCAATAATCATGATCCTCGACAATACCATGGTGGAACTCAACACCATAAGGTGTTTTTTATCCATCCCCAACATGTTTTCCCTATTTCATATTCATCAATTCAAGCTCCAAGAAACATGACTTATACAACCCATATTCTAACTATAAAAATGTACTTGGATTCCCAAATATTTTACTATCCACCAATACCCTTTAAGGTAAGGTTATAGTGTGTCACCACCCATTGTGGACATTCATTATTTATGTTTTCTACAAGAACACAAGCTGTTAGAACCATTCATGAAAATTCATTATTCAGAATATCCATTACTAATTTAGGGTATTGAAATCATTTAAGGGCTCTCATTATTTAAGATTTCATTGAGGATATAGGGTTCATGAAATCTTTATTTATAATCATTCTTCACTACAAACAATAAAAGGTTTCTGCTAAAAGACCATATAGTCGAGAAATAGAGGGTCATAGAGAAAAAAAATATATAACAACATATGGTCCAAGTTAGAAGAACCTATACTATAGTAATCGAAAGTCCGAGCTAGAAGAAATTAAAATAAAACACTAAATAGTCCAATATAAAGGATCTTAAAATACAATAATAGAACATTAATTCTAGAATACCTTAAACTAAATCAATAGAAGGTTTTGGCTAAAAGGGTATAAACTATAGATATAGATTGTCCAAGCTAAACAACCATAAAATTCAACAACATGTTGTCCTAAATAAAAGGCCATAAAATACAAACATAAATGGTCTAAGATAAAAGACCTTATACTATAGGAATAGAATACCCGAGGTAAAATACCATATACTACAAGAAATAAAAGGTATGATCTAAAATACCCTAAACTACAATAATGGTTTAATTTTCAAGTCCTTAAGAATCCAAATTCCTACTATGTTGAAATCACAGGAAGTTCCACATGGGAAAAAGTAAATACTATTCACACTAGACATGCACTTTGTGTGATCTAGAAAATATTGCGAACTTATTTAATGAAAAATTCATAAAAATTGTTAGAAAATAACCCATGAAATGGTAGAATGAGAAAAATCCAAGTCTATACCCACTAATATTTCTCCATATTAAACATAGTAAAGAGATAGATAAATAAAGAAAATATATAAATACACTAGGGATCATTATTTTTCCCTAGAAGAAATGAAGATATTCTCCCTAGTTCGACTAACTTAGTAAAAAAATAGAGAACCTACCCCTTTGTATATATTTACCCACGTTATAATTTTAAACCAAGTGATACCAATACATCTGTAGTAGATACACCAATTAGGATTCTCATGTTAATAGAACTTCATTAAAAATTATCAAGAGAAATATTTTATGATTTATGTTTTCAAATCTTGGTATTTTGGTTTAATTTATATTATACAATGTATGGATTTATTTGATGATCCATATGCTATCAATTCGATTCAATTTTCTGAAAATCATGAATAAAAGAAATACATATTGTGATTTTCATAATATTATAAAAGTTATGCTCATTGATAATTATAAGGTAAGGGAGGAATATACACATTTTGGATTCTCCCTTTGATACCAGCATATTTTTTTACAAGATTATAATAACAATTAATCAGATAAGTTTTATAAATTATCAAGCATTTGGAGAGATATATTGATTTAGTAGTGGAGTAAAGTAAGATTAATTTCTTTTGCTACCATATGGGGATGAATAATCTCAATCAAAGAAGAAAATTTTTTAATCTCTTTTAGGAGTACTCACTAATAAGGATTATGACATCAAATGATGGGACCTTGTGCAAGCTATGTGTGCTTATTGTTCTTTTATATCATAATCAAGTTATCCATCAGGACACATATATACGAGAATATTTGTTTTATCTATTCAATAACATTTTGATATTCTTTTATTAATTCAACTAGGGGTGTATAGTAATAAAAATAGTACAATCCCTCCTCATGGATGGCCAATTTTTTCGTAGATATAACAATCAATATCATGATATCATACTATTTTGGATAGTCAAATCCTTCATCTCCCAACTCATGTAAGATTTGTAGGATATGTTCTTATTGGTCATGAATTCTATCCAAGTGAGTCATTATAATTAGGTTATGTATTTTCTTCCAAATTAATCTTTGTGATATCGATTCCATTGTAGTTGGAATTAACAATGATGATGAGGAAGCAAGAGATGGAGTCTTAGAAATTTCTCCCACAACAAGCATATCATATGTAACTAGAAATGATGTTTAAACTTCCTTATCAAACCCTATCCTGCTAATGGAAATTCCCCACTATGCTGAGACTACTTCATTGGAGGTTCCCTAAAGTCCTGTATCAACTCCATTACTTCCATAGATTAGGGGACCGAAGAAAAAAAAGGCTTGTATACCTAATATATCAATCAATTAAATACATTTCTCATGTAATTCTCCACCAATGAATCTACATATTTATAAGATAGGAATATAGGGGCATCAAAATGTAGAAGAATGATTTTAGAATTTGTATATTAGTGCACCATCATAATACAAAATTAGTGAATGAGAATGTGATTTAATTTTTTACACTCGTCATATAGGGGAATTGGAAATACCATCTAAATAAAACAAAACTATAGAGACAATAGGCAAGAGGAATATGGCTCGTAGATGATCATCTCTTCTAAACCATATAGATAATTTATATAACCTCTCATCAAAAATGAAAATTCAATTAAAAATAATTAACTTGGTCTATGCAAGAGAGGGAATGAAGTAGAAATGATCTTTCCAACTAAATATATAGATAACCTAATTGGGAGAAAATGGTATCACCTCAACCAATGAAACGTTCAATAACTTGGGATGAAATGAATCAAAAGGAATATAGATTGGGTTCTGATATTTGTAACACTGGGAATGATCTCTAGTCCAATCAAATAAGAAATGGATTGGGACACCAATCCAGTAGGGTATTTTACATGTTGGATATAACTAAGGATATAATAAAATTGGGAAAGATTCAAAACAACAAGATTATGACACCCAATTAATCTTTTAAAGAACACCCTTTCTCAGGTTTTTATTTTCATTATTGGTATTTATTTCACTGCATAATCTACTCTATTTTCTTCATGCTAGGTGTTTACACAACATGTAATGGAATTAAAAATTGTGTAATGGTCACTTATAATATACCATGAAACAGGTTCTGGCCATGAATGTTTTATAGAAATTGTAAAGGGTTTATGTCATGTAATTATAAAAAATAGGTTTTCTTAAGAAGAATGTGATTAATTTTGTAGTGTTTTCATCTTTTGTAGAATACATGATGTACAATGGGATCCAAGGCCATGTAAAAATCATTTTATTGTTTTTCAGTATGTCATATGAATTATTATCATTTAATTAAACCATGATGCTTTTTTATCTTGAATAAGAGCTCGCCCAAGTTGATTTTGGAGATCTATGATCCTAGATTATTCATTAAGTTACCAATCATCAGTTTTTTTTACAGTGCACCTCTTCAGGAAAGAGTTACTTCTGATTATAATTTTTCTTCAGTTGAGGATATGGTTTTGGTTGATATTATGTTCAGATTCATATATGGATATCATTTTCTATCTATACTTTGTAGATTCTTTTTGTTATTTTTCTTTCAAAGGCTATTTACATGGTATACAATATCTGGTATCAAAGGTAGTAAGGTTAATACCTATTTGAGGTATATTTTTCTATAAAATGGATTAATTTGAATAATTTATTATTATTCTTGATAAATTCTATAGGTTTTTTCATTTAATTAATGCAATTTTTGATAGATAAAAGTTTTTAAAGGGTTTATATTTATATTTTTTCACAACAAGTGTTAGTTTAAATTCTAGTGTGATGGTTCTTATTTGGAAATGGGGTTTTAAACATCAAATTGAATTTTATCAGCTTTCAAAATGTTTTATAAAGTTGTGATTATGATTTTGAAATGTAATTTGACAATATTTTCACTTTGGGAACATTAGATTTGTGTGGAAGTAGGCATGAGTATCCTTAGTGTGTGTGGCACCACTAGGTGGTAACCTTTGGGATATCGATGGATTGTGTCTGGACACTATATTAGTTGAATCCAACATTTAGATTGATTTAGGATCTTTTATGTCTTGTATATATTATCACATAGAATATATCCCCATTGATAGTGTGCTTGGTCATTTTTTTGAATGATGGTTTTTATCATGGATTGTTTCTCATATGTTTTTCTATGAGGTTTTATAACATAGAATCTCATGATGGTATTTCAAATATATGTGTTTAAATAAATACCTTATGGTGCATAGATATGATTTAATTTTTTACAATTTCTACTTTTCATATTTTTATGTTGATAATATGAATGGATTTTATGAAAATAAAAGGAAAAATGATATGAAAATAAGATTGGATTTTTGAAAATTATTTATAAACTATTTTTTTAAAAAAATTTAGAATAATTGAATTGTTGATATTAGACATTGTATAGACTATATTGTTTTATCCAACCAGGATTTGTATTCACACCCTTCCTTTTCCCTTTGGGTAGTTATAGATATTTATTATAGGATACATTTAAATATAATGGAATATTATAGCTTGATGGATTCTCTTTTTTCCACTTCATTTGGTTTTGGTTGGTTTGGTGGTGACTATTGATCACATCAAGACTTTGCGGTATTGATTTATTTATAATTTTTAGTTTATATATTTTGTCTTGGATTGTATGGATTTATTTTTAACTATATTGTTCTTCTATTTATTCTAGTATTATGTATTATTTCATATATATTCAAGACCTATAATTATTGTCTTTTTTTGAACCTCACCATGTGAAGAACAACTTGGGTGTATGTCTTAGTTAACCAAGATTGGTCTGTTAAAATTTTGATTCAAAGGTGGACTCAGAATGAAGTGTTTTAACACTTTCCATGTTTTGTTATGTGTCCTGGGTATACAAAAGTTATGAATGAATGAATTCATATACTAAGTGTAGAAAAGGGGCATCATAATATCACCTTTTAACTTTACTCGAGTGACCATGGGTGATTAAATTTTATAACCAGGTTGAGACTTGGTGTTTGAGGTCATTTGAATGAACTGTATGGTAATTTTATTTAAATGTATTCTTTACATCTTTATGTGATGTCTTTCATTGGTATAACCAATAATTACTTAAAATACTGGTTGTTTTAAAGAATTAGTGTGAATTCTGAAATTGGTCCTAATATTGTGGAATGTGCTCTTGATTTTATAGGTTATTGTATTGTGATTATTCGGAAATTCCTAGGATAAGAGCTCTTACAAATCTAAGAGAAGAATATATGAGGCATGTTTGGTAGGAAATTCCACTAGTGGACCCATATTTGGTAGAACCTATAATATGAAATATTTAAAATCAGGGTCATGTGGGTGTTGAGAACCCAGGATGTGTGGTGGATCATGGATATGAATTTACTAAGTAGCATCCAACCATCTTTTATAGTGACAATGGACCCCAAGAATTTGAGTAGTTTCTTGAGAAGATTGATAGTATCTTAAACTTCTTGATGAGTCATGAGGATTATAAGGTGGGTTTCATCATGTACATGATCAAGTGATTGGAAAGAAGTTGGATATAATCTATTATTAAAGATAAGTTACATGAAGACTTTACTTGGAATTCCTTCAAGAAAATCATTAGTTACCAATTTTACAGTGTTATGTTATGTACAGAAAGTACATGGGAGTTTCTATCATTGAGAAGGGGGAGCATTCTATTCTGGTGTATTCTAACCATTTTTATGAGTTTGTGCATCTGGAACCGAATATTTTCACTAATAAGTACCTAAAGGATCTGAGGTTTGAGTTATGATTAATGTTTGATATTCAGTCGATGTTGATTCTAATGTTCCTTCTCACCATTGGGGAGGTAGTTGATAAAACAACTTTGGATGATGTATAAATAGATGAAAAAACATGCTTGGATATAAATTTAGTTTGTGTAATTTTTATCCAGGTTGTATCTTCTTTCCTGAAAAATGATTGTAAAGGTATCCATTTTTTAGGACTAGGTTTGGGGGCCTTGTTAGGGAAGCAACATGTTTTATGATACTAATGTAGAAGGCAACAACATACCAATCCTAATAGAGAGGAGGTTCCCAAGACTTGTCATCTTTGTGGGTGATCTATCCTTCTGAAATGATTTTGTGATAGGATATCCAAGGGAAGTAAGGTAGGATTTACAATCACTAAGGGTTCATAGGTTGTAGATACTTTCAAGGGTGTTGGGTCTTATCCTCAGGCTATGGGGGATGTTTATGTGGCTATAAATATTACGGAGAAGCTGGTATCATATTTCTTTATGTAGTGTAATATGCACTAAAGGAATCTAAAGCAGGGATTACTCTAGTTATAGGTACGTTGTTTATTTCATATGTTATGGTGCATGCATTGTTTTATCAGGTGCTACTCATTCATTCATATCGTCACAGTTAGTTGATGTGTTGGGATTAGTTATAGAACTTATATTATACTTGTTGGATCATTTCACTCCATTGGTAAAGAGGTATAAATAATGTTTTAAGTGTTCTCTGTGTTAGTTATTGATAACTATCATTGAAGTAGAGTCTGATTTCGTAGTGATTGATCTTGATTTTATCCACTTAATTATTAGTATGAATTACATGATTATTGATAAGGCCAAGATATATAGGAATCACTATTGAGTATAATTTTTGTCTACCAATGGGGTCACTCATTATTTTTAGGGTGAGTGGGACTCTTGATCGGGAGGGGAATGTCATATTTTTTCTTATGTTGGTGTAATATTATGCTAGTTGATATAAATGTTTCATGATGTGGTTGACCCTTGTTTGGGTGGTTGAGATCATACAGTGGCTTGTGCATACACTGAGGTCATTTTGTATATTTTTTTCCCAATGGAGAGTTTTTTTTTAATATTTAACTGCACCATTTTATGATACCCATTTCTATTCCATCTCATTGAATCGCACCAATAGAGTTATTGGGACCTAAATTACAACATGGGGACTTAAAGGCTAAAGGATTTGTTCATCCCTACATGTCACCATTGGCATTTACTAACCTATATTCTATGAAAGAAGATGGGAGTCTCAGATATGGAGTGGATTATTATAATTTGAATCATGTGACAATTAAGGACAAGTATCCTTCTCTAAGGACTGATGAAAAATTTGACCAAATTCCTGGGAAATGCTGGTTTTCAAGGATTTACATTCAGTCAGGGTACCACTAGTTGAGAGTATTAGAATGGGATATAACTAATACATCATTTAAAGATATTATAGGAATGTCATGTTTCTAGTTTTGTTGTTCAATATTACTAATGCTCCTATAGGGTTTATGTCTTTGATGAACTATATTTTTCACCAGTTCTTGGACTATTTTGTTGTTGTGATCATGAATGATATTTTAATTTGCTTTAATACATAGAATGAGTGTAGAGACGATTTGGATATCATTCTTATGACCTTGAATAACATCATATATATGGTAATATTTCGAAATGCAAGATTTGGATCGTAGAAGTGAAATTTCTTTGGAATGTGATATCTAAGAGGGGTGTCTTAGTGGAACCTGAAAATGTACATGCTATTATATCCTATGTGTATCCCAAAAAATATTTCACATTATAATATTCTTGGGTTTAGTTGGTCACTATAGGGGGTTTGTTCAAGAGTTCGTTAATCGTGCATCTATGATGACTACTTTAACCCATAAATTTGTAATGTCTGAGTGGAATGACATGTGCTTGACATATTTAGAGGAGATTAAGGTGAGTTTGACTTAATGAACCAGTTTTCATTCTTCTATTACTGAGTGTTGGTTATTATGTTTTCGTTGATGCTTCTAGTATAGGTTTGGGATGTGTCTTGATGTAAGGGAAATATGTTGTGGCCTATTACCTCATGAAAATCACTACCCTACTCATGATATTGAGTTGACAACAGTTATAAAAGCACTAGTAATGTGCAACACTACCTCTTTGGGGAGCTATTTTTTTTGAATTATAATCATAACAACTTGAAATATATTTATACTCAGAGGGATATGAACATGCAACAAAGATGCTAGGTGGAATACCTATAAAATATTGATTTTGATATTGTGTATAATCCTGGAAATGGGAATGTGGTTGTTGATGTGTTGAGAAGAAAATTACCGACACAAGGCATGAATGAATCAGCTGATGGGTGTTCTATGATGATTTTGTTTTCTGAGATGATGAGATATTTTTTATTGAGCAGTTGACAAACCCCATGTTCCAATGCTTGGGTAAAATATTTGATGATGGGGAGACCTCAAGGGAGTGGAATTTGTCTCATAGTGTCCCGTTTTTCATCTTGGGTAAGTTGGCCATCTTGTTTCCCTGATGAAGGAGTTAATATAAAGTGGGAACCAATCTTGTTGGCCTATTCACCATGGGGCTACCAAGATGTATTATGTTTTATGTTTATGGTATTGGTGGACGGGTATGAGGTAGATTATTATGGTTTTTGAATCACATTATCTTATTTTTTAGATAATTAAGGTGTAAAACTAGAGGATTGTAGGTTTATTGAACACCGTACCCATTACCACATGGAATTTGATTAATATTTTCATGTATTTCATCATTGGTTATCCATATAATCATAGTGGGAAGGATTATATTTGGGTTATCAATGACCGAGTCATGAAATTATGACATTTTATCCCTATCAAGGATATGAAAAAGGCGGAATAGCTTGGGGACATTGATTTTTGGGATATTATGAGCTTTCATGGGGTTCTTTCTATTGTTTCTAAAGGGGACCCAAGGATCACATATTGGTTCTAGTATGGTTTATAGAAGGTGATGGATTCCAAGATTAGATTAATCATTACTTATCTTTTGTAGATGTGTGGAAATACATAGAGGGCTATCTTGGTTCTTGAGGAGATGATTTGAGATTGTGTGGTTTATTTTAGAGAATTTTGGTAAATTAATTTTCCTCTAGTTAAGTTTTACTATAAAAATAGTTATTAGGACTTGACTAATATGGTTACCTTTTATGATTTTTATATAAGGCCATCTAGATCTATTATATTCATGGTAGAGTTAGGATAGAAGCCCTTGGTGGGACCAAGTCTTGTTTAGGATTTGAAAAAGAGGGTTTAGTTGATCCAAATGAGATTGATCAAAATAAAGAGTCATTAGAAATATTATACAGGCCATCGTCATTGGCCATTGGAGTTTGAGGTTTGTGATTGGATTTTTCTTAGAGTTTCATTTTTCGTGGGAAATCATACGTTGGGTATGTTGGGTAAGTTGTACTTGATGTTTGAAGAACCCTTTGAGATCATATGACAATTATGAAAGGTGGAATATTACTTTTAATTTATATATAGATTGGAATCTATTCATGATGTGTTTCTTGTTTCCCAACTGAAGAGGAATATAATGGATACTTCCTATGTTATTATATGGGATGATTATTATCTGGAGATCAAACTCACTATGGTTGATCATCTAGATCAAATTACATATTGCTAAGCTAAGGAAATGCATGTTAAAATGATTCCACAGGTTTGGGAACTGTGGTCGTGCAGATGAGATATCGTCATGATGTGGGGAGGGAATTGTTTATGAGGTAGTCTTGGAATTCAATTTTTTTGAGTCCAATATATTTATGAATTTATGGGGATACGAATCATTTATAGTGGGGATATTTCAAAACAATGTTATGCTTTTTAGGAACTCCCTTTCTCGTGTTTTATTTTTTATTCTTGGTGTTGAGTTTCACTGAAGAAATTGGGCTATTTTTTGTCTGCTAGGCATTTATACTCAGTATAATCGGATTACACATCATGTATTTACACACCTTGTAAATATCATGAGATGTGGTTTTTAAGACAATGTATGAATGATTTTCATTTTATTAAACAATGTAACCTCCCTCTCTTGACCCATAACTCACCATAGATTATTTTGGAGATCTCATATCCATTAGAATCATTAATTTGACAGTTGATCATCATATTTGTATCAATGTGCCTTTTTAGGTAGGAATTCCTTCTATTTATTTTTTGTATTTGCTTACTAATATGGTTTTGGATGATGTTTTGTTTATATTCATGATCAGATAGCATTTTCTATCAATATTTTCTAGAATCTTATTATACCTTTCCTTTAAAAGGTTATTCTCATGGTTTATAATATCATTTGTTGAAGGTTTCTAGGTTTATACTGTTTTGAGGTATATGATTCTATACAATTTTTTAAAATGATGAATTGATTATTTTTCATTATAAATTATTTTAGGTTGTTCATTTAATTTAATTGATTTGGGAAAGGTAAATGTTTTTAAAGGTTTTTTCTTTAAAAAATGGTCTTGTAAACCAAGTCTTTATTTTAATGCTTCTGTGAAGGATTTGATTTGGGAATGGGTTTTCAAAAACGAAATCATATTGGATAAGATTTGATAATATTTTATAAAATCATGTCAATTTTTTTGAAATGCAATTCGATAAGCATGGTACTTTGGGAATCTTGGGTGCATCAAGAAATATACATGTGTATCCTTAGAGTGTGTGGGACCACTAGGAGGTAACCTTTGGGATATCGATGGACTATGGAATGAGATAATATTGGTTCGATCTAACATTTGGACTGATTTATGATCTTTTACATCTATCATATATTTTACCATAGGCTAGAGCCTAAATGGTAGTGTGCGTGGTCATTTACAGATTTTTATCACATGATTATTTTTATGATGGATAGTTTCTTATAGTTTTATGAGGTTATATAACTTGGAATCACATGATCATATTTTATGGATATGTGTTTAATTTTCTACCTTATGGATCATGGATATGATTTTATATTTTTTCACCTGTACTGGTCATATTTATGTTTAGAGAATATGAGAGTATTTTATAAAAAAAGAAAAAATGATTTCCAAAGAGGATTGGATTTATAAAAAATATTTATAAAACTGTTTTTTTTTAAAAAAATAGAATTATTGAATAATTGATATTATAAAAAATGTATACTCTATATTGGTATCTTAGTGGTACTTTATATCACACAATTCATTTGGATTTGGGCCATTGTATATATTGTATTATAGGATAGTAGTAAAGGGAAGGGAATTTTATGGCATGATGGATTCTATTTTAGTCACTTCCTTTGGTTTGGTTTGGTATAGAGGGGACTGTTGTCCATATGGAGACTTGTAGGTATATCTTTATTCATACATTCTTATTTACATAGTTTGGATTTGATTGTGTAGAATTAGTTTTATCTCTTTTATTCCACTATATACTCTGGTTTTATGTATTTTTTTCAAATATATTAAATTCTATTTTTGTTTTATTTTACTGTACCTCACGATGTGATAGCCAGGTTGGGTATATAATTTAATTGACCTAGGTTTATCAATAACATTGATTAAGAGGGTTACCGTATTTCAATCGGTTTTCCATAACTAATATACCTACTCAAATTCCAAAGAATGTGTGCCTTGCTAGGAAAATATATCCATTAAAAAAATGGCTAGAAACCCTGCTTACTGATGTCTTGGGAATACCTCTGGTCCCACATTATAGCCCCATGACATGTGCTCTCTAGCTTCTATAATGGACCAATATGATCATGAAAAATCTCAAACTTATCGATAAGGAAATCAATGAGTGAACATATTAGTTGGAATTGTCCCACTACGATAATGGAATATGTTGATATAATCCTTTAATGAAATGAGTGAGTGTGGGTTCATCTCTTTCTTTAACATCTTCATCTCAATAGTGAGCATGTCTTACACCAATGTTTTAGTTTTATTTGGGTCATCCCAAACATCTATAACATGAAGAAATTTATCCTACATCCCCCAAGAGGATGTATTCCCCCCAACTAGTAAATATCCCAGAAGATGATCCCTACTTATCTATGGGAAGGATGGAAGGAATTACTATCATAAAACTAAGGTCTTATCATATCATAGAGGTTTTTTTATTTATTGTATATGAAATTATAGGCAATCCACATCATTTCACAAATACATGCAACATTATATTGATAACAGGTCTTTGAAAAACTCTACCTAACCTAGAATATCCATTCCAATTCATCAAAGAATTTACTAGTATGATGCATGTTCCACATTGAACTCCAACCACTTCTCAGATTGTTTAAATAAGAGAAAGTTATATTTTATTACCTCTGATAAATCAGTTGATTGGAGATATCTCAACCATCTAGACCTATAGGGGATTTAATGAGTGTGTATGATAACCCCTGGAGTAGTTCCATGATCAAATGATTATCTTCAAAAAATTTTGTTTGAATGAATTCGAGAGTAGATGAAAACTGATGAGACAAAATATTATATTCCGGAAGAGAAATAGTAGTATCATCTAGATGAAAAAATCCATAAAAAAGAACTTTGTGTGATAAAGGGTAGTACTGGAGTCCAATTTATTGAATCCCTATCAAAACATAGTTTTATGAAGATACCTGTTACTAATGGATAGTGTTGTGATTCCCAATAATCATATCCCTATGGTCAGCCACATTATGAAACATCTACAAACCAGAATCCATCTATATATGAGTATAAGTCATACATGAGAAGAATTATAATATTTAAATGGGAATCAATTAAAAAAAGCATGTGGAGTTGGAAATGTCATTTAAATCATGTGACATTTATAGGGTTCACAATCGCATTACCTGTCAAAGGTATCATGAAGCGCATGACCCATGAACAATATCATGATTTTTTGATCTTAATTTACGCCTCATGATTGCGTGACAATGTAGAGGTCATGTGAGTTGGGTAATGATCATGAGATCATGTGGAAAAGTGACATTTGTCTATGATAAGCACATGAGACATCCACACAATCTAATATTGTAGTAAAACCCAATGAAATTAACATTGATTAATTCATGAATCATTTAAGAAAGGAAATTACATAATTAGATCACACAATGAGATAATATGATTAGATATTGTGAATGGTTTTCATGAGAGGGGTTACATGAATCTATCTTGTTTAGCAGTCATGTAGGAGATGAGGTCTTAAGGGCTTTGATGGTTTGAGTCACCAGTGGAATGAAGAGACCCCCACTGACCTATTTATAGGAAACACCACATAACACTAATGGTTACTCGAAATACCAAATGATGCTCAAGACACTGATCAATGGGATCCTTAGGGACTAATGTGGGCATTTACATTCCTGAAAACCGAGTTCTTATCCATACAGACATTGTTTGTAGGGGGTGACACCTAAAAAATGAAAAATGAAAATTTTAGAATTGAATAAATACCTAATTAATTGGAATTAATTTATCCATAAAAGAATGGAGAATAATGGATATATGGGGATCTTGTAGCTAGATTATGTAGATCGCATGACCCCAATAATAACATGTTATCTTATGAGCCTGGGAATGTCCAGAACAAAATTCATGTGCTTAATGTGATCTATAAGTGATCACATGAAGCCCTTCATATAGGACCTCATGATCAAGTGAAGTCTTCCCAATCAATTTCTTCAATCATGGGACATGTCAACTTATATATTCCTGAAAATCATCGAAATCCCCTTTTGATATAAAAGATGATAAATCAATATGATTTATTTGATGGAAGTTACATTTTTTTATTAGAAGGGCCCATATGAATCATCTGATTAGTTCAAAGATCACATGATATCACTAGTGGAATGTTATTCGTTCTATTGAAATGCCTTTGATTATGTCACATTCTTCATGTAAATTCCCTCAGACTCATCCATTTGATCATGTGACGCCCCTTCATATCCACATATAAGTGGAGATACTATCCATGGAAATGATTGCACGCCATAATGAGATACATTATGGATTATGTGATGCACCATAGACAATAAAATCACATATCTATGACAATTAATGCTTGCCAATATGAGAAACATTATTTATTATGAGACATCATAACATAAAATCAAGGGAAGAATTCTAAATGTTTGGTAAAGTAAACAATAGAATAAAAAACATTAGTACCCTCATGTTCGGAAATGAAACACAGTTTTCCATGTGTAAGGATTATGAGCCTAGTTTGATTATCCCATTGATATTGAAAATCCACTCTAACATTACATCTTGATCTTGCGAAGGACCCCTAATAAGACAGCTTGATCTCATGAAGGTCCCCAGAAAAGTCTCCATTGATCACGTAAACCTTCTTCGATAGGATTTGTGATTTCGTAAAAACACCCTGAAATATTAGCATGATATTTTGAAGTCCATTTGATGTGTCAATTTGATTATGAAAAATATCATTGACAAATCGTGTGTGGAATACATATGGTGATTATGGAGTGATCTCATGGTCACTATTTATCACATGATAGAATGATGATGTCATGGGTGGATCAAGGAAGGTTCATGAAAAATAGGTGTTTCTCAACCGACTCAAGCCCATATCAATGATATAAATTCCATGATTTTTAGTGTATAAACTCGGTGGCAAGGCCTATAAATTCTTCCGTACAAAAAAACACACACACAAGAGTGTAGAAGAGAGAGAACACAAATGATAGCGAGAATCCATAAAATCTCAAGGGTATTCCACCATGTAAAACATGGGAAGTCATTTAATGTATTATCTGTCTGGTAGTAATTCTTAAAATTATCGACATAGTGATCATATGATTGGATTCTTGTGCACTGGCCAGATTACATAATGAAGTTCCATATGTGTTTACTTAGTCATGCAGTATCTCTATAGTCTAATGCCTAATAAACTTAAGGCATATATGCAATTACGAATGAAAAAGAAAAAAACCTTCTGAGAAGATGGATACAATAATATTCATGTGAATACATTATGCACATCACATGAACTATCTAGATTATGTGATAACACTGAGAAAAGTTATATAAGTCACAAAATTTCTTCCAGGAATTTCATCCAGATCAGGCAAAAACACCCACAAATGCTATCTATGTCATGGAAATTCCTTCATTGATGTTATCCAATACATTATTAGTCCACCAGAAATTTCATCTTGTTAATGAGATAACCCCATGACTTGTCATATCTGATCATATGTCACCCTTGGAGATGTATACGCTAATCATGTGATGTCTGCCCAAACATTTCAACCAAATCACGCGACATAACTCTGACATGTGATCCTTGATCATGCAACACCCATGGATGTGTCTATATTGATAATGTGAATAATGCCTAGAAAAGGCAGCTAGATCATGGAATAACCACCTCATAAATAGCCACCATACATTCTTATACATGTCAAGATAATGACTAGGACATGTCCATAAATCCCTAAACATCCCTTGACATATTAGGAAGTCAACCAGGACATATCCTCAGGACACCTCAAGATATGATAACCATGTAAGGCATACACACTCAATCATAAAAATTTTTAACCACAAGGAATATAATTCTTATATAAAATTGATATGTAGGATGATTTATTAGGTCCTGATCTCTAATTGAGAATCCACCTAAGTATAAGCCCCTATATGTCTTAGAAACTCTAGCACATTGGACCGAAACTCTTATATGGGTTTATCATCCTTCATCATCCACCAGTATATTGAGAAGATAATTGAAATATGAGGAATCAGAATTTGATTATAATAAATATATATAGGACATATTCCTATGTCCCAAGCTCCACATAAAACACCCTATTAGATCACCAAGTGCATAAGTACCATATCCATATGTGGTGATTCAGGTCATGTTTACCCTTGTTTCTCACATAGATCATATCTCACGTGGGCTTAGGGATTTTTAATTACCATATCACTTGCCAAAAAAATTTCTCTCATCTATGGAAAACTCAGTGTATACCCCTTTCAATGACATGATACCACTACCCCCATATAATTTGTTCACCTCAGTTTATGTCATGAAGGATTTATCAGGTTGGCAATCCCTGGGAAAATACCCCTCATGGAAATTAATTATCTGTCACAACCCATCAATGGTTTGAGGGAAAAATAAACTATGATGGATATGATTATTGTTATAAGTAGGATACATATGATTCCATCTTAAGGATCATGCTCTATACCTAGTTCATATGTGTTCTCATATATATTTATTTAATAGGATATTAAACTACATGACATAGACATGAATAAAATACATGGGGTTTGATTCTTATTATGAACATTATATATAGGACACCTCAGGAAGGTTCAATACTAACGTATAAAAACTGATCATCTATCGAGATGGTATAAATCTTTAGACTTATTTGTTATAATACTTCAAATTATAAATTGATTTACATTTATAAGAGAATACAATAAATTGAAGGAGAACCATTGATATATATATATATATATGGTCGAATTAATAGAACGACCAATACACATAAAAGGATTCAATTCCTGATCATTTCATTATGGAATATTGTCCCATACCAGGATTTAGAATAGATTCATGAAAAATATTAAATCTATAAGAGTGTCATAAAATTGGAAATAAATCCTTTTAGAAGGCTATGTTGAGACTAACCTCCCATCCTCTCAACCAATGTGAGTTTCTAAGTGTTGTTGGTTTAAACACCCAAATATACACATGATTTTGTTAATAAGGTATGTATATTGTTATGGATGTTTGATATATTGGGTGTTTCTATAAGAGATAAAAATAGTAAACCTGGTATAAATTATTTGAAACCATACTTGAACCCCTAAAATCATCACCATCTTCTAATCCCCAAATGTGAAATCAAAATGGGGAACTATTACAAAATCATGTAATGATAGAATAAATAAATTATTATGGAAAATAAGAATATTTTTTCCCAAACCTAGTGAAATATAAATATTTATAGGTATAAAAAAATCCATGATAGTTTATGAAAAAACAGATTACATGAATTCATGAGGCAGTAGTCCATAGTACACACAAATGATTATTTCGTATCCAATTTAATGGAAGAGGAAAAATATTTAGGATATTACATTAAAATAATAACATCTAAATATATGGGAGATAAATGTGTTATTATATAATCGTAATTGATGAATATTTGAAGGAGGAGGATAAAGAAATAACATAATAATTCTGGGTCAATCACAATAAATCTTCTTCAATAAACCTCAATAGGTAAGTACCAAAATCCATCTTAGAATGGATTTAGGGTCAACATATGGGCTCCCATATGTGTGTAGGAATGTATGGAAGAAATTTTTTTAGGTATTGACAGATAAAAAAAGAATTTAGGGTTTAAATAGTAGAGGATAGGGGTGGTCATTTAAAAGTTAGGTGAATGGAAGACTCGTAATGTTTTTTAAAAAAGGTGTACCCACATTGTTAATATTACACAAGGATAAAAAATAGTCCATTATAGAGATTTATTCATGATAATTTCATAATATTTCATATCAATAGATTTTAAACAATTGTTTAATTCATTTTAACCATTATCATTTTAGTTGAACCCTGGTAAAACCATTTTTACCTTAGCCATGGTATTAAATTTTTACTATTTTCACTATTATTTATGGTAAAACATTATGTTGAAATTATTATATAATATAAATTATTTTAATTAAAAATATTTAATACATTTGGTAAGATTAAATTCACATTATTGGAAATTTTTAATTAAAAATTAAACCCACAATTAAAATAAAAAGCATGTTTTTAAGATGTGTATTTTTCAAATAAAAGTTTAATTTATATTATCATTATGAAAAATAATAATAATTATATGAGTCAAAATTATTAATTATTGATATATATTATATAAATTTAAATTAAATCATTTATAATTATTGAATTTTTTAATTAATTAAAAATAGAAATATTATTCACTTTAAAGTAGGTTTTAAAAAAATCCATATTTAATCCAAAAAATAAACTTATAATAAATACCAGAATAAATATAAATCAAATGTAATTAATTTGAATAAATAATAATTATGATACATTAAATCAAATTTAAAACATAATGGGACTTTTAAATTACTATTTGTCTTTAAAATAAATGACATTTTCACAAAAATCCGTATTTTTCACTATTCACAAAAATATAAATATTTTCTAAAAAAACTAAAATTACACCCTATGTAAATTTTGTTATGACGATTTTAAAAATTGTTTTAATTTGTAAAAATAATTTTTATAAAATCCCTAAAATTTATTATAATAGTTTCATAAAAAATATTTTTCAAGAGAATATATTTTTGAAGAATAAAGTTACATTACTGAAAATTTATCTATTATTTTCTAAGAATTTATAAATAAATCATCTTTATTAGGAAATTGATATAAATTTATTTCATAAATTAGTTAACATTATTCATTTCCATCAATTTAAAGAATATGTTATAACGGTTATATAATTTGTGGGTCTTTTATGCTCAGTGTTGCGTGTTGAATATGTATAACTTCTTTTTTAAAATATTATGGTGTAACATCCTCCCATATTTAACTAATTTTACCCTCACAATTTGAACATTAAATTTAAAATCAAAGGGTTTAAATGTTTTTAAAAATTAAATTCCTATGTTGGAATCCCACATCATAAAAAGGGTTAATAAAACATCCTCTTGATAACAGAGAAAAGGAAGTATGAGGGTCATCTGGAATGACACATACTTGGTTTACAAATAAGAGAGTATATGTGGGAAGTGAAAATTTGGGCATGGAAGTAAAGTGTAAATTCTATATAATTATGGAGAGTTATAGATATCATTGATCGAATGAAAGTGAATTATCATGGAAAAATCAATAACCTCATAACCATAAATCAAAGAGGTGTGAAAAAGGTCATTGATATCATTAGAAATGATGGAAATAAGAAAATATTTTGTTTTAAGATCTTCTTCCTAGGGGTTTTGAATTATTTTCCATCTATATTACAAAAATTTAAAAAAATACATTCTTGATAAGTTGAAATTCATTATTTATTCAACTTCCACCACAATATCATCTTTTTCTCCAAACGATGAGCATATTAGATGAATTATTCATTCCGAAAAACAAAAATCAACTATTAAAAGACCACATAACTGTAAAAGGGATAATAAATTTATCTACCTATATTTAGACATTAACCAAAACCAAAATGGTTAGCACCTGGTATGATAATTCCCAAAATGAAGAAATCGTAATATTATGAAATAATATATTATTATCGAATGAGGAAATAAAATAATTCCATATAAAAGGAAAAATATCCTATATAAAATTGATAACCTCAACATTAAATATTATTTTAACATCAATGTTTATATCATACATTCAAACAAAAAGACCATAAATATAGTGATCTTATTTTGAAATTACATTAATCACTTAATTATAAAATCATATTTCAATCCAGTAGTCATCTATAAGATAAAACATGTTTTCCAATACATAAATTAGGATCCAAGATCATATGAATCATAAAATTTATCAATAACATAAAAAATATTTGTACAAAATTTATAGGAATACATCAAATTACACAAAAGTTTCACATATACTTAATCAAAATGAAACATCTCTAAAAATATCATTAATCACTTTAAGATCTCATCAGTTAAAACATCAATGAGGTATATAAGGATTTGAACTTATGATCATCTGTGATATTATATAAATATGATGATACAAATAACACTTAATATATCCTCACGTGAAAACATCCAAATCTTCAAATTTATCTAAACCCCCCCTTTGATACCAATTATAACATCCCGAACCCGCAATCTAAGATCCGATGTTAACGAAATACACATTAAACTTCCATATTTCATACTAATGACAATGACCCAATTTTCACTATCCGAAATTTACAGCATAAAAATGAAAATATTATTCCACATACATTCTCAAGGACCTTTTAGGTTTAGAGTTTTATAAAATTAGTAAAAACTCAAACCTAAAGAATAGACATGTTGTTAAATTATTATATCCCCTACTTAATCCAGCTTTTATTATTTCACATTAAGTCATCATCATCATCCATATGAAACCCCTATACAAGTGAAAAAGAAAACATAAGAAGGCTGAGCTCAAATTTTCAGTAAGGTAAAACATATAGATTAACAATTTAATTACACTAGTTAGTATAAGAAGTGTATTAGGGTATAATGAAATAATCAAAGTGAATGATCATAACATAAGAATATTTATACCCATAAATAACTATATCATCAAACATGAAATCCTGGAATAATGATTTTAGAAGGGAATGATTCATCAAAATCATTAATCACGATCCATGTGATACAAATCTTGATAAAACGAAATATTTATAACCATAGAAATCATAAAGAAAATGTATTGTTATCTTTTAAAATCAACATTAAATAATCCTTATAGAAAAACTACAATTAGAATCACAATATGGTTCAATTATAATATTTTATTTTGAAGAAACAATTCCTTACCCAATGCATTGGAGTTCTATTTTGGATCATCCATCACATATATTATATTGGGATCACCTGATGATGTCTTGTAAAACCAACTATATAAGTAATATTAGGATTACGTGGTTACATCTAGGTTCACACATTTCATAACAATGTACATGAACCATAAATAAATACATAGTATGTAGACATCATCTTAAAACTTATAAAATCAATAATTATTCCATTCATAGCATAATTAACCCATGGAAAATAAATATATTCTATGATAATCTCTTTGAAACATGATTAACCCATTGAAAAGAAATAGCTCCCATAACAATATCTTTAAAACATCATTAACTCATGGAGAAAATGTCGGTTTTATAAAAAATAATTGAAACAATCATAATCAATCTAGATAATTAATTTGGATGATATCATTATAATATATCCCCATTATGGAATAATTAATCACATTTCTTATTGATATTGATGAATTGATATACTATTAAATGATCATTAAAAACATTTTTGAGAAAAATAATGTTTTCAATTTAGAAATCACTTAAAAAAAATAAAAAAACACCAAGAATTGTGATTTTTTAAAACATCATTGGAAACATATAAAGGAAACTTCAAGTAAAATAATAGCCATGAAGTAATGGAAATCTACTCATGTCATAAATGTTAAAAATAATTAATATTTACAAAAAAATTTGAAAAATGTTGTAAAAGTGTCCCATTTGGATAACATTAAGAAATATATATATATATAATATTTTAAAATAATCAAAAATATATTGTAAAATGGTTTTAGGAAATCATATATTTTCAAAAAATAACCCTTCTGAAAAGATTTTAGAAAACATGTATATGTGAGAGAAAGATACCTGATCTATAAAATACAATATATTTGTATCACTTACAAAATCACTTTATTAGTGTTTCATCAATAGGTAAGGAAGGAAATGAAAGTTAAATATGTGACACACATTCATAAGGAGAGGATAATATATGATATTTTTTTTAATAAAGTAATATCATATTATTTCTTCAAAAATAACCTTGAACACAAATAATAATAGAATAATCTAGATTTCAACATAAAGACTTTTCCACTTTGGAAACTCTTCAATCATAATCCCCATGAATGAATAACATTAAATAAAACATTAAATATCTTTGTCATAATGAGTATCATGATATAAAGATTCAATGTGTATTATATAAACCACAAAAATTTATAGAGGTACATATCATAAATGTATGTCTCAATGTAAGAGAATATGAGATGAATAACCACTACAAAAATAAAACAAGTGAATTTTAGAATAAATAAATTAATATATTATGTGTATAAAATGTAAAAAAAATAAAAAATGGAAATAAAAAATCTTATAGTAAAAATTCATTAGTAATATAATCATATTATATCAAATACAATGAATAAGTAATATAACATGATGGCAAAAAAATGAGTTATGAAATTATTTACCACTTCATTTCATTCAATTAAAATACCCTTAGATGAATTAATTAAATTTTAAAAATAAAATAACATTACTTATGATTTATTCATGATATTAAATTTAAATATTTAATTATATATGCCTCAAAATATAAATATGTTGTGAATATGGAATATGTTTCATAGATATAAAAGTGGGATAAAAACCCTTACCTTTGGGATGGATTTTTTTACACACATTTGGTCATCTTGTATAATAAACATAAATTAATAATTTTATTTAAAATATAATTTTTCATGTTAATAACTTATAATTAGAAAATTTAATTTATTTATTTCTAATGGAATATTTAAATACTTAATCAGTTATATCCACGTCAGGTGTTTTCAGGACGTTCTGTTCATTATTTCAAAAACGATTCAGTGTCTTGACTATGGGTAAAAGAAGTAAATTTTTTAACATATAACAAATAATTATCATGGAATATTTATTATATTTTAACATAAATTATACGTTTATTACAAATCATCAAATATGGTTCTAAAAAATGAACCACGCTAAGATCACAGAAACGGTAGGTCATACCTATGCATAAGTGACAATTCCATTTTTTCAATGATCATTATTTAAAGAAGATATTTATTACTTTATCATTCCATAAATATAATAATATAATAAATAACATATTAATTATTAAAATATACTTATATATATCATCCATGTGTCTTGGTGAATATAAAAAGAATCACATTACATCATAGCGGCGACAGTGCACACGTACCCAAAAATGACATTATTATTTTTTATTGTATGAAATAAAATGTTATATTATCATTTAAGAACGAAAAATATGTCATTAATATAATAATTAGTTAATTTATATCACTTATAATATTTAAATTTATACTTATTAACACCCATGTAAAGCATTAGTGAAAAAGAATCACATCGCTACGCAAGGTGGTAGTCCGCAATACACACGATCAACATTATCATATCCCCCACAGAATAGAAAATAAACGGTATAAGAGATATCATAACTCCAGAAGAAAAAATATTTTAAAATATAATATATAAAATTTAAATTGATCATTACAACCAGACATGAATGATGATGATGGAAAATTAATAACACCAGTTCGCGAGGTTGTAGTCTGCCATACAGATAAATGATGATTTCCTATCCCATTTAATGTAATATGATAGGAATTTAGTATATTAAACTAAAATTAAAACATATAAATATATGTTATATACTTTTATTATTCTATAATAATAATTGAATAAGATATAACGAAGAGTAATATTAAATAAAATAATAATACTCAGTTAAGCATAATCCCTATTCTTTGGACAATCTCCTTAGGTAAGAACCAAAATCCTTCATAGTATTCATTTATTATCAAAATAATAACTCTATTATGTGATGAGGAAATTAAGGAATTCATTTGGGTTTGTTTTGGATGATAAAAAGGGATTTAAAGGTGTTAAGTGGAGAAAAATGTGGGTAGACTTTTATAAGTGAGGTAAGTGAAACACATGTAATATTGGAAAATAAAAATGTGTAGACATGTTTTCACCTAAAAAAGGATCCAAAATAGACCATTTTAATAAATTATATATTATATGTTTTAAATATTTCTTGAATGTATATTTTTGACAAGTTTTTAGGTCATTTTAACACAAAACCTTTTAGTTTATCACCCCAATAAACCTATTGTCACCTTAACCGCTATAATTAATTATTATTATTTTCACTATCTAGTATGTTCATGATTATTTGGAGGGTATTGGGAAATATAAATTATTCTTATTTACAATTTATAATCCAATTTAAATAATTACATTCACTAACATTAAAAAATCTAATTTAAAATTAATCTCATAGATGCGATGAAAAAGAAGGTTTTCATGAAGTGTAATTTTCAAGAAAAAGATGATTTTATATTAACTCTATGACTAATAATAATCATTTTATAAATCCAAATTAATAATTAATAATATATATTCTATAAATTTCATATAAATAATTCATAATTTGGTGTTTTTTATTTAATTAAATAGTAGAAATGATATACACTTTAAAATAGTTTTCAGAAAAATCTTGTTTTTTAATCCAAATAATAAAATTATAAAAAAATTTAATAAAAATATTATTAATACATAATTAAGTGGAATAAATAAAACTAATTAAAATTTAAATAATATTCAAAACATAATGTATATTTTAAATTATATAATTTATTGAAAATAAATGACATTTTTACAAAATAAATATTTTTTAAAAAAATCAAAATTCCACACTAAGTAAAATTTTATATGAATAATTAGAAATTTATTTTAATTTTATAAAATAAATTTTATAATATTTAAAAATATTATTCACAATACATCGTCACAAAAAAAAATTCTAATTTTTTTTTGAAGAAAACACATTTTTAAAGAATAAAGTCACTTTACTAAAAATTGATTGATTATTTAATAATAATTAACTATAATATATAATTAGTGTTAAATTTATATAAAAATTTTAAAAATTAGTTACTAATATTCATAACATTCAATTTAATATATATTTTATAAAAATTATATATTTTATAAGTAGTTTAAGATTGTTGTTTCATGTCGAATACACATAACATCATTTCTAAAATATCTATGAGTTACATGAAATTTTGTTTTCTATATAATTATATGTTATTCAATAATTTTTTTCTTCCTTATAGTGGGATTTATATTTTTTTTGTTCACTCTTAATCTAGAGACTCATTTGTGAAACCTTTTTTATTTTTGGGTATGTTTCTTTTGACTCTATGATTAGGCTAGATCTGTGTTAATTTTCTTGGTCTATCAGATTCTATTATATGTCTTGTGAATTTGATTGTGTTTTTAAAAATTAAATTATGTGTTAATACTATCAATACATTGAACATATATCCCTTTTAATTTCTAACTATTTATTCACTTCACCTAGGATTCATCATTACACCCTTATTCTAGATTTCAGCATTCGAATGTGTTGTGTCTCCATAGGTTTATTTTTAGTGATTGTGAATGAATAAAATATATAGTTTTTTAATTTAGATATTTAATTATTTCATGAATTCTTGGAAATGATAATTTTGATGCATCCATCATTTTTTGGTGAATTTATCACCTATAATAGTTTTTTTGTTATAGTAGAAAATTCAAATAGGTGCTTGATTTGGTGGTTAGGGATGACCATTCCCACATGAAATCATCTGATGTAATAAGATTTATATGTTTGGAAGCACCATAAGGATTTTGGGTATGTTTTTGGATTTTTAATAAATTTTTATATCTCCTTTTTTGTGGGTGCATCCTTTATTATTAAAATAATAGTGTGATATTTCATCCAAGAGTTGATAGTGCTAGCACCATGTGATGGAGTTGATCACTATCACCTATTTTATAAAATCCTATATCTCAATACATGTTTTCTAGTCCATTTTTTTATAATTTTATCATCTAATTTCTATTTAGAAAAAAATCTTCTTGGTGTGGGGTTTTTATAATGCCTAAAGATTTAATGTGAACTAAATCATGTTAAATCTTGGTGTAATTTCATTTTTGGTCTTTTATTTAAGTTCACTAATATTAATAATTTTTTACTCAATATTACTTTCTTTTTAATAAAATAAATTTATCAATATAAATTTAACCCATAAAATATTACGCAAGGGATCATGGGTGTTCATATCGATAGTCACAACAACACTGCCCATAATAACTGATGTTGAGCCTTTGTTTTATTAAAATTAGGTTTCATTAAATTTTAATTTATATGTTTGATATATGAAACTATTTCAATAATTAGAGGATTTTTATTAGTAATTTTCATGATCACATTGATATTTTTGATGTTTTCGTTGGTGATAAGAAGTAAGTGACAAATCATTCAACTAATGTAATGTATAATATTAGAAACATATAAGTGTATTTTGTTTAATTTAGAAAGGTATATAATCTTTTTTAGTTATCCTTGCGTGAATGGTTCTTTGTTAATTTTCATATGTCTCCACCATTACCCAAAATTAGTCTTGGAATGAGGCATTATTCATAATGAAAATCTTGTCTTATTTTTTTAGAAAATTGAGATTGTATAACTTTATAACGAACCCTAGATGTATATTTAGGGCACAGTTTGATGAATTTAATAGGGTCATTTTATATTTATCTATTATATATAACCAGATTAATGACAACAAAATTTCTAACATTCTATTAACATCATTATATGACTCATATGAATATTTCAAAGATACACTATTGTATGGTTAGGATACTATAGTAGTATAGGAGAGTAAATCATAGTTATTTGTAGGGAAGATGAAAAAATGAAGTTCTATGAAACATAAGGATGGGGGATTGAACATTAAAGACCAGAAGGATCATAGAGGAAAGAGATTTAATATGAGTTAGTCTAGGCATAAATGTTCTATATATATGAATAAAGTGATTAATTTTTTTCCTATTTAAAGAACCATGGTATATAAAATGAAACATTCTAAACATTGGATTAATTATTAATATAATAAAAAAGATAATTCATTATTATAAGAGTAGTAAATTGATGTTTTTGTTATTATCTATAAGTGAGACTATGTTATACTTAATGAGTGGGTTCTGGATTCTATATATTATTTTCATATGTGTCCCAAAAGTTAGTGATTCAGTGAGTTGAGGGAAATTCAATTATTTTATGTTTATTTACAGAATAAAAATAGTTTTTATATCAAGGATATAACTTTTATCTCTTTAGAAGTTTATTATGGGATGGTTAAAAGTGTAGTGTAGGATATATGGGTACCTAGTCATAATAGGAACCCCAGTTCCCTCAGAGTTAATGATTGGTAGGTTCAAACGTTTTGATCATGTTCTGTTAGGCTAAGAATCTCACTTAGATATCTACCATGATGAAGGTAATACCTATTCCATAGGCTATTTATTAGATTATAATACCCACATTAATAATTAGAGACCATCCAATATCCTAGTAGTTATTAACACGATCATATGGCAGAAAATGCATGCACCTATGAGTGTCATTATTGAAGATAAAATTTTTAAATAAGGTTTTTTAATAAATGTAACCCTTTTGAGTGGATCATTGATGCACTTTCTGTTTTTATAATTATAAAATTTTACTTTATTAATTCCTTTTAACATAATCCATAAAAAATTTATTTCTGAATATTAAATTTTTCACAACTTAATTAAGTGTTTTATTTATGTTGTTATCTTATATCATGATTAAGGATGACTTACTTTTATTGTTATATTTATTTAACTATTTTTTATATTTTATGTTTTTATTATTTATAAGTAGTATTAGAATTTTCATGATGTTTTCCTAGACTAAATAAAACATTTGGGTCCTTAAAATATCATTTAAACATGTTTTTTACTATTCCTTCATAATGAAAGTCAAAATCCACATATAAAAATATAAATAAAAATAGTCAAATTGTAAACCATATAGCTAAATCCCATTATTAAATTACCTTTGTTAGTTCTACCATAATATGGTATATATAAATATAAATTTAGTGATTCTTATTTTTTTTAATCTAAGAAAATAATCTATATTTTATTAGATGAAATAAATGCCAATTCAATATTTATCACATCGTAAATTAGATCTGAATAACAATATATTTTCAGTTAGAATAGTATAATTTTTTATAATTATTTTCATATATATTATAAGGATAAAATGTGATATAGAAATAAAAATAAGGATATTCATCTTTCCTTCAAAAGATATTGAATTTTATAATAAATTCCTCTACTTGAAAAAAATATGAATCTATCATTTTGATTTTCTGATTTAGGGTTGAAATTTAATTAGTAAAGGTATTTATAGTTTCATAATTTTTCACATGTGAATACAGTTACAAAAATATTGGATATGCGAATTGAGATACATAAAATATTGGGTATGTGTGTTCAACTATTCCATGTTTTGGATTTATTATTTTTTATATGAAATCTATTATGTGAATCGGTTATGTGAGTTCACACAGGTTAATTAAGATATGTTAATTTTCTATTGGGAATTTTACTATGTGGTTTTGTGAGTTTTTATAGGTATTTATTAAATATAATAATATAATTTTTTTTAACATTCAAAAATTTAATTTTATTGAAGTTTATATTTAGTTTTTTTAATTTTTTACTTGTTCTAAAATAAGTGATGAATTTCATAGAATCTATAAAAAACATTATAGATTGTTTCACATTGAATTAAATGATATTTACACGATATTGAGTGTGTATGGATATTCATGTTTGATCTTTGGAAATTAAGATATTAATATTTAATTTGGTTGAATAATGAATACTTATACTCATATATTTTCCTAAAGATTATCATAAATGTTAATATTTATTATTAAATGCTTTATTAATTATTCCAAACTCGATACTTTAAACAACATGTCTTTTTATTTCATATAATATCAATAGACATATCACATAAATATTAATTATTTCTCACAACGGCCTCAACACAGTCGGTGAGGACATGGGAAGTGCATCAATGAGAACCGAGTTCAAAACCGGGAAGAGACATATTTCCAGGTTAATATAGTATTACTATAGTAGGCACTGTTTGGTAATGTATTACCCGAAACTATTCTTCTGTTTGGGCTATCGGGCCATTGTTTTGGGACTCAGGTCCTTTAAGGCCTTTGATCCACCCAATGCCTTCACACCAGTAAGGCTTTTGGGCCACCTCAAGGCCTTTTGGCCACCTCAAGGCCTTTGGGCCACCTGAAGGCCTTCAAGCTACCTGAAATTATACTTAAATGATTATACATACTCTATAAGGAGCATACTTAAAATGGTGACTCAGAGAAGGCGCATTCTCCAGAGCATAAGCTTAAAAGATTTTTCATAATGTGAGGGAATGACATTACATTCAGGACTAAATTCTGCTATCAAGATAATCCTAGACGAACATATAAGGCCCCAGCCTTAAACCATACTTAATCGTGAGTTACATCAAGAATACACGTTCAAAATATTTTCAGGTTTAGTGATTTAGAGAATTAGATCATAAAACATGCATTACATTCCAAATTTAAATTAGTGGTTATATAAAAGATAGTACTCATTTTTTCCATCAATGGAAACTTATTTAAAATAAAACAAGGATTCTTTATTGACACTTCCTTGACACTATCATCACATCATGTGCCTTTCCCTTGACCTGTGAAAAACATTTCAAAATCAAGGGATGAGCATAAAAAGTTCAGTAAGGGATATAAAAATATGGAATTAAAACATGAGTAAATGTATACATAAGAATCAATGAAATCATACTTTACTCAGAAAACATAAGCACATTAACATACCTAATCACATCATGAATAAATCATAGAAATCATAATACATAATGGTAACTTGAGGCATTCATAGTACACTTACATAGGGAGTAACCCTCTTGGTTACGTTTGGAATACCCATCATAGTGTATTCATTAAATCTATTCAGAGAAACCTTAACGATTAACTCCTTCGCGTTACCCAATGCATTTGAGAGCTATATCGGGCTCACCCGCACTTAGTTTATCACAGAACCACCTGTCTTCATAATAATGCCCAAGAACCATAACATAATCGTATCACATAAATCATACATAAAGGAGACATAACATTTACATATTTCAATCACAAGATATCAATACAACAAATTGATATAAGAAAAACATTACGAAAACCATTTTCAATACCAAAGTAAAACATGGTATTTCTTTTTCATTAAAAACAATTTATGGTTTTTAGAGGAAACTGAAACTCAAATAATGGCGGCGAATAAGTCGTTGTCACTGAATAAGTATGACAAAAACATTCCATTTTGTCATTTAGTAAAATTATTTGTATAAAAAATATTCTTTTTGGAAAAATGTAACATTCAAATGGGTTTATACACCGTATAAAAGGAAGTTATGTATAAAACAAAATAAGCCTCAATGAAAGGAGATTGAGACAAAGTCCCATACCTCGGGTCTTACTTGACTCGATCGTTCTTTAACATCCTGAATAATAAATTTGAGTTAATTTCTACTGGCATTAGAACCTTTTTCAAATTCATTATTCCTTTTATATCAATTATTGACATGTTATTAACACTATTTAATTATTTAAGGTAATAATGGTTGTTTTGTTGATCATTGGTACTTGAGTCAAAAATAATCTTTTTATAATTACATATTGTTCATGTGGTAAAATATCCATTATATCAAGAATTATATTCATGATGTAGATATCATATATATTATATATATCCAGTATATATATGCATTTATAATATTACATAATCATTTAGAGGTAAGAAATGAAATACATCGTTCATGGAGACGGTAAGCCGTAAATACGCATGAACGCTACTTTCATTTATATTTCACACAAAATGGAGTGAAATCATAATGATATAAAGGTATATCATAATTACATTATAATATCATATATAATATCATTAAATTTATCCTTTTTACATACCACATATGGTATTAATGAATCAAATCACTTTGAGGGGGTGGTAGTTCGCACTTCCTAAAATGAAGATATTGAGTTTACCCAAAATGGAAACCATAATGGTATGCCATAAATGAAAAATACAGAAGCTTAAGTAAAAAAATAAACATATTATATATCATATATAAATATATTTTCATCTTAATGGCCACCTTTTAAGGTGTTAAAAGAATATTGAACAATCATCATTTCGTGAGGCAGAAATTTGCCATCCACGGAAACAGTATGCCTTTTAACTATTAGATGATGGTGTGTGTAAGTGTAGCTAAAATCCTTCTTATTAAAAAATCCTAGTATATTTAATATATTGTTTTTGTTACAAAATAAATTAATAAAAAGAGGTTCGGGGGTTGGAGACGCAAAATAAAACATAAGAACACAAGAGAAAACACTACCTTTAAAACAGGTAACTCTAATTGATTTGAGATCAAAGGCTTCCTTGGGAAGACTTCTGCCAAAAGTGAGGCTTCTAGGAGTAATATAGGGATGTGGAGAGACAAAATGGGAAGGGTTTGGCTGTGCCAAAGGCATCATAGGTGTGGGTAAGGTGGTAGAGGTGGGGGCCATTATAAGAGGATAAGAGGGGCACACTTGGAATGTTATAAAAGCTTACTTTATTATAAAATGGTTTTCAGATTTTAAAGGTCCCAAAATTATAAATTTAGAGGATAAGGTTTTAAGAGTTTGAAATCCACCTATCCAATAGGTTTTTTACATTAGTAGTTCTTATATTTTACATTCTCTTTTCATTTTATTTAAATCATTAAATAATGAGGTAATCGTTGCATCATCATGGTGCCTTAAATAATTTAATTTATTTAATTTCTAAACATTATAAACAAAATATCATGATGTAGGAAATATTTTTATCTTTATAATGAATATTTATAGTAAACAATATGACTTTTATAACCCCGTTTAAATTTTTTTAGTAAAACAACTCATGTTTGTGACATTTTTATTTTAACTTTATATAAACAGTTATTAATGTCATTTTCCTACAAAAGTGCCTCCATGGGATCCCAGAGTCAACCCATGGATTTTCTGTGTTGGACATGACACGTCCAATAAGGGTAGGACATGTGTCTAGTTCATTTCATATTATTAAAACATTATTTATACCTTAAACTATACTAATGACCTCTAATTGCGATTAAAACTTAAAAGTTACTATTCACCCAAAATTTATTTTCATCCCATTGAACCACATTTTAATTCTTCATGACAACCATGTATGTCAGATTTTTGAAATTCAAAACACAGAGGTGGTAAAATTTCATTTGAACAAAAAATCAGTTTTTTAAGTACCACCTAGTGGATTCACTATTCATAAAAAATTGAAGCTTTTCAGAAAAATACCAAAACATCACCCTAAGCTATATCTGATATTCCGAATTCTAAAATGATGTCTATTTTAAAAAAATAAAAAGATATAAGTTAAAATAATTAATTTAATAATTAATTCTAGCTGTCAGAACAAATAGCATGTTTTTATGAAACAATATGTATCAAAAGATTGACACTAGTTTAAGTCCAATTTCAAGGTGAAATTAATTCCAACGACCACTATTTGATTAAATGGTAAAAATATATTCTAATTTCTCTTTAAAACCAATTCAAAAGATAATCTAATAATATAAATAAATTAGACTAAAAAGAGGTTTTGAATTAAAATACAACATTTTTCACTATTCATTAAAAAATGAACTTTATCAAAAAAATACCAAAAATTTACACAAAGTAAATTTTGATGTCCCAATTCTAAAGAAGAGTTTTATTTGGTCCAATATAAAGTATAAGAGTGACCAAAACTATATTTAATGCCGGTTTTCCATCAAAAGGCAATAAGTGGACCTTTAGTAAAAATTATAGTATATATAACTAAAATTGAATTCTATTCTTTTTTAAGACTTTGTCCTTTATTGGATAAATATAAAAACATTTAAAAAACATATATAATCATATTTTAGTTATTTCTATTGATTCCATCCAATACAATGGCTACGTGTTAACTAACATTTAAAATAATATTATTTTATTACTAGTGTGCAACGTAAGATTTCAAAGAAACTCTTCATTGTGTATCAGGTATGATATCGAACATAGAAACCACTTTAAAGTAAAATCAATATTTAATTCGTAAATATTAATAAATATGAAAATGTTTTATTCTTTATTTACCTGGGATGTTACATCCTTCCCCCCTTTTGGGAATTGCATCCTCCCAATTTTATTCACTTATCAAAATAAGTGGGGGTATTTATCCCTCATAGCATTTTCATATTACAATGTTTCTTCTTCAACCATATGGTTTTTCCACAAACCCTTTACCTGGTGAATTACCTTATTCCGCAACACTTTCCCTCTATAGTCAAGAATCTGGACTGGTTGTTCTTCAAAAGATAGATTCTCTTATAGCTGAGCCACCTCTGGACTCAATACATGAGATGGATCTGGCGTATACTTTCTCAACATCGAAACATGAAAAACATTGTGTACCTGAGATAAACTCAGAGGTAAATCCACTCATTAAGAAACTGATCCAAATCTCTCTAGAATTTCATATGGTCCAATGAACCTTGGACTCAGCTTTCCTTTCTTACCGAATCACATCACACTTTTCCATGGTGAGACTTTGAAAAAAATATGATCACCTACCTCAAAAGATAGATCCTTCCTCCAGTTATCCGCATAACTCTTCTGCCTGCTCTGATCTGTTCTCATGGGTTTCTAAATCAACTAAACTTTTTCTACCAACTCTTCTACCAATTCTGGTCCCATCAACTTCCTTTCACCCACTTCATCCTAGAAATCTGGAGTTTGACACCACTTCCCATATAATGCCTCAAATGGTGCAATCTGTATACTAGAATGAAAACTGTTATTATAAGAAAACTCAACCAAAGAAATATGTTAGTCCCAACTTCCCTGATAATCCATCGAACAAGAACGTAGAATATCCTCCAAAGTCTGAATCGTTCTTTCGGACTGTCCATTTGATTGAGGATGAAAATCCATACTAAAATTTAATTCACTACCCAATGAATTCTGAAGGCCTTTCCAAAACATAGATGTGAACTTGGGATCATGTTCAGATAAAATGAAGAGTAGAACTCCATGTAACCTGACATTCTCTTTAAGATACAAATGGTAAAGTTGATCTAGGGAAAAATTATCTCGTATAGCGAGGAAATGAGCAGATTTAGTCAATCAATTAACAATAACCCAGATTGCATTATTTCCTCAAGGTGTCTTTGGCAATCCCACAACAAAGTCCATGTATATATTCTCCCATTTCCATTTTGTTACTGGTAAAGACTGAAGAATCCCTTTTGGTAACTTCCACTCTGCTTTTACCTATTGACATCTCGAACACATCACAGTAAAATCAGAAAAATCCTTTTTCATTCCATCCCACCAGTAATACTCCCAATAATCTCTATACATCTTAGTACTGCCTCGTTGAACTGAAAATGGAGAACTATTACCTTCACATAACAACAATCTCTTCAAATATGAATCACAAGTCACACACAATCTCTTCCCAAATCTCAAAACACAATCATTATCAATGTTTAATTCAGGAAACTCACCCTTCTGAACCAGCTGAACCTTTTTCTGCAACTCACTATCTTGCTTCTGTGCTTTCTTGATTCTTTGTGATAGTGATGATCTCACTGATACCTGGAACAAAATAGAATAACATCTTGCACCAAAAACTTCTATACCAAAGTTAATCATATCAAAAATGAAAGGATCTCGTTTCAAATGTATCATGGTTAATGAATTATTACTTTTTCGACTCAAAGCATCAACAACTTTATTTGCTTTTCTCGGATGGTAATGAATTGTACAATCATAATCCTTGATTAATTATAGCCATCATTACTGTCTCATGTTATGTTCTTTCTGAGTTAATATATAAATTAAAATTTTATGATCGGTATATCTTTCACACTTTACTCCATACAAATTATGCCTCCAAATTTTTAAAGAAAAAACAACAGCAGCTAATTCCAAATCATGTGTAGGGTCATTTACCTCATGAGTTTTAAACTGTCGTGAAGCATAAGAAATTACCTGATCATTCTGTATTAGGATGCAACCAAGTACTTTCAATGAAGAATCACTGTAGATAACAAACTCACCATTCCAGGAAGGTAGTTCAAAAACTGGAGCATTCACCAATCTTCTTTTTAGTTCTTGAAAACAATCATCACATTATTTTTTCCAGATAAACTTAACACCCTTCCGAGTTAGCTTAGTAATTGGACTAGATAACCGTGAAACATTTTCCACAAAACATCAGTAGTAACATGCCAACCCATGAAAACTACGGATCTCGGTTACATTTGTGGGTCTTGGAAATTCTTCAAAAACGTTTTTTTGCAGGATCCAAAATTATTCCGTCTTTTGAAACAATGTGACCAAGGAATGAAATTTGTTGAAACTAAAACTCACACATGCTGAATTTACCATACAATTTATTTTCTTTTAAGGTATGAAAAATAACCCATAAATATGTTTCATGCTCCTATTTACTTTTATAAAACACAAAAATATCATCAATGAAAACATCCACAAACATATCCAAGAACTCATGGAAAATTCTATTCATAAGGTACACGAATACAGAAGGTTCATTGGTTAGCCCAAAAGGCATTAATACAAGTTCATAATGGCCATATTTAGGTTGAAACGTGGTCTTTGGAATATCTGCTTCCTTTACCTTCAACTGATGGTACCCCGATCTCAGGTCAATCTTTGAAAAAAACTGAGCTCCCTGGAGCTGATCAAACAAATCATCGATATGAGGCAAAAGATACTTGTTCTTAATAGTGATATTATTCAAGGGTCTATAATCAATGAAAAGTCTCATAGAAACATCTTTCTTTTTAAAAAATAAAGTAGAAGCACCCCATGGTGATGTTCTAGGTTGAACGAAACCTTTCCCTAATAAATCTTTCAATTGATTCTTCAACTCTAAAATCTCAATTTGAGCCATTAGATAAGGGGGTTTTGAAATTGGCTTAGCATCAAAAACTAAGTCAATAATAAATTCAACTTCCCGATCTGGTATTATTCCAGGAAACACATTATGAAAAACATCAGGATACTCATTTACCACTGGCACAACATTAATCTAAATAGTTCCCTTGTTTTCAATAATATCTGCATGGTAACATTCATTTCCATATTTTACAAGTTTCTCAGCCTCATGATATGTTATCAACATTAAGGTTTCATTCTTCTACACAAACTGAAAGTCTTTCGGAAAATAAAATTCATTATCTCTACAGTCAATCATAGCATGGTAAAAAGAGAGCCAATCCATACCCAGGATAACATCAAACTCTACTAGAGGTAAAACAATAAGGTTTGCAAGTAGGTTCTTTACATGGATAAGGATAGGAAGATTCTTATAAATTCTTTTTTGCCACAACATTTCCCCCAGGGGTTTTTACCACAAGTTCAGGAGCCATTTCTTGAGATGGTATTCCCATTTTACTAGAAATTTTTTCAAAGATGAAAGAATGTGTAAACCCCGAATCAAACAACACACTGGCATAATCAGAAAAAACAAACAAAGTACCTGATTCCTCTTCATTTGATGGCCCAAGATTTTCTGAAGTAGTTGCAAAGGATTTCACCACCCCTTTCAACTTGTATTATAACTACTTCCCATCACTCGAGATCTTTGTTGAACACTCGTTTGCATAGTGACCCATCTCATTTCACTTAAAACATTTCACTAACTGCAAATCAAATTTGGACTTACCATCACCTTGATCTTTTTCAGTGGAATCACGAGCCTTATGTCCCATATTACCACATTGGTAGCACTTTCTAGAATTCAGAAGACATTCCCCATTATTCCTTTTACCATATTTATCACAAATAGAAACATAGTTTTCTTACCGTCAGACCTTTTTGAAGAATTATTTCCTTTCTCCTCCCACCTCGGTCTCTTCTTCTGCTGGTTTTTTTAGAAAACTTGATCATCGGAAAACTCCATTTCCACCTTCTCAGCACATCGAACAAGATTTTCATAACTTTTTAACTCACAAGAAGCTAAAGCCCTTTGATATTTTGGCTTTAATCCTGAGTAAAAATGATTGATTTTACTATCAAGGTCTCGGATAAAATTTGGAGCATACCTTGCAAATCGACTGAACCATTCTTCATAGGTAGCCACTGAGACTTCCTCTTCCCTCAATTCCAAGAATTGTTTTTCCATCCTAAGTCGAACAAACATAGAAAAATACTTCTCAAGAAACATACCTTTGAATTCATCCCAGTCGAGGGAATTAATCTTATCAGCGTCCCTGATGTTTTTAACAATCGATCACAACTAATCTGCTTCACCCACCAAACGGTAAATAGCAAGACTAACCTTTTGATTGTCTGAAACCTAATGACATCAAAAATATTCTCTAGTGCTTTAATCCACCCTTCATCTAGCACAGGGTCAGATGATCCTCTGAATGACGGGCGATGTTGCCTCATGAAATGTTCCACCACTGACATGTTCCTCTATGGTTGATCTGGTTAATCTAGTGGATGGATACCACCACCATTTATCGCTTGAGTCAACTGCGCCATTACTAAAACAAACTGTTCAGTTCCAATTCCAACAATCTCAGGATGCTGATTCAGAAGGTTATTTCATTCTGTATGCCTTCCTAACACTGCTTCCCCATTTCCTATGTAGAAAACCATTCTGAACAAACATGTCTTAGATGAAGCAACATGGTAATCTTCAAATGCTATATCATTTCAATTTGACCATAAAAAAATATTTTTGGATAATCATATAATAGAATTATAACTCCTAAAGTCATCTAAACCGACCTTTCGTACCAACTATAATGCCCCAGCCTTAAACCTTACTTAATCTTGAGTTACTTCAAGAATACACATTGAGGATCTTTTCAGGTTTAGACTTTTAGAGAATTAGATCATAAAACATGCATTATATTCCACATTTAAACAAAGTGGTTACATAAAATATAGTACTCATTTTTCCCATAAACGGAAACATATTTAAAATAAAACATGGACTCTTTATTGACACTTCCTTGACTCTATCATCACATCATGTACCTTTCCCTTGACCTATGAAAAACATTTCAAAAACATGGGATGAGCATAAAAATCTCAGTAAGGGATATTAAAATATGGAATGGAAACATGAGTACATGTATAAAAAAGAATCAATGAAATCATACTTTACTCATAAAACATAAGCACATTAACATACCTCATCACATTCTAAATAAATAATAGAAACAATATGACATAACGGTAACATGTGGCATTCATTATATTCTTACATAGAGAGAAACCCTCTTGGTTACGTTTGGAATACCCATCACAGTATATTACCTAAATCTCTTTGGATAAAACTTAACATTTTACTCCTTCACGTTACCCAATGCATTGGAGATCTATATCAGGCTCACCCGCCCTTATTTTATCACATAACCACATGTCATCATAATAATTCCCAAGAACCATAACATAATCATATCACATAAATCATACATAAAGGAAACATAACATTTCCACATTTAAATCACGATATATCAATACAACACATTGATATAATAAAAACATTATGAAAACCATTTTCAATACCAATGTAAAACATGGTATTTATTTTTCATTAAAAAAAAGTTATTGCTTGTAGAAGAAGCCGAAACTCAAATAATGGTGGAGGAGAAGTCATTGTCTCTGCATTTGTACGACAAAAACATTCCCTTTTGTCATTTAGTAAAAGGATTTGTATAAAAATAATTCCTTTAGGATTCATTTAAAAGACAAAGGTTTTTATACACCGTATAAAAGAATGTTGTGTATAATACAAAATATGCCTCGATGAAAGGAGATTGAGACGAAGTCCCATACCTCGGGTCCGACATGACTCGATCGTTCTTTGTCGTCCTGAATAATATACTTGAGTTAATTTCTACTTTCATAAGAAACTTTTTCAAGTTCATTTTTCCTTTTATTTTACTTATTACCATGTTATGAACAGTATATAATTATTTATGTTAATAATGGTCGTTTTGTCGATCATTGGTACTTAAGTGAAAAATAAACTCTTTATAATTACAAGTTGTTCATGTGGTAAAATATCCATTATATCAATAATTGTATTCATGATGTAGATATCATATATATCATATATATCCTATATATAAATGCATTTATAATATTACATAATCATTTAGAGGTAAGAAATGAAATGCACCATTCATGGAGACGGTAAGCTGTACGTACGCATGAACGCTACTTTCATTTCTATTTCTTAATTAATGGAGTGAAATCATAATGATATAAAGGTATATCATAATTATAGTATAATATCATATATAATATCATTAAATTTATCCTCTATACGTACCACATATGGTATTAATGAATCAAATCACATTGAGGGGGCGGTAGTCCGCACTTTCTAAAATGAAGATATTGCGTTAACCCATAATGGAAACCACAAAGGTATGCCATTAATGAAAAAGACAAGAGCTTAAGTAAAACATAAAAATATTATATATAATATATAAATATAGTTTCATCTTAATGGAAACCTTTGAAGGTGATAGAATAATATTGAATAATCATCGTTTCGTGAGGCAAAAATTCTCCGTCCACGGAAACAGTATGTTCATTAACCATTAAATGAATGTGTGTGTATGTGTAGCTAGAATACTTCTTATAACAGCATCCTAGTATATTTAAGATACTGGTTTTGTTACAAAAGAAATGAATAAAAATTGTTTAGGGGGTTGGAGAAGCAAAATAAAACATAAGAACAGAAGTGAAAACACTGCCTTTAAAACGGGTAACTCTTTTTGATTTGAGCTCAAAGGCTTCCTTGGGAAGACATCTGCACAAAGTAAGGATTCTAGAAGTAATAGAGGGATGTGGAGAGACAGGATGGGCAGGGTTTGGCCGAGCCAAAGGCTTGAGAGGTGTGGGTAAGGTGGTAGAGGTGGGGGCCTTTTATAAGAGGAGAGGAGGGGAACTATTGGATGGTTATAAAAGGTTACTTTATTATAAAATTATTTCCAGATTTTAAAGGTCCCAAAATTTTATATTCGAGGATAAGGTTATAAGAGTTATAAATACTCTCATCCAATAGTTTTTTTACATGTGTAGGTCGTAGAATATACATTATCGTTTCATTTTATTTAAATTGATAAATAATGAGGTAATAACTGCATCATCATGATGTCATAAATAATTTAATTTATTTAATGTCAAAAAATTATAAAAAACTATCATGATGTAGGAAATATTTTTATCTTTATAATGAATATTTGTAGTCAAAAATATGACTTGTATAACCCCATTAAAAATTGTTTTAGTAAAATAACTCATGTTTGTGAAATGTTTATTTCAACTTTAAATAAACAGTTATTAATGTCCTTTTGCTACCAAAGTGGCTCCATGGGGTCCCCAAGTCGACCCATGGATTTTCTTGGTCGGCCATGACACATCCAATAATGGTAGGAAATGTTTATAGGTCATTCAATATAATTAAAACATTATTTTTACCTTAAACTACACTAATTACCTCTAATTACGATTAAAACTTAAAAGTTACTATTCACCAAAAAATTATTTTAATCCCATTGAACCACATTTTACTTCTTAATGAGAACCATGTATGTTGGATTTTTGAAATTCAAAACCCATAGGTGGTAAAATTTCATTTAAACAAAAAATTAGTTTTTTAAGTACCACTTAGTGGTTTCACTATTCATCAAAAATAGAAGCTTTTCAGAAAAATACCAAAACATCACCCTAAGTTATATTTGATATTCTGAATTCAAAAATGATTTCTATTTTACAAAATTCAAAACATATAAGTTACAATAACTAATATAATAATTAATTCCCCCTGTCAGAACAAATAGCGTGTTTTTATGAAAGAATATGTATCAACAGATTGACACTAGTTTAAGTCAAATTTCAAGGTGAAATTAATTCCAACGACCAATATTGGATTAAATGGTAAAAATATATTCTAATTTTACTTTAAAACCAATTTATAATATAATCTAATCATATAAATAAATTATACAAAAAAGAGGTTTTGAATTTAAATACAACATTTTTCTATATTCATTAAAAAATGAACTATATCAGAAAAATACCAAAAATTTACAGAAAGTAAATTTTGATGTACCGATTCTACAGAAGAGTTTTATTTGTCCCAATAGAAATTATAAGAGTGACCAAAACTATAATTAACGATGGTTCACCATCAAAAGGAGATAATTGGACCTTTAGTGAAAAATAGAGTATATATGCCTAAAATTGAATTCTTTTCGTTTTTTAAGCCTTTATATTGTATTGGATAAATGTAAAAACATTTAACAAACATATATAATCATATTTTAGTTATTTCTATTAATTCACACCAATGCAACGGCTATGTTTTATCTACCATTTAAAATAATATAATTTTATTACTAGTATGCAACGTATGATTTAAAATAAACTCTTCATTGCATATCAGGTACGCTACCGAATATAGCAACCCCTTTAATTTAAAATCAATATTTTATTCATAAATATTAATAAATATGAAAATGTTTTATTCTTTATTTACGTGCGATGTTATAGAACCACCATGCAAAGGTGGAGAGCTGATACCATGATGACGAATCTGGGACAAGGAGTTCCAAGTATAGTGTGTATATTTATTAAGACCTATGGGTCATGTAATCTCTAAGCTATGGGCATTGTAAGGATTTCTCTGTCATCTATCGAAAGTGGGGTTATAAAAAATCAATAAAAAAAGGCCTTCGGGCTATTCGGGTGGATATTAATTTTTTCACTTTTCTAAAAAATACTCATGAGACATTTATCCAGAATTTAAAAATATGTAGTGGGAATATATATAAAATGAAAGGTTAAGATATGAATTTTTTTAAAACATGATGTATTACTCTTGAAGCAATTATGGATGTATTTCAAGGAGTTTATTACAAAAATTTATTGATATATTTATTGTAATATTAACTGTTCATTTATTATCCATGCAATAATATATTTACAATTTTTTTTTTATATTATTTCGAATGATAATTCCATATTAATATTTTGGTTCTGTAATTTTTGAAGAAGAATAATTCCCTATAATGTTAAGGAAATAATATATTCAATTTTTGATTAATAAATGATGAGTGTAGAGAATTGATATATATGTGACTCTTTCAGTTCTCTTACATGCTTTATAGTTTTCAGAGCTTCAGTTTTTCTAACATGATGAGTCTAAGAAATACCCGATCCAATAATATAAATCTTCATCAACAATCATTGACAAGTTTAAATTATATTGTGTTTCATTTGTGTCAAAATTTTCTAGGTTGTATGATGACACAAAGTTCATCCAACATGGGGTTGTACTACCCAACTAAAGGTAACTCTATGTTTATTCTATAGCATTAGATTACTAGGTCTAGTATTTACATTTAGAAGATATGTATCTACATAACCTATAAAATAGTAGAGGAAAGGAACACTCTTGTAAGATTTTGGGTTTAGTCTTTACCATTATAAGAATAGGTTTCACATGACCCAAAACATATAATAGGGTCGTACTTAGCATATGAATGTCTATGTTTTTTCTCACCTATTTATGAATGGGTTATGTCCCCCCTATAGGAGACTGGGTACCGTATAATCCCAAAAATGGAATGATTTATGGATAGAGCTTGTGAAAGTATAGGTTAGGTTTTCTCCTATAAAAGGATTGGGTTTGGTTTGATCCTATAAATGATAAAGGGAATTTAGTCTATCCTCTGGGTGAGAAAAGAAACATGTAAAGAGTATTCACTACCCATAAAAAGTGATATAGAAAAGAGGTTTCCATATCTATCAGTTCATGTGTGGAGTGAAGAGTGTAATAGGATTATTTAGATCCAAACTAATATAAAAATATTTTTTTTTTCCATATTTTACTTTATTAAATTTTACTTTCTCTCCTTTTTCTAATATCAATGTGGTTGAATAATTTAATAATTGAATTGACCACTTTCATCTCATAATGTTTAAACTCTAAATAATTATTTAGTGAATTACTAATCACCCCTTTTTTTTGACCATCATCACTTAAGCACAAAATAATTGGAAATATATCCATACTATTTTAAGATTTTAGCATTATTATTTTATACTATGATACAAAAAATTAGTTTCAAATACTGACCTTTTGAGGATTCATTTATTTTCACATTGATTTATACCTCATACTTTTTATCATATTTTTTATCTTTTGATGAAATATTTTTCCCTATTTGAAATTTTTATATTAATTATGATAACATTTTCTCCTTGACTTTTACAGTACTCAGGGAATGAACTTTTTTTTAGTAATGCATAACTTAATGAATACAAATGATTCAAATTTTATATTTCCTCCATACATCAATGGTAGTCTTTATTCTTAGTAGAATTTTATGATGGATTATTATCTAATGAGAATTGATATTTTATTTTGGAATATTATGATTAAATATTATGTTTAACTTGAATTAATTACATTTGATTTGAATGAAAATTATACTATTAACTATTTTTTTAGTTATAAGGTCAGGATTGTTCATTATTATTCTCTTAATGTATTTTTTTAACAGATAGTGTACTTTTATCACAACTCATGAAATTTGGAAAAATTGTGAAATAAAAACCATTGAAGAAGGATATTCAAGGATAATAATTCACTTTAATTATAGAATGTCAAAAAATAGGAAAATTAAGTATCCTATCAAGTAAATAAAGAAAATCCATTTTTATGAAGGATATATCACTCAAGGTAAATCACATTAAAGTTTTTATTGTTCAATTAGTTTTTTAATATTTTTTGGAAGAAATGAAATATTAATCCCTATTTTCCTCAACTAAAAAATATATAAAAGGTTAATAAGAAATATAATAAACTTGTCACTATGTAGAGTGACTCTGATAGAATATGAAACAAAGGTGAAAGTCCAAAACCAAACAATAATAACATTAGCCACAACTAAGTGGTGATGACATGAAATGTGAATGATATAGACCCGATATCAAATCTGGAAAGAGGCATATTTCTGGCTTACTATAGTAATACTATAGCATGTTCTATTCAGTACTATAGAATTTATAACTATTCATTTGTTTGGGCCTTCAGGCCACCATTATGGTCCTCAAATCCTTTAAGGACTCTGAGAAACCCAAGGCCTTTGGGCTAGTATGTATTTCAGGACACCTAAAGGCCTTCAGACCATCTCAAGTCTTTCAGGCCACATGAAAAATGTAGATGAAACTAGATAGATTATAAAGAACAAGGCTCTAGATGAAGATCTAGATCATGCACAAAGCAGAGCTAACCAGTTATATAATTTTTAGAGTGTATGTAATTTTCATTGGTACTAGGACTATGTAGCTTGATACAAGATATCTAGCTGGCCAGCCAGGAAAATGTGGAGAGCTGGCATCATGATATTTTCTCAGGAGTGGCAGTTCTAATTTCTCTTGTTTGGGATGATTTATTCTATGACCTATGAGTCATGTAATGTGTCACTTAAGACTTTGGGAATTTTAAGGGTCCCCGTCATCACCTAAAAAAGTCTTATCATAAATAAAAATAATCAAAAGTCTTTTTGGCCATTTATATAGGAAAACCAAGTCAATAAAGGAGTGACATTTTCAATATATTCTAAGGTTTCATATTAACCAGAAAATTCTTCTCCAAGTGATCGGGGTTCATATAAAATGATATCTAGAAGTATATGTATGACACGTAGAAAAAAAGATAGTTATTTTATTTTTGTTTCTCATTCTTCATTCAATTTAAGAAATGAGTTCCCTTGTATTAAATATATAAAGGAAATTTTTAATTCACAGAAATATCAAATAAAATAAAAAACTTCTATACATATTTCACTCATATGAAAATTTATAAGGCATTTTTAAAATAAAAATCACACATATTTTAAATTAATGAATGTTGATTCTGTTTTTTTACTGCTAAAGGGAGAAAATGAAATGTTAAATGATAATCATAAAAATACAGGTTCTTCTACAATTGAAATTAATTTTGTTTATTATGAATTTATTAAAATTAAAAATGAGAGGATAAATAATGAATTAGATAAATTTAGAAATAAAATGGATATATTGAAAAAGTAAATTAATAATAAATGTACATAAAATGTTAATATTATTAATATGAAAATTGTTATGAAATGAAATGATTATAAAATAGACTTAGATTACATTCCATTCTTCCTACTATATTTAAAAATAAAATTTTAAAAGTATTATCTTCTAGAATATATTAGATAATTTTTTAATTTGGATATAATGGTAATTATTATTATAATGGGCCTTTGATACTTTTTAATCTTTTGGTCAGAAAATAAATTTTATGTTAAAATATTATTTCAATGGTAAACTATCTAACATTTCTAGTGCTTTGGTTCCAAAAGTTTAATATTCAAATTCATGTGGTATTAATCCATTCTTTATACATCTATAATATGTATTTTATAATTATTATTTGAAACATTCATGTGATTTAATTTTTTTATTAGAATATTGGAATAAGCATTAAAATATTTATTATTTCATATTGGATAATCATGAATATCATGTATCATTTTGGGATGGTACCATATACATCAGTATTTAACATTATTTTTTTGTTTCTAAGAATGAGTAAAATTTGGTTTTTATGCCATTTCCATAGAATTTAATTTTCAAATGTCTATTGAATATGTTATTTTAGTTAAAAATCCATATTTACATATATGATGTTATCATTTCGTTAGTAAATAATTACTTGGATATCTTATAACATCGTTCATGGAACCTTGTGACATCAAAGTTTGTTTCTGGATGAGTTTTCATTAGTGGGATTAAATTTTTTCTTGGCTCTCATTTTGAATGGAGATAAATAATTTTGTGGCTGTTACTATTAATCTTAATTCTGAATTCATCTTGGATGTGTTTTTTATTGAATCATGTTACACTTAGTATTATATGTTTATTTTTCAAAACATTACAAGAAATTTAAATTCCAAATATATGTTCATTTAATTTCTGAATTCTTAAGATACACAAGAACTGGTTATGCTGTTTTAGAGAGATGTAAACTAAAATTAAGGGGGAATAAATGATTGTTTCTTATATTTAAATTTATTCCCTAATTATAAATTTTTTAAATGTTCAATTTAATTTTTTAATTCATTCATTAAAATATGTTTAGTTTAATTGTGATGTTTTAAAAAGTTGATGATCTATTTTCAAGATTCAAATATGTAAAAATAATTAATTTTAAATCTGATTCATCAAGATAAATGTGTTTTTTTAAAAGTTTTTTGCACCATTTTATCTAATATTGAATTAAAATTATATATAATATAGTCCATTTATTCATTAAAAATTGCTATAATGGAGGGAATTTTCATTTGAAATTGACATTATTTAAATTGATATATAGAAGGAACCAATTAATTGAAATAAACCTTATATCATTTCTAATTTTTTTATAAAAAATATTGATTTTTCATATCTTATTTTATGAATATTGGAATATGATTGTTTTTTCATGAGAATTTGGAGAAATTAAATTTATACATTAGTAAATAACATGATAAATCAAGGGTAGTCAAATATTTTTTTTATTATTTAACTATTATCTTATAGAAGCATTTTGATTCCATTAAACTCAAATGGAATCATATTTAATTCTCAAATTCAATGGGAGTTTTAATTCATTATTATTCATAAATTTTTATATTTTAATCCAATTTATAGTACCCTGGAATATGTTTTCTAGTTAATATTTCTTAATTTATGTACACATTTGTTTATGATATTATTGTTTAATGTTTTTCCATACATACTAATTGATGTTTATTGTTTTTTAAACATCCACATTGTGTAAAAGGGTTTATTATGAATGGTTTCTCATTGTTTATTAAAAAAAATCAAATATGGTCACTTTATACAATATAATTTTTTATCAATATGATGCATTATTGTGGATCATTGGCATAAACTCTTGAATTATTTTGGAATATTTATGGTTACTATTTCTCTCATATTTATTTTTATAATGTTTTACTTATTTTTATTTTAGTCTAATCATATGAAATAAACATAATTATATGTTTTTTTGATCTTACATTAGAAATTACTAAACTTAAGGGAGGTTAATTTGCTAAAGAATTTTTTTGATTTTGTATTTATTATAATTATCTTCATTCCCATTAAATTTAAAAATAGAATTTATTTAAAAATTATTTTTTGATAATTTCAAAATGGGGGAGACTTTATGAAATATTATTTGGTTTTTTAATTACCAAAAGTGGTGAATGTTTTGTTGACCCTAGACTAACTTCTTATTTTGAGAATTATAAAACATTACTTGTTTTATTAACTTTATCATATGTCATAGTAAAATGATTTTTTTAGTTATAATTTATCATTACTTAATTATGTATTATAATTAGGTTTTTATCATTTATATTGATTACGATAGAATTTATATAAATTATTATAGGTATTTTCATAAAATATCATTATATTTCATGTTTTAATTTGTTTATAACATGTTATATATGATTCATTAAATTTTCTTAGACAAAATTAGTCATTTGATAACTTCAAATATATTTTATAAATTATTTTTACTATACCCACACAGACAAAGTGATAATTCCACATATATAAATTCTAATTCCATGTAACCAAATCATAATCGAGATAGAAAAATTGAGAACCACATAGCCAAATTTACATATTCACATACTTCTATATTTCAACCAAAATAAGGGCTACATGACCCCAGATTTAGTGATTATTTGTGTGTTAGAGAGGTATGTAACTTATCTATAATTCAAAATATGACATAAAATTCTGAATCAGTCATTATCATTTCCTATATAAGTTTGGAATTTATTGAATTATTTTCAGTTTGAATTATGTAATTTTTTAGAACTCATTTAATACAAGAATTTTATTTATAAAATGATATATAGAAGTCCAATTTAGTTGATTCATGATTGAACTGATAGATTATGTACTCATATAAATATAACAAAATAAGACCCGAATATTATTTTACAATTTACAATTTATTATTTAGGTTAGATTTTTTATAAGTCAAACTATTTACAAAATTAAATAATTTGGTTACATGAATTCATTTATGTGAATATTGGATATGTTAATTTGTCCATGTTTAATATGAGATACATGAATTAATTAATATTGATTTTTGGGGTTGTAAATCCACTTATGTGAATTTTAAAAGATAAAGCACCTATGTGAATTTCCTTAGGTGAATTCACCTACTTCTACTAACTTATAATAATTCACCTATGAAGTTTTGTGAGTTTCTATAGTTTATTCATAAATATATAAGTACACTATATTTTATTTAATGATAAAACATATCAATTTTTTAGATTATTATTTTAAATATTTTTTATTTCTATAAATTAGCCATTAATTCTTTAGAATCCATGAAAAAATGTTTTTGATTATTTTATAAATAATTAAATGATATTCTCAAGGTATTAGTCATGTATGGATATTCACGTTGAAATTATAATAGGAGATATTTGAATAAAAACCGGTTGAGGTGAAAAGAATTATCTAAATATAATATAAGGAAATATCTCAAGGATATTAATATTGATAATTAACTTCTATTTTAATTTTTCAATAAAATATTCTGTATATGTCATAAATTATTTATAGAATATCGAGATAGTGGTCAAACAGACATTAATTAATTCTCTTTTGTGAAAAAACCCCAGAGAATATTTTTCTATGAAATAATCATGATTATTAAGAATATATAGAAAATGAAATATTAAAATTTTAATTATTTTAGAATATGAAGAGTTAGCCTCGAATAAATTATGGTATAATTTCATAGATTTTATTATTAAATTTTATAAATATACTTACTAAATTTATTATTGTTTAATTATTAACTTAATTTGATTATTTTTACACCGTATTTTTTATTTTGACAATGAATCAAATGAAGATTACTTTAAGTTTTTATTATAAGAAATTATTAAGGAGAATCATGAACATTAAAGTTAATAAAACATCCATTATTTCTATTTGTATATTAAAAGATTTAGTAATGATAATAAGTTATATAGGCTTTACTATGTCTTTTCTTTTATGAGCATAAATGTTTTCAACCAAGTTTAAGAACTTAATTGCACAATGGTTTCTTGAATTAAACTACTAGTTTACTGATCATAAATTTTTAAATATCTCGAAGGGTTTATGTTCTACCTAATAAAATCTATAGAATCTTCATAAAACCATTTTGTAAGTTAAATTCTCTTATTCCTTATTTACGTTGTAATTTTTTAGTTTAAATTTTAAAAATTAGTGAATCCTGCATGGGGTTATACAACCCTAACAAAAGGTACTACTAGGTTTAGTCTGTCCCCTTAAAATACTAGGTTTAGTTTATGATATTATAATAACACGTGCCTATTAATTCTAAAACATCATTGGAAGGGAACAATCCATTAAGATAATGGGATTAGCCACTCCCCTTATAATATTATGTTCCTCTTGACCAGTAACATAGAAGTGGTTAGGACATAGCTAGAGAAATTCTGGGTTCGGTATCAACCAATAAAATACAAGGCTACGTTTCCCAAAAAAATAACATAGTTCCATATAAACCCATGAAATACATAGGTTATTATTGAGCCTATAAATGTATTTATTGGATCTTCTCCTTTAAAAATATAGGTTATTTTTTAACATGTAAAATGTAGGGGAATCAGTTTAATTCTCTATGTGTGAAAAAGGTATATGTAAAGAGTTATCACAGTCTTTCAAAAGTTATGTACCATAGTTGGTGCCATCATTATCAGTTTTTTAGCGGGGCGAAGAGTATTGAAAGATATTTCAGATATAAAATTATATAAAATTATATTGTGTTCATATTTTACTTTCTTGAATTTTCATTTCATTCTCTTTTAATATATCATGGTTGTTCAATTTATTGATAATTGAAATTATCAATTTTTTCAATTAAGGTTTACAATATATATAATTTTATATATAATGAAAGTTATTCCCCGTATTTCCATTTCACCCACCCCTTTAGGACCTAAAACCCCCAATTTTTTCCCCTATTTAAATATTGTTCATATAGTAAGTCTAAATGTGTTATTTTTAATAGGTTTTCATTTAGTACATTAATCCATCTTGAGTGTAAAAAATATTATATTCAGGTCACTCTATGACTCCTCACCATGGTCAACGATAAATGTTTTGAACTTTATTGATGATTACACTAGGAAGGAAAGTATTAAAATATTTAATCATATGTTTTCTACCTTTTAGACATTAAAATGATAGAAAAAAAATGGAAAAAGTCCATTGGGTTTAAATACAATGACTTCAATAAATAAGAATGGGATAAAATATTTAACTAATGAATTTGTAGAGTATTGTTGCTTGGAAGATGTATAAAAACTCCAGACTATTAGGGAATACTCCTAAAAAATGGATTAGAGAGAGAATTGATTAGACTATCTAGGAGATACAGAGAAGCATGATCTCATACTCAACTTTCCCTTAGACCTTTTTTGTAGAATCTACCACTATAACAATGTTTTTTATTAACTATTTCCCTTCTATATTTATTTCCATTATAACCCATTATAATCTGTTGACCGGAAGGCCACATATTATTCTAATTCATTGAATATATGGATTCATAGATTATGCACTAACCATCAATGATAGGTTGGAATATATGGCTATAATGTGTATCTTTGTGGGATATCTATTGGGTATCAAGGGTTACAAATAATCGATAAAAAACATAGTAATGCTATATCAATAATTATGTGTGATGTATTAATTCCTATGTATATCTTGATAAAGTAAAAATACTCATAATTTGATAGTGTAAGCGCTCCCCAACCATTGGTTATTGAAGACCATTTAGCACAGTAGTACCAACCTAAACATATTTCATTTTTGAATAACCCTCACATGTAGAATTTTAGTGAGTATGATTTTGAATTTGAATATTTTTTTGAGGGTGATGATAACATTTGTGATTATCAGCTAAATCATTATTGATTTAGGATGACCATTAGATCCCCATATCATGTCCCATCCCGGCCCACCATGGCCTACATGGCTATAAAAGGATGTGCTGCCACTACCCCAAGCCAGCCTCCAATAGTATATGGGCTATTGACTATAATCAAATAGGAATATAATAAACATGGGGTCCTTATCCTATGGTAACTATACATATTCACTCACCTACATATCATTTCCATTGTTTAGATATAAAATACAACTGAAAATAAAATGCATTGATACATCTATCCCATAATGAGAGTACAAAAAAGTAATGGAAGAATAAAGTAGAAAACTAAAATCCCAAAAAAAATGAAAAAGCATCCAACCTAATCCAAAGGAGGGACTACTGCCAAATGAAACCACCAGCACACAACTTAGTCTATATATATCTCTATGCTCTACCAACACTGGGTCCTCTAAGGAAACTGTTGAAAGGCATGTCATAATTAAAAGATACAAAATTTGTGGGTTGATCTCATGCATGGGTTCATATAAAATTACCCAGTAGGCACCCAAAAAACATAATATAAAAGGGAGAAACAGAAAGAAAATAGTATTCTTGACCCGAATGCAATGGAGGAAACCCATGTAAGAGAGAACCAGAAACTCCATCTTGACTACTCCTTCGATATACATGATTAGTCTATTCAATCCATATGGTATTTCAATAAAAATTTAAAAAATCACAATAATGAATTCTACAATGACATAGATATTATCATCACAGACTCCATGTCTCATAAGGTCTCGACCACACAAACTACCAAGGGATTCTACTCGAAGCTCTAAGGTATCATTCATCCTAGAGAACTCCCTCCACGATACCTAAAATCCTAGATGAGACTCATCTAAGAGATTTCAATCATCAGGAATATATCTTCCTTTCCTAATGAAATATTTTTGAGAGATATCACTTATTGGGAAACACTAACCTAATTCCACATCCCCGCCATCTTTAATGGCATACATTTGATAGAACACTCGCACCAGGACTCACAAAAAAAGAATGTCATGTTGGGACGCAATGAATATCGATACTCATATAGCGGATCTCATCCATCCATGATGGGTGAATACTCATACACTTTGTGAAATATTGAATGTCTCATATCACTAATAAAGGATCATACCCAAGACCATTGGGGGACACCAGAAACCCAATTTGGTACCTCGAATATCATATCACTTTGATATGGTATCACCTTACAGGTTGGTTTGGTCTAGATGATTCCACGATCCCAATATGAAACAAACCACTAGTTAGGGGATCCTATTTCTTATGAAACAACAAACCCTACTGAAACTAGACACTCTATAGATTATCATAAACATAATGATTCATGAAACCATACTATAATAACTTGTTAGATATGGGATTTCTTCTAATGTAGTGTTGTTTATGGAGATACCTCAAACCCAATATAGGGATGTCGATACGATAGAGGATATTTCCCTGAACTCATAAAGGGATACACTAACTCGATCTAATCTCATCCTATTATGGGGATTCCAATATTTTGTAGAGGAAATAGATACAAAATGCACCCTCACAGGGATAGACCATGGTAACTCACTCAATTGATACTGGTGTAAATGCCGCTAACAAATGTGACCAAAACAAATCACATAATGTTGAATATATAATGACAAAACCATGTAAAACTTCAAATATAATGTGAAAATATAATCAGGATAGTCTACACGCAGGCCTCCATCCGGGACCTGAATAAGGTGATGCACAAGGGTGAAGTCTCCAAGGGGATTACATGACATTTACCCATAGTACAGAATGTGTCTATAGAAATTAACCCCTATCTTTATTCCCCTCACAGTAATAAATGTGTATTTGGGTATATACACAACATGTACCATATTTTACATGGTTTGTAACATCATATGATATCCTGGGAATGCCCTCTCCCACATATAAACTAGATGGCCTTATTGACACACATGGCAGTTATCCATAGTACACATCAAGTTCTTCTTGGAATGAACAAAGCTCGTGCCCCTATCTGTACCTATGTTCAACACCCCATTCTTATGAATGAAACCCAATATATATTTAGGGAACCTGATTTTTGTTTATAGAACCCCATGTTTGTGTACGACACCCCATGTTTGTGTATATGGTCATATATTTCCACATGACCATGTACCTTTACATGACATGTCTATCCATGTCCTTGGCCACTCAGATCGGGATCTATATACAACATGTAACCCTATTAAATTATGTGTAGTCCCCAAATATCATCTTCCCTAATAAATAATAACCCACAACATGTGCTCCGACAGTACATGTTGTGTGATCAGAAATTCTAAACAAGAATTCCCTTTAAGCCACCAGAAACCCCAAATTTACCCCTGTAGCCCATAAATAAATCCCCATGAGATCTATAAGTGTCATAATTAGACTATGAAACTACATAATATGTAAAATAAATATTGATATGTAAATTTTATGAATCCACATATCTTATGGTGAAATGCAGAAACTTCAGGTCCAAAATCATGCATGGAACCTACTGCACCTCGATCCAGTGATGAACATTTTTAAAAATACGGATAATTAGAAAATACCTGCCTTGGTTTAGCCTTAATTCATAATTAGTTCAAGGGGTATCTTACCTATCCAATATATATGTTATAAACCAATGGGTGAGGTTTTTATTAATTAAATTTTATTTAATTAAAAAAAATCATTTAAAACCCCAACAATGGTCGCCTCCGACCGGTCATCCAAAACTAAAAACTTTATGTCACGCTCAAGGTAAACCACTCATTATGAACTCAAATGTGGTATCATATGTATGATATGATACTCTGATCAATAGTTATTAAAATTTTACAAAAAACTAGGCACATGTGATAAGATTTATTCAATATTTTTAATATCATCACACTAAAGCTCTCTAACCCCCAGAATACGGTACATACTCCACGTATGGATTCAGAAATATTTCAACCTTTATTTAGAAGTGTTACATGAATAAATATATTAACTAATCTTTACCAACCTTCTAGAATTTATTCCAAGAAATAAAAATCATAGGCATAAGAGAGAAAACATTGCTCTCAACTAGATCTCCCATTCTAAAGAGTTCACCAGAGGGTTACTATGTTTTCTACAAACACAGACTCAGGGGAACCACAAACCCCAAAAAGGTCTTTATTGGTTAGGAAAATAAACTCCACTTGGTACCTAAAAAATGGTCACTCTAGACCTACAGTCTACCTCAATCTTGGTCAAAATTGTGCAACGAATGGTGCACATGTCTCCTTAGCTTTGACAAGTGGAAATCACTGATCACATGGTCTATATATGATCTAAGGGTCTAGTGGTATTCCTCCTATCTATCATAAAATAGATTATATCATAAAAAAATCGTTATCTTCTCTTGGATGAACTAAACCCACAAAAATCCATTGTTTTCCCCAACTATAGGCCCAAAAATTCTGTCTCCAACAGGCTCGTGCCAGTACAGTGGTGACATACATGGCCTATGAATGTGGCTTCAAATGGTGCTATTATGATGGTGGGGATACAACTAGACCATTCCAACCAGAAACCCAAAACAATTTTCTCCATTACCCAAATGGTTCTCTCTACTTGGAACAACCACCCTTCTCCTAGGTGTACTATTTAGGGAAATAATCCACCTCATCAAATCATCCCAAAATGTGACTGGTGTCATCCTCAAACATCATAAGGTTGATATACTCCATAACTATGGGAAACCCTTCATAAACATGTCTAATGGATATCTTGTCACGTGAAACCTTGAAAAAAAATCTCTAAACCACGTCTCTATACCTCACTAAAAAAGTGGAGGGGTAACCACCAACTACAAGAGGCATGTCGTGTCATCATCAAGAATCTCGTTTACGTATCTGATTCTGAGCACATGAGGGTAAAAACAATACATAGGGTTTACAATGTTCATACATTTCATCATGCCAGAACCTCTATCTGAAAACCACCAATTATACCACATCTCATGAAGCACCATGGGAGTAAACTGATGTGATAATGAAAATATCTGGCTAGTCCTTGTGTGGAAATCTATGTAGAAGGAAACTCTATGTGGTGAGGTAAATGTGGAAAAAATTCATATAGACATCCTCAACTCCACCAATAAATTATAAAACCAAAATATCATAGCACCACCACTCCAATGGTCACACTAGACATTTAGTAAAAGTCTATTGTATGTGACCACACATGAGATCATTGTTATTCACATGGGATCACTCCTCTAATAGGCTAGAAAACATCACCCCATAAGCTAGAAACACTTACAAACCCACTGGAACAAACAATATAAGAATGGATGGTAAAAAAGTAATCAACATTGAGGAAAGAATTGTAGAATATCTCTTCACTACTATGGAAAGTTTCTATGTGAGTATTAATCCTCCAGAGTTGGGCCATACTATAGATAAGAGTACATGACCTTTGATCTTCCCAAATGGATTCTCTAAGTAGAAGGGTCATGAAAAAAGGCTCCAATGGTATAAATAGGCCTTAAATAGGGGAAACACTCAAGAAATAATGTCATGTGACTTTATTCTAATTGCATTTGGGGAAGCTTCAACACAAGTCATACCTCAAATTACTCTCGATCCTCTAAGCCAGAATCCCCTTTTGCTTGAATCTCACCCTTTCCCTCACCCACTAATCTATGAAAATCGAGACTTTCTGTAACACCACAACACACCAACCAACCCTGAACACACAATTCTAAGGAACTCACATACCACATGTCGACACTATCATATTTGGGAGGAACAAAAAAACCCACATGGTTTTATAACATTTCACAATAATGTATTTTGATAGGGGAAGTGTCCCTCTTTATTGTGAGTCCAATTCTATGTCAGACATCACCATCATAAGGCTCTTCCAATGCCCCACATCACCCTAAAGAAAAATTAAGATAAAGTGGAAGGAAAATAGCATGTGACACCAATATCATACAATACTATAGAAAAATATGAAATGATATAGATCATTCCTTTAGTAATCATAGAACCCCCTACATAAATGGGATATCTGGCATGTAGCTAACCATTACACATCCTACAACCCCCTAAGCCTGGTGCAGACCAGATGAGGTGGTGTTGACAACAAATTGAAACATCTTAATCCTTCTTATTCTATCAATACTCCTCTAATATGTACACCATCATGTGTAACTCCATGTCCCATTAATTGTATCTTCTAAGGAGATACATCTACTATCTATTTCACTACATCATGGAGGGTTGTACAGTGTCATGTGAGATGTTCTAATCCATCACAAGTGAAACACCACCTCTCTCACGATTGAATATATTTAGATTGGGAGTGCTAAGCCTCAGAACATCCATCCTGTAATCATCTCCTAAATTTTCTCAAATACCCAAATCCTTGATCTTTCCATCAACTACCAACTACCATGGTCTCATCTCCTATGTTCCCAGCACCAATTGTTGGAGTATTCTTTTATAGAAATCTATACACCACCATGTCTAACTCAAACACTCTAGTGTCGACTGAAATTAATAGAAATATCAATGAATCCCTAACATACAGACATAACTTCTGCTCAATGACACATGATTGGGAAAAAGGATCTCAAACCATATCTAAGGAGTATCATTAACGATCTAGGAGCCTTGAAAAATACTCTCTCATGATCATGCGGCCTTGTGAAAGCTATAAAATCTCATGGATATGAAATTATCTCAATGTGGCTAGATAAAACAATTACTTGAAGAGATAATAAAACTAATTTAAATTAAGAATCATCTCATCGTGGGTTTGCATCACCAGACACCACCACCGCTCATCCAATCCTTGCAAAAGACTATCCACTATGACCATTATATGATTGGGAGGTATCATAAAAAGGTAAAAACATGTGTGACTAACTCAATCTATCCATAAAATTCATAGAGGTATAGATAAAACCTATACCTGGGAGGTCTCTACCTTTTAAAATCATGTAGTGCACTCAACCTACCTACCTCTTTGACCATAACTTCCAACACAACCTACTACTCAATAGGTATTGGATCAACTAGAAATTCACCCAGCTAATCTGTCTCATGACCATTTCCTTACACTAAAGACTCATCACTAGGAGGATATTTATCACAATCTCCTATGGAACCCTGTTTGGATGTCATCGTAGTGGAATCCCAATATAGAATCGTGAAATTCCATGGTTTATGAGTATATCATGGGAGTAGAATGAAGAAGTACATGGAAATAACACCCTATTCCTATATGATGATTATACAAATGATTCCCTAAAAACAATTTATCTATGATCCAAGTAAAAAAATCAGTAATTAGAGTCACGGTGAATTGATACGTTGTCCACTGAACTAACTATAAAGTCCCAAGGAGGAAATAAAAACTCAAAACACATTAAATTTATCTTGATAAATCCTAAACCGAACACAAAACTAGAAAAATAACTCCATTCCTAAGGAAATACCTCCTATGATACCACTTTATCATGACTTGAGCCACTAGGACATGATTTGCTGGTATAAGTCTGAGCAACCACTGCCCCAAGCTAGTATCTAATAGCCCAAGAGCTGGAGACCAGTATTGAGTAGGTATATCACAAACATGGGAGGCCATATCCCATGGTACCTATACACATGAAGACACATAAATCTAAATTCTATAGTATAGAGAAAATTAAACAAATGAAAAAAAATCATGCATAAATCTCTACCACATTCAATATAAAAAAATTAATTGATGCATAAAAGGTAAAAATTCAATCCCAAAAAAATAGAAAAGGAATCAGACCATCTTAGAGGGAGGGGACTACTATTAAATGAAAACACCTTTACAGACCTCGGTCTATCCAACTCTATATGGTTTAATAACTCTGGGACTTCCAAAGACTCTATTGAAAGGCAAATTGATTGAATGAGACAAAACATGTGTGGGAAAATTCCATGTTGAGGTGGGTATAAAAATTCCTAGTAGGCACAACAAAATATGAAAAAATATTTGTGAAACTAAATGAAAATAGTACACCCAACCAAATACCATAGGAGTAAACCCAAGCAAGGGAGATCATGAAATTACAACTTGATCGTTTCTCAACTATAAATGACTAGACATCTGAATACACATGGTATGTAAATAAAAATATGTGACATCTCTTCATGGTCTCCTAGAATGACCTATATATAGATTTCTTAGACTCCATGTCACATGAGGCCCAGAACTCACATCCTACCGAAGGATTATACCTGAGGAGAAAATGTATCTCAATTTTTGGAGAACTCATTCCATGAGCCCTTCCAACCCAAATGCCACTAATAAAAGAGATATCACTCATTGAGGATATCACTTTCATCCCTAATGGAACTAGTTTGAGTGATATCACTAATAGAGTATATCAATAAATAGATTGAACATACCGTCCATCCCAAATGGTGTATATAAACTAAAACATACTATTTGGGGTTTGATTTAAAGGAAGTCACGCTATAACCCAAAAGATCTCAATACCCAGATAGTGGAACTAACACATCCATTATGGGGGACTACTCAAAAACCAACTATTAACACAGATGATATCATTTCACAGATATGAGATCACACCTAGGACCACTAGGAGAGACTAAAAACCTAATATAGACCTTATAGATCATGTATCTTAAATAAGGGATCACTACCCATGTAGTTTTTGTCATGATGATTCCACAAACCCCATATAGAACAACTCTCTATGTAGGGGATAATATTACCAATGATACCACAGAACCTATTGAAATTTCCCAAGATATTGGGGATCGTATCACGAGGGATGCCAAAAACCCAACTAGGCCATCCTATTAGATTGGGGATCACCTTTCATGTAGTTTTTTCCATGGTGATACAACAAACCAAATTTTAGTACAACGATAAGATAAGGGATCCCACACCAACCTCCTAGAGAGATACCTAAAATCTATCTAAGCTCATATTATTGAGTGGATTAGTAACCTATACTATGGTATTAAGGCCACATTGTACCCTCACATGGATAATCCAACAGAACCTACTCAATTGATATGGGTCTATACATCGATAACAAAATCAACCTACAAAAATAACCTCATGATGCATCTCTAACACTAAAACTCGATCACCATCATGTTTAAAAGGAAAATATAATCATGATAGGCTACTCATGGGCCTATATTCAAGTCCTAAAGATGGATATTTGTGTGGGAGATTTCTTCAAGGGGATTTCAGAGTGTGTACCCATAGTACACTATGTGTCTCTAGAAAATGGCCCCGTGATGTGTTCACATCTTAGTACTTGGTGTGTATTTGGAAATATACACAACGTGTACCTCATGTAACACAACATGTGATATCTTCAGATCTCCAGGGCCTTTTCTCACTCACACATGGTCTAGTTATCCTTGCTTCGAGACACAGTGTATACCCACAGAACATGGTGTATACCTATTGGTGCGACTCAAGCCCATATCACTGGTCGTTCCTATGTTCGGCACCCTATGACCATATATGACACCCGATGTTTGTTAACGACACCTCATTTTTGTTTACAACACATTGTTCTTTTTTATATCACCTAGTGTTCGTGTATATGTCCATGTACTTCCACATGACCATGTCCTATGGCATGCTATGTCTGGCCATGTCCTCAACCTTTGGGTCAGGGCTCACTAAATGGAATTTACCCCCAGTACAAACTATATATTAACCAAATATCATACTCTCCAAACAAGAAGAACACATAACACACACCATGTGATTAATAATTCTGAATGGGAATTCACTATGAGCCACCCGAAACCATTGATATCTACCAGAATTCCACATATTTACCACTAAGGAATCTCTAGTAGCTGTAATTGCGATATAAAAACATAAAAAATTCATGAATGGAGACTAGGATGTAAATTTCCTAAATTTCCCTACCTCATGGAAAAAATGATGCATTGGGTCTAAAACGATTCCCTATACCCATTGTACCTCGATCCAATGATGATTGATGTCAAAAATGGGGATCCTTAGAACCTTCTCTCTTGGATTTGGACTCAGGTATCCAGTCACACAATGGGGATCATCCCTATCCTCTCAATACATGAAATCCCAAAGGGGAGGGGTTTTATTTATTAAATTTTATTACATTTCTAAACCTCTATTTTACACCCAACCAATACGTTCCTTCCACTAGTTTTCTGACATCGATAAACATTATGTCACATGTATGGTATACCCCATATTCTAAACTCAACCATGGTCTCATATTTCTTATGGGAGACTCTGATCAAGAGTTATTCTAATTTTACTAAAAAAAGACATTTTTGTGATAAAATATATTTAGTATCATTACAACGAGGCTCTATAAGACCTAAAATCATTCACTTAATCAAAAACATTTCTTTAAAAATATTCCTAGAAATATTTTATTTTTTTATAAAAAACCAAAGTCACAACATCTTAGTTCAGTCACATGGATATGATTATATATTTGTTTAATATTTCTATTGATAAAATTATTAATGAGTCGAATACCAATAATTATTTAATGAAATTAAAAGATTCTATGTAGTCATTTTATTGTACAAAATATTAAAAAAATTTATTTCTTTAAAATAAGACCTTTATAATTGTATCAAAAGCTAAGAAATAAAAATAACTTTTTTATGTTAATATAAAAATCAATTGAGGACAATACTATAGATTTAAAAATTATTTGTAAATTTATGTTAAAATCCAAAGGATTTGTTCATAATAATGATATTGACAGTATTGTGATTTTACCCAAATGTTTATCATCAATATATTCAAAATTTATATTCCTATAATAGTATATGTGATTTATAAAATCAAAATATGATGTTAGAATTTAATTTTTCATGGTAAACTATTTGAATGAATTTATATGAATCACTTGAGGTATTTTAAAAATAAATCAAACCTAATCAAATTTATTTTTTACAAAAATAAATTTTTGGAAATAATAACTCTTCAAAAAAGTGGTATAAAATTTTCAATTCTGTTATGATTTAAAATATCTTTAAAATAATTAAATTTTATTCATGTTTTTTATTTTACGAATGTTAGGGGTGGTATTATTTATATAATTTTATTTTTCGATGACATAATTGTTAACTATAAAAACACAATGCTGATTAATCATTTAAAATTCAAGATCAATTCAATTTTTCAAATGAAATTTTTTGGAAATGAATATTTTATTTATAAGGATTTTTAATGATTGATAGAATATTTAATTTCATATATCATTAAATTATTATATAAAATGGATCTTGAAACAAAATTAGTTTGAGAGTATTAAATAGGTTTCATTCATTTGGATTAAGATTCCATGTTTTCTCTTATTCATTCTACTGAATGTGAATTTGTGGTAGAGTTATTGAGCAATATTGTTGAATTAGTGGGTGCCCTAGACCCAACTATTTAGTGCTTTTGATTACCATATCGTGTATAGAGATAAGTATGCATGATGTCTTCTTACCATTATAGTGTATACGTTTCTGCGTCCACTATTGAAATGGTAATGTCCAAAGATTAATTTTCATATCGAAATGTTATAACAGTTCCCAGTCTATAATGAGGACCTCTTTATACTAGGACATTAATCTTAAATGTATATTCTAAGTTCTAGATACATCTTACTAATTGGACATAGTAGATGTCTGACCATTAGGTTTTGGGGGGCTCATAAACATTGAGACTTCTTCTCATGAAGTTCGCACTTGTTGATCTCTAGTAGTGAGATCATGATGACTGACCTGCCAATAGAAACACCACATGTTTTAGGTGTCATTGTTTGTTCCTATCTATGATCATGTGTAATGTTCTCCTAACATGAGGTCATTACCAATTTATGTCATTTGATTGCATAATTGGATGAAAGATGAAAACCATGGCTATGAAGTCGTGGTGAGATTGTTTGTGTCGGGTGCGTCATTAGTGGCATGACATTTGTTGAATGGTCAATAAAGGATTTGTCGCTTGAAAGTGATGTAAGTAATATATCTCTGACCATGTTGATATGGATGACTGTACATTTATATGACCATGGCCATGGCAGTCGAGGGTAAATCCCTCCAGTTACTTCAACAAACAATAAAGCAAGAAAAGGGCGATGACACGAGAGTGCGTCCTCCTTTATGAGATATTATAGACAAAGAGATTATAATACATAGTTTGTGTTCATAGGTTGGTTTTCACTGCTGTGACAATCCTTATTTCCTCAAGGGCCATGATGGGTTGCTAGATCCTGGTCTTGGTTTGTGGATACTGTTAATGGTTTTTGAAATAAGGGCCTAGAGGGTCACAAAAAATAGCATATTCATGAATCTGCCCTATTCAGTTGAATATGAGTTTTGGACCTGGCGGGCCCCACCATAGGGGTCGGGGATTTGTCCGGAGTTAAACGACCACCAATTCAATACATAAATTCATAGTATTCGAATTTAGATTAATGAGTATTGAATTTATTTATTAACTGTATTTAGGAGTTTTAAGTAAATACATGAAAAATATTAATTGACGAATAATAAATTATTCAAGGTTTAATTAATATTCATGGGAGAGAGGATTCAGGTTAATGACTTATTTATTATCATAAAATATATTTTAATATATTACAAGTAACTAATAATAATATTTATGTTTAAGTGTAGTAGTCAAAAATGTCATTGATAGTGCGTTAAGTATTTGGGGCCAGCGAGGCGATACCGGGTATTTTAATTGTACACTACAAATACAAGAGGAGGGGGATTTGCTAAACACTATTCATGGAGCTTATCTATCGTATCCTCTCTCCCACATTCTAGAGAGAGATGCTCTGGATATAAGGAGCTCAGATGGAGCTCTCTCTCGGGCGTCGCTAGTGATGCGATGCGGTGGTCATTGGAGCATCGAATTCATCGTCAAAAATCCATGCTAGCAGCTTTATTACGATGAATTGCGCTCTCGCGGATTCCTTGAAGCATGTCTGGACGATCTAGAGGAATTGGCTTCGGATTCTTCGAGCAGCGATCGCCAACGTTGAGCAGACGTCATGTGCGAGTTCGGATTTACACTAAGTATTTTACGGTTTAATTTTGTGCTTAAAATCCTCCACGCGTGGTCAACAGCTTTGATCGGGCTGCTTTGTACCGACGTCTTCAAGTTTACGTCGAACATCGGTGGAAAATTGTAGAAAACCCACCTATTTGGGGCTTCTGCTGCACGCCCGGTTCCAATAAGTGGTATCAGAGCGAGTGTGTGTCGATTTTAAGCCAAATAAATTAAATTTGCATAAAATATAATGAAGGGAATCGTTATGGTCCCAACGTCGCAGACCACATTTGAATCCGATATCAGATGACCCATCTGCGTTCATCCAAAGTTTAAAATTGAAATTAAACCAAATGTTTTTTTGTAAACCAGGAGAACATCCAATTACCGAAATAGTGATTTCCAGTGAACCTTAATGAATATTATTATAATAATTTAATTATAATAATAATAGATTATTTATAAAAATAATTATATTATTATAAAAATATATTACAATAATATTTTCTTATTATAAGTTTTTTATTCTTTCTAAGTCTAAACATAGACATAAGAAAGAAAATAAAAAAAAATCGGTGGAAGACCTACAAAGAATGTCAAGAAAAAAAGAGGGAAGGTGACTGACCTGGAAAGCATGTCGAGAAATTTTAAAAAAAAATGGAAGGTGACTATCCTACAAAGCAGGTGAAGAAAATAAAAAAACCAAGACGTCGATGGCATAGACCGCTGAAACAGCGGCTTCTAGTACCATGCACTACTTCCCGGGTAGAGCAGCCTCTCATGTCTGCCTTTCCCTGGGAGCCAAACCCAGTGCACCAACCAAGTTCAGCAACGTGTGTGGCACCTGCTTTCTTCCTCTACCCACTCCAACAGTAGGGCTTCACCAGGCCTCTTGTGCCTCCCACTGGTCTCCCTCCCACGGAGACCTGCAGTTGCATGCGCAATAGGCCGCACCCCAACCCGTTGCAGCGGTTCCCAGCTCTGATGTCGCCTCTCCCTTCCCTGTGGGGGCCTCCTTCGTCGGCAGTAATGGAAGAAGGCCACCACATCTTGCTACCCCCATGTGATTGGTCCACCCGTGGTGCAGACAGACATGGTGCACAACACGTTGGACACTACCATGACCTTCAGGTACCCCGCACTAGCAGAGTGACGTCGCGCTGGATAGGCCCTCCGCCACGGAGTCACTCACGCAGCGGAAAGAAGTGTCGGCGTCCCTGACCTTGGCAGCACCTCCCTGTCCAGCGCGCGACCCCCACTCTTGGATACACCTCAGGTGCACCAGGCGTGTTGGGCCACTCCCGGACGCGGCGCACCAGGCCGGCGATCCTAGCCAGCCCACTGCCTCACTCGACCTGCCCTGCTGCATCCTGTTCTTATGCGAACCACATGGAGGTAACCATATGCACATATTGGGTTTTCCCTGAAACGGGCTTAGACGAGTCTGCCTAGCCCAAAACGGACATAGGCAGACCTTCCTATCCCAGAACACCCCTGCACGGGGTCGTTAGTGCATGGACTGGGCCTACGCAGGTTCACCTCGACCCGAATAGGCCCTGCCCGAGGTTTAAGGGGCTCGGGTTTATTATATTGAGAAACAATTATATAAAACAATTAATTTAATTAAAGTTGATAATTAAATTAATTAGATATTAATTTTTGGTTGCTGCAACATAGTTAATTAATTGAAAATTAATTAAATTAATTAATTAATTTAATTATTGGTTTTTTAAAATTAAATTAATTAAATTATAACCAAATGATGTAAATATTGGATTAAAAATTAGAGTGAAATTTTTAATTCAATTTAAAGCCCTCAAGTTTATTTTAATGCAAGTTTAATTTTTAATTTTTAATTTATTTAATATACGCATGTTTAATGAGTATATGACTGATCATAAGCTGAGACCTACCAATGCATGTCTGGGGATTATTTATTTATTTAGTTATTTATTTTATTATTGAATGTGGTTTGGTAATAATTATTTTAAATTTAAAAGGTGATATATGTGTCGTCTCAGAGTCGTTATATGTTTAAGGGCCTGCACGCCCATTCTCAGAGTTGTATATTTATAACCCGAGACCCCCTCGCCTGCGTGTGAGTACAATTGTATAATGACGTGACGACCAGTGATGTATTTCATACCAACTGACGATGACACACCAGACAGGAGTTGGATGCATTGGATGAGCAGACACTTCTATTCAAGTTCCAAGCCACGCGACTAAATGTTTTTACCCCTAGGGTTTCACTTGGTCTGTTATTCCCTCAACGGATCAACCAATATTACCGGCTCATGATCAATTGTTTGTTTTATTTTTGCATGGATTATTAGTTTTGTGGATGTGTAATTTATTGGGCAATCACATAGTATAATAATAAATAAGCATGCAAGATAAGATGAACATGTGGCGCGATGAAATTTCTATTTCTTGCACGGTCAGTGGTGAGTGCGATCACGTAGTACGTGCTTAAAAAATTAGAAAATGATTTCTTTCGGAACACTAAAAATAATAAAACCCTCAAAAATATATTATGTCTAAATAGCCTTCCGTCATTGAAATTTGGACAAAACGATCTGTTTGAGGTGCCAGTTCATTCCTTAGCTGCGGGTGCCTCTTACTACTGGGGAGTCCTTATAAGAATGATGGGTTGACTTAACTAAAGTGATAGTAAGGATTAGCCCTAGCTAACTTGCTACTATTTTAGAGGCATGCATTGAGTAAATCAAATTTTTATTTTTAGATGTTCGGACTTCACTCATCTGATCAAGGAACCACAAGTTAAAGCAGTCGTCCAGCCAAAAGCCTACCTAGAACCCTCCAAGTAGTGGCGTAGCCTTAACTTGTAGACTATGAAGGGTGGTTCCAGGATCCTTACCACTAGAATACTCAAGCGACAGAGTATTCCGATTCTAGCATAGAGGGTTCCTAGAATCTGATAAAATATTGGGAGTCCTAAAATGATTTAAGTAATTAATCATAATTTCTAAACTGGTAATCGAGATAAAAGGTACTTATCTGCTAAAATTTATTTTTGTAGAAAAATGTCAAGTTATACAACAAGATTAAACTGTGATAAATAATTGACAATGTAAATTCCACACTGACATGAGTACCCATGAATATTACAGGAGTGTGTGCATATTACTATGATATAGGAAACTCAAGGTGTCAGTTTCCCCAACACTGTTAAACTACATCAAGAAGCGAGAGTGAAATTTTCTTATAGGAGACTAATGTACAAAGCATAAGATAGTTATATCATTAAGCATTCATCAATGTCTGGTATCAGTTGTGATCGCCACACCTAGACATAGATGATATAACATAAAGTCTCATCTCTGAGATGTTTCCATGGAGAAAGTGAAGCAATGAAATAAAAAAGGAGAAGTTTACACCGGCATGTGTAAAGTGAAATATCGATCATGATCATTATATATAATTTTCACCACATTATGCAAGTCTCGTTTTAAGTTACATAATGAACATGTATTGAGTAAATGCTTCATTACCTATCTAGTTAATGTTCTCTAAGTGAATAAGAATAAAAGACAATTATACTTTGATACTTATGGAGGATAAATTGAAATACAATGTGAAAAGGTCAAAGGCATTTAATGTCAATGACACAATCATGACGTCCTTCAATTAATGATGTATTAATAGAGGTTATTTGAATTGCATATTATAAAATAATACTATGGAAATTTAAAAAAAATAACTGAATTTAAAAGAGCAAGTTGTCACTTCTACATCAGGCGTATTCATCAATTAAATTTTTCTATTTTACTACTTGGGTATTAAATAAAATATGTTGTTAAAATATGTGTATTCTAATATGATAAACAAGTTAGTATAGAAAACGTACTAGAATTCAGGTGTATTCTCCATGTGGCTGTGAAAGGGTGATACCTAGGCCAGTAGTGAGAAGTACACGACTTCTTTAATTTCCAAGAGAATGATTTGTGATGAAATATTGTTGGGTATAACCAAAGACAGTAATCTCATGTGTACATGGACACAAAGAGAAATTCTTTCAGTTTTTGGAATGAATGTTGTTTTTGGTAAACACAATCACTAGTTCAGTGATACATGAATCATAGGCAACTAGTGATGAATATAAATGTATGACTTATACCCATTTGTGACAGGATAATTCTTTTTCAAGTAATACTAAAAATGGACATCAGGAATATACCAAGTACGATATTTAGGCTCGACACAACAAAATACTTTTGGTATTATCGATGTCTTTATGTTAGACAAAGTAGCCTTTATAAATAATGTTACGTCACAAAGCTTTTGGAAATAGTTCAACACGTAAGCGCAAAATATTCCAAGTATAAGTCAGAGGTATATACACATCATAAGATTCCTTTATGTAATGAAGGAATGTCAATGTTATGTATTTGTATGTTAAAGAGATATTAGTTGCTTTGGGTTGGGATACTGAAGAATATCTCGACCAAGCATTCATCAATCATGATAATGTATTGTGGAGGAATTCTTAAATGCACATTAGCTTATCGACATCACGACATTGATGTTAATGGGGAGTATTGATGATGAAGTCTTACATATCAACATTGATTAACAAAATGTAGTGTGGAGTAATTCCTAAACGCACATTTTAGACATCAAAGTATTGATGTAAGTAATATCAATTTTTGAACTAGCAGGAACTTCTATTATAATACATGAAATACTTTGCAAATAACAACGATATCCCACAACCATATGCCAAATATAATGACAAATGGATACCATATGAGTCATAGTATAGTGTAAACCCATTATGTCATAAAAACATGTGTTTGGATGTAAAGTGTTTTTTAGGACATAAACAAGACAAACACATTGTGCATTTAGTGTAATAATACTAACAGTTGTTTAAGATGTTACATAAATCCCTAAGATAGAAGAGTAGGTAGTCAAGCAATATACTACACTTCTATATAAGGGTTCACATCTCTATTAGAGATAGTGGGATCTATATTGAATTGTGTTTAGTCAATGCTCAAAATGCACAACTAGATTGCATAGGATCTAGTTCCACAAGTGCATGGGGAAAAAATATGTTCCAGAGACACATACTGCATAGGGAGGATCAAACTGTGGTGATGGTTTTTATATTCAGCGTGTATGGTGATCTATTATTAAATGTGAATAATATTTTGTACAATTAAGCAGTATATGGAAATTATCTAAAATTGATAAGACCAACTAAAATTCAATTAATGGAATCCATGTATCAATGTGAAAAGGGAAAATTATTTTGAATACTGCGGTCAGTATTCAAGTGAGTTGATAGATGGAGGGTATGAGATTATTACCAATAAGGCTTGATTGGTTTCACCAAGTGGTTATGCCTAAATCCGTTAGAATATTACTTATCATAGCTAATATCTATCATCAATTTATTTAGCATTGGAGGTCATGACCACCAATTATGGATGGGGTCTATACGACGCAACCGGAAAGGGATGGTCACTTCACAAAATGCTAATAAAGGATTCAAGTTACTGAAATACAGTTTAGGATTAAAGTAAGCAAAATGATCATATAAAACACTTTTTCAAAAATACTTTCCACGTATCTATGTGAGGTTAGTGGGAGCATCAATGATTTCTAATGAAATATGTTCGGAAACATATGGAAAACCGACATTGGTCTTACAAGTACTTAAGACCAAAATGAAATTTACTCTCAATGATTGACTAAAAGTAGCAAACTATGTTCTAGGGAACATGATCTAATAAGGTAGATCTATAGGGTTCTTAGTCCTACTCAATTGTACATATAGTGACATTGTATTGAAAAAGATGTGTTGGAACAATTCAAGAGATGAATTGTTGCCTATGTCACAGGGAATAATCATTGAATGTTGACATGTCTGTGACATGGGAAGATAAAAATGTGGTGAGTTTAAATCCATACGTCGGAGCGATGGATCAATCACGTATTCCATGATATGTACAAGAACCGATATTGCCATGTTATATTTTAAAATAGGAAAATATCAGTCATATCCAAGATCACTGCAAGGGATTTAGTCAAACAATCTAATTGTACTTTGGAAAGTACAAAAGATATGTACCTAGTAAATGGAGAAGAAAGGATACTAGTTTTTTGGTATATTAACTAGTCTTCCATAGATCAATGTGATATAGTATTTTAGTTAGGCTAAAGGCGATGAGCGAGTCAAGATCATATCAGCCTTTGGTGGCCATATCTATAAGACCAAGTACATTGCAGCTTCTAAGATATCTAAGAAGTAGTTAAATGCAATGATTTGTTTGAGTTCTTGGAATTGCACCTGGTGAGAAAAGTATTATCATAATGTAGATTAAAATATTCTTACTAGCCAATATTTCATGTTAGGATAGTGTAAAAAAGGGTATATACTCGGGATACCATCTCTTGAGAAGTTTTACTCAAAGAGATAATCTTGCTATAGCAGAATAGCCACGCAGAGGAACCATGGCGGACCCAGTATCTAATGCCCTTACTTAGCAGAAACATGATGTTCATCATGTGGGTATCTAACATGTTTGGTTAGAAAGTTGGCTCTAGTGCAAGTGGGAGTCTTGAAATAGTGGGTACCCTAAAACCAACTATTCAGTGATTTTAATTACCATATCGTTTATAGAGTTAAATATGCATGATGTTATCTTACCATTATAGTGTAGACTACCTCAAGATACTATGACATTAATCATAAATATATGTTCTACGGTCTAGATACATCTTACTAATTGGACATAGTAGATGTATGACCATCAGGTGCTGGGGGATCATAACCATTGAGACTTCTTCTCCTGAAGTTAGCACATGGTGATCTCTAGTAGTGAGATCATGAGGACTGACCCACCAATAGGAACACCACATGTTTCGGGTGTCATTGGATGTTCCTATCTACGATCATGTGTAATGGTCTCCGGAATTGAGATAATTACCAATGTATGTCATTTGATTGAGTACTTTGATGCAAGACGAAAACCATGGAAATGAAGTCATGGTGAGGCAGTTAGTGTAGGGTGCGTCATTGGCGGCATGACATTGGTTGAATGCTCAAGAAAGGATTTGTCGCTTTCAGGTTATGGAAGTAAAATATCTCTGGCCATGTTGATATAGATGATAGTACCTTTATAAGACCATGGCCATGGCAGTCGAGGGTAAATCCATCCAGTTACATCAACAAACAATAAACAAGAAAATATCGATGACATGAGAGAGCGTCCTACTTTATGAGATATTATAGACAAAGAGATTATATTACACAGTGCATGTTCGTAGGTTGGTTGTTGCTGCTGTGACAATCCTTATTTCTTCAGGGGCCATGATGGGTTTCTAAATCCCGCTCTTGGTCTATGAATACTATTCATGGCAGTCGAAATAAGGGCCTAGAGGGTCACACACAATTGCGTATTCAAGATTCTTCTTTATTCAGTTGAATAGGAGTTTTGGACATGGCGGGCCCCACCATAGGGATACGGTATTTTTCCAGAGTTAAAGGACCACCTATGCAATAAATAAATTCATATTATTCGAGTTTAGATTATTGAGTATTGAATTTATTTATTAAATGTATTTATGAGCTTTAAGTAAATACATGAAAAATATTAATTGACGAATATTAAATTATTCATGGTTCAATTAATATTCACGGGAGTGAGGAGTTAGGTTAATGACTTATTAATTATCATGTAATACATTTTAATATATTACAAGTAAATGATAATAATATTTTTGGCTCAGTGTAGTAGTCATAAATGTCGTTGATAGTGTGTTAAGTATTCGGGGGCCGGTGAGGCGATACTGGGTATTTTAAATGTCCACTATAAATAGAAGAATCTGGGAATTTCCAAACACTATTCATGGAGCTTATCTCTCCTCTCTCCCACATCCCAGAGAGAAATGCTCTGGATCTAAGGATCTTGGATGGAACTCTCTCTCGGGCATCGCTAACGATGCGATGCGGTGGTCGTTGGAGCGTTGAAGACATCGTCGCAAATCCGCGCTAGCACCCGAATTACGACGAATGACGCTCAAGCAGATTCCTTAAAGCACATTTGGAAGATCTAGAGGAATTTGGCTTTGTATTCTTCAAGAAGTGATCGCCCACGACGAGAAGACGTCGTGCGTGGCTTCAGATTTAAACCAGGTATTTTACCGTTTAATTTTGTGTTTAAAATCCTCCACGCGTGGTCATCAGCTTTAACCGGGCTACTCTTCACCGACGTCGGCATGTTTACCTCGAATTGCGGTTGAAAAATTATAAAAACCGACCTATTTGGGGCTTCCGCTGCAGGCCCAGTTCCAACAAATATATCATATGATATCATAGTTTGTAGAATCTTATGTGTGATGGTCTGTTATAGACTATATATTACCTTTACTATGTGTAACATGAGATTGTTTAGGGTATTAAACTGTAATCTACATTGAAATTCTCTAAAATAGATCCTTAGGTATGTGTATATGTGTACTAATTTGGGAATTTGATATGAAAATAAAAATATTAATATCAATAATTTTTTTATCTATTTTTATTATGAATATTATTCAAATATTAATAAACATTAATATATTATTTCTTTTGTATTTCTTATTACAGTGGAAATATTTAATTAAAATATAACATGTAATTATTAGTTGTCAATTCCAAAACTATGGCTGATTAAACTCATTTAATAGAATCTAAAAAGGAGAAAATTTTGGTAAATGGTTTGATAAATGAGTTATCCTTATAAATTTTTAGTATAGAGGTGAATTTTTTATCAATACATCTTTACATTAAAAAAATCAATTATAGATAAAAGAATATAGACATAAATGATCAAATTTTCATAGTGGTTATTCAATCTGGTGTAGTGTGTGTAAAAGTGAAGTACATTTCCAATAATCCATATAATAGTTTTAATAAATAAATTCCAGTATTGATGTTTATTTCATATTTATGTTTATTGAACATAGAGTTAGTTCAATAATGAATGTTAGGAAAAAACCATATATACATAATCATTTTTATTGCAAGGTGTAGATTCATAAAAATGTGACAAATTTTGTTTTTGTTGAAGATTAATTTATCTTTTCATTTATCATTATTGAAATATGTATTTATTTATTCCTACTTGATTATGCTATATAAATGTATGATCTACATGGAATATTTTTGTTTGAAATTTCTAAATAATTGTAGTTTTATTTTACAAAAAACAATTTTTTATTATTATATTTATTTTTACTTATTGATGTAATGATCTTTTATATTATTCACTCTTGATACAATAGATCATGTAAATTACACTATTTTTTGGCATGTATCATTTATCTATCATATTATACTTGATCAACATGCATATCACATAGTCAATAAGATTTTTCCATGTTCTCTATGAGTTGGCTCAAGCTATGTAACATGATAATCAGGGATAATCACTACTATACACAATACTCGAAACCTAATTCTTCACCTTATATTCGTTCCACTTCCCCTAGGCTCCATAATTATACATCACATTAGGATTTAAAGATTCCAATGATTTGACCTAGTTTTTGTGAGTGTATGAGAATGAAACTCATGGATTATTATTTTGGGTCATGATATATTTTAGGAGATATTTTATATGATCTATTTTATGGCACCTTAGATGATAAGTGCATAGATCCCTTGAAAATAAAGTATTTTTATGATGGATATTCAAAGGATGCACATGTTTTGGTGGAGTAGGATGATCATTGAAATAGAATAAAATCATATGACATTTAATTTATTAGTTTTTGATGATAAATATGCTTTGATTAATAAAACTTTATCTATAAGTGATTTTGATCTCATTAATTTTCTATTGATATGCTTATTCGTGTATCTAGGTTTTTTTATGAGTTCATATAGTAAATGAGAGTGCCAACTCCATTTAATGAATTTAATCACTACTACCTAGTTTTACAAGGATTACTTAAGGAATTTTTTCCTCTTCTCTACTCTTTTATTATGATCCATTAATTTCCTATTTCCTTATAGAAATAAAACTTTTCTATTGTTAATTTATCATCATGAAAATATCTTCTAAGTGAATAAAAGATTATTACATCTTATTGTTCTTTCATTCTATTTTTATTTCCTAGAAGTGTGGTCATATGGATTTATGATTGAGATAATATAATTATTTTAAAAAAGATAATATTTTATATATTAATCTAAACCCTCACATAAAAATCAATGTATCTTGTCCATTCATATGAATTTCCATATTAAAACACACCACAACATATTAAATATGTACAAATTCCTTAGCATGGATGAGTTAAATGGGATTGGGACTTATGATATTATCTTATATGAAATTGATACTCTCTCTATTATTAATAACCAAAATCCTGAAATTATGTGAGGTTATTAGTGTCACTGGAAATGAAAAACTTAAATTACAAAATTAGGATAACACCTAGGTAGAGATATAAAAATATCACAACCTATGATAAACATGCCTCTTCATAGCACGACATCGAATGACTTATTATTTTTTAATGATTTCAATTGGAACATGAATTTTTATTTAATAGGATAGGATAAACAAACATTTAATATTATATAACTTTATAATCTCTATTATTCTTCATCACATGTAAATTAAATTTTTTACAAAATGATATATATTCTTTTACTTGAAAAATATAATCAAATTTTGAATTACCAAAAAAATATTGAAATGAATTCAAAATCACAATATATCAAAAAATAGATTTCAGAAATAAAATTATTTATTTAAACAAAAAATCACCAAATATTGATACACTATTAAAAGAAAATAATTACTAAAACCTATTCATCCTTTTGATATAAGGATGAAATCGTGAACAAGTTTTATGATAGGTGGAAGTTGTGACCATCTATCCACCTTAGTAATATTCTCTAACACGACTAAAGTCACAAAAAAATCAGGGTGAATACTTACATCTTCAATAAAACCCACATTATCTATGAAGAGGGTATACCATCCTGAACACACGATCACAAAACTCAAACACCAATGCTTTCCCTTTGTGATTTTCATATGAATTATTATAATATTTTCCAACCATCATCCACTTCTGAGTCACCTATATTTTTATAGTCATACACTACATGAAACACTATATAATGATTTCTAACTACCTAGACTTTGTCAAACCAAAATGTGATCAACATGGTTGCTCATATAAGATTTAAAATGGTTCTATAACATTGGATTATGGATAAATATTATTATTAAGATAGTTTAAATATGGAATAGTATTTATCCATGAAACTCCACATGTTATCTATTGTATGGATCATTTGAACCGTATTCCCATCCATCTGAGGGTAAAATACCATTCTATAGAATAAATATTTTCCATAATTTATCTATAATAACATACACACTACCAATGTATATCAATGGGTTTGATTACAAATTAATGTTATTAATACCCCATGAATAATCCCCATCTCTTCTATATAAAACCCCACAAAAACATCTACCATTGTACCATCCCACCTTGAACTGATATTTCAAATAAGATCTTAATTCTCATAGACTTATATAAATCCCCTATAATTCCATAATTATAATTAAATTTATATGTTTCATGATACCATTGAGCTAAAATATATTCTTATATAGTTCATACCCTAAGGTGAAATAACTCAAATGAATATTTATATGGCGCATATGAAAGAGTTGACATAACACAAATATATATAAATACTCAAGTGAACTATTATAACTATAATAAAAAAATATATCTAGGTAATTCCATATGAACTAAAAAATAAAAAATAAATGAAAAGGTGAAAAACATGGAACAAACTCAAAATCTCCAGTTTATCCCTTTCTCCAATCTCTGAACCCCACCACTATAAAATAAAATACCCTGACACATCGAAAGTTAAGTTAGAGATTTTCCCCTAAACTACATTACAATAAAAAAACATTATTTAAAAGAGGATATTATACAAATTTATTTAGAAATCTTAAATGATTTCACATGATTACAACTTAAAAAATAGAATGCGAGATTAATATTATATATATAGAAACATATATAGAGATAATGATTCTATGAAAATCATTATAAACAACTCACAAGAAAATATAATTTTGAAAACTATTTCATTAATAAAGGAGCACATGAATTTTCCCACACACCCATGTGTTGAACATATATAACCATATAATAAATGAAAAAACTACATTTTGGAGACACACCACCATTCCAGTGCAATTCCTAATCTATGTAGGAATAATTGTATGGTCAAAACTCTCATGTGAAAATATTAGGCCATCTAACATAGGTCATAATTCGATATTTTAACCAAATTTCCCTCTACTGACACCATTAGTTTTATTGCCTATTATAACACTCTATAGATTTTTACTATTACTACACACACCATAAAAATTCTTTGTTAAAACCTTAAAAAATCCACCTTTTGTAAAATAAAATAATTTATTTATCTTTTCAAAAACATTGATAGTGTTACCCATAACCTGAAGTCAAAACGTTATTTAAACCGATAAATAATTTAAGAAGTAATTATCAAGAAGTAACAAAAAACCCAAACATTAATTTAAAACCACAATCATTCAATATTTTGAGAATAGAGAGTTTAGAGTTAAGCCACATACCTCCAAAATTATTTTCAAGATAAAGAAACAACATAAACTTTTTAATGTGGTCTTTGACAACCCGCCTTTAAACTAGATGAAAAATACTAGAAAATATAATGTTATGGAGCTCCAAAATTATGAAAAACATAAAACAATTAAAAATAATTCACCATATTTCAAAGGGATATAAAACTATAATAAGTAAACGCGTGTTGATGAAAAAACATGTTAATAATCTAGTTTCTGAGTAATTTTTAAGTGTAGAAATCATTCTATTGAATATTTATAAAAAATAAGATCCTTATATTCATTTTTACTCCACTAAAAAATTCTCTAGGGTTCCATGGTTAGGGTAAGGTCTTATTAAACTATACACAAACAATACACCGTAAAAGAATATGAAATGTTACCAACATAGTTACTAAGATAATATGAATAATTTTCCATAAAATTCACAAACCATGAAACATCCTAAAACCAATCTATAAATTATATTAACAACCCAAAAAACATATAACAGACCGCAAAATATTATTAACTTAAAACGAAATAAAAATATCTAAATATGTGAAAATTATATTTTTATTACCAAAATTGACTTCTTAATATTAATGAAATAAGATTATTCAATCAATTAATCCATGACTAACAATGTTATATTATGTCATCCAACTGATCTAGGAAAACATATCATGAAATTGATAGATATATATTCGTATTTATACTATAAAATATCCAATTGTTAAAACAAAGTGGAAGGAAAATGATGATGATATTTAACACACCAACACACAATAAATAAAGAAAAAACTATACCATTGACTTTTTTATTTTAGACCACCAATTATACCTTTTATAAGAATGATTTATCTTAATATTCAACAATACCCTACTAGAGGAGAACTATTGATCTCAGGTATAACCAATTCATAATTTTATAATAGAATTTTTCATTTATCATGAAATAATAATAGATGATGTCTATACCATATCCATAAATCAAGAGTATTTTAATTTGTAATTTTGTATATCCTCAACTACACCTACGAATCTCCCTTGATATATAACCCATCCTACGAATAAAGAGTGTAGACCATTATTTGTTACTAATAAACAATACAAAAAACCTCATCCTTTTTCAAATGAAAATATGCCTACTCATCCGTCATATGTAAAATATCTCTAGTATCACATATAAAAACACCATGATTCATTATATTAAATTAATTATCTATGAAATTACAATTCATGTGGTATAATAGATATCAAAGTCACAATCTAATATGAGATCTACCAATATGTACTGATATAAATTGATGTCCTGCTAAGAGATCGAGTTCCATGGGATTTGGTGATTTAGGATGAAAAAATAACTCTCCATTATGGATCTGGTGAAATATATTTATAAAACCCACCATATATGTTAGATTAGAATCCTGAGTGAAATAATTATACTTATTAATTCATAATTTCTTTGATACATATGATAACACTGACCACTACTACAACACACAAACCAATACCTGATGAGATGTATTATAATATAAAAAAATGAAGCATTTACCTAGGTTTTTAATAAATATGAGTACAAATTAACATCACCATTATTTATAAAAAATCATCCTAACACTAATCTATACAACTAAATACATAATGATTCTTGGTACAAGAAGTAAAAGGTTCCATGATCTAAATGTATTTGAATAAATAGATCCTATAATGACCTACCATAGTAAGAATTAAATGTTACTGCACAATATTCTTGTGTACTACCTATTAAACAAACCACTCAATATTTTGTGAATCAACCACTACCTTTTCATATATATGAATTTCCAATGAAAAATACCAAATATATCTAGAATATTCCTTGTGTAATCTTTCTATGCTTTGGTTTTTACTGAATTACATCAATGTTATTCCCTTAATATTGCATGAGATCCTCTACTATCCTTGATTACAATAATATATCATCGATGTAGGTCATTATAGATTAGTTGATGATCTTGTGAAACTATGATTTTATATATCCAATGAATGATGTTAGTACACTCATAACCCTATATGGAATCTACATTAACTCAAAATTCATATAGTGTGACCAAAATTGGTTTTTCAAAATTCTTTATCACTTCAAACACATTTGATGATTCATTTACAAAAAAATATTCTTTACGAATCATCTATTTACCGTTAATTAATTAAACTGTCATAAATATTTGGGGTAGGATATCAGTTCATCATAGTCACCTAGCTTTACCACTTTTAATCCACAAAATATAGCAGGACACCATTTTCTTTCTTTCTGAACAACACTAGATCTCAGCATGGGTATACAAAACATAAAATAAATTTCATCTATTGAAGATTGTTGGTCTAAATTCAACACACCCACAACTCAGATTCTACCATCTTATAGGGGGATATAGAAATAGGAGGAACAATATACTCTAATCATATTTAGAACTAAATATAACATCAAGGGGTTAGTGAAACATAAACTTTAGTGAAACTATCAATATGATATTCCAAAATATCACATGAAATACACTACATGAACCTATACTAAATTAAACACCAACATTTTTAGTTAAAATTTAATAGGATTTAATCATTTCAATTTTTATAATCATCAATATTACACCAAAAAGCACAGATATGCCTTCGATGTCAAATATGATCAACAAATGTCATGATAAATCAATTTTATATCACATTAAAAAATAATAATATATTCCACATTTGATATAATTTGGTCATATATATTATAAAAAATAAATCACAAACCCACTAATATAGTTCTATCATCCCCTTGTAGAAATATCACACCAATTAGAAACTTGACTAATACTCAACTAGATTCAATATAAAAATTGTATAAAAATTGTACCCATACAAATTCCCAATTGTAAAACTAAATAATATGAAATTAATAATTACGAATTTATTATATCAAAAAATTTATAATAAATAGTTGGATATTAATTGATTGTGCCTAAAAAATATCCATGACCATTGGTGTTAGAAACTCTATATCATATAGTTTTTTGAAACATTCACCTCCACCTTATCACCTCTAATGTCATACATAATGATTTATATACTCAATTTAAGGATAAAATATTTTATGAAACTGTTGGGGTCAATTATCTATAATATTTCTCACTTAATGTTGAAAACTAAGGAATAAAAACACATGTAATTCCAATTTTATCATTTTACATTAAAATAATATACAATAATTGAGTTCCTAATAGAATTATAAGAACAACCGAACAAAGAAAAATGAGAATAATAATATTGAAAGTAAAACCTTATACATTAAAACAATTAATTTCCTATTGAGTGGATCCCTACCTCTCTTATTTATTTATTATAGTAGTTACATATTGACTATCCTCATATTATTTTTAAAATTACATTATCCCTCTCTTAGTTAATCGATTATTATTTAATATTATTTTAGTAATTATTATTCACTTCATTGTTTTTTCTATTTATTATGATTATCTCATTGTTTATTTTTATTTAGTAATATTTCAAATTATTATATTCTCTAATATAATTTTCAAACATTATGTGTTGATAAAATTTTATTTTTACATAACCTTTAAATATTAATTTATTACTTTTATTTATTTATTTTTTTAACTTTCAACGTCAATGACCATTATATATCAATTTATGATTGGTATGCGTTATTGATTTTATTGTTATGTATGATGTTTGAAGGTAATTAGGCTATGTATCGAAGATTTACCTATTTATTATTGAATATTAAATATATATTATTTATTTTTTAATATTTAATCCTTACTGATGACTTAATAACATTTTTCAATGTATTTAACATTTATGTATGATCAATAATGTTAAGAGTTACTTTTATGTATAGATTTTTTAAAATTAATGAATCTTACATATCAATATTAATTTTAAAAGATAGTCCATTTAATAGTTTATTTTTATTTATTCAAGGATATAACATTAAATAATGTTGATTGATGATTACACAAATTATTCTTAGCGAATATATCAGATGTATGTTTTAAAAAAATGAATTATTTGGATGATTTTTTTAAAATTGTTAGGAGTATTATTTATCATATGAAGTTTTAAATAATTTGTTATTTTCTAAAATTCTACAAAAATAATATTCCATATCATTATTACATCCAAAAATTCATATTTTCATTGGGTAATTCTCTTCCCATAAGTCAGGAGTAATTTTCTAGGAAATTTTAATCAGTGATTTCAATTGTCTTGAAATATAGTAATTATTTTTAATTCATCATCATGTGAATTTGAATATTACTTAATTACTATTATTTTTAAATGTATAATCATCATTTTTTTATTTGGAGAATCATGAATTTTTTTTACGAATGTATTAATCAAATTATTGTGAAGATTTAATGGAATATTGTCAATTTCTGAAGTAGTTTATTATTCAGTGGAATGTTTAAATATAAATAGATACTAAGAAATACCTTCAACTGTTAAGATAAATATATAATAAGTAGACTATAAATTAATTGGGTCACAATCCACAGATATTTTTTGGATAACTTTAATGTATTATAAATTATTGAATATTGGTCATATGTTACATTTACAAACCATCACATTTTAATTATAGTTGTGTGGTTATTGATTATGTTATCATAATTGTTTATTATGTCCAATGATTGTTTTATTTTATAGAAAATTGAAATCCTTGTTTTGTAATACCTCCATAAAAGTTATCTTTTTTAATTTTTTTAGGCCACCATTGTAAATATAAGATTTTCTTTTTACGCGTTCACAAACAAATTATGTCGTAATTGGGATTTGATTTATATTTAAATTATATGTTATAGTTTTTTATTAGGATATTAAAGAAAAAAGTGTTTTAAAGAGTAGACTTAGGATCTCTGTGAATCATAATATTATAAATATATTTGGGTTATTTTTATTTTTCACAAATTTTTTTATTCCAAAAAGGTAAATTCACCCCCACAACATCTAGGCTTATAGCCATCATATCATCAAAGAAAATGATTAGTATTTGAGACTAACCCTACAAGGATTGTTGGATGAACTATAATATTTGATATCAAACAATTAGCATAAAAATTCCTCTCTATTGGATACATTAATGTTAATTACCATATCCTAGACTAATTATCCTATAGATAATATCATTTTGGATGGTAGGAAAAGGTTTCGAAGAGAACTAGATTCCACAGAGTATACACTTCTTTTGACGGGATTGATTTGGAATATTTGAAATATATAATTCGAACCTAACTTAAGCATACATGCATTGGAAATATAATTTAATAATAATACTATTTAAATTTCACTACTCTAATCTTGAGACTCATATTAGAAATAATGGATCAATATATGTTATAAATTAGAAAATTTGGATTCTAATTTATTTAATAGTTAATGGAATTTTTTTATCATGTTTCTACATTCTAAATTTCTATTGATATTTGGATAGTTTTTAAATTTACTAATAAGGGTAAAAAAATAAAATGAATAAACCATAACTTATTATGGGTAGAGTTCTAAAACATCAAGACTATGAAAATTGATACAGTCTTCCAAAAGATCTATATATTAAAAAACATTGTGAATTGAATGAATGTACTTTGTGAGGCCTTATAAAACAAAAAATATATAGAAATTTTTCTCTTATCACATAAAATAAAGTGTAATTGAAAGATGAATGAAATTTATAAATGTAATATCTTCATGAAGTACAAATTTGGTGAATTGATTTGATCACTTCAACAATATGAATTGGTGTTAGAGAACCTAACTAAAGAAGATAGAACTACTAGAAAAGGAGAGCATTATATTCTAATTTTTTTTATATTACATTGAATGAATTAGATGTGAAAAAGTTAATCCAACTATCCATGTGAGGGTATTATATAAAGAGAAAAAAGTGAAAATTAGTTTCAAAACTGATTTATAATGGACTATCAAAGATGTGAACACAAAGCCTATAAGAATTGATGTTCTAATTCTGATGTCCATAAAATAAATCTCAATTTTTTACTAAATAAAGTAATAAACCATATATCCTAAATATATAAGAATGGTTTGAATGTAATAAAAAAATATCAATAAGATTGATAAAATAAAATATACAATTTGACAATACAAATCTAAAGATCCAATCTCTAATAAATAATATTTAACCAAGAATCAATCATCTAACATTTTATTAATCGAAATTAAAATGATGTTAGTTATTTTATTCTTTATTTTTTCTTTGAATCTACTATGGAATCAAATTATGATATACCATGTATTAATGAGAGAATTAAATTTACTAAAAAAATTAATGAAGAATTAATAAACCTATTAATAAAACATGGTTCTCTACCTAATCATTAATAAGAATAAAATAATTTTTTTTAATGAATGAAAATGCCTTTAACTATTTGAAGAACATTCAAAAGGATAGTGGAATGATTATGGAAGATATTGAATTTTTGAAGGAAAAACTGTAAAATATTTTTAAGGGAAGATAAATTTATAATTTTTGTCAATGATGTGTATAAATTGAAACAAAATTTTATTATAATCAACCAATACTTAAGATTTATATAAATTTCATTGTGAAAAAAATCAAAATTTTCTATCTATAATAGTATTTTTCATATATAGGATAAAAGTCCATTATGATGGTGACTGATCAATTAAATTTTAAAAATCATTATAAAACAAAAACACATATACTTATATATCATTATATTATATATAAACTATTAATAAATATTTAAAATATATTGAGGTAAAAAATATCTTTATTAATCCCATTGGACCAAAGTTTCATGGTTAAAACATTGTCTATTATTTGATTTTCCATAATAGATTTCTTTGAGGTCATAATAATTATATTTGGTAAATAGATAGTGGATGCCCCTAGCATATGACTGGAGACCCGTGATACACCATTTTTTGTCACAAATATAATGTATTAACTATCACTATTTAAGAGAATCCAACGGCAAGGAATATGATTTCGGTGAGGCTGGAAATTTAAATTATGATATTATTAATAATGTTTCATACATTAGTGGATTATAGAAAAACATTATTATCATTTCTATATTATGTGATGAAAAATGGATGTTGAATTTTAGAATGATAAATTATTTGTTTTTAATGATTATTTTGTTTTATATTATGAAAATTTCAATGAGAATATATTTTTTATTAACCTTTCCAAACAAATAGTTCAATTTTTATATAAATAATAATGAAAAACTAAATTTTGTATCATGAGATACATTGAAATATAAAAATTATAATGATTCATAATGATTCAGAATATTAAAAAGTTTAGTAATTATATAATCATAATGTTGGAAATATCATGTATGTGATCCAAACATAATGGGAAATAAGTTTTAGAGGTATTTAGGTTCCTCCCAAATGTGAGCACCATCAGATCCCTTCTATTGGATCATTTAGATCTTGGTCTCATTGAAACTATTACCTTCCAAGAAAATATATATTTATTTTTTACTATATATGACTATAGAGGATTTACATAGGTATATTTTCTGGCATTGAAAATTGAAACATTATCTATGTTTTATACAAAATATAATTATGTTCTTAATGAGATATTATATATGTTTTATATCTTATAATTGATATATAAGGTAAATATGAGAACTGTGAATTTAATAAATGATGTTAAAATAATTATTATAACCATAAATCTATATCCCCTAGGACATGACAATGTAATAGAGAGAAATATTATGGATCTTCAATAAATGGAATGAACTATTCTAATTGATTACGGGATAACTATATTTTTTTAATATGTTGTTTATATACCTATTTATATTAAAATTTTAATTCTTATTAGGTCTGTTTTGGAGAAAACATCCCATGAGTTGAGTAATGTTAAGAAACCAATTGCTGATTTTTTTTTTGTTTTAGTGAATTTATTATAAAACCTGATGATTACAATGATAGATATGATGAAAAATATAATGAATTTATTTTTTAGGATATTCTAGTGAATATAATTATTGCAGAATTTATCAAAAAAGGTTTTATAATTTTCGAAAAATGATTTCATATCAAATTTGATGAAAAAGATATTAATGGGGTGTTTACTAATAATTATCAAATAAATTTTGATATTTTTTAATTGAATTTTAGAGATAATTAATTATTATTAAATCAAATTCAAGTTTTTAATGCTCCAATTGAGGGGTGTTGGTCGGAGTGGACACTCAAGAGGGGGGGGGGGTTAATTGAGTTCCAATTAAAATTTCTGTTAAAATATTGTGTAGTAAAAATCCCCCAATTTATAAAATATTTTAAACTGTAGTGAATGTATACAGATTGTAAAGGTTCACTTAGCATCTCAAATATTGATTTGTTCTCAGTTAATTTAACCATAAGGTCAAACTAACTTTTGAAGCTAACCTATTGATTTACAATAAGTGTAAACACTTGCTAATTTCACTATAAAAGTATCTTCAAAATAGTATTGTATTTTAAAGTAATATCAGCGGAATAAATAAGATATATGTAGTATACATTAAACTTAAATAAAAGATACACAACAGATATAACAAGAGGTTCATTCTCAAGCCGAGACATAGTCCTCTTAAATATATATAAATTTGATCCATGCCCTGGATCGGGGTTAACAACAGTTTTACAAAACTGTCCAGGCCACGTAGGGACCTCTACCACTGTTCTTCGTGGGAAACAAAACAAAGACCAGGTCACACAAGGACCTCTTCCACAGTTGACATGGATGAACAGATGTAAAGAGAATTTGAGTGAAGAGTTTTATATCCTCCAGTTCAGGGCAGGAGACAGTGTCTGTAAAGATATACAAAGTACACCACAATGCTTGAAAGTTAATAAATAAATCATGTAGAGAAGATAGATGAGAGTTTAGAAAGCTCTAGTGATTATCAATATATCTTTGGACTTGTTGGATTTAGTAGGAATGTTTTTCAGTCCTTCTCTGGTTTTTCTGTTACAAAACAGAGTGTCGTAGTTCATATTGTCTTCTTTAGGAGTGAGAAAGATATATTGATTCGTCGTGTGTTCTTCATCAGTATTGGATTTCATTCATGAGAGTTCACTGAAGGACTTGCAATCTCCATCTTGTTCAGGATTGTTCATCTCTTTTAGCACAGTGCACTCGGGTGTATGTAAGTTCTTCTCGTTGTTGGTAGTTGCTTATCCCTTGTTCCTTTGTCCCACGTGTACTACATCTCAGTCATTCTTATATTCCACGAGTTCTTGCAGTAGGAATGACTCCCTTTTAATAGGTACGAGATACGGTTTCCTGACATTCCAATAATTATCATTAAATAACATTAATTGCATTAAAAACAACAAATATGACCGTTAGCATTATTTAAATAATATTGACAAAACGTTAAGAAATGGTGTCACAATGTTTATGGAAATGGTGTCTGTTTCGGTGCGGATGTGCGTCGGGTTTCTGTTCTGACACTGTTCCGCCAGGACGCGTTCGCGCGTGCGCCCGTCGACCCGAGGGGATGGGCGCACGGCTTGTGGCCCCGCAGTCCCGCTTTCCAAGGGCGGGCGGCATCCGTCCCTTATTCAGGGGCGTCTTCTCCTTGATCGAAACCGGGATGATGGGATGTCGGATCCTCCTTCCGTGGACGTCTCCTAGGAACTCGTGGCCTAATCCGGGTCTCCCTCAAAGATTTAAGACGTGCTCGTGAATCTCGTTCCCGGCGCCATGTCTCCATGGACACCGGTTAATTACGCTGCTTCCGCTCGGACGCTCCAAGGAGTCTGGTCGGGGCAGCAACCTTCGGTGAGGAGACTGGGTAGCTCTGGGTGTTGGGGGCATGTCTTAACACTGCGGCTCTGCATGTCTGCCTTCCGTCCCTAATAGGGCTTCTCGAAGGCAGGATGGCCTGAGGTATCCCGCGCTGGGTGAGGGGAACTGCGTTACCTGAGGTTTTCCTCAGCTTCCCATGTTTAACACGGGGTATGCCGCGAGTTTAACGTCCAGCGTGGACGACATCAGACTGATCAACACGAGAAGTGGATCAGATGACAGAACCCCTTGCGGGGAACTTCCGACGCTGGGGCCAGCACATGGGCGGCTTCCCGAGTGAAGTGGAGTGGAATGAATTGGCATGACCGCACCGGGATGTGGCAGCCCGGGTAAGGATCAGGATGGATGATGGAGTGAAGATCTTGGACCCCGTAGAGGCTTCCTGCATACCGCGGGTTAGCGCGGATCAAAGTCAACGTAGTTCGAATATACAGTTTAACGTCATGCTGGACTTTGGCAAGCCGACTCACAAGGAGGTCGAGGCTGCCAAGCGGAGGATTAAACCGAACCACCTCGCACAGAGGGGGATGGAACGGTCGGGTGGATCACAGTTTAACGTCATGCTGGACGTTGGCAAGCCGACTCATGAGGAGGTCGAGGCTGCCGGGCGGAGGATTGAACCGAACCACCTCGCACAGAGGGGGATGGAACGACCGGGTGGATCACAGTTTAACGTCATGCTGGACGATGGTGTTTGGGGCTTACGCTCTAAGGAGGCCCATATGCGGCAAAGCTCAGTTGGAGAGGGACTTGGGCCGAAGATGATAGACACCTCGATCCCTGTCATGCCCTCTACTGGCTTCGGCTGTGGGGAAGCACAATGGAGATACACATGTGCAGTCTCACACAAGGGCGGATTCATAGGTGAATCGACGCAAATGTGAACCCGGGAGGGGTCCACTGACGGAAAAACCGACATGAATATGAACGGGACGACCAGGTGGTGGGCTTGAACCTCAAAGAGGCTTCCTACGTACCCTGTTTTGGAGAAAGGGATCAAAGTCCACGTAGTTTGTTCGGTTTGTAATACTCTACCCCCGTGGGCGAAGGCCACTCCAATCCCGACATCCCTGCAGAGACGAGCGGGTGGGGGCCACATCCAAACCGGGGGGGACCCTACGTGCGGGGCACGAGATCGGGTGATGCGGACGGTTTAACGTCTTGCCGGACGAAGTACAGTTTAACGTCGTGTGTTGAAGACAAAGCGGACGGTTTAACGTCTTGACGGACGAAGTACAATTTAATGTCGTGTGTCAAGGACGAAGATGCTTGGCAGTTTAGCGTCTTGCAGCGCGGACGTGGTACAGTTTAGCGTCATGCAGGACAAATGCTGAACAGTTTAACGTCTTGTAGCTCGGACGATATGCTAGGCAGTTTAACGTCGTGCAGCTTGGACGTGGTACAGTTTAACGTCATGTTGGACGAAAAACTTGGCAGTTTAGCGTCTTGCAGCGCGAACGTGGTACAGTTTAGCATCATGCAGGACGAATTCTGAACAGTTTAACGTCTTGTAGCTCGGACGATATGCTAGGCAGTTTAACGTCGTGCAGCTTGGACGTGGTACAGTTTAACGTCATGTTGGACGAAACACTAGGCAGTTTAACGTCTTGCAACGCGGACGATATGCTAGGCAGTTTAACGTCGTGCAGCTTGGACGTGGCACAGTTTAACGTCATGTTGGATGAATGTTGAACAGTTTAACGTCTTGTAGCTTGGACGAATATTGCCGCCGATGGGTCCGTGTCACTTCGCGCGAACCTGGAGGGCCGCACGGGAAGACAACGCACGGTGCGGGCACCCAGGATGGAGATCATCGGGCGCCACGCAAGCGGGTACCCTCAGGGGGTTAAAGGGGGCGACCCTGGTGGTTTGCATGCAAAAGTGAAGCTTGGCGCGCAATACCGCGGGTCGGCGCGCAATTGGGCGGGATGACGTGCAATTGGGCCAGCGCTTTGCGCGCGGAAGATGGAGATTGCGCGCACCGGGCCTCGGATAGCGTGCGGGGGCAACAGATCATTCTTTAACGAATGGCCACTTTGAAAAGGGGGGGGGGGGTGCGCGCAATCGGGCTAGATTGCGCGCACCCAGGGGCAATTGCGCGCAAGAGGCTTCTTTTGCGCGCGAAGGCCTTTGGGTGAAGAGTTGTTCAAAGGAACGGAGCCAAAGGGATTGCGCGCGAAGGCGAATCCCGAGGCTTTATTGCGCGAAAGAATGGAGGTTACCTAAAGATCGGCATTACGCGCGGAGGGCGTTGGATTGCGCGAATGAGTGACCCTTCGAATTCCGGCAACCTCTAAAATGTCGGGGGTCGCCTCATATTTATAGGCAACCCCGGGCGCGGAATCTGGTTCGCGGGCGCGCAATTTCCTTCGCGGGCGCGGAAACGGGCCTGGCGCGCAAGGGAGTTGTGTGGGCCACGGGCGCGCAAAATTGCGTGCCGGACCAGCGCAATGCTCGCATCCCAGGATGTTTGTGCGCAGCACTACAACTTTGCGCATGGGTCTCCAAAATTCCGTGCAAGGCCTCCGGGCCCTCCGAAACATGCTTCTGACTCCAAATATGACCTCGCATTCCTCATCCGGAGCTTCGTTTGGAAACAACGGACTTTTCCGGCGTCTACAAAAGCCCCCCCTCAGAATCTGATCGGCGAGAGGTCGCAACGATCGGGTTCCGAGGGAGACGCCGGAATGCCGAAGTCCTGGGTGGCGCGGGACTGTGGCGCGCAAAAAGGGTGTCGGGCACGAAATTCGCTATCGCGGTCGCGCAAAGCGCTTTCCGCGCAGCGCGGACACCCGGCCTCGCCTATAAATAGGGGCCATGGGTCCCCCGTACCGTACACCGGCCTTCCGCGCGACAAGCTTTCAAGCTCTCGTGCGCGAAATTGTCATTGTCGGCGTGGAATTCTCCCGTTCGTCGCGCAAACCATTCCGGATTTCAGCCTGTTTTTTGCGCGAACACCCGGGGGCTGGACCCCCGTGATCAACCAAGAGACGGGGCTGGACCTAAAACACAAGCGTCCAGGCGGTCCTACGTATCCCATAAGGATGGGAATCAAGCCGTACGTAGTTCTTGAGAGGCAATTTAACGTCATGCAGGACGATGAGGGGTGTGAGGTAGTCCCACACACGGGGGAGGCGTACGGCACGGCCAGTAGACCGGCGTGAATGAGGGCATAGCCCCGCATTCACGCCATACGCCTCGCACAAAAAGGAGGGGAACTGGGGCCAGAGGCCCAACGCGGGATAGAGATTCCCGAGAAATGGGGCTGGGCCTGAGACATGAATGTTCAGGCGGTCCTACGTATCCCATAAGGATGGGAATCAAGCCGCACGTAGTTCTTGAAGTGCAGTTTAACGTCATGCAGGACGAAAAGAGAAAGGGGGAGCAGAAGGCATCCCCAAACGTGGGGGGCGTACAGCGTGGCGAGAAAACCGACGTGAATGAGGGCATAGCCCCACGTTCACACCATACGCCGCATACCCAGAGGCAACTGGGCCAAGGTCCCGAGATGGGATGGAAATTCCCGAAGGATGGGGCTGGGCCTGAAACATGAATGTTCAGGAGGTCCTACGTATCCCATAAGGATGGGAATCAAGCCGCACGTAGTTCTTGAGGGGCAGTTTAACGTCATGCAGGACGAAGACGCTTGGTAGTTTAACGTCTTGCAGCGTGGACGTGGTACAGTTTAACGTCATGTTGGATGAATGCTGAATAGTTTAGCATCTTGTAGCTTGGACGAAGTGCACTTAGGCAAAGTACTGCTTGAGGAACCTAGCGTTGGTGGGAGGAGTGACACGCTCACCATCCATAGTTGCTAGGGAGTACGCGCCATTGGGATAGACCTTGTGGACAACAAAAGGTCCCTCCCACTTGGGCTCCAACTTGGGCGGCTTCCTGCCGGGGATCATCGGTGCTCTTAGGTCCAGTACTAGGTCACCCTTCAGGAAGGAGCGGAGGGGAACCTTCTTATTGAAAGCTCGAGCCATTCTGCTTTGATGCCTCTCCAAGTTGTGCAAAGAGCGAAGCCTATTCTCAACCAGTGCTTCCAACTCGACTAGATGGGCTTCAGCAGCTCTGTCCGGTGCTTGTTGGTCATAGACCGCAGTGCGCAAGGATGGTAACTGGATCTCAATGGGAAAGAAGGACTCAGCTCCATACACCAGAGAATAAGGGGTCATCTGGGTGAAATTGCGAGTCGTCGTCCGATAAGCCCAGACGGCATTGGGGAGCTTGTCCGGCCAACTCTTCTTGTTCTGACCAACCATATTTTGCAGAATGTTAGAGAGGGTTTTGTTAAACGCCTCAATCTGTCCATTTGCCTGCGCATGATAGCGAGATGTATGGTTCGAGCGAATGTTGTACTTGGCGTACAAATTCTTCAACTCGACTGCTCGGAAGTTGGCTCCGTTATCCGTGAGGATAGCGTGAGGCACTCCAAATCGATAAATGGTGTTGGAGGTCACGAAGTCAGCGATCGAACAGGATTTGACCCTCTGAGCAGAATCGCCTCTGCCCATTTGGAGAAGAAGTCCGTGGCGGTCAGAATGAACCGGCACTGGCGAGCCGTCGCCGGCGGGTAAGGTCCCACAACGTCCAGACCCAAGACTTCAAAGGGCCAAGAATACCTAGTGGTATGGAGAGGCTCCGGCGGCCGATGCACAAAGTTCGCATGAACTTGGCATGCATGGAACTTCCTGGCATACTCGATGCAGTCATGGATCATGGAGGGCTAGAAGTATCCCAACCTCCTAATCTGGTGGGACAGCTTCGGCCCAGTCTGATGGGCACCACATGAACCAGCATGAACCTCTTGCATGACTTGTGGGATCTCAACTCCCTAAATGCAACGAAGGAGAACACCATCAACTCCACGTCTATAAAGGATCTGCTCCAGGCCGGGACTGCTCTGGAGGACAAACTGCGATGCGCGGCGTCGAACTCGCTCGCGCTCGACCCGATCCGATGGGAGAATGCCATGTTGGAGGTACTCAACCAAAGGCGCCCTCCAATTAGGGGCTGATTCGACTTCCATATCTGGGGTACTCGGGGCTCCGGGCACAGGGGCAACCGTGGTGAGAATACTTACCAACGGGCCGCGATCTCCCTCCGGGGTAACGGGAGCGATGAGCCTGCAGTGCGTCACGCGGATGATCAGGTTGTCCTGTCCAGGCTCTGCGAGTGACGCAGCAAGGCTGGCCAAAGCATCTACTCGACCGTTCTGCGACCGAGGAATATGGACGATTTCTGGCCGAGAAGAGAACTGGGCCATCAGAAGGAGGGTGCACTCCAGCAATGGCACAAGTTCCGGCTTCCTGACAACATAGTCGCCATTGATCTGATTAACGACCAGCTCGGAGTCCCCTTTCACACACAGATGGGGCACGTCGATCTCGAGAGCTAACTCGAGGCCAGTGATGAGGGCATGGTATTCCGCCTCATTGTTGGTACAACCCTCTGACAACAGGAAAGAGTATGGCAGCACGGATTGCTCCGGGGTAATGAAGACGATACCCAAACCCACTTTGTTGAGCTTATGATTATCAAGCCTTCTGTCGGTGGGGCTTTGGGAGGCACCATAAAAGTGCATCTGCAAGCATGGATCGGCACGATCGACCGAGAGGACTGCCTCATCAGGAAAACCTAGATCCAGCGGCTGATCCGCGGAGGTTGGGTGAGCAGCCAGAAAGTCCGCCAATGCTTGCCCTTTGATGGCCTTCTGAGACACATACCTGATGTCGAACTGCTGGAGAATCACAGCCCACCGCGCTAGACGGCCAGTCAACATAGGCCGGATCAGGATATATTTCAACGGGTCTACCCGAGAAACCAACTGTACCTCATGTTGCTGCAAGTAGTTCCGTAATTTCTGTACGGCAAATACGAGCACCAGGCATCTCTTCTCGATGGGGGAATACCTAACTTCCGCATCGAGGAGCATGCGACTGAGGTAATAGAGGCTATTCTTTGTTCCCTCGTTGTTCTTCTGGGCGAGAAGGGCACCAAGGGACCGTTCCAGGGCAGTCACATAAAGAACCAGCGGCTTCCCGGATACAGGCGGCATCAGAACCGGAGGTTGAAGCAGGTACTTCTTGATTTCCTCAAAAACGGTCTGACACTCTTTATCCCATACATAGGTGTCACCTTTCTTCATGAGCCGAGAAAAGGGCTTACACTTGCCGGCCAGATTCGCGATGAATCGGCGTATATAGGCTAAGTGGCCTTGGAACCCTTGCAGTTCCCGAATGTTACCTGGGGGAGGCATCTGGCTAATCGCCCTGATCTTCTCTGGGTCGATCTCAATACACCGGTATCTTACCACAAATCCAAGGAACTTTCCGGAGGTGACCCCGAAGGCACACTTCAACGGGTTCATCTTCAGGCAGCAAGACCGGAGGAAGCCGAACACCTTCTCAAGATCATTGAGATGGTCCTGACGCTGGCGCGATTTGACCACCAAGTCGTTGACGTAGAATTCCACCAGTGTGCCGAGGATTGGCTTGAATATGCAGTGCATCGCCCGTTGATAGGTGGAACCTGCATTCTTCAGGCCGAAGGGCATGACCTGGTAACAAAAGATACCTTGGGGGGCCCTGAAGGCAGTGAACTCCTCATCCTCAGGGGCCATCCGGATTTGGTTGTATCCGGAGTATCCATCCATGAAGAAGAGGGCTTGGAACCCTGCCGTGGCGTCAATCAACAGCTCTGTCACTAGAAGGGGAAAATCATCCTTCGGACAGTGGTGGTTGGGATTGCAGAAGTCGATGCAGACTCTGATCTGCCCGTTCTTCTTCCTGACCGGCGAAATGTTGGCCAGCCATTTGGGGTAATGAACTTCCCTCACGAAGTTGGCATTGATAAGCTTGTCAACTTTTGCCTCAACCATGGCACCGTGGGATGGGTGCATCTTCCTGGGAGGCTGCTTGAACCCGCGATGGTTTTCCGGGAGACCAAGGCGGTGGACGGCTACCTGAGGATCTAGCCCCAGCATCTCGTCATAGCCCCAAGCGAACACATCACGGTGCTGTCTGAGGAAGTCCATGTACTGCTTCCACTCCTCAGAGGGCATGGCGGCACTGACCAATGTGGGTCTTGGATCTGCTTCGGTTCCAAGGTTCACCTGTACTAACTCATCGACCGTGGCGGAGACGCCCTCCTCAAAGGCTGGGGGTGCATCTTCCACGTCCTCTCCACTCGGTGAGGGATCGTCCACGGGAGAGACTGCGCTGGGAACTGCATTGGGGCTACCAGATCTTGTTGGGCCGCTGGTGATGGCACGGGCGGTCGCGGTCATCTCATTAGGAGACTCACAGGCCGTCGAGACCATGGCTACGTCCAACCGATGGATCAGGAGGACATAAGAGTCATCCAAACTTGCCCAGGGATCACTTGCAACAGCGACAGGATCAACCTCACTTGCCAGGATCTGCTTATCCTCGCTCTTGTAATAGTCCGCGTCCAGATAGCGGACTTCACATGAGGCAAAAGGAGAGGCATCTCCCTGAAGCACGCCTACTCGACCATTAAGGGAGTATTTAAGGCATTGGTGGTATGACGAGGGAACCGCCGCATGAAGGTGGATCCATGGCCTGCCCATCAATGCGTTATACGCAGTGTCCTGAGAGACTACCATAAATTCGGTGTTGGCAACCAGGTCACCGAACTAGGTCTTCAAACGTATCTTTCCGACCAGAGTTTGCTCGGTGCGGTCGTTCCCCTGGATCATGAGGTCGGAGGGAATCAAGTCATCCTCAGACAACCCCAATCTTCGGAGCGTCCGAGTTGGAATCAGGTTAATCCCGGACCCCGTGTCGACAAGACAGCGCCGAACATCAAGACCATTGAACTGGCCAGTGACATACAACGGACGAATGTGCCCCCGTATAGGAGGGTCTTCATCCTTACCAGCGAACGAGATAACTGCCTGACATTCGGCGTCCTCAACCGTTTCGGCATGAAAGGCCTCTGCATCCGCAACCTCTGTCTCAAACTGGAGGGGGCTCTTTAGGGCTTCAGCGAGCGCCTCGCGCATCTCAGATGACACGTGCAGAGCCTCAAGGATGGAGAGACTTGCTGGGATGTCGGCCAAGTGCTTCAGGATGTCATTCTTTTTGGCCAGGCGCGAGCCCCTGGTTGTAGGAGCTTGCTCTGCGGTTGGAGGCATGACGGGCCTTGCCGGTTGGACCGGCGGCCGACTGGTACTTGGCGCATCTCGCTGTTCATGTGTTGAAGCCCGAGAAGTAGTCACCGTACTGGGGTCAGGAGGCCGGGATGGACTCGCGGCAGGGTGGAGCTGATCGCGATGCGGCTGAGGTGGTTCTGCCTGGTCCCACACCACAAATAGTGGCGGATGCGAATCCGTCATCCCCGGAGGGGGGGGGGGGCTGCGCAAGCTGAGCTCGGTTTTGAGCCTGCTGCCTAGTCTCAGTGGCGTGCATGTCCTGGTTGGAGGTACCAACTGCTGTGCCGCGGTGACTCCTATTGTTGCGGTTCCTCCAATGGTGGAGACGACCGGGGACACTAGGGAGGTCCACCTGGTGTTCTTCAACGTCGGGAACCGAAAAGGGATTTACCAGCTCGACGGTATTAACCGAAGCGTACCCAATACTGTCATCGGACGAATCATCCATCATCGGGCGGATCCGAGGTGGGATCCCCATCTCCGGGGGCATGAAATCGCCGAGAGTGCGGGATAGTGGCGGAACTGGCGGGGCACGCTCTTCCTTCTTGCGTCGCCGCCGTTTTCTCTTCTCGGAAGAGGCGGGCTGGGACGACGATGCCGAAGCAGCACCCGTAGATTCTGGGGGCTCAGGCTGATTCAAGCATGCACGGATGATTCCATGGGCGTGAATGATCGTCTTGCGGGCCATCCAGTTATTATACATCTGGGATCCGCGGTCGGAAACCAGCTGTCATCCGTCCTCATTGCCACTATCATCATCCGATCCCACGAACACGCCCGCCACTTGTGCTGGAGCTGGGACCAACCTGATTAAATTGTTGTTAATCTGGTCTTGGAGCCAGTCCTTAAACACGTAGCACCGCCGGATGGTGTGCCCCAGGGCCTGATGGTAAGGGCAGTAGCGGGGGTTATCCGTGAGATGTGCCTCCTCTGGCCTCCAACACTCAGGCAGTCGCACAATCCTCTGCTCCAGGGCACTCCGGAAATAACCGGGGACCTGATCCTCATGAAATGTGTAAGTCAGGTATCGCGGGCCCCTGGGAGCGTGGTCTTGACGAGGGGATGGAGGGGCCTGCCGAGGAGGTGGACCCTGATTATCTCGCCTGGGTTGTGGCGGTACATTACGCGGAGGGGCCGGCCGGTTCTGGGGCTGCCGCTGCTGGGCAGGGAACTGAGCCCGTGGAGGCGGATTCCTGTGAGGCTGTGGAGATGGCCTCGCCGGCAGCAGCTCCAACGGCCTGGGGGCCTCTATCTGGGCAACAGCAGCGGGCTCAGCCCTGCTGACTCTCCTTGCAGGAATCATAGGAGGCAGCGGGTGTGCCTGACTGGCCTGTTGCAGGGCCTCCTCAAGATGTTGAGCTTTGTCTGAGAAGTCCCTGAACCCTCCGAGGTAATTCTGAGTGATCAAGGAAGGGACCAGCTCGGTCTTGACGTTCCCGATGCACATTGTCAACAACTTCTCCTGAGTCAATGGCATGTCAAGGGAATACGTGAGACCCTTCCATCGGGCGACGAAATCCGCGACTCGTTCATCAGGCCTCTGCTTGCACTTGAAGAGGTCTGCGATACTCATCTTCCGGGTCGTGGAACTGAACTGGTAGAGGAACTGTCTACAAAGGTCCTCCCAGCTAGTTATCGACCCGACGGGGAGCTGGCTGTACCAGACAAATGCTGGCCCTTCCAGTGTTTGGACAAAGCAGCGAAGCTTAGCGGACTCCTGCTGCGCCAGAGTCCCCAACATAGGCCCGCACCTCTAGTTGAAATGGGCCAAATGCTGTGGTGGATCTCCGGTCCCGTTGAAGGGGGCGAAAGTGGGGCTCCCGAATCCCGGAGGTGCCGGCATGTCATCCACCCATTCTGGGTATGGCTTGCAGTCCGGTGGGATCGCCACTTGCCGATTCTCCAAGGATTCCAAGCGGGCGATGAGTGCCGCCATCGGATCGTCCGGACATAGGTTCCAGTCCTGGCGAGGATCTCTAACCACGATCACATTGCATGGCCCTTCAATCGGGTCGTCGACCGGGTCGTCGAACTCGGCAGCTCGTGGGATGTTGGGCGGAGCGGCCCTTGGGGTAGCGGGAGGAATCCGAGCGGGGTCTCTCAGGTAGTCACGCCGCTCGGGAGGGTGTGGGGAAACATACCGCGCCCTCTTGCCATAGGCAATGGCCTCTCCCCTGTCGGCGAACACGGCGTAATCACGGTTGCCCGGGAGAGTCTCGTCGAGGAGTGGTTGTTCCTGTTCCTACTGTCCCGGCCTAGGATCACAGTAGTCAGGCCGCTGCTCTGCAGCGCGCTCGGCGAGGAGCTGGCCAACTAGCTTCTTCTGCTCGGCGAGCAGTTGACGTAGCATAGCCTTCTCGGGATCCTCATCCGCCCTCTGCATGGAGGCAGATGGGTCGGAGGGCTTTACAGCCTCGTCGTGCTCTTTACCATTGCTGACGTTTCGGCTCAACGTCAGTGCTTCAGTGGGTGTGGGGAGACCCAGGAGGTTCCTCTGGTGACGAGTAACACTCACTGATGGATCCAACGACGGCTTGTCTTCGGTGGGAGAGCCCCAGTCGAGAAGTTCCAAATCGTTCCCCTCTCCCGACAGGTCAGCCATTTTGACCGTTTCCGTCCCTGGGGATGTACCCTCAGGGCCACCCAGTGAATCGGGCTGTCGGTGAATCGCACTGAAGTGTAGGGCAGCGTACTGCCCCCATCCACGGATATACACGTGGGGGGTGGCTCCCTCGATAACCTTGCGGAGTACTTGAAAACACTCAACGCATCGTTGTTGGAGGGCCTCGTGGTGCTCAAATGACCCGGGGTGACGAACCGCGGGGAGCGTGGCCAGGTCAATTTGATGGCACTGCTCACCAATATCCTCCAGGTGCACTTGACTCCTGGGATATGGCATTTGTATGCAGTGAAGACGGGAGTGAGTCTCCCGGAGAGTTCGGCGGAAGCATTCGAACTCATCCGGAGTGAGTGATTCGGGTGCATCAAAGTCCGGTCATGCGACTTGCCAAAACTTCTCAGGGAAGTGGCCCTCTGCAAGGACGGTCCAGAAGCTCCACGACTCAAACTCGGGACCCAGGTCTCCTTGGTCCTCTTCAACGACTGGGAATGGACGGGGAACCGGCAGTGGTGCCGAGGCGGGCCGCCGGGCCGACGGGCTGGCTGGCGGTGAATACGGCGAGCAGGCCGATTGGACTCCATATCCCGGGCCGCCCGCTGAGGGTGGCGGTGCCCCAGCTACCACATCACGATAGGACGGTCCGGTGAGTGAACATCCTGCTGTAGCGTCGGTTCTCGCCGAGGGTGCACTAGATCGCGGTTCGACCGTCGGTCCCCAGAAAAAGTCTCCGGCTTCTCCGATCGAGGCAGAAGGCGCTTCCAGAGGGGCCGGTACCAACCGCAAGCTTGATCCTTGGGGGTCTACCAGGCCCTCACTACTCCGGATATACTTTCGGAGAGAAGCGGGGATCGTATCGATCTCGCTCTCGGGAAGTACGAGGCTGACGTGCCGCATTCCTACCCCTGCCCCTGACTGGCGGGATCGGGGGGAGGGCTCCGTAGCCGAATCATACTCCGCATCTGTATCAGAGAAACGAACCGGTCGGATCTCTGTCCTGAATTCCCTAACATTCTTCCCTCGACGTCGACGCCTCGCCTTCCTGCCCCTGGGTGGTTCTTCGGGGCATGGCTGATCTCTGTCCTGGCATCCTCCGGCCACACCGGCACTGGGGCCAAGAGGACTGGAAACCAAGGTGCGAGGAGCACCGGGACAGATATCAAAGGGGACACGGGGAGAGATGATTCCGGGCAGGCCTCCGGGCCGGGATCGGAAGGTGGGGTGACCCATGCCTCTTGGATCGGCCACACGGAGTAGACCCTGTTGGTGAATAGCGCTACCGCGAGGTGGTCCGCGGTGGCTATTACCTCTACCAGCAACCGGGAGAGTCAACCCAACCTGCCTTTGGGGCGGTCGGGGCCTCGATCCAGGTCGGGCATAGAAGTGCCCCTGCTCAGGATGCGTAGGGGCCTGGTGACTGGAGCCAGCAGTGGCTTGAGCCAACGCGGTCGTTGTTGCTAGGGCCCCAAGGTGGGCATCCTCTTCCGCTCGTGCCCGACATTGGCGTCGGGACAGACGAGTCGGGATGAGCGGCGCAGGCAGGTGGAGAGCTCGTTCTTCGACTTGAGAGGCCTGGAGGCGGTGTCGACGTGGCCTGACAGGAGCCCTTATCGCGGATCCCTGTAGCGAATCTCGGATAGGGTGGTCCTGGGCATCGTCCACCTCAACCGCATAGGGGAAGGAGCTGTCGGAGCGTTCCGGGGATAAACTCCCGAAGCGGTTGGACGTCGAGGTAGGCATTGGTGCCTCCCTACGCGGCCCTCGGGGGCGGCGTTGGTGGCGAGGTGCAGCTTCCTCGAGGTCTAGGCGAGCCATGTCCCTGGTGGGGATTACTCCCTCTTCCTCATATCTCCGCACCAAGTTGTTGATCACCCTTCTCTGGATGACCTTTGAGGGGGATAGAGGGCGTGGTTACCCCGCAGCTGCGGCTGCTGGGATGGCTGTGGAATGGGCGGGACCGCGCGGAGTAGCCACGTCGGTGTTTCCCCTACCCCTGCGCCAGTGGGCGGGTGGCGATCGGGCCCTGGATTGGGCGACTTGATTCCTGAAAGCAGGGAGAAAAACCCATTAACACTGACAGGAAAAGGAATCGACAACCAACCATTAGTGCCACGACGCCTTCCGTGGGGGGAACCTAGGCCATCGACGTCGGGAGATGGAGTGCCCGATTTCCCTTCCCCAGCCCCTGGCGGGTTCCGTGCCCCGGTGCTGAATGCTCGGCCGAGCAGCATGCTGGTCTTCCAACACCTCTGAAAGCCATCGGTCTTCGTATTGAGGAGAAGAGATTCACGTCGGGTTCACCATTTTTCTGTTTCGGTGCGGATGTGCGTCGGGTTTCTGTTCCGACGCTGTTCCTCCAGGACGCGTTCGCGCGTGCGCCCGTCGACCCGAGGGGATGGGCGCGCGGCTTGTGGCCCTGCAGTCCTGCTTTCCAAGGGCGGGTGGCATCCGTCCCTTATTCAGGGGCGTCTTCTCCTTTATCGAAACCGGGATGATGGGATGTCTGCTCCTCCTTCCGTGGACGTCTCCTCAGAACTCGTTGCCTAATCCGGGTCTCCCTCATAGATTTAAGACGTGCGCGTGAATCTCATTCCCGGCGCTATGTCTCCATGGACACCAGTTAATTACGCTGCTTCCACCCGGACGCTCCAAGGAGTCTGGTCGGGGCAGCAACCTGCGGTGAGGAGACCGGGTAGCTCTGGGTGTTGGGGGCGTGTCTTAACACTGCGGCTATGCATGTCTTCCTTCCGTCCCTAATAGGGCTTCTCGAAGGCAGGATGGCCTGAGGCATCCCGCGCTGTGTGTGGGGAACTGCGTTACCTGAGGTTTTCCTCGGCTTCCCATGTTTAACACGGGGTATGCCGCGAGTTTAACGTCCAGCGGGGACGACATCGGACTGATCAACACGAGAAGTGGATCAGATGACAGAACCCTTTGCGGGGAACTTCCGACGCTGGGGCCAGCACATGGGCGGATTCCCGAGTGAAGTGGAGTGGAATGAAATGGCATGACCCCACCGGGATGTGGCGGCCCGGGTAAGGATCAGGATGGATGATGGAGTGAAGAGCTTGGACCCCGTAGAGGCTTCCTACGTACCGCGTGTTAGCGCAGATCAAAGTCAACGTAGTTCGAATATACAGTTTAACGTCATGCTGGACGTTGGCAAGCCGACTCACAAGGAGGTCGAGGCTACCAGGCGGAGGATTGAACCGAACCACCTCGCACAGAGGGGGATGGAACGGCCGGGTGGATCACAGTTTAACGTCATGCTGGACGTTGGCAAGCCGACTCACGAGGAGGTCGAGGCTGTCGGGCGGAGGATTGAACCGAACCACCTCGCACAGAGGGGGATGGAACGGCCGGGTGGATCACAGTTTTACGTCATGCTGGACGATGGTATTTGGGGCTTACGCTCTAAGGAGGCCCATATGCGGCAAAGCTCAGTTGGAGAGGGACTTGGGCCGAAGATGATAGACACCTTGATCCCTGTCACGCCCTCTACTGGCTTCGGCTGTGGGGAAGCACAATGGAGATACACACGTGCAGTCTCCCACAAGGGCGGATTCATAGGTGAATCGACGCAAATGTGAACCCGGGAGGGGTCCCCTGACGGACGAATCGACATGAATACGACCGGGACGACCAGGTGGTGGGATTGAACCTCAGAGAGGCTTCCTACGTACCCTATTTAGGAGACAGGGATCAAAGTCCACGTAGTTCGTTCGGTTTGTAATACTCTACCCCCATGGGCGAAGGCCACTCCAATCCCGACATCCCTGCAGAGACGAGCGGGAGGGGGCCACATCCAAACCGGGGGGACCCTGCGTGCGGGGCACGAGATCGGGTGGTGTGGACGGTTTAACGTCTTGCCGGACGAAGTACCGTTTAACGTCGTGTGTTGAAGACGAAGCAGATGGTTTAACGTCTTGCCGGACGAAGTACAGTTTAACGTCGTGTGTCAAGGACGAAGATGCTTGGTAGTTTAGCATCTTGCAACGCGGACGTGGTACAGTTTAGCGTCATGCAGGACGAATGCTGAACAGTATAACGTCTTGTAGCTCGGACGATATGCTAGGCAGTTTAACGTCGTGCAGCTTGGACGTGGTACAGTTTAACGTCATGTTGGACGAAACACTTGGAAGTTTAGCGTCTTGCAGCGCGGATGTGGTACAGTTTAGCGTCATGTAGGACGAATGCTGAACAGTTTAACGTCTTATAGCTCGGACGATATGCTAGGCAGTTTAACGTCGTGCAGCTTGGACGTGGTACAGTTTAACGTCATGTTGGACGAAACACTTGGCAGTTTAACGTCTTGCAGCGCGGACGATATGCTAGGCAGTTTAACGTCGTGCAGCTTGGACGTGGCACAGTTTAACGTCATGTTGGACGAATGCTGAACAGTTTAACGTCTTGTAGCTTGGACGAATATTGTCGCCGATGGGTCCGTGTCACTTCGCGCGAGCCTGGAGGGCCGCACAGGAAGACAACGCATGGTGCGGGCACCCAGGATGGAGATCATTGGGCGCCACACAGGCGGGTACCCTCAGGGGGTTAAAGGGGGCGACCCTGGCAGTTTGCACGCAAAAGTGAAGCTTGGCGCCAAATACCGCGGGTCGGCGCGCAATTGGGCGGGCTGGCGTGCAATTGGGCCAGCGCTTTGCGCACAGAAGATGGAGATTGCGCGCACCGGCCTCGGATAGCGCGCGGGGGCAACGACTCATTCTTTAAAGAATGGCCACTTTGAAAAAAGGGGGGGTGCGTGCAATCGGGCTGGATTGCGCGCACCCGGGGGCAATTGCGCGCAAGAGGCTTCTTTTGCGCACGAAGGCCTTTGGGTGAAAAGTTTTTCAAAGGAATGGAGCCTAAGGGATTGCGCGCGAAGGCGAATCCCGAGGCTTTATTCCGCGAAAGAAATGAGGTTACCTAAATATCGGCATTACGCGCGGAGGGGGTTGGATTGCACGAACGAGCGACCCTTCGAATTCCGGCAACCTCTAAAACGTCGGGAGTCGCCTCATATTTATAGGCAACCCCGGGCGCGAAATCCGGTTCGTGGGTGCACAATTTCCTTCGCGGGCGCGGAATCGGGCCCGGCGCGCAAGGGAGTTGCGCGGGCCACGGGCGCGCAAAATTGTGCGCCGAACCAGCGCATTGCGCGCATCCCGGGAGGTTTGCGCGCGACACTACAACTTTGCGTGCGGGTCTCCAAAATTCCGCGCAAGGCCTCCGGGCCCTCCGAAACATGCTTCTGACTCCAAATATGACCTCGCATTCCTCATCTGGAGCTTCGTTTGGAAACAACGGACTTTTCCGGTGTCTACAGTGTCTTCTTCACGGTATGTGGTTAACGTTATGTCCATGTCACGGTGAGTAGTTCACGGTACGTGGTCACGGTGAGTATTTCATGGTATGTGGTCACGGTGAGTCCATCACGGTGTCTAGTCACGGTGTCTGGTTCACGGTGAGTCCTTCACGGTGTCAGGTTATGGTGAGTCCTTCACGGTGTCAGGTCACAATGTCTGGGTCACGATGTTTGGTCACGATGTCTAGTCATAGTGTCTTGTCATGGTGTCTTGTAACGGTGAGTCCTTCACGGTGTCTCTATACTTAGAGAAATATCTGTATTTTTACATAAACAGTAATATGCAGAATATGGATTAAGGTTAATCATTAGAGAATATGAGAATGTGAATCATAAATATAACGGTGTGATAATATATGTGAGAATTGTGATCATGCATAAGACTTGTAAATACTAAAGAGAGTAATTAACATCAATAAGCTTTGTTATTATAAAAAAAGATATGTAGCTATTATTGAGATTGAAGAGCACTAGAAAGATGTGCAATAAAGATTGAGATTAATTAATAGTAAAGAGATTTTTTATCATTAAAACATGATTGACAGATGAGGAGTCCAACAATCTCCCCCTTTTTGATGATCACAAATCATATATTGGTAGAATAAAATTGACATGTAAAATTACAGTAACTAGTATAGCAAAAACATTATAGAACTGATACTTGTAGTTTTTCTCCCCTTTTTGTACTATTATAGAACTGACACTTGTAGTTGATCTCCCCCCTTTTGGGATTATCAAAAAGTGGAGATAATGAAATGAAACAATGCATTTGATATTAAACAAAGGGTTCAAAATTCAAGAAAAAATGAAACAACAAAAGTCATCCCATAAAAAAACAGTCCTCGGACTCTTCAAGGATCCACTTTGTCTTTGCCTTTATCAGCAGTAGGAGAAACTATAACAGTACTCTGCTCATGAAGATACGGCTTCAATATATTGATGAAATTAGTAATGATTTCATCACCATATAGCATAGCCATTTCAAAATCATCCTTATTCTCCAGAAATCTGTCCAACAATCTCGTGAAATCTGACTGTTTTTGAACTTGAGCTTTAAAAGCTTGAGTCACTAGAGGGATTCCCAATTTTTTCACAAGATATCTAAAGTGATCTATCATATCACTTTTAGAGAAAATCCGGGAAAGATACAAATCTATTTTCTTGGAGATCTCTTGTTGAGCATCATTGTCTATCTTAGAATGAATCCTAACCAAGTCCAATGCTCTATCACTGTTCTTAATCACTTATGACAAAGAAGATAGATCCAAGACACTGAAGGCATTCTGAAATTATTCTTTTGTTATGGATCTCAGTATAGAATAATCCAATGAAGATGTGGTGGTCTGACCAGAAACAGGTGAAGCCTTGACAACTTTGGTTAGAAATTTGAGCTGTTTCAGAACTTTTTGCAGACATCCAGTGTATTCATCTGTAAGCTTATTCATATTTTCCACAAGCTCTCTCATGTGTTCTAGAATCCTGGTGTGCCTTTTTCCAATATTTCCATCAAAAGATAGTATGTATGTATGAACTGGAGACACAATCTCCCTAGCAAGGAGGGAATCAGAAGACTCAGGAGAGATAGTAACAGGTGCAGGGGCAGAAACAGGAGCAGACTCTGATCTCAAAGATATGTCATTCTACAGACTTGGTACTATAATTTTCATATTTGAAACATCATCACTCAGCAGATTATTCTCAACTATGACTTCTTCAATTTCTTGTTTTATCCTTGGTTGAATATTCAAGATAATATTTTCCAAGAGAATTGATTCATCTTCTTGAATTAACTGAGTCACTTGGAAAGGTTGAGTGGAGACAATTTTCTCAACTCCAGCTAACAAAGTCTCTCTTAAAATAATCAGATCATATTTGATCACAAAGGAGTGAAGCTCAGGTAAGGATGCATGTAAAGGTAAAGGTGTAGACTCTGGTTGAGGTTCAGAGTCATCTTCATACTCAGATTATGATTCAGATTGAGGTTGGGGCTCTGGTTCTAGTTCTGAATAATCTAAGGACTTATATTGAAACAGATAAGGTATATCCATTCCATTTGCAGTCACTTTCTGTGACTCATTCACATCATAAAACTTGGGAAAGAATACTGAGAGTGCACAGAAAAAGTGATAGAAGGTTGAGAAGCTTCAGTAGATCAAGCTTCTACAATATCAAGGTTTTGAGGTTCCTCCCCCTCAACTTGTGCTTCCCTTTCAGATTCATGAGGTTCATGAACATGGACAAGATCCACAGGATCATACCTAATCTCTTTAGCAAACACTTTCCTTGCCATCTGAAAGGAAATTTCCATTCATTCTTCAGCAGATAAAATAATCTCAGGAACTGCTTGTTCCAATAAATAAGCTTCCAGACTTGCTTCTTTCTCAATAGAAAGACTCTTTTCAATAAGATCTGCCTCTAAGTTTGCTTGCTGTTCTGAAACAGGAAAAATCAATTTCCTTGAAGCATTGGGATGAGCTTCTTCCTCATGAAGAACAACTGATGGATCCTTAGTCCTTTCCTTTTCAACAACAACATCCTTTCAATGAGGTATTTCAGTAGGGATGACGGCAGGGACAACAACCCTTTCCTCTTCAACCAGAAATGTTTCCATTGGAGCTATTACAGGATATTATCTAGGTGGTACTTCAGCTGTTACTTCTTCTTGTTCTTCTTCTGAATACTTAGCCACTTTATCTGGTTCCAAACCAGAATCACCTAGGTTCTTAGGCCTTCTTGTATAGTCAACAGGATTAATCATTTTATACAGTTGATCACTATCCTCAACCCATTCCTTCTTCCATGGATTCCAGCTTATCTTCATCCTTATGATGATAGGCATGGATAGGAAGAAATCAAGGTCCTCTAACTTTTCTTCATTCGGTCTAACCATCCCTTTTGAAACTAACATAGCTGAAATAATCCTTGAGTAAAACAGGGTGGTGGATTTGGAAGTTACTTTGATCAGCTCACAGATATGGTTGATAACATACTTACATAGATTGATCTTATGTCCATTCTTCAACAGGTGAATCAGGAACACATCCTGATACTTCATCACAGCAAAATCCCCTTTTCTTGGACTAACCAAATTCTAAACAAACTTGAATAGAAGTCTTGTCTCCCCATCTAGTTCAGTTAGCTATGGCCCTTCACTTGGTGACATTTTTAGTTATACTCTCTAAAGTAGTCTCTAGGTCAATGATGTCGGTGGTTGGAGGAGGGTCTCTCTGGTAATCTTCACAAATTCCTTCATGTGGAATTCTTAGGCATGCATCCCACAACCATGAAGCGAAAGAGCACTTCTGACCATCGATCCAGCTGGTCACCATAAAGCTTTCTCCAAACTCAAAAGAAAACTTCACATACTGATAGAATTGAGATACAAGCCTTGGGTAAATCAGTCTATTCTTTCTAGTGAACCATTCAACTATCCTTGTTCTCTTAAAAACATTCAAAACTAATGGTCTGCTAGAAAGCATCCATTCAGTGCAATCCTGTTTTTCAGGTACAACTGTACAGCTTACCAGGTTTGGGTTTAGAGGTCCTTCAGGAGCTATCATCGGTATCCTCTTTTGTTTCTTAGAGCGGCGCTTCTCAGACAAGGGTGAAGATGGATGCTTTATCCTTGTCATTCACAAAAAGTTCAGGCGAGAGGGAAGAGAAGGTTCAGGAGAGATTTCATGTAAGGAATCGAATGAAACCCTTCAGTTTTATCATTTGGGAATATCAAACGTCATAAAAACAAAAATGTGGCAAATCAAAGAGCGGTGAAATAATTATTACCATGATACAGTTAAAATAAAAAAACATAATTCTCATAGTGAGACCGTGAGTTGGAATTACGGTGAGACAAAAAACTAGTCATCATGGTGAGATAGTTTGTAGTCGTCACGGTGAGACAGTGAGCATTTTATATAGTCACGGTGAGACAGTGATTTGTAAGACCGTGAGCATTAAATAGTAACATAGAAATAATAAGTATGAAACTGTAAAGTAAAGTATATTAAAGTATTAAACATTAAAATCAGTAAGATATTCATTTATGATTAATCATACAATGATCATGTATGATGTAGTCTAATATTTTAGAATTTAATGGTTTAGTGAATATATCAGCAAGTTGATATTTAGTACCAATGAATTCCAAAGTGATATCAACTTTTTGATAATGATCCCTCAAAAAGTGATGTCTTACATCAATATGTTTTATCCTAGAATGAGAAAAAGGATTTGTAGAAATAATAATAGCACTTGTTTTGTCACAATTTATTGATACATGTTTGAATTGAAATCCATACTCTAGTAATGAGTGTTTCATCCAAAAAATTTGTGCACAACAACTTCCAGCAGCTATGTATTCAGCTTCTGCAGTTGATAATGCAACAGAATTTTGTTTCTTACTACACCATGATACTAGTGACTTGCATAAAAAGTGACATGTTCCACAGGTGATTTTTCTATCTAGATTACATCTAGAAACGTTAGCATCATAATAACAAACTAATTCAAATGATTGTCCTTTGGGATAGAATATTCCTAAATTGGGAGTATGCTTGAGGTATTTGAAAATTCTCATTATAGCATTTAAATGTGACTCTCTGGGGTTTTCTTGAAAATGAGCACACATACACACACTAAACATAATATCAGGACGACTAGTTTTCAGGTAGAGTAGACTTCCAATCATTCCCCTATAAGTGTTTTGATCAACAAATTTACCATTTTCATCAGGATCCATCTTACAGGTGGTACTCAAGGGAGTGTCACAACTTTTTGTGATATCCAATCCAAAACATTTTAAAATATATCTAGTTTTTTTACATTGAGTTAAAATAATTCCATCATCATTTTGAAAGGTTTGAAAACCAAGAAAGAATTTATGTTCACCCATTAAACTCATTTCAAATTCATTTTGCATTATTTTAGAAAAATCAGTACATAATGTAGTTTTTGATGATCTAAAAATAATATCATCTACATAAATTTGTACAATTAAAACATCTTTAGAAATTTGTTTTATAAACCGAGTAAGATCAGCTATTCCTTTTGTAAAACCTTTAGAAATTAGAAAAGTATGTAATCTATCATACCAATCTATTGGATCTTGCTTTAAACCATATAAAGCTTTTGATAGTTTGAAAGTATGATTTGGAAAATGAGGGTTTGAAAATCCTGGTGGTTTTTCATCAATAACATCCTCAAAAATATATCCATTTAAGAATGCACTCTTGACATCCATTTGATATAGTTTTAAATTTAGATGTGTAGTATAAGAAAGTAAAATCCTAATAGCTTATAATCTGGTTACTGGAGAAAATGTATCCTCATTGTCAATACCTTCTTCTTAACCATAGCCTTGTGAAACTAGTCTAGATTTATTTATAAATATTTTTCTGGATTCATCTACTTTATTTCTAAAAACCCATTTAGTGCCTATTGTGAAAGTGTCCTTAAGTCTTTCAACAAATTCCAGAATTTATTTCTTTCAAACTGATTGAGTTCTTCTTGCATAGAAATTTCCCAAAATTCATCATTAATAGCATCATCAATGTTTTTAGGTTCATGTTGTGACAAGAAGGATTGATGTTTAACCTGATTTCTAAGAGAATCTCTAGTCTGTGTTCCTCTATCAAGATTTCCTACAACAACATCTAAAAGATGATTCTTTAGAATTGTCGTTGATCTATTTATGGTAGGACAAGAATCTTCAGGTTTTCCAACATGTTGGGAATAAATAGAAGCAGGTTCTGGATAATTTCTTGAACTGGTTGTCTTTATAGCAGGTTCATTTGATTTGTCATTAAGTTTTAGAACAGATAAATCTTATTCAAGATTTTCAAGAGAGGTTTTAGGCTCATGTGGATCAGTTTCATCAAACTTGATGTCAACAGATTCTTCCACACACTTGGTTATTTTATTGAAAACTCTATAGTCTTTACTGGAAATATAATAACCTAGGAAATTTCATTCATCACTATTGGATGAAGACTTTTCAAGATTATCTTTGGTATTAAGAATAAAGACTTTGCAGCCAAAGACTCTGAAGTAGTTAACCTTAGGTTTCCTATGGTTCCACAACTCATAAGGGGTCCTCTTAAGAACAGGTCTGATCAAGACTCTATTTATAATATAACATTCTGTATTTACAGATTCATCCCAAAAATAAATAGGTAGGTCATATTCATTAAGCATGGTCCTGGAAATTTCTTGCAAGGTTTTATTCCCCCTTTCTACTACACCATTTTGTCGAGGTGTCCTAGGGGCAGAAATGTTATGACTATAGCCATTGTGTGAGCAATAGGATTCAAATTCATGATTCTCAAACTCATGGTCATGATCACTTCTTAGTGTTTTATTCTTAAGTCCACTAAGGATCTCTACAGATTTGGAGTATTTAACAAATTAAGAACAAGATTCACTTTTGTGAGCTAAGAAGTATACCCAAAGACTCTTAGTGTTTTATTATGAACATGGATATTACTAATAAGTGATGTATCATTCATTTCCACTAAAATGTGGAGAACATCGTGGAAAATCATATGATGGTTTGAAACGATCCACATGTATTGAGTCCAAAAAAAAATTTCCCTGGGAAATCTATTAATAGTATATTATCCTCACTCTTGAATCCAAGATCCTAAGAAATATCAATAAAAATGTCTTCCTGTATTTCAATTGTGTGTTTAGATTGTGTAACCAATTGAGGATGTTAAGGTTTACTCATGGTAAATCAGAATCCAAGTTCTTACATTAAGTATTTCTAAAATATAGATTTAAACATAGGTTCTTCGATAGATAAAGTTGAAACTGGTATACAATGAGACATTACAAATATTCAGAGGTAGATTATTTATATGTATTCTACCATATCAGATTCATGAATATGTTTGAGGTTATATGACTCTGTGATTCATTCAAAAAAATCCCATCTAGAATCATGTTTTTGAACCATTTGTGGTAGACCTAGGACTAAATCCATATATATATCCTCTCATTTCAAATGCTCTCATCAACTTAATAATATTATCAATTCTAGGTTAAAAAATCTTCTTGAATATTTGTAGCTAGAATGCATTTATTACAATGAAAATGGAAGAACCATTATCTATTCAATTAAATATAAGGTGGACTTCTCATTTAGTGTCCATACCTTATTGTTCGCCCCCTAAATTACTTTCAACATGATATTCGGAAATTTAATTTTGGATTTCTGAGAATATTTATCAAGCTCAATCAAACCAAAAATAAATTAAATTAGAAGGAAAACTACCAAATAACTATTTCATCACATTAATGATGTATATAATTTATGGATATTATTATCTACTTCTAAATTGACGATTTTTAATTAATATGAATAAATTACTTCCTACTCAATGAATCAACAAATAAATTTCATTTTCCTATTTTATACATCATGTAAATTTCAAACATATGATGATATTCCAACCATATTCATTACCTTATATTCAAATATTATTGAGAGAGGATGTGTATCAAGATTTTTAATCCAGGAACACCTTAAAATTCCCAACAAAGAGATGATGGTGCCACGATTTCAATGAATGATCTATATAATATAACTCCAAATCAATTTATTATTTATTCAATTCACTAAAATATAACTATCTTTATCATTATGATATAACATGATCACCCTACATGATAAAACATCCCAACCTAAATATAGATGCATAAAAATAAACCTTATAGGCTCATCCTTACTCTGGAAAAATACAAATAGGTGCTAATGGAAGAAAAACCTAAGATACTAAAAATATTTTTGGTAAGGGACATTCCATTAGAATCAAATTGATTCCCTTTTTCAATGCTTTCATCAGTGATATAAGGCATGATATTTCGTAAAAAATGAATCATAAATACCCTGGTAAGAATTAGATAGTATGTATCATAAAGAAATTAACTATTGGTTTCCAAGAGATAAAAACATCAAGCATTTCCAAATATGTGACTCCTCTTTCTTCAAATATGAACTGGAAAAGGAGATATACATATTGAATGTTAAAATCAAACTTTCAATGAATATCATAAAGAAAATTTTCCTTTATGTTTCCCAATATTATGGGGAAGAAATGATCATTATTGAACTTAATCCTAAAATACACCAGGATATCATTAAAGAATACCAACCCAAATGAACCATGATACAACAAGAAGAATATATCAATAAATTTTCTAAACATGTCTAGTGAATTTATAAAACAATGGAAGTAGCTATATATTCATAATGAAAATAAGATATTGTGAAAGCGGCCTTTAGGATATCCCCCTTCTAGACATGAATTTAGTGATACCTTTGATGTAAATAAACCATAGAAAAACAATGGGTTCACCTCAATTGATGAAAAATATAATCAATTAATGAAAGATTATATTATTTCTTTACATAACCTAGATAAACATATGATAATCCACACAAATCCAAATAGTTATGTCTTATTTATTTTAAAAAATAACTAGTGCTTCCTATAGAGACATACTAGGTCAAATTAACCATTTTCATCACAACTCTTCAAGATAGACATTAAATTCACTTAAAATAATGTTATTCCATCCACAAAGATGAATTTTAAATATGACTGGTCTAGAATAGAATATCAATAAAAATTAACACCTCTCATTCTGGTGGTGACCTAGAGAAATTATCAAGAAATATATGACGATAATTTTTAACGATGGTTTGGAAAACTCTATGTTTATTCATTAGGAGAGTAAAATGTAACTTATTTCAACTAAAATAAGATATTCATTATCACTAATACTATAGGTACTACTATTATTTCATTCACATCCCTATCTTCATTATTGAGATACCAAATACTGTCCAAATATGTAAAAATAACATGTTGAGTATAACAAATGATGTGGAAATTGATGGATATTAACCAATACATTCCCCAAATAAGGCCAACTATTTCCATCTCAAGAATAGGTAAATAAAAAACAAACTCAAAAACATTGAATTTTATAGAGCATGCAACACTCTTAATGTCACAAAACTATTATTGGTCAAGAAGTGTTTTATGTTTCAAGACATAATGTATCGTTTGAACATGTAAACCTATAAGATTCACAATCGGAGAAGAAACAAAAGAGTTTAATAGCCCAGTATAAAAGAAACATTCATTAGTGTATAGTTTAAGAGAGTAGTACATCACACTATTAATGGACCATATTGATCCTCTATGATCTTCTATTAATCCCATACAACTAATTATTACACCTGGAAATTCACTATTTCTCTACTGTAGTTATAACTACATATTCAAAATCGACGTGATATGAAATCAACATCGGTTTCACATTTTTGGAGTGATTATAACTTCATATCATTGGACCCGTATGTTCACAAGATGATATGATTTTTTTTATCAATTTCCATTAATTATCCTTGGAGTCTCCATACAATAATGTTTCCAATTACCCATATTTCAACCATTTTGACACTCCCATAAAGGTTTCATGAATTCTCCCATGACATGATCATAATATCAACACTAATACATTCACATATAGATTCTAGGTCACATAAGAAATTAAATGGATCGATTTATCTTGGTTTTAGGTATTCCTCAACATTGAGAATAATTTTCACTGTTCTAATGGTTCCCAATAATAGATTTCTCACATATTCCTGTTTAGAAAAACATTAATCCTTTTTTATGACTTCTATAAATATATATTTAATCCACTATTATTTATTTGACTATATTTATATAATCTATATAATAGTAGACAAATAAATAATAATGATCCATTGGTCATATTAAATAATGATTTTTATATATTGATCTAAACTCTACCAACTAATTATTGAGAAAAATGAATTAAGTACATAAAAATTGAAGCACACTCAATTATTTATACATTATCCATATTTATTATAAATAAATACATTTTTTTGGTATATCTGGAATGTATGTAAATATAAATAATTATTGAAAAAATCATAAAAGTCCTCCTATGTTCTCCCCAGTTTTCGTTTAGTGTGAACAACTAAATCCCACAATTATTGTGAATGATCCTTAAAAAATGTATACTGCTAACATAAACATTATCTTAGTCGAGGAACCAAGAAAAAAATTATTTTCTTATAAATATCCGCACATCATTTTTTTGTTTCAAGTTCACTCTAGAATAACATTATATTTTGTTCTTATAATTTTTTAGAATAATCCACTTGTATCGATTTTTTATTTTTATTTTGTTTATTATTAGATTAAAAAAATGGAAAATTATATGAATAATAAATTTGTTCACATTTGGTGTAGGTGTAACTAAATTTTTTGAAACCTATTCTTATTGAATTATAAGGTGTCTACCTATTTCCATTTTCATAAATACAATACAACACACAACTTATTCATCACTCAATTGAAACTGAATGTGTAAAATATGCCAAATCACCCTATGAAAAGATCTATAAAACTAATATTTTTAAAAATAAACCATTCAAAGCATCTTCTAAAAATCATCAAACATAATATAAATAATTCACGCCTATTGGAAAGTCTCACTACATATACATAATATGAAATACTCATTAGAAAAACCCACGAAAATGATACAATAACACACCTAAAAATGTCGTAAAGAAATTATTATTCTCTGACCACCCTGGAAATGCGAACTTCAATATAAAGAGGTTATTTATTTATTTTTATGCTATATATTTATATTTCAAACATTCTTTCCTCCCTGGTACTAATACAAGAAAACAAATCATGCATGAATGGAACCATTTGTAACATCCCACCTCAACCCATTAGCTTGGGTTGTGGTTAGAGGTGTTAATAACCAAGGGTGAAATCCCCATTAAACCAAATATTAGAAATAAAGGCCAGATAATTGTAAAAACACAGGGAATTATTTGACCTAAATAACAAAGAAAAGCATAAGAAAATTAAAATACAGAAAACCAATACAAACTATAAGATGTATGAGTTACAATGATTCAACTCAATGGGGAAGTAAATAAATAAATATTGTAGAGAAACACTGACACAATAATAAAATTTGACATAATGGAACCCAATTTACTAACATTTATGTGGAATTTCTAAAAGTACTCCAAAAACTATCATATACATGATTAAATCAATTAAAAATTGAACCATTACATATCTGTAGACTATAGGACTAAAACTATTGAAAATTCATCATCCTTGAATAAGTATATTTAAGATTAACACATTTAAAACAAACCAATGATTCATGTTGGAGAATATTAACCTAAAATTCCACGATTCCTCACACCCCTTCAAAAAATACTACTAAAAAAATCATCTAATCCACAAATATTTCATAAATATAATGATTTTTATATAATTAATTAAATTATATATATATATATATATTCCCGATTTAAAACACTTCTGAAAAATGAATGATGCATGTAACACAACTGGGTCACTATATTACAATATGTATAATCATTCATATGCTTCATCAATAAAGTACTAGGGTCCATGTGTTATATTGCATGGGCCTTCCTTGCCTTAGCAGATCTCCCTAGAATACATCACACAATTGACATTAAAGTTATGTTTTCCCCACCATACCAATAATTCCCTTATTATAACATTCTTTATAATCCATCATATAAGAATATTATATCTATAATACAACTTTTACATAGAAATAGACTATAAGAATCCAACATCATTAGTAGTTAAATAGTGGGTGATCCATGAATTCCAACTCAATCAAGACATGGTTCAGAGAAAATAATAAACGAATATAACATGTAATATTTGAAAAATTACCATTTTTAATCCAAAAAAATAATGGAAACAATAATCACAGGTTAAATTAATCAATATCACAACAATAATAAAATATAAATGCAATTTCATATAAACAATGATTATGTAATGTTCAATACAGATTAAAAGATTCTAAGAAAATAGTAACTACTCTAAAACTATATAATCCCCACGTGTGTAGCTAGTATAGATTATCATATTCTATTGATCTAAATATTAAATTTTTTATATTATCATATAGATATTTGGGTGAGAATATAATTATATTGCGTAGGTTCCTCCCAAAAAACTCTAATGTCTTGTGGACGAAGTATATTAATGTTTTATATAATAAACTATAAAACTGGATCATGTGAAACCCCATGATATCTATCAATCCATCTTAAAATTGGGTCCCTCTCTAAATTAATATAGAATATAAGTATATTAAAATGGATAGTCTATCAAGTCAGGTTACCTACACCCACTTCTCCACAATTCAAGTGACCCGTAAAACCCAAATATATATATATATATATAGTGGAACTATAATCCATTCTTATATCCACATATCCTAGCATCATATAACAACCACATACTAAAACCTCAAACCATATCCAGATAACACAACCTCATACCATAACCAATTTGTTCGGAACCATTTATATGGAAACATCGACTAATAAATAAATACATAGGAGAGGAGTAGTTTTCCATCCATTATCACTACATCTGAGGTGTTGGGAGTTCAATTGATACATATTTTTTATGGAAATTTTCCAGGATAGCTAACTAAGTGGTGTTTAGTATAAAATAAATTTAAATATAAAATTATATATAATAACTCAAAATCACATACAAAATCTCGACCTATAGTTATTCCCCTAAAACATTATCCTTAATTTATAAATTCCATTCAAATACCTGAACCACCTCTAACCACCTAAAATTATAACACACAATTCTAACAACCAAGATAATAAATAACTATATTTTTATTTATCTATCATGAGTATTTTATAGTTTCATATAATACCTCACAAGCCTGTTCGTAATTCTTTAACATGATTAATTATTCCACCCCATTTTAATTTAATGACTACAAATACATTAATCACTACATTATATCCATTATTTAAAAAATTCATATATTCATTGCATTATCAACATATTTTCTATCCAGTTCATCTTCTTAATTCATTCATTCATTACTTCCATATTCAAGGAAAAACTATCCTCTATGATCAAATAGATTATTTCAAACTACATATTACTAACCCAACCGAGATACCCTCACAAACTGATACCGGACCCAACCCATAATATACCCAATGGGTGTTCCTAATCCCCATAGGATGGAGATTAAAACCTGATAATCAACAAAACCCAAATGTAATCATTTCTCACAACCTGAAGTAGAAAACATGGAATAGATCTAAAAGTATATCAGATAATTGAAAAAGATAATAGGAAGTGCATTCTATAACAAAAATGAAACAAAAAAAGTCATAGAACTGAAATTAGATAACAGTATCCAAGATACAAGACCAACAAAAAATGGAATCTAAAACTAAAATAGATACTCTATATGATGGCATGGGATAACTCCCATTTTCTCACTAATAGCTACCCAAATAATGTTGAAAGAAACCTCCCCACCTCTCTATGATATATTACATTTCCCTATATCAAATGAAATAATAAGGTCTACACACCACCGAAGGGGTGCATAGGGTGGTAGAAAAATAGGACCATTAAAAACCCACTATAGTTTTAAATATCAAGCATCTATAAAAAAATCCAAAATGGTCAACCAATAATTAAATAGGGCATTAAAAACAGTAAATCATTTTTTATATCAAAAGCATTAAAATACATATCATAATTTCAAAAAAATTCATATAATCTAGGTAAAATAGTTTTAAATAATATAACATATATCAAAGAAATCAAATAAAATCAGGTATCATATATCATATCAAAATCCACATTAGTCCAAAAAATCATATGTAACATCACACCAATGATAAATATAGGTTTTTTCACAAGATAACTCATACACAAACATAGAAAATAACATTAATCAAGTATTTAGACACATGCATAAAATCTAGAGAGCAAAGGACACCCCAGTAAGTGAACCTCCCAATAGGTCTAATAGGACCCAAGAATAATAGGCCTAAAGACCAGAGGAACACCCCATGTGGGAACCCCAAGATATTATCAATGTACAAGGCCTATTACTACACCTTCCATCAATATACCCAAGGCTTAAAATGAGTTACATTTTCAAAAAGATGTTATCAAAACATTTCTATGAAAACCATTATGTAAATCCATTTTACAAGGATTTGAAAATACCTTTTATTTTATCATGAAAAGGGTAAACAATATATTCTTAAAAATTCATTTTCACACATAAAATAAAGTAATGGAAATTTGTTTATAATTTTTTTATAAAATTAGATAAATACATTTCATCCAATATAGGCTAGAGATAGAACCACTTACCTCAACCATGGGTCACACACACAAGTAATGGGATCCACCAACTTGGTAGAATAAAAAGATAACAATAGAGGCCATAGAATCAATTCTTATATCTCAGAATATATTCAATAAGGAAAATGGTCCATGGAGAAGATAAGACAACATATACCTGATGAAAATTTTATGCCATACCATAACCAACATTATGGCCGGATTATAAAGGAATATCAAAGAATATATCTTAAATGAATCAATATAATTAATAGTAACATACCAATAGATCTGGAAACATTGAATAATAGCATCGTTGCGACCAATGACAATGAAGAACCAAAAAGATCACTTGATCAGAAAGACACAATTAAACCAAAGTGAAGATAAATCATTGAAAAAACTATCTAAATGGAGCAGATATCCCCCAAATTTCGTAGTAAATCTCCTAGGTCTGAGAGAGAAGGATACGGTTGAATGAAAATAAAAGTAGAAATTTAGCACGGTCAAAACCACTAATTCTAAAACATTATTGACATAAAAAATTTCATGATGGGAATTTGATGATTTATAAGATATGTTGAAAAAAGTCACATATAATAAAAAATTACACCAATAGTCCTTTACACAATGGGAATTTGATGATTTATAAGATATGTTGAAAAAGTCACATCTGATTATATATCATTATAGTTTTTGATGGGATCGTATTTGGATCTTATCACTTCCCAATATTTTTTTATACTATTATTGTGGGATTATTATGGGTTCATGAATTTGGAATCATTTTTTTACTTTTAATCATTGTATTTTCTTGGAGATGTGTGTGTGTATACATGTACCTTAGAAAAAAGCCTCCCATTTTGAGTTTGATTCATCCATAGTGCTGGTCTTTATCCACTGGACTTTTAGAGGAATGGTTGGGGTAGTCAAAATTTTCTTATCATTTTTCAAATGAGGTACAATTTTCTAGGTCATGATGGAGTGGTACTCAAGGTGGTTCCATCTTATGGCCTTTGTTTTTAAGTTTTTCTAGAGGTGAATTTTGTTTCGGTTTTATGAAAATAATGTTATCTTTTTGAGTTTATATTTTAGTACAAAGACTCCAATTTTGGTGTAGTGTCCAATGTATCTCTTCACTAGAGCTCTGACCCACTTCTTGTCGACATAGTATTTATAAGAAATCGTGGTGGGTGAAAAAATTGGCACATGCATCATATAAAAATAGGTTGTGGTTTCCATGTCCTCTTGAGTCATATCTCAAGATATAATCACCCACCATTTTACTTATTTTCAATTTTGTGATTCCTCTAAGATGTATTATAGCTAGGATTTAGTTGTAGAAGTAGGAGGATGATTCATTGAGTGATATGGATTCGATACCTGGACTTGTTCAATAATTTTTACTTCTTGGTGGTGTACCAGTCTTACCACCACATATCAAGTAATAGATTGTACTAGAAGTACCAACTGATGAGGTGCACAAGATGTGTAAAAATTATGTGTTTTAGTGAACGAAAACCCTTATGTTCAGGGGTGAGATAATCCCCCAAGCAGCTAAGGACTAGATTAAGGTGGTGTAAACTTCTTTCAACACATCAAGACACCTAAAAACATATGGTGTTTCTTCCATCGAGTATTATCAATGCCTCTTTGGGATTATGGTGGGGCTTAGAAACTCTATTGTATAATGTCAAGACTTATTCATAGACCATGGACAAGTGAACTTTCAGAAAGAAGTTTAGTCTAACTTTGTTTAGGGTTGTACACATACAAAAGATTTTAAAACTTCAGTAGGGAATCATGACTATGGAAGAGTATTTAATGAGGTTCAAAAACCTTTATTAGTACTCGATATTTGAGGTGTGATCTGTTATTTAGATATCATAAATTCAAGTGAGGTATATAAAAAGACATCCAATCTAGTTTGATTATTCTATACATTCTTAGATACACTAGGGTGATGGACAGTTCTTTGGTAGTTGAGATATTCTGAGATGAGTATATTTTAATAGTTTATGAATACAATGGGTACACAGAAGCTGAGACTTCCGATGTAGGAAACCAAAAATAGGCGTAGTGACATAGACATTCAAGATGTTTCAAGATATAATAATAGGATAGAGGTTTTGTAGTTTAGGGTTTATATGGTGGATGTAGTCATCCTAGAAAGAGTTGGTGTTACTTTTGTAATGGTCATGGATATCTTTTACAAGATTTCAGCACCCAAAAAGTGTTTAATAAATGGGAAGTAGATGAGATTCCATGGAATGTGTAGAAACATGAATAGGCATTTCTGTAGTGTTATAGATGTGGAATAGGAACATAGAGAGCATCTAGAGGTGGAATATGTTTACACTTGTTACCACCACCACCCTTAGGTGGTCCCCTCCATGCTTAGGGAGATGCTGGTCAGGGGAGAGGTCTACAATAGGTGGTTGAGGCATAAAACCTAGAGTCTCCATGGATAATATGAGGTTTGATCTATGTATTATATACTTTTGAAATATTAATGATATACACTGGTGTGAACCACTCATTTCTTTCAACTACTCTGGAAAGAGATTAGAGATTTTGTTCGATCCCAAAACTCGACCCCTATTCTTTTAAAATCCCACTAGAGGTGAATTAGTGATCACACACATCTACCGAAGGAGTGACATGACTCTTAGAGGAGAGAGTTTCCCTTGTGATATCTTTTTTAAAAAAATTATGCCTTAGGAAATCATATTAGGTATGCACCAGTTATCTATAATACATTCCCATTTACATTGTTTTAGGAATATTGTGTACTATGTCTATAGTTATGTAATAAGTATTTCCATTTTGGGTGAAAAAGAAACCCAAAAAATGTTGGATGGGCTCTTACATATGAGTGTGTAGTCAATTAAACACTTGTTGGCTAGCATTAATCTTGGTGTAGTGGATGCTTAAATCTTTTAGTTTATTGCAGTAATGTCAATGTATGAGGAAGAATTTCATGAAGAATTTCTAGTATTACCTCCCCACTAAAAGATATACTTTTTCATAGATCTACATCATGTTGAAAACCATGATATCTACACCACAATATTGGATGGATCTCATAGAGCTTCACAAGCTAAGAGTGTAGTCGGAAGGATTATAGATGTATTATTATAACCTAAAATATTACAAATAAAATTACCCTTTTGAATAAATGAAATTCCCTATTATGTAACATGGTAAATGAAAATTAATTCAGTTATTTATATCCAACAGGATTTAAAATATCATCAAATATATTGATTGTTGTTAATATATTTGTTTAATAGCGATCATGTGATAAGTATAAATATAGGGTTCTAAAAAATCTAATTGAATCATATAATGGAAATGATGCTCTCATCCAGTAGGATCTTACACTATAAAGCCCATTTGTTAGAGCTTCGAAGAGAGATAAAATCTTTGGAATTTACCCTCAACCAATACCATGATAATATCCAACAACTTAAACATTATAGGAACCATTTATAGGAGAAGTTGAAGCTCATTGATATCATGACCAAAACCCTGTACGTCGAACCACCCCATTTAAATCTCATGGTCTCACACCTTACTATTAGGGAGTTTTATATTGTATTAAAGGGAAATGTATCTAGAACCTAAAAAATCATTTTGTAAATTATTTTTTTATATAATAATGAATATATTTTCATCAAATTATTTTTACTATATAAATGATTTTTATTTTGATACTATAAAATAAGAATAGTATATTTGGGTAATATTAAAATTCTCTTAATGACTTTATTTAGACGAATTAATGGATTTTATTAATAAATAATAATTTAATAAAATATTATCATTAAATTATTTTTATTAAATACAATTTTTCATATAATTTTTATGAAGTCAAGCATACTTTTTATAAGGGTTCGAAAACTGTTATTGTTGAAAACCCCAACATTTCTCAATAAATGTCAAATATTGTATTAGAAGTTAAAATTTAAATATTTAGAAAATAATTTATATAATATTAATATCATTTTGGAATCATAATGTGAAATTTATCTTAAAATTATTTTTTCATAATTTTCTGAGATAGTCAAATTTTTGTGTAAAAATTAAATACTGTATAAATAAACGTCGTATATTATGACATAAGAATGAACCAAAATGATTTAATAAATACTATAATCGCTATCCTCATTCAAATATATATTTTACCTCTTAAAATATTTTAAATTTAATTTAATTGTATTAATTTATAAATATTTTAAGAATCCTCCAATATATATAAAATATTTTAAAATTTTAAATTCATTGTATTAAGAGTGTGACACACCTACACATAAGTTGGATTATTATTTAAATAATATAATTCCTTTTGATAATCAAATAATCAAATCCTCTCCTATTTGTCAGAAACCATTGGAGAAACCCATATAATGTTTTTTGGTTTTGTTTATTCTATTATATAGAGTCCAAAACCTATGTTTGTGGAATATTAACGAATTCCCACACTTTTCTTATATAAACCCACCCAATAACCAATTTTTCTTCACTAAAAAGACTTGGAGAACATTATTAATCTTCTATACCCTCTATATAATCCTCTCAAGGTTCCCCAATTGCTCAAGAATCCCTTTTTCAAGCTTTTGGAGTCACACACTCAAGTAAGGGATATTTTCATTTCACTTATTTATTAAAATTTCTTCATCATGTTATGCCTTATTTTTCCAATTCCAAATGTTGGTATATGACTTTATAGGTCTCTATTACTTCCAATTTTATTTAAGAATTATGATATACCCATTTCACTCTCATAAACCCATTTTATGACTTTTTATGTGACACCATTATGCTACATAAATTTCAACATGATTTTCCATTCCAAAGAAATTGAACAGTGAATACCATACCCATTACCTATCAATGGTGGTCACATTTATAAAATATTTATTTTTTACTTGGGACTTAAATGTATTTATTCCACACTCTCTTATCTCGGAATATGTTATGATGATGAATCAGTCCTTTTTCTATGATCTATGTGACACACATAAGAATGGGAATTGAGTGAAAGTGATGTGTGTGCCTAAAATTATATAGTGCTCAAATGCATTGGGTAATGTTTAGTATCATGACACATCATGTTGGGACATGGAGTGAGCATGATTCCCTTATAGGACTTTTTCCATCTTGATATCTTGGTAGTTATCCCTGACCTATGTTTATGTTGTAGTGTTTTTTGTTGAGGCTACATTTCTAATGCTTTTATTATCCTATTATACAATTCCTTATTATCCATATTACGTTTTATGACCTATTGATATTCCTATTTTCAAACATGTATTATCTTCTTCAGGTTATGATTGGTTTATTTCTTTACTAGACTCTATATCTCACCCATTAATTATGTTTGTCCCAAGGTTATCCCATGAATTTTTTTGTATGTTGGAATATTATGAGCGTGTAAAAGATGTTTTTAATAATGTAGATGTATTATATGTTTTCAAATTTTTATGTAATGTACCTAATTCAATAATACAGTAGACTTATCTATATGTTTTTATTATATTAAGTGTAATTTTATCTAAAAAATCAGGTTTTAAAGTGTAATAAAGAGTAGGGTTGTTATAGTTGGTATCAAAGAAAAATTTTATTTACTTTTGGGATTAGGATTGAAAACTGTAGTGAAATGTTTTGAGATAATACTAGGTATAAGAAAACATCACTTAATTTTGGATAGTATAGAGTAAGTGGTATATCAAGAAAATATATCCCTATAAAGATAATAAAAGTGGATGTGGTTCTGGAACATATGTACTTTGGATTAATAAATTTGACAAGGTTTCCCAGGCCAGACTCAGGGTAACCCAGTACATAAAAACAAGCCTTACTACACATTTGGTTTGACACTCTTGAGGTATATGCTTTTGTAAATTCATAATCTCATTATGAACCATTATTAAGGGAACAAAATATTCCCATAATTGTATGTTTTTGGAAATATATCATGAATAACATATATTGATTCATATAAATTCAAAAGTTATGTAAAAAAGTATGTTATTACTTATCCCTTTTATTTTATAATATTCACCTTTATTTGTATAAAAGATTAAATATAATCATCCCTAAATTTCCCCTTTTTCCAGCATATGGCTTCAAGTAGGAGGAATTAGGTACACAATTAATGTAAATAGAAATGTGATGACTTCCCCAATGAGATTACCAACTCAATGTGAGAAGGAATATCAAACATCATGATGATAATATCTAAGATGAATCAGGTTTTGAATATACATCTAGATCAAGAGGAGCGTCCAAATCCCCCTACAAGAGAGCAAGATGTGATTGCGTCCTTTATACGATAATATCCTCTCACATTCAAAGGATCGTTTGATCCCATAAACATGGAACAATGGATCTAATCCATTGATAATATATTATACATCCTGGAATGATATAAACAAGAGAAGGTTCAACCAAATATTTATAATATAGAGGGTTAAACTGATCAGTGGTGGATGTTGACCAATAAAATGAATAAAGAGGAAGATATCAAAGCAACTAGGTGGAAGTATGTCCATAAAATTCTTTTTTATAAATATTTTCCTCACACTCACTAAATTTAAATTTTAAGGTATTTTCTTAACCTAATAAAAAAATATGATGAATCCATTAGAGCTTAAAATGAAGACATCACAAAACATTAACAACATTCCTTCGTCTTTTCCATTACCCACAAATGCAAGGTTAAACGATTCTTTGGTGGGATAAAAACTGGTCCATGAAATGTGATGGAAATATGAGACATTTATAGATATGAGTAAATTGTCTAATGTGCCCTCAATGTTGAACTATAAATCGGAAAACCTTAAGGGTATCATGGGTGTAAGAAGAAAAAAAGTTAACTTCAATTCTGGAAGTATATTGGAGAAATATAATGGTGCTATGAAATTTCAACATCCCACTTACTTATGGTGGGTAAATAAGTACAGTGAAAATTGATTAAAGGGGATGAAGAAATGATTTATGTGTAGAAAGGAACAAAACATAGCTATCAATTGTCGATAAGAGAAACCTGCTACGGTGATGGTGGAAAGGAATGTTCGGGTCAACTCAATACACATTGTTGATTGCTACAACTACAAGAAACCAGGGAACAATTCAAACTAATCCACTAAGTCAAGGGTTTTTGGAGACAACTAGCAACATACATGGTAAAAAGGGTATGATTTTTCCATCACTATAAATGAGGTGTATCCTAACAATAATGTGTTGACAATTATGAAGGTTTTTCATTCATGAGTGGATAATTTATGTTTTTATTCTAGTTCTACACATTTCATTATATCATGAATGTTTTGTAGAACTATTCAAACACAACCACAATGAATGAAGGATAATATTTCCGTGAGAATGGTAAATGGGATACTCCTCTGTCAATTTTTGAGGCATGAATTTCATATAGAACCTTTTCATACTCCCTTTTAGTGGAATTTGATGCAATTATGGTCATGGATTGGATTTCCCTATATAGAGACAAAATAAATTTCCAAATGAAGTGAATCAATCTCTATATGGAAAATTAACCCTCGATTATGTACAACTGAAAGGAAGAGTGTTAATCCTATTTATCCCCAATCATCTCAATAATGGTTGTTATTTCCCATTGATAAATAATGTCTAGAAAAAATGATAGAGTCCAAGGAAAGATCCATCCTAAAATATATCCATATTATGAGGGAATACACTGATGTGTTTCCTAAATAATTTATTTTTCTTCCTCCTAGTAGAGGGGTTGAATTTTCAATATATCTTATACTTAGGAAATTTTCATTATCCATTAATTCATATATAAGGGAGATTCTAGAAGATGAAGAGTTGAAGAAAAAACTGTAGGATAATTTGGATAAAGGATTCATACACCCATGTGCATCACCATGGTGTGCACCAGTCCTCTTCATCAAGAAGTAGTATGGGTCAATGGGCCTTTTCATTGATTATTGTGATATTAATAAAATCATTATAAATAACAAATATCCTCTGCCATGTATAGATTACTTGTTTTATCAGGTACATAGATCACAATAATTCATTATTTTGGATCTTTGGTAAGGATATTATCAAGTAAGGGTGAACAATGAAGATACCCTGAAGACCTATTTTTTTATAAGGTATGGGTATTATGAGATCATAGTAATGCCATTCGGATTCACCAATGCACCCAAAATATTCATGGATTTTATTAATAGAGTCTTTAGATATTAACTTGAAATGTTTTTGGTAGTATTTATAGATGGTATTATAATTTACTAAAAAATAATGGAGGAGTATGTGAAGCATCTGAGTAATATGTTAAATACACTGCCTAATGAGATGATTTAGTAAAAGTAAAACTAATGTGAGTTCTAGTTGAGTGAAGTATCATTATTGGGGCATATCATCAGATGCAATGGGATATTTGTGGACTCTTCAAAGACATAATTAGTTGAAGGATGGATGAGGCTAACATCTATGATATATATCCATAGTTTCCTTGTGATAACTAGGTATTATCATAGATTTGGGAGAAATTTCTCATGATTGTCAAACCTTCTATCTAAGATAACTCGGAAGGGAGTCATTTTTTCTTTGATTGATTAATGGGAAGAGAGCTTCAAGGAGATTACGAAGTTGCTTATCACTACACATTTTCTCACACTACCCACAAGTGGGGATTTTTTCATTGTATTCAGTGATGCTTTAAATAAGGTATTGGGTTTTTTGTTAATGAAAAATGTCAAATACAGAAGAAACAATGTAATCTTTGTTATGGTGGATTGTATTATTAATACTATACAATTCATTATGATTCAAGCGGACTTCTCACTAGATCAACTTACTGGATATACATTATAGAAGTGGTGAAGCTACATAGAGTACCACTATATATTTTATTTGATCAAGATCTGAGATTCACCTACAAGTTCGAGAATAATCTCTAACCTAATCTAAACATATAGCTGAACTTTAGTACGTTAGATCATTCCCAAACTGATAGACAATCTACGTGTACTATCTATACACATTAGGGCATTTTGAGATAATTATCATTTAAATTCAAAGGTGGATGGTATAAACATCTTCTTGTAGTTGATTTATCTTACAATAATAGTTTCCACTAGAGCATCCAAATGGCTCTCTATGAATCCCTTTATATGAAGAGGTACATGACACCAAAATTCTTGGATGAAGTTGTGGAATGAAAAATTATAGGTCCCGAAATAGTCGATGAAATGGTGGAAAATGTTATGACCATTTAGTAGCACATCAAGGCTACTCAGAGTAAAAAAAGTGCTATGGTGAGAATCATTGATGAGGCCTACTGTTTATTGTTTGAGACAGGGTATTCCTTTATATATCTAAATGTAAGAAAGTGATGAGATTTGGTAAGAAGGGAAATCTTAGTTCATGATACATAATCCCATTTGAGAACCTTGATTGCATTAGAGCTGTGGCCTAGTGACTTACACTCCCACCTAACCTATCTCAAGTACAAGATGTATTCCATGTATCCCTCTTGATATGTAAATACCATACCCCTAACATGTACTCAATCCATAAGTGGTACCATTGTATAATGACCTCTCATATGTGGAGCATCTAGTGATGATATTAGATCATAAATATAACGTTCTAAAAAATATGACAATGCACAATGTTAAAGTGATATGTAAAAACCAAAATTTTGAAGAAGCGATGTGGTAAGAGAAGAGGTTATGAAAAAAAGATACACTCATCTATTTTAGTGTCAGAAATGAAAATTTAAATGGTGAAATTTATTAAGAGGGGAATATTGTAACGACCCAAACTATTATAAATATAATCCCTATTTTGATTTAATTAAATGAAAAATTATGTAATATGGTTATAGAAACCACATGCACTCCATTATATCCAAGTGGAATTAAAATACAGTTAATTAACTTTACCATTTGTAAGGGAGATATTGAAATGTGCAACATGAATAGTATAAATATTGTGTTTTCACTAATCCAATTGACTCGTACCACGGATTTGATGTTCTCAACCGGTTGGATCATACACTATGAAGCCCATTTATTGGGGCTTAAAAGAGAGATAAAATCATTGTTCTTTTCCATTGAACTATCCCAATTTGAAATCCAATAACATATTCATGAGGGAAACTATTTCCTGGAGAATTTTAAGATCATCTAGATCATGACCAAAACCATCTATACAAAACCACCCTAAGAAAATATCTCAGTCACACACCATACAGTTAGGTAATTTTCTAGTGTATTAATGGGATATGTATCAAGAACCTAGAAAAACAATTATTTAAATTTTTTTTGTATAATAATGAATATATTTTCATCATATTATTCTTACTTTATAAATAATTTTTTTATTTTGATACTTTAAAACACAAATATTATTTTTGAGTAATATTCAAATTTTATTAAGGAATTTATTTTGAGGAATTAATTTATTTTATAAATAGGTAATATTTTAATAATATATGATTTTAAAATAATATTTATTTAATATAAATGGCCATATAATTTTTATGAAGTCAAAAATAATTTTTATAAGGGTTCAAAAACTGTTATCGTAAAAAAACCTGACATTTCTCAATAAATGTAAAATATTATTTTAAAATTGAAAATAAAAATATTTATAAATTTTTTTAAATAAAATGAATATTATTTTTTGAATAAAAATGTTCAAATGATCAAATGGTCGATTTTTCATATTTTTTGAGTGCCAAATTTTAAGGTAAAAATTAAATACTGTATATATATACAGAGTATATATTGACTTCCTAATGAAAAAAAATGGTGTAATAAATACAATAATGGGATTTCTATGACAAATATATGTTTTCAACTGAAAATAATGTGATTTAATTTTTTTTATTATTTTCATAAAACCTTTATGAATCATTAAAAACATATAACATATTTTAGTATTTTAAATTCATTTCTTTAAGAGTGTGACTAACCTCCACAAAAAAGGGAATTATTTTAATAATTTCAGACCTCTGTGTAATAAAATAATTAAAATATCCTCTATTTAGAAGAAAACATGGGAAAACAATGGGATGGTTTGTGGTTTTTTTATTTTATTATACAGTGTCCAAAACCTAAGTGTGTGAAATATTATACAATTCCCCTCCCACTTCATATATAAACACACCCAAGATCCCATTTCTCTTCACCAAAAATACTTGGATTACCTAATTAATATTCCCCCATCTCTATAATCCTCTAAAGGTGCATCATGTTTTCAAGAATCACATTTTCATGCTTTTAGAGTCACACACTCAAGCTAGGGAACTTTTCCTTTCTCCACTTTATTCAATTTATTTTATTATCTTATGTCTTCTTTTTACAATTACCAATTTTGGGATATGTCTTTAAATGACCCTATAACATCAAATTTTATGTAGAAATGATGAGATACCCATTTAACTATAATCAACACATTTTATGAATTATTATGTGACATCATTATACTAGAAAAATTTTACTATGATTTTCCATTCCAAAGCAATTGTGTATTGATTACCATACCGATTTCATATTAAGGATGTTTACCTTTATACACTATATACTATTTTAATTGGGAATTAAATTTATTTAGTCCACACTCCCATATCTTGTAAAATGGTATGATTATGAATTAATCCATGTTGTATTATCTGTGTGGTAAACTTACGAATGGGAATGAAATGAAAGTGACGGGTGCACCTAAAATTATAGGGCAAGTGGGTAATATTTAGTATGATGATATGTCATGGTGGGATAGATAGTGAACTTTATTATTTTATGGTTAATTTTACATCTTGATATCTCTTTAGTTATTCTTGACCTATGTTTATGATGTAGGGTTTTATATTGATTCCACATTTCCAATGTTATGACTATCATTCTATATCATTCCTTATTATTCTGGTTTTTCCCAATTGATATGACTATTTTCAAAAATATATTATATTATTACAGTTATTATTTTCTATTACATCACTCGGATTTATAACTCACCCCTTTCTTATGTATGTTCCCAGGTTATCCCATGTAGTTTAAAGTATGTTGGAATTGTTTGAGCATGTCAAAGAATTTTTCAATAATGTTGATGTATTCCATGTTCAAAAAATTTTATGTAATGTACATAATTCCCATATAAAATACGATTCTAAATTTTATGAGATTTATTAAGTGTAATATTATTTAATAAATTATGTTGTAATTTGTAATAGATAATAGGGTTGTAATATGAAGGGCCTTTTCAGACTCATTATTCCACCATGGGTATCTCCAGTATTGTTTACCAAGATGGTGTACAGAATATTGAGGTTGTGTATAGATTATCATCTTGTAACCAAGGTAAATGTTAAAAAAGCTTCCACTACTGAGGATTGATATTGACTTTGATCATTCAAGAGGAGAATAATGGTTCTTGAAGATTAAAATCAAATATGGAAATCACTAGCTATGAGTACAAGACAAGGATATAAAAAAGAAATATTTTTCTGTCTTTATGGTCATTATTAGTACATGGTGATTACTTTTCGGTTAATAAACACCCCAATAGTGTTCATGGGATCCAAGAACTAGATCTATCATCCTTAGACCAGTTTGTGGTGGTCTTAATCAATGATATCTTAGTTTACTCACCATCCAATGAGGATCATATGAGACACTTGAGGATGGTCGACGACGTATTTTGATAACACCAGATTTATGGTAATCACTTGATGTTCTAGTTATATTTTTAGTAATTCCACATGCTGGGACATTTTTCTCAAAATACGATGTAACAGTGGAACTAGAGAAGGTTGAGGTAATGTTATCTTGGGAGCCACCCAAGAGAATGATAGAGGTGAATAGATTCCTTGGTTTGGAAAGATATTAAAGGATATTTTACTATATTTATCTATAATATAATCTCTTTTGATAGATTTGACCTGAATAGGGAATCCTTTCATGAAAATAGCGAGGATCTAGTGGGATTTTTGGAGTTGAGGTAGATATTGATGAGCACTCCCATATTGAGGTTTCCATTTTTGGGTGTTAAGTACATAGTGTTCAACAATACAACAAAGAATGTGGTTAGTTGTGTTCAGATGTAGAGGTTCATACTGATTGACTATGGGACTAGGATTTTGAGACAACCTGAGTTTAACTATGAAATCCATGTTCTTGAGCGAGCATGCATAGTCTTACTCTAAAGATGTCGTGGCACTACTTTGTGGGTGAACATTTTTTCATATATTCAGACCCAAAGAGTCAAATTTAGATATTCTGTTACAAGAATCATTAAATGAGATAGAGTATATGACTAGAGTTACACTAGTATTATGAATTATTTATTATCTATGCTCCTTGGATGAGGAATGTGGTTTCAGATGCTCTAAGTAGGAGATCATATTCATAGCTACTGAGGGAGCTGTTAGAGTAGTTGTCCCCATTATAATTATCCTTAGTTTGTAGGGATGGTGAAACTTTTGAACATTTAATGATTATTACACACATATTCAATAGAAAATTAAATACACTCATCATGGGGAAACTGACTGTGAAGCCCTACAAAATCAGATATTCACTAGACATATTCCTAACAGATTCCAAGAATGTGGGGAGAAAATTCTTGTTTTTAAAGGACAGACAATGGTACTAGTGATGCTTTGAGAGGAGGTTCTAAGGGAGTTTCATATGACTCCTTTGGTGGTATATCATTATGTGGATAAGATTTAATAAGACCTCTAATATCTATTCTAGTGTCCACAGATAAAGAAGGAAGTTGTAGAGTTTATATCTCAATGACATACTTGTTAGTATGTGAAGGCTGAGCACGAGGTTTTATCGGGTTTATCTCAACCCTTGATGTGCCAGTGTGTTTTTTGTATTGTATATATATGGACATTGTGGAAAGGTGACCTTGGATTTTTAGAGGACATGATGAAATCTGGGTGATTGTATTCAAACTTACCAAGTATTCGATCATTATAGATATCTAAGAGAAGATTTTAGTGCATAAATTGGGATGCCTTTTCATGCAGTAGATAGCTCAGATCCATAGGGTTCCCACAAAAATCATTTCTGACTATGATGCTCACTTCCCATACTAGTCATGGAAGGTATTGTAGGAAGGTTTTGGGAATCAGTTTCATTTGAGCACCAATTTTCATCCCAAGTATGATAACCAAACTGGGAGAACAATTTATGTTATAAAAGACATGTTGTGTGCTTGAATGTTGGAATTTGGTCAGAGTTGGTAGGATCAGCTACCCATGGTGGGGGTTTTCATACAACAATAACTACCATTTATATTTAAATCCACCATATATTTTTATATGTATCCTTTTGAATTTAATTTCTTCAAAAATATAGATTTCACATAACACCAAGCTTAGACGAACAATGATATACAATTAAATATCATTATATTCAAATGACCATTATAACATAGCTATTAAATTGGTGATAATAAATATTATAAATAAAATTTATGTGTTATATATTTAATAAATTTTACATTCATTCAAATTATTTTTTAAGCATAATATAAGAATGAATCCAATTTTACACATTAAAAGTCTATATTTTTCTAATGGCAGTTTTACAACCTATTAATGGAACACATTTTTTAAAACTAAATTTTGTAACTTTTAAAAATTCCATCGAACAAAATAAACTTCATTTTTAAAATAGGACATTAAAAATTATCTTAGGGTAAATTTTTTGTATTTTTCAGAAAATACTTATTTTACTGTTAATAGTGAAAAAATCCCAATTTCCATAAAAATTTTATTTTTGTTAAATTAATAGTAAATTTATTATTTGAATAATATACTCACCTATTAAAGTATAAATAAATTATTTTAATCTTATAAATGAAAATAAAATAGAATTATTTCATAGTATAAGTCAATAAATACTTTGAAAATGATAAATTAAGTGTTGGTATTTTTGTGAAACATAAATTATTATTTACAAATTTATAATTAATATATTTATTGAAATGAAAATTAATTTTCATAAAATATATTCATAAATTATTATTCATATCTCTCTTGATTATATGATATTTTTATGAGACCTTAAGTAGTTTTTTAGAGTGTTATAAAATGAGTTATAATTTTCTAATTTGTATTTTTCAAGTAAATGTTTCTTTTAATTGAAAATTAAATTTCACATATTTAGAAAATTATTTTCAAAAAATTGAATTCATTTTTGAATTATAAATTTTAAAAAAATTATAGGGTTCATTTTTTTTATATTTTTAAAATAGTTGATTTTTAGTGAATAGTGAAATATGGTAATGTGTGGTATTTAACAAATACATGATTTATTGAGTCCTAAATGATGTATGGTTGATGTAAGCACATAATATCAAATAATCAATTATTATTTTAATATATTTTGTGATAATTCTATTACATTTCATAGAATTTATCCAAAATAATAACTTAATGGATATAATAATGAGAAACCACCCTCCCTCAACTATAAATTGCACCCCCAACCGCACCATCACCTCACACCTCGTAAGATTTTAATCTTGTCCAATTCATACAATATACAATTAAAAAGTATCTGATCCACTTAAAATATCAATGGGTCCCACAAAAATACAAAACCCAATCTTTTTTCGGAGGTTCTCAAGGAGAAGAAATTCCAGAGGTAAAACCCTCTTCGGTTTACTTTTAAATTCTTTTCATGTTCATTTATTTTGTTATCTTCTCCTCATTTCCCTATAAAAAAGTAACATGATGACATAATTATATTTTATATTATCTATTTTTATTGATTTTGGTAATAATCCATCATCAATTGTCCTCTCAATATCCTTTTATTATAAACATGAAAACATCATCAATGAGGTGTCGATTTACCGCCTTCGTGGATGACATGTTTCAGTTTTTCAATTATTCTTTTAATACTGTTAGTAAAACCATTTTTATATTTAGAAAATATTATAATATATTAATTACATATTATATAATTTTCTTGACACAGTATATATAGATAATATTAATTAATCATGAAAAACTAGTTTGTAATGATTGAAAACGACCAAAATAATCTAAATAAATATCACTTACGCCATATCTAATGATTTATCCTCACCCCAAATAACCAAATAATTTATATAAACATTTAATATTATTTAATTTAATTTAAAACATATAATTATAATTCTTTATAATTATTCCCTTTTCACATGATCTTTTTTACATGTATATAAATGAACCTAATCAGGAAAACAAAGGAAATGAACACTTCTGATCGACAAAATTGAATCAAATAAATCATCAAAATCCCATAAATTAACATAATAAAATTATAATAAATCAAATAAATATCTAATCGTTTCTAAATTAAATTTTTATTGAATATAATTTCATTATAAATGATGCTAAGTACATGTAAAGAATGCTTTTAGACATAAGGTAAGGGTTTTCTTATCTCCCCTTCATTTCTGTGAGATATTCATTGTTCACCACTATTTCTTGTATATGATTTATGTGAACTAACAATATGTAATTATATCATGAATAACTTTTTTATTCATAGTCTTCAATTTATCATTTTATTTTTATTATCTTTATGGGGTATATGATTTTATTGTTTACAGAGTGGTAAGGGATTTTCCCAGGATATCAATTTTTCATTATAGTTACACTTTCTATCTCTTTACTCTAGTTTAATTATTTATTCATCATATTTAATCCTACAAAATTATATTTTTAGGTTCCAAAAATATGCATCTATCTCAATTAATCATTATTTTATGGAAAAATACAAGTTTTATAAGGTTTCCTTCCTAATTATATAGGATATAGAAGCCCGATTAATTGGAATTTCCCGATTTCCTACCTATTTTCATGTACACTTAATATTATATTTTAATCAATAAATATTATTATGAAATCAAAAATTTTATCATGATAAAATATATTGTTTAATTTGTGGAATTATATGAACTATTATGCCATTTTCCATTTTAAATACTCAGTTATATTGTTCCTTAAACTACAATGAATTGCCTAATTTCTAATGTTTCTTAAAAACGCTTTTACTTTATTTCACTTCATTTGGGGATAATTTATGACTCAAATATAATTTTATTATCCTTAAATTCAATTTTATATGATATTTGTGTTTAATATTGGATTATATGAAAAAATAGTTGATTTTCTAAAAGAACCTTTCTTAGTAAATGGAATTTCTCATAAGAATGTTTCAGTGATTTTATTAGAGAACTTTCTTCTAGGATTATGATTAAAATATTTCAAAGTGGTTTGAGACACTTTGATTTAATGATATATTTTTATTCGACATATGAGTAATGAATTGGAATTGGAAAGTGATGGTTGGGGCCCACTATAGCCCCTCGATGCATCAGTAGGTCTAATGAGACAAACTAGACCGTCTTTTTACGCAGTTATATTCTGTGTCTTTGAGAAAACATTTATGGTATGTATATGATGTAAAACATTATGAAGGTTCACTTTATGATATTATTACGTGATAATTCATGTGATTATTCAACTAGTATAATATTCATGGTTAAGTTTCATTCTTATATGATTTTTTATATGACATTATACAATTAGTTTTTATTCGTACAATATTATCATCAGGTTATTGATTAAAGGGATTGTGTTTCAATTATTCATTCTTTAATATTGTTTATGATAGATTACATTATATATCATACCCTTACTAGGAATATGATATCACCCATTTTTGATGTTTTATTTTTACCTTGAAGTAAAGATATATATTATGATTGACTTTCAGTGATAATCTATGTGTTTAGGGATGTTTCAAGTGCAGTTTCTATATTGTTTTTCCTTTAAAGTTATAATATATAAATTATGAATGAATCTTATTTTCCAATTATACTAAAATATATGATCATTAAGGATTAAACTACATTATTTATTATAACAATGTAATAATGTAAGGTACTAGCTCTACACTTCTGGGGTTGGGGTCTTTTTAGTTGGCATCAGGGGATGTTTATTAGAAACATTGGAAACTAGATTTTGAAAAAAAAAGTTTAGGTAGAAAACCCCTAAGATATTCTTTGAAGATAAGAATAGGAGAACATCCTATAATTTTGGTGTGGTATAGATTATGTGGGTATTCATAGAAACACAACATTGTCTAGATATTACAATTGGACATGGTTCTGGCACAAATGTACCTACGGGTAACAACTCCAACATAGTGTGTTGGGCCTAACATGGCGTAACATGGTACACGACAATGGGCCTTATTGCACACCTTTGTTTGAAACTCCCCTAGGATATTCTTAAGATAATTAAAATTTTCATTAGAAATATTATGAAATATTTAATAGTAAATATGTCCCAAATGAAACCATGTTTATGAATATGGAATTAGCTATGCATAAATCTATTCAATTTATGTTATGTATTTCCCTAGCGTGGGAATTAAAAATTATGTTTCATAAAGTGATGATCTAATATAGTGTACCCCGTTGTTTAGAAATGGTTCCTAGCATAAGGAATTTGAATTACATCGATTCACATAATATAAAGAGTAAGAATGATCACTTCCTCAATGGGTTTAAGCCAATATTTTGAACGGAAGTATTCTTCAAAATATTATCATCATATGAGGAAAAAATATCATTCTCTAACAATATAGATAAAAAATTCTCTATGTTTAGTAATTTATAAAGGAGGAATGAGATGAAAAGTATCGAAAAGGGGAATAAATAAAATAAGTATTTTTCGACATGTTATAATTGAGGAAGGAAGCACCTTGGTATATTATTAAGAGGAAATTGACTCTGCTTTAGGTGTGGAGAAAAATGCCACCATGATCAAAATTGAAATATGAGTAAATAATTTTCCAATATTTAATGTTCCAACAATAATGAAATGGGTAACTATTCATGTTAATATCATAAGGGTTAAGGGAATATATATCAGAAAGAGTAATGCGTACATGGGCAAGCTTATCCCACTGCCTCAAATGTTTAGAAATGATTAATATGCCTATGTTTGGATTCAAGAATTATATTATTTGAGTATTTTATCTATAATGATATTTTCATAAGATTCATGAGATAAATAAGTATTGTAATGCAATACTTATTCTTTAAGGATTTAGAAGCATTCATGTTTTCATTAATGTTTTAAGGTGTCTAGGTACTCATATATTTGGTAAGTGTGATTATGAGCTACTTTATTTGCAAAACCTTCTGTTAATTTGATTTTGGATGTTTAGTGAACTTCCTTAAAATTTTTTGGTAGTGTAACTTGGAAAAATATGCTTTATAAGGGTCTTAAGATTAACTACCTATTCAAGGGATATTTTTAAAAATCATTTCTCATTGAAAACAAATTTTGTCCTTCTCAATTTCAGTAAACATTTAACATTTGATGGAATGAATTGCAGAACATGTGATTCATTAAAAGTGTTTTAGGCATGAAAATTTCATCTTGAACAATCATTTACAGGTCTAAGGGATGATGTGAAAATAGATCTAAGAACAACCAAAGGATGAAATTTTTCTTATTAAATAGAAAGTAATCATGTATGTTTATTTTATCAAGTTATTATTTGAATATTGAAAGAATCTCTCAACATTAGGAAACATATTTCGAATAAAAATGTTATCTCTTTAGTTTTATTTCTAGGAAAACAATGGCCTTTTAACCGATCAAAATATTTATGGTTTTATGATGTTTAACATTCTAATGAACATGTTCTCTGCAACTATCCATCAGAACATGATAGTAATACTTCTCTTCCATGTTCATGTTATCACTTTTCACTAATTATTTCCTACCCAAAATCCTAGTTTTGTAGTGAGATTCTCTTTTCCCTTTATCTCTTATGAAGAGAATATTTTATTAACCCTATTTTCAATGTGGGTTTCCCATAATGGAATTTTTCAGTATCAACCATTGATTTTAGAAGTAAAATAACAAATTATAAGGATGATTTTTTTAAGGAGAAAAGAATATAATTACCAAATATTTTATGACATGTATCATTTTTAATTTAATATCCTTGATATCATAGGTTTCACACAACACCATTCTAAAATGAACAATTATATATAATAAAATAGCATTATTTTAAAATGACTGTTATTACCTAACTGTTAAATTTGTGGGAATGAATATTATTAATCAAATTTCTGTATTATAATTTTAATAAAATGTATTTACATTCATCCAAATTATATTATAGGCATAATATATGAATAAATCAAATTTTATGCATTAAAAGCTATATTTTTTTAAAGCCAGTTTTACAAAATTTTAATAGCGCACTTTTTTCATATAACATTTTAACGCTTTTAAAAAATATTTTGAAACAAATAAACATTATTTTTAGAATTTTAATTTATTTGTTATTTTATGGTGAAATTTTAATATTTTTTTAAAAAAATATCTATTTTATAGTAAATAGTGAAAATATCACATTTTCTATAAAACTGTCATTTTTTATATTAATAGATTATTTAGGATTTGAAGTGTAGACACATCTACAAAAGTATAAATATAATTTTGGAATATTATAAATGAAAATATGATATAATTATATCATAAAATTATTAAAGAAGTATTTAAAACTGATAAAATAATTGTCGGTATTTTTTGAAACATAAATGTTTATTTACAAATTTATAATTAATATAATTATTTAAAAGAAAATTAATTTTCATAAAATATTTCATAGATTTATATTTTTTTGTCTTATGATTTTAATATTTTTTTATGATAGCTGAATTAATTTTTCAATGTTTTATAAAATTATTTGTAATTTTCATATTTGTATTCTTTGAGTAAATGATGATATTAGTTAAAAATTAAATTTATCATATTTAAAAAATTGATAATATGGAGTTCATTTTTAAATCATACACATCAAAAAACGGTTATGGTTAATTTTTTTGGTTTTTTCTGAAAAAGTTGATTTTTTGGTGAATAGTGAAATACGATAATATACGACATTAAACAAAAACATTATTTATTGATTCATAGATAATGTATGGATGATTTAAGACAATAATATCAAACTATAATTAATTATATTAATTTATTTAGTGATAATTCTCAAACTATTCATATTATTTTGAAAAAATAATAAACTAATGAATATAATAATGAGAAAACATCCCTCTCCTCCACTATCAATGCAACCCCTTTTTCTCAAACATTATAAGACATTAATCTTGTCAAATACCTACCATATATTCTTCTAATGTATATTCCCCTAGTCCATGTTCATTTTTCCTCAAAAAAGACCAATCCCAATCCCCTTAAAAAGGTTTTCAAGGAGAATAAATTCAAGAGGTAAAACCCTCTTCTGTTTTCATTAAATTTCATTTCATGTTCTTTTCTATTATTATATAATACTCACTTACCAATCCCAAAGTGACATGATAAATCCAGTAACTATTATATACTATAATTTTATTTTTAGGGAATAATCCTTCATCAGTTATCTTATCCTCATCCATTTATTGTAAATATGAAAACATCATTCGTGTAGAACTTATTTACCGACTTTGTGGACGATGTGTTTTCATTATTCAATTACATCTTCATGTATGGTCATAAAAACATTTTCTTAACACCGCAAGATTCCACGGTACACTTTTCATTGAATAATACTATAGTGTGTACTGTACGCAACTTCGAGTTCTAACACACCACAACAAATCAAACTAGTCGTTATGAATAGTAATACCCACTTTTTTAAATTTTAAAAATTTTATCCTTAAAAATGGAAATATTTTTTGGATTTGGATAATCAAAATTAGCTTAGGCTGAATTTTTGGAATTTTTCTAAAAACATTCAATTTTTTACGAATAGTGAAAAACACCCTGTTATTGTTTAAAAACGACATTTTATTTAACGAATTTTTTATTTTATTTAAATTTATTTTATGTAAAAATAGATATATAATACCTATATATGTTAATTGGAAATCATTGGAGTTATTGTATAATAATTTTAGATATATAAAAACTTTATTCAACATTTTACCATCTTTTACCCACCTCCTAGGAGTATTTAAAAATTTACGTAAAACCTAATTTTAACGCTTCTGTGAGTTAAATTTCAAAAATCATAGAGACATGGTTGATACTATTAAGTAAAATTTTGTTCAATAAGATGTAAATAATTTTTGGTGAATAGTAACTTCTTTCTTTTATTTACCACGTTAAAAGTAAATAGGGTAATTAAAGGTAAAAATGATATTATTATTACACTAACATATGTCCTAATTCTATTAGATTAGTATAATTAGACCATAAATAACCTTAGTAATATAATATTATCATTTTGTTCTGCTTGGATTAGATTAGGACATTTATTATTATTTAATTTAAAGAAGAGTAACAAGTGTTAAGTTCAATGTTTAATAACTAAACAATTTTTAATATAGGGTTACACATAAGATAAATTCAACTATAAATATCCATTTAAAATATATAATTATTTCTTACATAATGGTATTTTATTTATATTTTTTAGACATTAAATAATTTTATTTATTTATGACATAATGATGATGCAGTAATTACCTAAGTAATGAAATGTTAAAATAATTTATATTATAAATATTTAAATAAATGTAATTTAAGATTTTTATGATTTCTACTAATTTTATACGTCAATATGACATGATATGTTTGGTTAGATTATTTTTTTTGAAGTAATATTAGTGTTATAAATTTAGAAAAAACAAAATACCAAAAAGTGATGCAATTAACGTAAAAGTGTTTTTAAAACAAATGTTATATCATTAAATGATAATATATTCCTAAAAATATACACATCAGCCAAAAGAAAAATATAATATTTGATTTTTCATTAATGAACCACTTGGGGTTCTCTTGGAAGTATATAGAATTTTTATTAATCATATAATATAAAAATACCATGAGACATGGTAAATGTCAGACTATTTAACTAAGAGTTAAATCTAAAAGATAGGGTTAATATAATGACCCAAAACTGTCTAAAATATATTGGTTGAGTGTTTTTTGACCCATCCCCACATTAGTATTTAAATAATTCATTTTTGATCCATTAGAAACCGAAATTATTTTATTATAATATAATATTTGTAGCTTTTACAAAGTGCCCCTCACCCCTCTTATAAAAGGGCACTCACCCTTCCCTCAAATTCACACCTTCAAAGCCATTTGGATTGGCTAAATCCTGACCAAATACCATATCAACTATCATAACTTCATCATAGAGGCCTTACATTAGTCATAAATCCTTCTTATGGAGCCTTTATGATAAAATCAAAAGGATGAACCCGAAGAAGAGGTAAATATTTCATCACCTCTTTCAAGTTATTTTCTTCTTCCCCAACCTCTTTCTTTGTTGTTTCCATTATAAAATAATAACTCCAGTATATTCTATATAATGTGATTTTATTTTCAATATGGTATATCCATATTTATTATTTTATCCATCCTTTTAATGAAATGTCACCATACGTGCGTACGTACATCTTACCGTCTCCACATCGGGGTGTAATTGTTATTCAAAACATTATTATTTGGAAGGGTATAATAATAATGTTTAACTGATGTAAATAATAATTATAACATGATAATGATTTGTTATATATGGTATAACATCCAATTATATATTATTTGAATATCAAAAGAATGATATTTTCACTTGTGTGTATGTACGAATTACCGTCTCCATTAACGCGATGTGATTCATTCCCCATCATATCCATTCAAGACTAGTTTTCATTAGATGATTAAAAATATTGTTTAATGGAATAATATAATAATTAATATTAATAATATGCACCCTATATATAACCAACATTACTTATGTAAGAAATTATAGAAAGGAAAACGAATCAGTTAACTCCTGAAACTATGATAATACTAATATATTATTACCCAAATAGTGTTAAAAGATTATATATGATATCATATTATTGTATATAATTCTTGTATAATTTAATAACAATTATTTCACCATTATACAGGAGGTTAAACTACCGTCAACCAAGGAAAAGTACAAGTTAAGGGTTAATTTCACAATCTCTTTATTATCCGAGGTTGTCTTTATGTAAGTATCTACTGGGACCTCTTTATCATCCACATCCATGTTTCATAAAAATGTATTTCAAAACATTTTTACTATATTCTAGAAAACGGGGTAAAGAAATTTATACCCTTATTTGACTTTTATATGATTTTTGTAACGGAATATTACTATCATTTTTTAAACAAGGTACATTATGGCCTTTTCGACAAAATTATGGAAAGAATGTTTTTTTACATATTTGGCGGGTACAACTATTTTCTGCCGTTATAACATCGTCGAAGCTTCCCTTATAATCTTATAAGAATATTTTCAAATAGAAATGTTTTATTTTATAATTAAGTTTCTTTTAAATTATTTCAAAATAGAAAGAGATATTTCTCTAAAATGGTTTTGATTTTAACTATGTCAACATCCTTTGATGGATATTAAGTTTCACTGAAGTAGGTTTATTTTGAAACAAAACATCCATATTTTATTGAAGGTTTTTTATATGTTTGACTGTGGACATGTTATTTCATACCATTCATTGTTTATGGATAAATAGTTGAAATTTTGTATACCTTTCTTAATAGGAAGGTTTATATTATTTTTAAACCTTTTCATATGAGAAATGTATTGAACATAGTAGGTGACGGGTGGAGCCAGCTATAGATCCCCGATGAATCTGTAGGTCTCAGGGGACAAACTAGTGGCGTGGCACAAGGCCTTGACAAAATATTATTTATAGTATTGGAACAAGGCCTTGAATATGTGGTTATGAACGTTTAACATTATGCATTCCATCATTATTAAAGTGGCTATTGATATTTCATGTGATTATTCGACTCGTAGAATATCCATGTGAATAAGTAAATGACATTATTTTATTTTACATTTTACATATTATGCTAAAGTTCAAGTTTAAAAAGATTATATTTTAGTCTTATTCATTACCATAAATGTTTATTCTTATTTATGAATGATTCTGCTATATTGTTATCCTTACTGAGCATCTGAGCTCACCCATTTCTATGTTTTATTTTTCACAGGATGCGAAGAAGTATGTTATGACTGACCTATAGGGATAGTCTATGGGATCTCAGTGTTGGTCAAGGAAAAAATGTTGTTGTAGTTTTCTATTTTATTATGTAATGAAAACCTTATTAAGGTATCTAGTACAACTAAGGATAATAAACTAATCAGTCATTCAAGACTTGATCTTTTGTGATCATGCCAATGATTTGTAATAATGCACCGACACTAGGCTTATAGGGTACGGGCATTACAATTTTTATCGTTAAAAAATTATTATATAAGTATTAAATATTATATAATTCTCTAGAAAAATTATATATAAATAATATATGAAGCAAAACAAGTTTGGGATGATCAAAATCCTCCAAAATAATTTAAATGATTGTCAGTAATGTCTTATCTAATGATTCATCCTCACCCCAAATAAAAAAATGATTCATATAACCACGTAATATTATGTAATTTTTTCAATGATAGATAATTAAAATTCTAGATAACTATTCCCATTCCACATGATCTTCCGTACATGTATATAAGTGATCAAATCATGAAAACCAAGGAAAAGAACACTTCTGAATGACACAATTGAATCTTATAACTCATAAAAAAGGACATAAATTAACATAATAAAATTGTAATAAATCAAATAAATATTTAATATGTTTTGAATTATATTATTAATGAATCTAATTTCATTATCCTGGATGTTATGTACAAGCACAGAACACTTTTGAACACAAGGCATGTGTTTTTCCATCTCAATTTCATTTATGTGAGATATTCCTTAATAAACACTATTAATTATGTATGATGCATGTGTACTTCCCATTGATGTATCATATAATGAATTAAATTTTATTAAAGATATATAATGTATCATGTTAAAATTATTAACTTTATGGGATATACTGTTTGATTGTTTATAATGTGGTAAGGTATTTTCCCCGAACAACTATATTTCCCTTCAGGTTACTCTTTCTCTCTATTTACTCCAATGTAATTCATAATTATTCTTATTTAATCCTAAAAAATTTTGTTTTTATATTCTAAATAATATTTACCTAGATCAATTATTTTATCATTGATGTGGAAATACATGCTTCATAAGACTCGCTTCCCAATTCTTACCGATAAGCAAGCCTGATTAAAGGGAACTTCATGATTTATTACACATTTTCAAGTAAACTTATTATTATGTTTTAATCCAATAATATTTTTATAAAATCACTCATTTTATTAATACAAAATATATATTTTCATTTCTTATTTTATACAAACTATTACACCTTTTTTCGTTCTAAATACTAGTTTATACTTTCCCTTATACCATATTAAGTACCTTTTTATAATGTTTCTGAAACACTATTTTTACATGTTTTCCCATAAGATAGACATAATTTAGGCCTCAAATATAATTTAATTTTCCTTCCCTTAACTTTTATAGGTTATAATTATTTAAAATCAGATATTATGGAAAATAAAAATGATTTTACAAAAGAACTATTATTTTTAAATAAAAAGGGTATTTCTCTCAAAAATTTAATAATGATTTTAGTATATTACTCTCATCGATGATTATAATTTAAATATTAAAATGTGGTTTTTTTAATTAAATACATATTTTATTTCGATATATTATGAATGCATTGGGCCTAGAAAGTGATGAGCATATCCCACTATATCCCTTTGTTGTATCTAGAGGCCTCATGAGAGAAACGAGACTGGGGTCTTACCAAGTTAGGTACGGTGTCTTAGCCAAAGCATTGATAGTATGTTTATGTTGTCTAGAGTTATGCAATCCCTCATTAAAAAATGAATACCCCATATTAATGATAACAAAGAAGGATATATGGACAATATAAAAAATGAACCATACAATCTCAAATTATGGTATCCTACTCATTAGGAAATTTTATTAGTGAATTGGGATCAATAATATCATGTAAGGATAATCTAACCCCTAACCCATCTGTATAGGCTAGTGATATAAAAAATCACATAAATCATAATGACTATAAACACTAAAATATGTACATGAAGATCTCCAACATACAACTCAATATATAATGTTGATTTTGAGTGAGGAGGTGGAGGATCAGAGTATAAAGGTCGGCCAGAAAGGTCTGGCTGTGTGGGCTATAAAGGCTATGCAGCCAGCTGAAAAGGCTAGAAAAGATGGACAGTCTAGGAAGGCTTCCTAGACAATGAATATCTCATAAATTTTTGAACATACCATACACACTAAATTTAATTTAATCTATGATGGAATTTTTCATATCATTCAGCTCAAATTTAAAGTATTTGATTTTTGGATCTCTTGATTTCTTACTTTGATGAACAAAAACATTCAGAAATCAAACACCCACCTCATATCCACTTATGTGTCCAGGGTGTTCTAGCTTTCCTAAAGTAGTGGCTTGGATATTATTCCTACCCTTTACGATAAATGTGTCCGGTGAAAATTGTTCATGATGTTCATCCGGAAATGAAAAATGAAAATGTTACTACGATGTTGTTATTTTATAAAATAGAAAAAACCATTGATAAATGAAATTATTTACTTATAATTATTTTAGCTACTTAATTATATTTCAATAGAAGATAACTTTTATTTTTTATTCTTCTCACTCGTTTCAATTATTCAGGGATGGTGGGGGGAGATGGAGGACTGGACTGGACTTCATCAAAACCCATAGCACACTAATCTGTTATTGCTTTAAACTATTCCTCAATCAGTTTTCTATCCAATAAATGATACCCTCCACGTGATAAAGCATGAGGGTGTAAATTTTAAAACTTTATGTCTTTATGGTATTTACAAGAGGATAGTTCTATAAAAAAAGTAAACTAATAAGTAATTAGGTACATATATAATGAATTTTAAAATATAATAAAATTATCATACCAAAAGGGCTTCACCATGTCTGATGGGAAAAAAATATTCCTTGTCTATGCATCTAAATACTCATACTAGTACCATGGGTTTTCCATTTTTCACTTTGCAAAAAATAGTTTTTTCAACATAATTTGGAAATATCTCCACTAAAAAACCTCTAAATAATGAAATCTTTTCTTAATTTCATTTGTCTCTTCAAAATTTAATGTCATCTGTAATTGAATAAATTAAATATTTATCATTTAAAATATTATATATTCAAAAAATGAGATAAAATAATTCCACTGAAATATTTTACAATAATTTCTTCCTAAAGCTGATTTATCACTGAATTGTCGATGAACTTCAATTTAAGATATAAAATACTATTCCAGTAAAAAATCTACATAGAAATATAACTAATAAACTGCACTGTATTTCGTAAAATTGTATTATTATTAATATCAAAAGTAATATGTAAAAATTAATATCCTTGAGAAATTTATTTTATTTTATAAATGTGTAATTCCACATTTACCAACACAAGAAATTTATTTCTTAATAGTAAATGTAGAATACTCCACCGTTGAAGTCTCATTAGTATACCTATAATTATTTTTTCTTAATAAATATTTTTTTACTATAAATAATTATATTACTTGATATTCAATAATACGAAAAATAAAAATACCTCAGTACATGTTCCTCTGACGTTGTATTTGTATACTTCATTAAAATAAGAAAATGGAATGAAATTTTTGTGTAACTGCATATGATTAGATAATAAATAATTAGAAAAAAATAAAATAAAGATATCTAAGTATTTAAAGTGGAACACATGTGTACGTTTTTAAAAAAATAATTATGTTATTGTTAATAGCCAAAATAATATACTAGTTAAACTATTAAATATAATCATTACTTCTAAAATTATAGAAAAATTATAAATTTAAATGTCAATGTTTGAAAAAGTGTTCTCATATGTGTTATTGTTACCGAAATATAATAATGTACATCAAGTATTTCAATGAAATGTTTTTTACAATAACCAAATAATATAACCATTTAACACAAAAAAATCATAAGAATAATATTATATATATAATAAAATTTCCAATAGTTATTAAATAATAATGTTTTACACATTGAAATTTCAAAAAATTAATCTAATTTAAATAATTACCAAATTAATTAGGAGAGTTATTTAGTGTTTTCTTATATCCCTTCATCATGGTGATTTCATATTGCATGCACTATGTCTGCATTAACGTCCTTGTTATTTAAAAATCATGTAGTAGACGAAGAAGCATTATATAAGACAATAATGTCATCATCATCCTCATTATAAAAATGTATTCTTTTCCCTTATAAAATGATGAAACACTTATCCTTTGATGGATCAATGATAAAAAATATTTGTTTCACATGTGTGGCTATGATAAATGGTTTCTCATCGCAACTAAATCTTTTCAAATCGACCAGTTTAAACTCATATTCACCATGTTTCACACCACTATTACATGGAACCCAATTAAAATTAAACACGGTGACTTGAAATTTAATATAATAAATTTCCTATAGGTGTTCATAAACTTCAAAATACGATGTTGATATAGAAATTGGGTTTTTACCTTTCTCAATTGAAAAATTTAATGCTTTAATGATGACCATAAGATGACTATTTTGAATAGTATTGTTGTCATCCTACTTTTTCTATAAATTGTATACCAATTAATTCAAAACAAGACCTGGTTATAAAATTTGGTCCCCATACCATCCCTTTCAATGTTTCTGATGCAGATATATCGGTGAGGAATTTTTCTATAAACCAAGAAATAAATGAATTTTTATGCTCAATCATAAGGAAATTTTCATTTCTTTTTAAATAACATAACTTTAATTCAAAATAAATTTTTGATATATACTAATAACCCTCATCTGTGTTGTTTAAAATGTATAAATGTGCAGCATCACTTCATCAGATGGAATTAACAATACCATTAATCCTCGAATCCCTATACCTTCACTATCAATTATCATAAGTCATGATATAGGGAGACCAATATGCTCTACCTCATACAAATAATCAATATAGAACTCAATCAACTATCCTGATACATATTTTTGAACAATAGAGGCATTTAGCTGATAATGATTTTTGACACATCCCTTCAAAAATTTCATATATATTTCAAAAGGATAAATCTATCATAAATAAACCAATCCACATGATCTTACATCACATACCAAATAAATCCCCAGATGAACTATTATATCAAAAATATTATGTGGGAAATATATTTCTAGTTAAAAAAGAATAAAAGAAGCATAATTCTCTAACACATCTATAAAATTTGGATTAATGGATTGACTTCAAATAAATTTCAAAAAAATTATATAACATGATGATTTTATTTATTATATTTGTTCCCAATATACCACACAGTGCGACTGATAGAATTTGTTGCATCAATACATGAAAATCATGATATTTTATACGTATTAATTTACAGTCATTGAATAACACCAGATTATTCACATTTTAAGAATAACCATTGGGTACTTTAATACCAAGAAGACATTAGAAAACTTCATCTTCTCAATACTGGTTAATGTGTGACATGCTGGAGGTAAATAGGTTTGGTTTCCTTTCATAGTGGGATCTAACTATAAACATAATACCATTGATATCAAGTCTAATATAGTAAGTAATAAATATTTTTCTCTTCATTTTGGGTCTAAAAAATTTCCCATAAAACTGTCACATATTTTTTCATCAACATGCATAACATCAATGTCATGTTTTGTCCTTAAAAATATCTAATAAGGTAATTAAAAAAAAGTTATGCTTTTTCTTCTAGATAATTTTTTTTGAGGGCCAGAAACTATTTTCTTTTCAAATGATAAATAAATATTTTTTAACCTATAGAAATATTATTAAACTGAAAATGGTTTTAGGGGAATATTGTATTCCAGTAAATGGTTAAATTATTTTTTCAATCTATGATAACGATGATCGATTTAAAAAAATATATGATGTTCCATGAGCACTATCTTTCTTCTATTTTACGATGGATTATATAAAGTCTCTTCTTCAAAAATTATGCATTCTTTTTGTACTTTATCACTATATCTGCATAAGTTTCCATATGCAAGAAAGTTGTTTATAGTTAAAATTATCATAGCACAAAGAAGAAAATAATATTTCATGTATGCATTGAAAACATTAACACATATTTCCCCTAGCAGTTTGAAAAAATCAATCTATGGTGAAATATACACGTCAATATCATTTACTTGAGGTTGTCGTCTAGAAATAATCAATATCATCATTAAATATTTTTTTCTTCATACATATATTTGGGTAAAAGTTATAAACTACCATCAAAATTGTACATCAACTATGTTGTATACATAGGCTCTGATATGGAAACATTCCATCAGTACACAATCCCATTATGAGATTTATAACTTCAATTCCAAAATCACAAAATGGTTTATTAAATATCTTCCACTATGGTGAATGAGTAGGGTGATTTAAGTTATGACTAGATATTACCGCATTTTAATTCCATGATAACAATTTTTCTCCAATTGAGGTTGAAAAAAAACACATCAAACGTGTAATTATAGTAAGGTACCAAATTTATATAGGAGGAGAGTTGATTTGGGTACCTAATAATGAATAAAAGTTGTATTTTTGGAATTATATTAAAGAATTATTGGTTAAAATTTTTATAAAGTATAAAAAATATATTTTTCATGAGGTTATATGCTAGTACATGATAATTATTCTACGTTGAATTTTTCAACCATCTTATAGTATGATGTCCCAAAAGTAAGACAATATGATGAATATTTAAATTATTTTCAATAAAAATCACAATAATTGGTGGAATCATGTATATTTTAATACCCCATTACTATTGGGAATAATATTTTTTCACATCATAATTAGAATATGGATGCCCATTTCCTTTTTAAAGTAGCTCTTTTAAAATCTAATTTATGTTAGTGAAACATTTACCATTCCATCCATTTCATGATTTCAATTTGACTATTCTAAAAGATGATGATAACACTATATATTTACTACATCATAGGAATAATGGTTTATTAGAATCTCCATACAATCATTTAATAATTGATGTTTTTTCAATTGTTTCAACATTTAAATCCTGGATTAATTCTTCAATATGATCCTCTTTCTCATTATAAATGTTTTCATCAATATTAGATGTTTAATTTTTATTTCCTTCACCATTAAAAATACAATGTGTATAATTATGTCTAAAACCATATGAAATGATATTATACTTGATTTTTATCTAGTTTAAATTTTTCATATTCAATCATTTCACAAATAAAAATTAAATCTATGTTTTGATGATTTCGTTTAAAAAATTCCATGATACCACCAACTCCATTATTATATTCAGTAGTGGTACATCGTAAATTTATCTAATTACGATATAATCAATACCTGATATCTCTATATAATTAATAAATATATTGAAACATATAATCATTAAAAATATATAAATAAAATAATAAATTTTAAACATAAACACATTAAATAAAATTATTTGTAATTAGATAGGAAGCATTAGTGATTATTAAAAATAAAATAAAAACCAATCTACTAAAGGTAATTATTTTTCTTGATGTGTGTCATGCAGATCTAATAGACATCACATATAATGATTCCAGATGAAATTCCTAGTATGAAATTCAGATTTTTGAAATTATTTTTATTACAATATTACCATTTGAACATTTATTATTTTGTAATAGTATTTCAATATAATATGAAAATTAATTAACACTAATATATTAGATAATATATTGAAACTTAATATATTGTTTCAATCATTTGAAAGTAGTAAATTGAATTTATTAAGGTCAATTACACAAAATGTTAACATATTTTATTTTAAAAAAAGCATATTGTAATATAAAGTATATATCTTATAATTTTAAAATAGTATATTTTTTATTTTCATATTTTATACATGTGGTTTATTTATATTTTAATTTAATTATTTTCAACCATATAACATGTTTTAGTTCATATTACATAGTTGTCACATTAGTTCAGTTTCGCATGTTTCAAATGGTTTCGATTATTGTATTAATTTAACAGGTAAAAAATATGGAGTCATTCATGTGATGTACATTATATTGATGAACGATGACACCATATATCATTGATCATTACATAATATCATCAAGACCATTTTATAATTTTATGAAATAAAAATATTATCAAAATATTTAATCTTTTACAACAAAATTTATAAATAAATATCATCTAAATAAAAAAAATTTAAACAATAACTCAACAATAAAACTATATGGTAAATAATATATCATCAAAATAAAAAACATAAAAAATTCAGTTCTCAACAATGAAAATGAATCCTTAATTTGAGTTTTCTACAACAGATTTGTTAAAAGAACAAACACTATAAGATCTAACAAAAATTCATATGGAAATGAATAATAATAAATAACAAAGAAATAAAATGAACCATAGATGATGGTCAGCGGAAAGATGTTTTTTTAGGATAAATACTTCAGTAGATGATGAATTAATGATAGAGGATGAAGAATCCAGACCAAATTTAATGAAATAATGATAAAAATCAAAGAAAATAAAAAACAATAGTCATTGAGAATCAACGGATCATTGTTGTGGTCGTCGTGAGTTGAGAGAAAAGTTTTTGAGATCTAAAAAATGAGGGTTTCACGATATATTGTTTTTTATAAAACATTTTTTATGTAGGTTTTTATAGAAACTGAAGAAAAAAATAATTTTCAGTGTTTGTATTTATAAAATACGACTCAAAAAATTTGTTTTCCTTTTAATATTCGCATCGTTTTTTTAAACTGACATGATAAATACATTTACTTTTGTTTTTGGCACTAGTTTTAACAATAATAATGGAAATAACTCAATATAATCTTTTTTGGCATCCATATCTGTTAAAACTATCAAAAAAAGTTCTCATAGATACATTTTGAATCATTTTATAAAAACATGGTGCTAAAGATTAAATTATGAATCCAATATTTTCATAGTAATATGATCGCTTTTGAGGAACATCAGTCTCAGATATATTCATTGGAATCCATCCTTGAAACTCGGAGCGAGATCCTATATTATCATCAGCTACCCAAGGTAGGGTTCTCTAAATCATTGTGACCAATAGAAAATGATCATCAATCCCCTACATAGCATGTTAATCCAGATTAGGTTGTTGTTATACCCCCATGTATTTGGGTTTGATCCCCATCTATGGATTTATCTCTTTATACTTCAAATACATACTTATTATGTAGATACATGAGTAGACTGGCATATTTGATGGACTCCATCAGTGTTATAGGACTCATGGAGTGTGTCCGCTCTGATTAGTGTTATATGGAACCATCGATAAGGTATACTAGGATGGAAATATGGTTGGGATAATACCTAGAGACAATGAGTCTACTCTGAGTATATATGGATATTCTTGTCAGGTATGTTATTGACTGTAGACATAATGAAATTTCTACCATGAACTTATCTGAAAAATGTACTCAACTGGCCTCAAAATGTTTACACTGTGACACTACATTTTTCTTAGGGGTCAAAGACAGTAGCGAAGGAACCATCCTAAGGTTTAGGACTACAGATTGATACTAATCCCTAGAAGGGGTGCGGGAAAGCATGCCCCGCAGTATGGAACAATTATTTTTGCTATGTCCCCAAATAGGTAGCAAAGGTACCTGTATGTATACACTTGTGTGCCACCATGAAGGAGATAATTAAAGTAATTATTTTGGCTAAGTCCCCAAACTGTCTCCCCATTCTAGCAAAAAAACATCTTCGGCATGCAAGGTACTTGCGCACAAAAATTATGGTGCACAATTCACTTGCACTCCCAAACTCCTTTTGCCTAGGGTACTATTTTATCCTATAAATAGATCCTTGGGGCCCTCATTTCTATTGACAAATTTCACTAAATTCTAATTGCTTCTCTAGTATCCCTAGTTCTTCACCCTAGTCTTCCAAAACATTCATGGTAATTCTTTAACCTTTAATGAGGATGAATTGAAGGAGGATCATTGGAATTAAGTCCTTTTAGTGTTTTAAATCTATAACACTTGCATGCCTAAAGAACCCAACCTACCTAAATTAGAAATACTTGCACGCCACCTATTCCTCTCACAGGAACTTGAGCGCCTGAATTTTGGGAATAACAATGAATACTCTTGAAAGATTGAGTCAGGTCTCACCAAAGTGTTAACATTATAGTTATTCATCACTCAAGTGAACATCAGGTCTTCGAAGATTACTTGTGAGCCCATAACTATGCTCCACTTCCTAATTTGATACCTTTTCTTGATTCACCCATTCTCTTAATTATAACATGCATCAAGACCTCCTCGAAGCCATTCATGGAAAGGTTTATTTTTCATTTTCTCCCTTTTCTAAAAGGGATTCTGTTGATACATGCACCAAAACCTCCTGACCTATCAAACCATTAAGAAAAGAACATCAGAATATCTCCTGTTTGGGTTTGTATAACCACAATTAGTGGTTTCCCATATTTGTTTCATAGTGAGATAGGATTCATGGAGTGTTTGTGGGTTTCTATATCAACATTCACATGGTCCTTTCTCCCATGAACAATGTTGGTGAGTTATTTGTTTGTAGGATTAGGGTTTGGGGTCTAATCATCACTTATCTTCTGAAAAACCCAGAACCTCAGGTATCTAGTAGTGAAGGTATTGTTTACACTTGATTTTCCATTAAATAAAATGAAAAGTCTCCCTCTCATACCAAGATCAATTTTAGGGTATCAATCCTGATGTGAGCCCCTAAAATTTCATGTAGGAGGTTACAGGCTTGCTCTTCTCCACTTCCTTCACCTTCAATCATTATTTACATTGGACCCCTATCAAATGTAAAGTGAATATAGGGATGGTTCGTCGCCTCTCCCTCTTCCCAGGTCACCTCTCCCTTGTCCACCGCTACTGATGTAGGTGTGACCTCTTCCACCGGTGGAGGAGGAAAAGTGTGGGTTACTTTATTAAAATTTTGACATCCTCTTGTTTCTCACACCAAACATGACTCATGTGGGCATAGAGATTTTTCATGATCACAAAATTTTCACAATACTTCTTAAACTATGAGAACTCTTATCCTATTCAAACCAAGACATGTAGGACAACTTCTTGAAGGCATGATCTCAAAAGGGTGACCATCCAAAAGGGTTCACCCAATCATGTCCCCAAAAATTGGAAACATTCATTCTTAAGCCCCAACACAATAAATGAAAAATTTGAACTCTGATTCCCACCAAAATTGTGATATATAAGAATCCTTAATCATGGCTCAAGATCACTGGATATCCTCTTTATGAATCCAAACCTAATTCTCTTAATATGGGTATCCTCCTTGTGAATAGTCCCCAAATTAAACCCTAAAATCATTAAGGCATCCTTTTAAAGAAGTAATCCCAATCTCATTTCTCTCAAAAGACTATACTCTTCTAATGAGTCTCATAGAACTCCATGGTATTTTATTCCCATTTAATGGGAATCTTAGGAAGCCTCCTTGCGGTTCAAACCCAACACTTTAAATCAATCATGTTCTCCTTAGGCCATATTCCCAAAAAAGTGTAATATAACTTGGAAACCCATATTCTTTCTAAGTTCCCTAGGCTGCTTCGACATAAGTCCCACACAAATGGTTGTCTAATCATCTTCCACTTAGATTACCTTATCACATGACATTAAAATATATGCCTAGGTCCTTATCACATGACCTTAAAAGGTATGATGTGCCATATTAAGCTGCACCGAAGTACAATGGTTATGATTCCATTAACAAGGGTATGTAGGTAGATCATTTTTATGGGTAAGATACCTATATCATAACGATTATTTGTCACCATAGATGACAATACATTCTAGAGTGCCCCATATAGTGGCTTAAGAACCAGTATCATCATAATGATGATTAAAAAAATATCTACAAAGAATATGAGAGGATACCTTTAATGGAGACCCTAAAATACATACAGATATATACATTAATGAAGAACCAAGAATACATATGGATGATTCTAAATTTCACACATGTTATTAAATGATTTAGAATTCCTAGGGAAACATTTTTTATACTTGGTGAATTAATAAGGATCTCTGAAAATATATTAAATCTATAAAGAGTGTCCAGGAGTATACAATATTCCCCCCAAAAGGTGCACTGAGTCTGAACTCCCATCCTCACGACCAACGCATGTTCTTAAGTATAGTAGTGTTAAAACATAATGAATACATTCCTTTGAAAAGTATATCCCATTTGGATAAAGAACTATTGGATGTTCTTGGATCCATAAATAAATCCAATAGAAACTACCTGGAAGTAGTGATTCATAAAATAGAACACACATTTCAAGGAATTATAAAACATTAACATACCATTATGATGATATAACTTCTATTCTTTGTTCATTATGCTTAGTGATTTTGGGGTGTCCTACTGGGTATTTTAATATTCTCCCCTATATCGGCTATGCTCACACATGTTGTAATGTCCCAGTTCCAAGTGCCCATAAATATTCCGTAAACCCTGTTGGTCACATAACCTCAAGCGCATTTCCCCAAACACCAGAGACCACTAACTAACAGAGAGAGCTGAAGTAATACATTGGAGAAACAATTCCCTTCATTGTCACAGTATACAAACCAGAATCAAAATATAAAACATTAGCAAAAGCACTAATACCTTATAACAAAAGTAAATATTGGAAGAATGATAATAACATAAAAACCGGAGAATATATAAATGATGCATGTCACATGTGTATTGAAAAGCATCCAAACAATTCAAAATGCTAGAAACACAATACTAAAACCAAATTATATAAAAACATTAAACTCCAATAGCATCGTAGGCCTCAGCATGGTCCCATGCTCTCCAGATCCAATAGAAATAAATGACCAAATGATGAAGGGAACTTTCCCTTATCTAAACCTACAACCATATAATCTATTTGGGTCCAAAAATCATGACTCATACCAATTTTCAGATGAATCCCAGTAGGAAAATACCCAAATATATGTGCCTAACTATCATTGAATATATATATATAAGGAAAAATTAAAAATGATGAAATAAACAAGGATTTACCAAAAATTTAACAATCCTACAGTTTCCAATTTCATTCAGTTACATTTGTTAATTATCCAATACGTTGATTAATGTAACCTTGGGATATAGACTAATATTTGTATTCCCCTGTAATATTAACAAAAAAATGTATCAAATGACCATCTAACAAACCATTTAAGAATGAGTCCACACTTATTATTTTGCTTAGCAGACTCGTCACAATCATTCAATCGTTCAAAGAAATCCTCTTCGAATGTTCCCACAGTCTAACCCCTTTGGTTTGACATATCATAAATTGAATAAATAATGACCCTTTGGGAAATCTCACTCAATCTAAACCCTTTGGTCCCATATAGAACTAATCATTTACAAACGGCCACTTGGGCAGCTCTCACGGTCAATACCCCTTGGTATGCATAATAAAAATAACCTAAAAAGACCCCATTTCATCGTTAATAGGAAATTCCCTAGGTCCCAACATTAATTTAATAATGTCCCTCTCGGCATCTCTAATGGTATAACCCAACTGGTCTTGGAGCACCTGGTAGCTCTCACAGTCAATACCTCTAGGTCAATAAAACAAAAATTCATTCATAAATAAACCGACTTTAGGAAGCTATAATTGTCAAATTTCCCTCAGTCAAACATTCACAATGAGAAACACATTCATATCAGATAATCATCATCTCCATCCTAACAATAATGTCATGGGAAACAACAAAAGGATAACCGGCATTCTAGAACAAATATCCATAATAAAACAATCAAGGGAACACACCCATGGGGTGTCCCATAACAAGGTACTTAACCTTACACATAATCAATAAACATTTTTCCGACAAATAAACCATAACAGTTACTAAACAGGGTTAAATTCCAAAACACGCAATACCCAAAACATTGGTATTTGACAATTTTAGCATATATAATTCAATGAAAATCAATAAAATCCAAAAACCACCTACCATGATGTTTTACAATCAACAATCTCAATTGTCAGCCATTGAATCTGCCTATAATGATGTAGATCTTCAAAAAGTGTAAAATCGATCATCCTTGAAATACCCATGAGAGAGGTGGAATTAGGAAGAAATGATATATGGAAAGAGGGAACTCACCAGTGGGAATCCAACGCACTTGACAACTTCACAATCAGAGATCAGACAGAGAACCACGATGATCTCAAACATTTTCAGAATTTCGTCACTCTCCTGTATGAAACATGGGAATAAGAAGGGTGTTCTCGACATTAGACATGACCCCACACCTATTTATCAAAAAAAAAGTAAATTACATGGTGTGTTCATTTAATGTACATGCCTTATACAAGCCACAACCGGCCCCTACTTTATTCAGTCTGATAAGTCACCAACATGGCCATGGTCTCGGTCATTACATGGCCAATACATGGCTACATGCGGCAACTGCGTACTTGGTGTGTACTCAAAATTACACAGTGTGTACTTAGAAAATTTCCATTTCTTCTTTTTCCTAAGAAACAACTCAAAATAAGGATCCATATCAGAAATAAAGATCCAAGTTCTTGAAAACATCCCCCCTTAAAAATATTCATCCCCAAATTTCCCTTCTAAGGGTGGTGAAGAATTAACATCAAACATTTATGGACACTATGATCGTACATCGGCCTCCCTCTTCCATGCCTCGTCATGTAATCGCCCATTCTACCATAACACCCATCCTAGCGGAACATAACAACCACATATAACCTTCGTATTGTGATAAAATATTTGAATAGGGTGCTTCTAAAAGGATGAATCCACCTACAACTAAACCTCCTCATGTTTAAAAATGTTAGATGGGTCTAAGAAGTAACACTGTAAATGAGAAAAATAAAATATATCCTACATATCCAAGTAACTCTGAATCAAATTCATCCAATAAGAAACTAGACCGCCTCTCTCTAAAACCTAAAACAACTCGACATATATTTATACAAGATTCCCAGTATCTTAATACTCTTGTGTCCCGATGTCAGTGTGACACATAAGAAAACCTGAGCTACAACCTCAAAATCCATAGGTTTTCTCCGTCAATCATCATATGATTTCTACTGAGACTGTGATATAGAAATACTATTTTGAATGAAATCCACCTGCACAGTGGTCTCTAAGACAAGACATGGTCCAAACCTAGCTACATCTCTTGCCTCCATCCACTATAGGGGCCATCGACATGCTCTAATGTAAAAGCCTCATAAGGATCAATCTGAATTTTTTTCATAAAAACTGTTATTTTAGGAAAACCAACTAGGGTTATGTATATCTCCCAATACTCCATGAAATCCAAGAGGCATGCATGAAGAATATTCTCTAGAATGTGAATCACGTGATTAGACTAGCCATCTGTCAGGGGAAGGTAAGTTGTACTCATATGTACATGTGTACTCAAAGCCCTCTTTAGTCCCTTCCAGAAACTAGAAGTAAACTAGCCGTCCCTATTTGAAATTATAGAGTGTGGAACCCCATGTAAACATAAAATCTATCGGATGTAAAACCTTCCAAGCTCATCAATATTGAATTTTTTTATTATTGCAAAAAAATGTGTTTCCTCCCTGTGTCTGTCACCAACAACCCTGACCATATTATTCCCTTCAGGAAACCTCAGCAACTCTTCACAAAATCCATCGTCGAATCATTTCAATTCCACTTGGGAATGGGTAACATCTATAAAATCCCTACTGATTGTTGATTGTCTGCCATCACCTGCTGACTGGTAGAATATCCCACAAAAAAACCAGCTACATCCCTCTTTATACCTAGCCACCAATATTGACTGTGTAAGTACTGATACATCTTGGTGACACCCAAATGAACTATGAAAACTAATGAATAAAAATCATGAAAAATCTCCACGCGTATGACTATTGATAACCATACACATCCATGAAAACGAAAAAACTCATATTTGCCTATGTTCTACCTAGGAGTAGGGTCTTCTATAGACACACTATCCTATAGGACTATGACTTTGGAATCATATAGATGCCTCATTCTCACTCGATCTAGAAGAGTATAAGTAACAACTATAAACAAACCAAATATCTTCCCTATCTATCGTACACCTCCAAATTCATCTTAGAGAATATAACCATAAGCTGCCACTCACTACTTGTAACGCCCCGACCCTAGATACTCAGAGTCAGTGCATTATTACATAACATTGGCATGATCATAAAGGATCAATTCTGGAAAGACCGATTAGTTTAGTAGTCTTGGAAATACTAGATATATTTATAAGTCTTACATTACATCATAAGGTAAAAAAACTACAGCAACATCTTGTCTTCAAATCCCCTCAAACTATCCCTACATGTCATTCATAAATTAATTCTTCATAATCTTGGGAAAAATAAAACATTGAGAGGGGTGAGCTCAGATGATCAGTAAGGATAACATTATAGCAGAAGCTTTCATAGATAAGCATAAACACTTAAGGCAGTTTATAACTAAAACAAAAGACATTTAAACTTGAACTTCATCATAAAATGGGAAATATAAAATAATATAATTCCATTTACTTAATCACATGGATATTCTACTAGTCGAATGATCACGTGAAATATCAATAACCACTTTCATAATGATGGAATTCATAATTCCAGACTATCATAACCACATAGCCAAGGCCTCGTGCCAAGACTACAAATAAGATTTTTCCAAGGCCTTGTGCCAATACACTAGTTTGTCTCATTAGACCTACCGATGCATCGAGGAGCTATAGCAGGATCCACCCGTCACTTATTAAGTCCAATGCATTCCACATATGAACAGGTTTAAACATAACATAAACATTCGTATTAAAACTAGCATACGAAATGTAAATACATTCACTACAAACCATGAATGGTATAAAAATAGCACATCCACAGTCAAACATAACTCATTTGATACAATATAGAAGATTTTATTCTATCACATTATCCTCAATCAAGAATAATTAAGGATGTTGACATAGATGAAAATAATCATCAAAACTATTTGAGAGAAACATACCCCTTTTTCTTGAAATCATTTTAAAAGTAACACTATTTGTCAAGAAGCCATTTAAAAATAGATGTTTTAATAAAAGTGTCCCATAACACTTTGAAACAATTTAAAAGGAGTTTTAATTTTAAAACATTAATGTCCACATAAATAAATCCTCAAAACCATTTTTAAAACATGGAAATTAATGATCAAGATTTAGATGAATAAGTCTTTAAAACATTTAAAAATGGTATTTTAGTTAGAGATTCTAACCAAAAGAGAGACACTTGAATACAAATCATTGAGGTAATAAAAACTTTTTAATATCCTGATAATATAGGGATTCATGATATACTATGTCAAATACATTATATACACCACATAAAAGTGATTTGGTGTATAACAACAAAGTAGTCTCAATGGAATGTAAATTGAGATGAAATATCTCATAAAGGCCATATCCATTGGTTAAGGATAAATGAACGACATAGTTATGTGTGAAAAATATAAATACACTAAATATGAATGGATATTCAGTGTAAATAAATCAAAGTATATTAACACATAATCTTATAAAAACTGCACCAATGAATTGGATGTTTAACTCAACAAATGGAGAGTGAATTAAATTTACTCTTATCAAATTCATATCCATGACTTGAGAAATTATCAATTGAGTGATTACGTGTATCAAAATTATATCCACAGAAAAGGGGAGTGGAAATTATGACATAAGCAAATGAATATTTATTCCATACATAAACTCGGAGTATAATAATCAATGATGTTTGCGTAAAGTCGAATAAATGGAAATTGAAATTTCAAATTCCCTTATTGATTTCGTAACATACAAAACATACACCCATGAAAGAAGGATCATACAATGATGATGTAAATATACATGAATTACAGTATATTACACAATTAATACAAACATGGGCGGTACACACAACACATGTAATAAATAAGAGGTGATCAATGAAATTCTCAAGGAATTAAATGTGAGATAAGAAACCCCTTACCTTGTACTTTTCCTTGGTTGGGGGTAGGTTAACCTCCTGTATAATGTTGAATTAATTGTTATTAAATTATTCATGAATCATATACATTAATATGATATCATATATGATCCTATACCATTGATTTTTTAATAATATCTTAGAATTATCGTCATTTCGGGTGTTAACTTACTCGTTTTCTTTTATATGTTTTGTTACATAACCCATGTTTGTCATGGATAGGTTGTATATTATTCATATCCAGAATGATATAAAGTCCTTAAACATTATTTTTAAATCATAAAATGATAATTATACTTGAATGGATATGATGGAAAATGAATCTCATCGCGTTCGTGGAGACAGTAGTCTGTACGTACACACGAGTGACAATATCATTCTTTTGATATTAAAATAATATATAAATGGATGGTATATCATATATACAGAATCATTAACATTTTATATTTATTATTTACATGAGTTACACATCATTATTATACCCATCCAAAAAATAATATATTGAATAACAATTACACCACGACGTGGAGATGGTAAGCCGTACGTACGCACGTATGGCGACATGTTATTCAAAGGGTGGATAGAATACTGAGTATGGTTGTACAATATTTATAATTACATCACAGTATATATATGATACTGGAGTTATTATTTTAGTATGGTAATAACAAAGAAAGAATAAGTGGAAGAAGAAAGAAACTTGGAAGAGGGTGGTGAAATCATTACCTCTTCTTCGGGTTCTTCCTTTTGATTTGATCAAAAGGTCTCCTTAGGTTGGCTTTCTACTCAAACTAAGGCCTGTAGGTTCTAGTTAGGGAATTTTAGAGAGTATTTGGGCCGTTTTTGGCTGAACCAAAAGGCTTTGACGGTGTGAAGAAATAAGAAGGAATAGTGCCCTTTTATAAGAGGGGTGAGGGGCACCTTTGAAAAAGCTAGAAATATTAATTTATAATAAATTCATATTCGGTTCCTAATGGCTCCAAAGTTTATTATTCAAGATTTAAGGTGAGGATAGGTCTAAAACCACTTGAACAATAGATTTTAGGCAGGTTTGGGTTACTATATTAACCTTATCTTTTTGTTTTAACTCTTAGATAATTAGTTTGACATTTACAATGTCACTTTGTATTTTTATATTATATAGTTAATAAACATACTATATACATCCAAGGGACCCCCAAGTGGTCCATTAATGATATAACTATCAATATATAAGGCTCTTGGCCGATCCTTAGATTTTTTGGAATTTAATATCAATTAATAATATAATATTTGTTTTAAAAACTCTTTTATGTCAATTTTGATACTATTCAATAGTTGATTTTTGTGAAACTCATAATAGAACAATTACTTCAAAAATAGTTAATTACTTCAATACAAATATGTCATATTATCCTATAAAATAAGTTTAATTCATTTAAAGTCTTAAATTATATTTATTTGGGTATTTATAATATCAATTATTCTAATTTTGTTTCTATTATGCTAATTACTACATCATCATTGTGTCATAAATATATTAAATTATTTAATGTTTAAAAATTATAAATAAAATAAAATTATGTAATAAATCTGATTAGCTTTCTAATGAATATTTACAATCAAATTTATCTTATGTTTAACCCTATATTAAATTTTTTTTGTAAATAAACTTTGATTTTAACTCTTTTTACTTTTCTTTGAATTAAATAATAATAAATGTCCTAATCTAATCCATGTGGACCAAAATGATAATATTTTATTACTAAGGTTGTTTTTGGTCGAGATACACTTGTCTAATAGAATTAGGACATGTTTTAGGGTAATATTAATATCACTTTTTCCCTTAATTACCCTATTTACTTTTAACCGTGGTAAATGAAAGTAAAAAGTTACTATTCACCAAAAATTATTTTCATCTCATTGAACCACATTTCACTTATTTTTATTAACCTTGTGTCTTGGATTTTCAAAATTCTATTCACAGAAGCGGTAAAATTATGTTTTATGAAAAATTCAGTTTTTTTAACTACCACTTAGTAGTTTCACTATTCATCAAAAATTAAAGTTTTTCAGAACGATGCCAAAATATCACCCTAAGCTATAATTGATATTCCATATTGAAAAATGATGTCTATTTTACAAAATTCCAAACATATAATTTGCATTAATTAATTTTATAATTAATTCCCACTGTCACAACAAATAGCATGTTTTTAAGAAACCATATATATCAAAAGATTGACAATTGTTTAGGTCCAATTTCAAAGTGAAATTAATTCTAATCAACACCATTGGATAAAATGGTAAAAATATATTCTAATTATACTTCAAAACCACTCAATAATATAATTTATCACTACAAATTATTTTGATTTAAAAAGTTGTTTTTAATTAAAATTTAGTAATTTTCATTATTCATCAAAATATAAGTGTTATCCGAAAAGTTCCAAAATTTCACCCTATGACAAATTTGATATTCCGAATACAAAAATGAAGTCCATTTTGAGAGATAGAATTTAAAAAATTTCAAAAAGTATGTATTACTATTCATAACGGCTAGTTTGATTGGTTGTGGTGTGTTAGAATCTCGAAGTTGCGTACAATGCACACTATTGAATTATTCGAAGGGAAATGTACCGTGGAAGATTGGGGTGTTACACTACTAGCCTCCTAAACTACTGGTATCTGGGTCACCCTACTTGATTCATTAGCCAATGCGTTTCCTTTCCCAGGTGTGTATGCAGGCTAAATGTCAAAATATTGTAGGAAGTCAACCCACCTTTGTTGTCTCAAATTTCATATATCACTGAGTAAAGATATACTTGAGGGTTTTATGGTAAGTATACAGCAAAAAATTCTCTCCCAAAAGAAAATGTCTCCGACAATGTAAATCATGCACAACTACAACTAACATAATTTCTGTTGTTGGTTAATTCCTCTCATGTGGCCTCAACTACCAATACCGGTACGAAATGTCTCCTTCCCCCTACATAATCACTGATCCTTTCCCAATACCTAATGCATTTCATAAGAGAGTATATCTCTTTCATATCTCTAGAAAAACAGTATTACTGCTAAAGTCAATCACCCTTTCATTTTCTAAAAGGCCGAATCACATGAATATGTCCACAAGTACTTTTCACCCTTCTTAGTCAGGCCCATTAGTGGTGCTACTAATAATGAAAAGGCTTGTATAAAATTTCTGTAGTAACTATACAACCCTATAAAACATTGGACCTCAACAATGTTCTTTGGCTTCTCCTAGAAAACTACTACTCTCACTTTCTATGGGTCTACTGATACTCATGTTGAAGAGATAACATGGCCCAATAAGTTAATCTGGTCCATCCAAAAGTGGCACATTAAGATATTTGCATATAGCCGATGCTCCCTTAGTGAAATCAATAAAATATCCAGATGGGTTGGATGGTCTAGTCGAGTGTGAGTGTATGCCTAGATATAATCCATGAATATTGCCATAAAAAATATAAATAAATATGTTACACATGGTTTATTTGTACCATGAAAATTTTAAGCTCATTGAAGAGACTGAAAGACAAAACCAAATACTATTATAGACCATACCTACTCCGAAAGGCTATAAGAGGAATATATTATGGTCTAACATGCAACAAATGAAAACAAAATCTCAATTAAATCTTTGTGAACACATGTTATCCTTGACGGTAATCAAATATATCATCAATCCTCATCATGGGATATCAGATCATCACTATCAATTAGTTCAACATCCTAAAATACAGACAATGTCTAAGGGTACCATACACATTATTTTCAAAAAGTATAGGAAAACCACAAGGAGAAGTACTGGGTCAAATGAAACCCTTTCGACTACAACTCCTATAATTACTTCTTGAGCTCTTGTAACTTTGGTGTATCCATCCTATAAGGAGGAATGGGCACTATTTCCACTCATGGAACAAGATGAATAGAGTAATATCTCTCTCTCTTTCTGGAGTTAAACCTGAAAATTCTCCTAGAAAGACATCTCTGAAATGATCCACCACTGGTGGAAAATCCATCTGTGAAGTTCCGTAGTCATCCATATGTAAACTAGCAATTTGTGCGGTAATTACACCCAACCCATTATTCTCAGGTCCATCTATTCCCTCATGGACATACCATTTTCCCTTCTGTAGAATTGTCCCACCCTCGGGTGATGTGATACTCACCCTGTGGTGATAGTATTCAAGAAAGGAATGGAAATAGACCAACCTGTCCATTCCAAAAATGACATTGAATCTTTCCATCTCTAAGACATATATGTCCCATAAGAAGTGACACCCACCAACCTCAAGAGGGAACTCCTTGAACATACGTGCACTAGCTATCCTAATCCCCAATGGAATTTCTAGCATGATAACATCGCCAGATATAAATATACAGAGCATAAGGCTCTCTAAAATGACAACAGATATATAACTATGGGAAGAACCTATGTCAAAAAGATAATAAGCTAAAACTGTGGCAACTAGAATCATACCTCAAACCATAGAATGGTCGGTATTCTTCTATTGTTGGGTCTACTCCATCCCAAAATTCTGACATATACCAAAACCCATGGAACCTGTCTGACTACCCTGAGCTGACCCTCTCTAATGTCACTGGAAAACTACTATCTAGATACCTCAGCCACGACCTCATCATCGGCATAAACAGCCCAAAGAACTCCAATTCCTTAACTGGTGAGAAATTGGTGGTCCTTATATTGAATGTGGGGTCACGTAGAACCCCTATAACTCACTGCTCATGAAAACATCCCACAAATAGGTTGATGGTGGACAATCTTGCTACAAGATTGGAGCTCATATGGTTCCATCAGGAAATGTGGTCTTTTATGCCCATTGTTCGTGCACTGGTATCACACCACCTAGCTACCTGAAGATACATTGCATGAATGCTCCTTGCGGTGTTTCCTACTATCTATCAATGGAGTACCAACCCTGGATGCTAAACTGACCTAGATCATAGCTCCCAACTACCTCAGATTGCACTCAGTAATCATCGGTGGGTTCACTATCGCCATCACCAAAATTAACCTGAAGACATTCACCTGCAATCATATTTTATAACTGATACCATCCTCAAAATTCCTAGCCAATGATAACTCACCTCTTCCCCAAACAGGTGTGAAGCACTGAAGCTATGTAAAGTGTAAAGAATAGTCTATCACTAAAAGATCACCCTACTCCAAGTGCATGAACCCTCAGGCTTGGTCGGAACTCAACATCTCTGGGTAGAAGTAATCATTGATAGTCCTCTAAAACTATTCCCAAGCCTTATCCAAACGACGTCCCACAGTTGAGATAACATCCCACTATCATTTAGATGACTCATGTATCATGTAAGTTGAGAGCTTCACCCACCTCTCTATATGAATCTCTAGATGCTAAAAGATAAAAATCAAGGCCTCCAACCATGACTCTGTAGCCTGTGGTGCTCCATCCCATAAAAAAGTGGGAGGATACTACTACTAGAACACCCGCGTCAACTCTACCATAGAAGAGGCAGGATGTGGTGCTTTATCAAAAGCATGCATCATCCTTAAAAAGACATTATGGAACTATGATTCAGCATGTGTTTCAGTTATAACAGCTAGTTCCATTATATGCAATATGGGAGGATCTACTGGTATTCCACAATCTTCCATTTCCAGTGTTTGGTCATTTCCATGTACCTAGCATACAACAAGAGTACATATTGATGGAATGACTCTACAAGTTCGAACTCACACCTCCATTAAATATTATGAAGGAAAATAATTTTTAACTTCAAGAACATAACAAGAGAATTAAAACATTCATGTTTTTAAAAATAAGGTTACACGGTGTGTATAACTACCACGCAACATGTTCTCTTAAAGCCTTATCATCAGTGTCTACCTCTTCCAAAACCTGTTTGGGTAACACCCCTACACACAGTGTGTTACTCCTTTTAAACAACATGTACCTGAATTTTCATTCTTACCCATATACTTCTACACACCTATAACTACATATTTCTCTCCTGGTGTAAGACTATATGACGTGTTCACTCCTGACATGGTGTGTTCTACTAAAGTTCTATCACCCCCCCCCCCCCTCGTGTCGTTAGTCACATGACCTGATACATAGTCTCTATCGCACATAGTGTAATTCCAGAACACGGTGTCTTCTACCAATCGTTTATAAACCCTATGTCGCTTCTCACATAGTCAATCACATAGATAAAGACTACACAGTGTGTACATACAGTACACAACATGTACTTACGAAAATCTATTTCTTCCATAATAGAAGAATGAATGGAATGTGTTCAAAACATCACAAACCGTGTTGTCTAGGATTCTAGATAGTAGGCCACTGAAACTCCATCAGAACCCTTAAAAACATAAATGTTTTTCCAAGGCATGACATATTATGACTAGTGAGAGGCCATACTGCCTACGATCCCATGGTTGGCGTCATTCTTTACATTAAAACATGAAAAAATGAAACTAAAGTTCAAATATGATCCCACAAATTCTGATCCAAGAGGGCCCATAACACCTCAGGGTATAAATATTGGAGTCTATTCAAATGAAACTATAAATTTACCAATACCCTATAAAAAATAATAGGTAATTTATCAATGAATGTATCACAAGAACATGCATATCTTGCACAACATCTATCACAACAACATAAAATCAGTGATGCACCCGAAATGGCATGATAAGAATGTATGGAATGTGATCTCTAGAAATATCCTATATGATGCATGATATGGAACACTCCCATCTCATCGAGTTTCAAAAGAAATAGAACCACAATGATATAAATCATAAGATCACAAAACATGTGAATCACCCAACGGTAAAATCAAATCAACTGTAATTATTTAAAAAAATTACAATATTCAAGGTAACATGGCTATTCCCTATACAAGAGATTGATACTCCAAGAAACAACTTATTAAAAACTCCATATTCCTTCCTATCACTATCTATAGGCACAAAATAGTAAGGACACATAGAAAGGAAATACCTTTGATACCACTTTGTATGGTCCTAGTTCCGAGTGCTGCCCAAAGGTGCCCCGGACCCAGTTGGTTACATAACCTCAAATCCATTTCCCCAAAATAAAGAGGTTTTATACTAGCAGTGAGGGCCAAGGTAAGACATTGGGAAAAATATTCCCTCATTAGATGTGTCTACATAGTGAAATGTTAATATAAAACAATACCGGAAGTAGAAATACCAAGCAACAAAAGTAAACAATGGAAGACTGGTAGTAATATAACAACGACGATATATATAAATGATGCATGTCAAATGTGTCTTGGAATGTATCCAAACAAGTCACAATAATATAAATACAATAATGAATCAAATGAATAGAAAAATAGCAAACACCAACTGCATGGAAAGCCTCAGCTTGGTCTCATTCTCTCCAGATCCAACAATAATCAAGTGCCAAGTGAAGAAGGGCACATTCCCTTATATATAATTGGAACTATATTACCTGTTTGGGTCTAAAAGCATGAACCAAATAGGGAATGAGACGAATCCCAGAAGGAAACCACCAAGAGATGTTTTACAAACTATAAGTAAATATATATAGTAGGTAATATGATAAATGATGAAATAAACTAGGAAGTACACACAAGTAAACAATCATTATATTCCCAATTTCAATCATTTACATATATTAATTATTCAATACATTGAATAATGTAAACATGGGATCCATAATAAGCTTTTTATTCCCTTTTAATAGTACATAATAGATGTCTCCAAAGACCATGTAAACAACCACATAAGATCGAGTGAAATATTTTTCTTTGTCATGGATGACTGTTCATAATCATTCAATCATTCAAAGTAACCCTCTCAGATAGTTTTCACGATCTCACCCCTATGGGTTTACATATCAATTCAATAAATAATGAACCTCTCGAAAATTTCAAACAGTCTAACCCCTTTGGTCCCATATTGCACTAATCCTTTACGAACAACAACCTGGGAGGCTCTCATGATCAATAACAACTTGTCATGCATAGAAACAATAAGCTAAAATGAACACCTGGTTGATCTCACAGTCAATTCCCTAGGCTTAAATTTTGATTTAATAACGATCCTCTGGGTATCTCTCATGGTCTAAGAACTCTAGTCTATGACTACTGAATAGATCTCACAATCAATACCTCTGGGTCAACATAACAAAAAATCATACACAAATAACCCTACTTTAGGTAGCTCTCATAGTCAAATTCTCCCAGGTAAAACATTCACAATGTGAAAAACATGCATCTTAGATGAGCATCATCTACATCTAAATAAGAAAGTCATGTGAAACACGCAAGTCTAACATGCATTCTAGACCAAATGACTATAATCATGAAATCAATGGAATTCACCAATGGGGTGTCGCTTAACAAGGTATTTAAACTCACGCCTAAGGAATAACCCTTTTTCAAACAAACAAACCATTTCAATTATTAAACATTGTTAAATTACAAAACATACAATACCCTAAACATGGGTATTCATCACTTTTTTCATATATAATTAAAAGTCAATCAACTAAAGGAACAAACCGCCTTTCTTAATTTTGATCGATCAACACTCTAAAACGCCGGCCCTTGAATCAACCTAGGATGACGTAGAACTATAAAAAAGGTGAAAAGGTCATCCTTTAAATACCCATGATAGGGGAGAAATTAGGGAGAATTGCTCTAGGGAAATAGAGAAATCACCGGTGGGAATCTAACACACCGGGTGACATCTCAAATCAGCGCATAGAAGGAGAACTTGGAGGAGCTTGATGTTATTTTTTTGTTCCATCACTCTCCTGTACAAAACACAGGAGAATAAGGGTGTTTTGGATGTGAGACGCGACCCCACATCGATTTCGTAAATAAAAATAAAATGTACATAGTGTTTTAATTTAATGTACAAGTTTTGTACTAGCCTCATCAACCCTCACTTTATGTGGTCAACAGATTCACCAACATGACTATGTACTCCACCATTACATGACCAGTACATGTTCACACACGACAACAAGGTATATGGATTGTACTCAAAATTTCACGGTGTGTACTTAGAAAATTTTCAGTTATTTCCTACCCATAAAAAAACTACTTGAAATAAGGATCATTAACTGAAATTATGTTCTGGGTTCTTACAAACATCCCCCTTAAAGAAATTCATCACCAAATTTTTCTTCCAAGGGTGGTGAAGAAGAAACATCAAACGCGGGCCACTATGATCATACTTCAGCCTCCCTATCTGAGGTCACATCCTGTACTCTCCTACGATTACATAGATCACATACCAGAGGAACAAAAAACCATGAAGAACCTTCATACTGCAATCCATAATCCAAATAGGGTGATCCTCAAAGGATGAATCCACCTATAAGTCAACCTCCTTAGGTTGAAAAATGTGATATGGGTTTGATAAGTAACATCGTAGCTGAGAAACATGAAATAAGTCATGCACATCCAAATCCCTTGGTGGCAAATTAAACTAATAGTAAAACATCCTGACTCTCTCTAAAACATCAAGTGACCCAATGTATCTTAGTGAATGAATCCCCTGTCTCCTAATCCTCTTGTGTCCTAATGTCATTGTGACATGTAAGAAAACCTGATCTCTGAACTGGAACTCCAAATTTCATCTTCGTCAATCAACATAGAATTTATGCCAAGACTATATAGCATTCAACCTATTCTGAATCAACTCCACCAACTCAGTGGTCTACTGGACAAGATGGGGTCCCAGCATAGCTACCTTCTGTTGCCTCTAGCCAACATATGGGCGATCAACGTGGTCTACCATACAATCCCATATATGGTGCCATATTAATCATTTACTAAAGGCTATTATTGTTATAAAATTATACTAGGTGTATGTGTTTCTTCTAAGACCCCCCAAATCTAGGACGCATGCTCAAAGCATGTCTTCAAAAACCTGAACCGTGCACTCAGACTGGCCATTTGTCTTGGGATGGTATGTTGTACTCCGAAAAAACTGTATACCCAAAGCCCTCTATAGTCCCTGCCATACACGAGAACTAAAATGGTAGTCCCAGTCAGAAACGATAGTGTGCGTAACTACATGAAAATGTAAAATATACTGGATTCACAGACGTCCATGATCATCAACATTGAATTTTTACTTGATCAGAATGAAATGTGAAACATTCATGAGTCTTTCAACAACAACCCAAACTACATCATTTGCATGAGGCGACCACTGTAACCCATCATGAAATCCATCGTGAGATCATTCCACTTCCACTTAGGAATGGATATCTTCTATAAATCCCTTATTGGTTCCTGATTATCCATATTTTACTTCTTTTAGGTGGAGGATCTCATGAAAAAACCAGCTACATAACTCTTCATACGTGACCACAAATAATGACGTTGTAGATCCTGACACATCTTCGTGACATAAGGATGAACTTACCAAATTGAGGAATGAAAATCTCGAAAAATCTACTCGCATATGTCTGGTGACACCCATACACATCCATGAAAACACAAAACCTCATCCTTATCTATGGTCCACCCAGGAGTAAACTCCTCTCCTAACACACTCTCCCATCAGACTCGGCCTTTCAGAATCTGATAGATTCTTCATTCACACTCGATAAAGAAGAGTAGAGATAACAATTATAGAATAAAGAAACAACTTACCCTATTTTTCATGAACCTCAAAATGTATCATAGAGAATAGAGCCATAAGATTCCACTCAATTATGGCCTCCTGAACTACATTTATTTGAGTCCTCCTTCTCAATGCATCAGCCACTGTGTTTCCTTTATAAGGCATTTAGGCAAGCTCAATGTAAAAATAATAATGATACTCAACACACCTTCACTATCTCAAATTCAGATCACACAGATTAAAGATATTCTTGAGGATTTTGTGGTCACTTTAAACCACAAAATTCTCTCTCAAAATATAATGTCTCCAATATCCTAAAGAATTCACAACTACAGCTAACACAAGATTGTGTGTCGTTTGATTCCTGTCCTGTGGCCTCAACTACTGAGACTCGTATGCAACAAATACTTCCCCCTTCATTATCACTTCTACCATCCAATTACTTTATGCATCAAATAAGAAAATATAACTCTTCCCCATCTCTGAAAAAACAAGTATCGGTGCTTAAGTCAATCTCTCAGTCACCTCTAAAAAGGCTGAATCACAGGAATCTGTCCACAAGTACTTTTCACCCTTCTTAGTTAGGCTCATCAGTGGTGCTACTAAGTGTGAAAAGTTCTGTATAACATTCTTGTAGTAACTAGCTAACCCCAGAAAACATCAAACATCAATTGAGTTCTTTGGATTCTCTCAATAAACTAGTGTTCTTAATTTTAATGGGTCTACTGATACTCCAATCACTAAGATAACATGAACCATGAAATAAATCTGGTCCATACAAAAGTGACAATTTGATATCTTGGAATATAGATGATTTTATATCTGTGTACACAATATGATCTTAAGATGGGTGGCATGGTCATGTCGAGTGTGATAGTACACCAAGATACTATACACAAAGACTACAAAAAAGAATACAAATAAGGATGGAACACCTAGTTTATCAGTGCCATGAAAATTGTTGGCCTATTCATGAGAAAAAAAACATAGTGAAATACTCATATAGACCATACCTGCTATGGATGGTCGTAAATGGTATATCTTGTGGTCTAATATGAAACTCATAATAATTGGATCTCTTGTCAATATTCATGAAACCCTGGTCTCCTCAAAGCTAATTAAAGAGATCATTGATACTCAGGAAGGGATATTGGTTCTGGACCATCAACTAATTAAACTTTCAATAATTTAAACAATGTTTGAGGGCACTGTCCACCTTCTTCATAAAAAGGATATATGAACCCAAAGAGAAGTACTGGGTCAGATGAAACCCTTCTCCTGTAAGTCCTCTATCTGCTTATTGATCTCCTGTAACTCTGGTGTAGCCATCCTAAAAAGATGAACGGACACTGGTGTCGCACCTGGCACAAGATCAATAGAAAAACCTACCTCTCCCTATAAAGGTAAACCTAAAACTTCATATGTAAATACATCCTTAAAATGGTATACCACTAGATGAAAATACATCTATGAAGTAAACATGTCATCCAAATATATACTAGAAATCATGGCTACAATTTCTCCAACTAATGATGCTTGGGTCTAGCTATGCTCATTTGGATACTTCATTTGACCTTGTGTAGAAAAGAACCACCCTTTGGTGATGTGAAACAAACCCTATAGTGATAGCAGGCACCAATGTCCTGGAAAGAGACCAACCAGTCCATTCTTAGAATGAAATTAAAGCCTATCATCTATAAGACCAAGAGGTCCAACAAGAAGTGACACCCACCATCTTCATGAGGGAACTCCTTTCACTGACATACACTGGCCATCATAATTCTCAAAGTAGTGTCTAGAATCATAACATCATCAAATTTGAATATACAGACACTAATGATCTCAATAATGATAATAGATATAAAACTATGGTAAGCCCATGCGTCAAAAAGTGCATAAGCTATAACTGAGGCAACAAAAATCATACCTTTAACTATAGAGGGTTCGGGATACATCTTTTACTGGGTCTAATCCATTGAAAATGTCATACCAGTACCAAAACGATGCGACCCTACCCAACTACGATAAGATGATCCATCCTACAGATACTGGAAACCTGCCATCTAGCTACCAATATCACAACCCCCTCCTCCGCATGAACGAGTCAAAGAACGCTATTACATGACCGATGCGAAATTGGTGGTCTTTCACTTAAACGCGGGGTTCTAAAAACCACTATCACTCACTTTTTGTGAAAACATTCATAAACAATTCTAAAGATGGCCCATATTTCCCCATGATCAACACTTGAATGGGTCCTTTGGGAAATGTGGTCTTGTATACCCAATCATCCCAAACTTGTATCACATCACCTAGATACCTGAAGATACATCATTTGAATGATCTATGTGGCACATCCTACTATCTATTGAAGTACTACCAATCGTAGAAGTCGAACTGCCCTGGATAGTAGCTCCCAACTCCCTTAGATTGAGCTTGGTAATCAACACCTGGTTCACTATATATGTCACCAAAGTCATCCTGAAGACAATCAATTGTGGTATGATTTCATACTCGATACCATCCTCAAATCTCATTCCCAATTATAACTCTTCTCCTCCCAGAACAGGTGTGAGGTTTTGAAGATCTGTAATGCATGAAGAATAATCCATCACTAAAAGAGCACCCTACTATAAGTGTATGAAATTCGATGCTCAGTCGTCCATCAACATCTCGGGGTAGAAGTAATCAAAAAAGGTCCTCTAAAACACTTCCCAAGCCATATCCTGATGACCTCCCACCTATGAGATAACATCCCACCATATATTGGTATAATCACGTAGCATGTATGTTTTGATATTCACCCCCTCTCAGAAGGCATCTCCAGATGCTCAATGATAGAAAGAATGGCCTCTAACCATGACTATGTAGCCTATTGTCCTCAATATCTTAAAAAATTTGGAGGATTATGCTACCGGAACACCTACATCTACACTTCTATAGACTGGGAAAGAAGGGTTGCTCCCTAAAAATTATTCATCATCCTCAAAAAAAACCTTCACGAAACTGTGCATATGCACCTATGTCTAGTTTAATAGCTTGTGCCAAATTTTGTAAAATGAGAGGATCTGTTGGTATTCCCTGATCTACTATTTCTTGTGTCTATTCATCACCCTATACCTGGCATACAACTTGAGGAAGTCATAGTGGAATCACTCTATATGGTTAAATTCACACCTCCTTTTAATATTATTAAGGATTTCAATTTAGAAGTTCAATAATGGAATAAGAGGAGGAAAAAATTCATGTTCTACAAAATAGGGTTACATGGTGTGTATAAAAACCACACGAAGTGTTCCCTTTACGAAATAACATGGGCGTGTACCTCTTCCAAAACCTAGTTGTGAAACACCCCTACGGAAGACATGTTCCTCCTATGACACAATGTTTACATGAATTTTCATTCCTATCCAAGTACTTCTACCCAGATATTACTACATGTTTCTATCCTAGTGTAATACTAAACGACATGTTCACTCCTGACACGATGTGTACTACTTATGTACTATCCACCTATGTCATTAGTCACACGCCCATATAAATGGTATCCATAGCACAACATGTACTTCCAGTACATGACATGTTCTACCAAACATGTATCAACCCTGTTCCTCTTCTCAGATAGTCATTCATATTGCTAAAGACTGAACAACGTGTACATACAGTACAGAATGTGTACTTAAGAAATTTAATTTATTCCAGAACAAAAAAACACACAATGTGTTTTCATAACATCACACACTGTGTTGTCTGGGTTTCTAGATAGAAGGCCTATGAAACTCTTTTAGAGCCCCTAGAAATAGAAAATTTTGTACAAGGAATGAACTTTTCTGACTAGTGATATCCCATACTCCTCGTGAATCAAATATTTGTATCCTTTTTCACATCCTAAGAAGAAGAAATTTAACTAAAGTTCAAAAATGATCCACCAAATTCTGATCCAAGAGGTCCCATAACACCTTAGGGACAAAATCTTGGCATCCATCCAAATTAATGTTTACATATACCTATATCATTTCAAATATAGTATTTATTTTATCTAGGTTTCTATCACAACTACATGTACATATTTCATAACACCTATCACAACAATATGCAATTTGTGATGCACCCTAAATGGCATGAAAAGAATTCATGGAATGTGATCTCTAGAAAGTTACTATATGATACATGAGAATGAATACACTCAACTTATCAGGTTGAAACATAAATAGAACCACAATTACATTTATCATAAAACAAAAAAACATGTGACTCACCCAATGGTGAAATCAAATCAACTGTAGAAATTGGAAAACCAAAAAAATTGGAATATTCGATGTAACCTAGATTTTCCCTACACATGGGTTAGCTACTCCTAGGAACAAATTATTTACAACTATATATTCTTTCCAATCCATATATATAAACTCTAAATAGTAAGTCAAAGAAGAAAAGGAACAAATTTGATACCATTTTATAACGTCGTAGTTTCGGGATCCTCCCAAAGGTACCCCGAACCTGGTTGGTCACATAACCTCAAGTGCATTTTCCCAATTTAAAGTAGCTCCCGACAAGAAGCTAGGGCTAGGGTAAGACATAGTGAATACTATGACCTCATTGATAGAGTGTACACAGTGGAATCTAAATAAAAAATAATAGCAGATGCAATAACACCATACAACAAAAGTAAACAATGGATGACTGGCAGTAATATAACAACTGGAACATATATAAATGATGCATGTCACCTATTCCTATGAAAGCATCCAAACAATTACAAATGCTAAAAAAAACTGAAACCAAAGTAAAAAAATAGTAAACTCCAATAGTATTGAATGATTCAACTTGGTCCCATGATCATCAAATCTAAAAACAATCAAGTACCGGATAAAGAATGGAAGCTTTCCTTATCTATACCTCAAACCATATAATCAATTTGGGTCCCAAGAAATGAGCGAAATAGGGTGTGAGATGAATCCTAGTAGGAAAACACCAAATGATTTATGCCTAACTATCAGGGAATATATATATAGCATATAATATTAAAAATGGTGAAATAAATTAGGAGGTACCCAAAAGTAAACAACTCCAAGGTTTCCAATTTCATTCATTTATATTTATTAATTATTGTTTCCAATGCTTTCTCCGGGGCACGCGCATCCGTCCGTTTGCGGAGGAGGACGCACTGTGCTGTTGCCCCGCATTCCCGCTTTCCAAAGGCGGGAAGCATTCGTTCCTTGTTCAGGTACGTCTGCTCCTTGATCGAAACGGGATGATGGGATGTCGGTTCTTCCCTCAGTGGATTCCTCCTCGAAACTCATCACCTAGTCTGGGTCTCCCTTATAGATTTAATATGTTTTTCATGAAAATCTTCCCAGTCCCAGGTTTCCATGGACACCAGATAATTACACTGCTTCTGTCGGGACATTCCAGAGGGTCCTGTCAGGGCAGCAACCTTCAGTAGGGGGAGTAGTCACGTTGAGGCATCAGTAGGGTGTCTGGATACTGGGGACCGGGCATGTCTGTCTATTATCCATAGTCACAGGGCTTCTCGGGGGGGGGGGGGGGTGGAAACTCGAGGCATCCCACATAGAGTGTGCAGAATTATATGCCATAGACATATGTCTAAGGTTTTCCTCAACTTCCTGTGTTTAACACAGGGTATGTCGTGTGTTTAACGTCCAGCGGAGACAGATCAGCCTGATCAGAGCCTTAGCTAGAATGTATCGGATTGAGGGATTTCCCTTGAACGAATGCCAATACCAGGACCAGACTATAGATGGCTGTGAAGAGGATCGGATGGATGGATGAATGAAGTAGAGAGGGGAATGGCAATGGACTATCGCATGGAAGACGGCGAAGTTGGGCTTGAGCCTCGAAGAGACCTCTTACGTATCCCAGTGGCAGGGAATCAAAGTCCACATTGTTTAGAATGGTGTCTGAGAGCCGACATGAAGGTGGACCTTGGCCCGATAGATGTCATCAATGAACCAACATAAAGGTGGACCTTGGTCCGATGGGCATCGTCAGCGAACCGACGTGAATGTAGACCTTGGTCCAATGAGAGATGGGCTTGAACCTCTGGAAGGCTTCCTACGTACCATTCCTTGACATGGATCAAAGACCTTGTAGTTCAAATGGTTTCATCGGTGAACCGACATGAAAGTAGACCCAGGGGTCCACTAGTGGCGGGCTTGAACCTCATGAAGGCTTCCTACGTACCACGCCTTGACATGGATCAAAGACCTTTTAGTTCAGAATGGCTGTGGGTGTCGGCTAACCGACGTAAATGAGGGACTTTGGTCCAATGGGAGATGGGATTGAACCTCTGGGAGGCTTCCTACATAACATGCCTTGACATGGATCAATGTCCTCGTAGTTCGGGATGGTCACAACAGCTTTCCTTCAGACTGGGATGCAGTTTAACATCATGCTAGACAAGAGTGAAACCTGACGTGAATAAACGACGGGTAGTGGTCTTAAACCTCATGGAGGCTTCCTACGTACCATTCCTTGACATGGATCAAAGTACTCGTAGTTCGGAGGGGCTTCGTCGGTGAACTGACATGAGGGTGAACCCGGGGGTCCACTTGTGGTGGGCTTGAACCTCGTGAAGGCTTCCTACGTACCATGCCTAGACATGGATCAAATTCCTCGTAGTTCGGGATAAAATGGGGGCTTGGCACACCGACAAGGAGATTTTTTGGTCCAATTATTGTTGGGCTTGAACCTCAGGGAGGCTTTCTACGTACCATGCCTTGACATGGATCAAAGTCCTCATTGTTCGGGTGGTGACAACGGCTTTCCGTTGAACTGGAATGCAATTTAACGTCATGCTGGATGAAGGTAGAACTCGACGTGAATTGTATGATGAGTGGGCTTGAACCTCATGGATGCTTCCTATGTACCATGCCTTGACATGGATCAAAGACCTCATAGTTCAAATGGGTGTGCAGTTTAAGGTCATGCGGGATGGGGGCATACAGTTTAACGTCATGCTGGATGAGGGCATGCAGTTTAACATCATACTGGACGAGGGCATGCAGTTTAACATCATGCTGGACGAGGGCATGCAGTTTAACATCATGTTGGGCGAGGTATTTTCATGGATAATGTCAGCTCTAATCCCACGTGATTCATGCTCGGTGTGAGAAACAAGGGACATCAATGACCTGACGATCACACCGTGAAGGGTGCGTCCGTGAGAAGCGAAGAGGGGCTTATGCGATAGGCGGCCCATTATGCTGGGACATACTCCAGGAGGGAGGCCCAAAGTGCAACAGAGCGCAGCGAAAGATGGATTTGGGACCAATGATGGCAGGTGCCTCGTTCCCTATCATGCCCTGCAGTGACCTTGGTAGTGGGGAAGTACGGAGATGCAGGGGTGCAGCCATCCGTTGGGGAACTAGGGTCGCCCTTCTCCTGAGAACACACGTCGCTCCAATAAGGAGGATATCATCCCTTGTGGATGGGTGATTCCACTCCCGTGGAGACGAGTGGTGTAAAAAATGTTCAAGCTGGGGGGACCCTTCGTGCGAGGCACGAGGTCGGGTCATAGTTTAACGTCATGTGTTGAGGACGAGGTGCTTGGCAGTTTAACGACCTACAGCTCGGACGAGGTGAGTTCACTCCACACCCCTAGGACTTACATAACGGGTTCCCTCTGGTCCTTGGGGGAGGGAAGGTACTGGAAAGGCCATGGTAAAGGGGGGTTGTGGAGCGAACCATCGCGGGGTCCACATTAGCGTAGCTATGCGACGAAGCAATAGACTTTAGCGTGCCTATGCGAAGAAGCATTAGGTGAAGCAACGCTACGAGTGTTATTGTCTGTGGGACTTTGAAATCACATCGTGCATACCTGGAGGGTCGCACGGGAAGCGGAATGGCCAAGAAAAGGAGTGTTCTTCATGAAATGGAGTGCCTTAGACATAGCATAGGGCATAGGTGTGAGTGGAGGGTGCTTCGCGAAGTAGAACAGTATTCGCAGAGCACTACCTCGCTAAGTAGAGGTTCCTCGTGAAGCAGGGTGCTGCGAAGCAGTGTGCTTCGCGATGTGTAGCGATCCTGCCTTAGCATAGGGATCACTAGTACAGGTTGGGTGTTTCACAAAGCATAAACACTCCATGGATGCCCGGGTTCCCTTGGGAATACCCCTCCTTCGCGAATTCCCTTGAGCTTCACCAAGGGAATCCCTCTCAGAAGAGGGGCTCAAAATGAGTCAAAGTGAAGGCATCACAGGAAGTAGAAGTACCTCGCGGAGCTCATGATTCCCGGGGGAAAAGAGTGCTTCGCGATTCGTGAGAGGAGAAGCCGAAAGGTCGTATTTCCTGTCTTCCGGGACTCAGGGGGAGCCCAGTATTTATAGGCAAGGCGCACTGCGAAGCAGAACTTTTGTGCCACATCAGGTGCTTTGTGGTGCGCTCGCAAACGTCACATTCGTTCGCAGAGATTTACCGCCTCCGGAGCTTCGCAGCAGGCTCGCGAATGTCAAACTCGTTCGCAGAGAGTTACCGCCTCTGGAGCTTCGCGGTGGGCTCGCGAATGTCAAACACATTCAAAGAGAGTTACAGCCTCCGGAGCTTTACGGCGGGCTCGCGAACGTCAAAGTCGTTCGCGGAGAGTTACCGCCTCCGGAGCTTCACGACCCGCGATGCCCGGGGTGCTTCGCGTCGGTGCTTCGCGAGGCAGCGGTCGGGCTGTCTTTTGCATCCCTTTCGTTCGTGCAATATTTTGTCTCTAACAAATGCCCCCCCCCCTCAGACTTGGAGCCACGGAAGGCTGAAGGGTCTAAGTCTAATGGAAAATCGCCAAAATCGTCAGCAGTTTGCGATGCGCCTTCGCGAAGAGGGCCCGCAGTGCTGACTGGGGCCACAGGTCTGGATGCGCCGCGATGCTTCGTGCAGGTGGGGCGCGCCGCGATGCTTCGGGGTCACCACCTATAAATAGGGGGGTCGACCTCTTTTTTCTTCACGTTACTTCCTTGTCTTTTTGTGCTCTCGCTTTCGCGAAGCTCTGTGTACTCCCCTCCTGATCTCCGCAAATCGATCTTCACAGTGAACCACGGGTCTCTGACTCCGCGACCGCGCCAAGCAAAATTTTATTTACTGGCCTCGGCCACACTCTGTGGCTTGGTCTCATGACCGACCTTCATGATCCGTCTTCGCGATCCAGCTTTACGATCCATTCTGAAAAAAAATCTTTTCGAGTGCCGGAACTGAAATGGCCCATCGAGAAGCTGTATTGAGGGTGCTTGCAGACGCCGCCTGTCGGGATGAGATGGCCAACTGTACAGGACTTGGGGAGATGGTACGAAGCCATTATGACCACACTTCTTTAATAGATCTTCAATCGGAGGGTCATAAGAATTACTTACAGTGTTATAAGTTGCCATTGTACGACTTCCGGTTGAGGGATGACGTCTTTATCCCTGAGGCGAGTAGGGATGAACCAGCTTGCTGTTTCAGGAGCACACCATTTCAGCATCAATGGTTTAGGGCGGCCGATGGTCAAGCGCAGGAGGACTTCACACCCGTCACTTCTAACTGTCTCTACAACCATGTGAACGATATTGACAGGAAGCTGCTACAACCAGAGACGTCCCATCCTCTCTACCGTACCATGCTGAAGGCGGCTCTGCAGGATTCAAAGAAGGGATGGTTCGATTAGTGGTACATGCGCCAAGGCGGCAACTTTACTAATGACTGGGCCTGGGCCTACTGGGTAGGCACCTCATGCGAGGAGATTGGGGTCGAGCTAAGGATATTGGGGTTATATGATGCGGCATGGGCCCCCAATTTCACATTTACCAACTGAAACAAGTGATAACGGAATTGCTGAGCCGATGGTCATCTAGGACCAATACCTTTCACCTGCATCATGGGGAGGTGGGCATCAGCCTGTGGGATGTCCACCAGATTCCTGGGGTTCCAATCTTGGGGGCCATGTATGATGAGTTCCTCCCCGTCATGAGTGCATGGGAGGATACAAAGAAAATGCCGCGACTGGCATCAGTGCTGATGTCACCCGTCCCTGGAGAGGACAAGGAGGCAGTGAGGGATGTCCACATTAGGAGATGGTTCAAGTGATTCCTGAATTTCCCAGAGAATCGAGAGTTCCCTCTGAGGCCTCGAACTTGTCCGAGGGAAGCCCAACGGGGTAAGGGGCACTTGTATTGGCGTGTCTCGGAGGACAGCCAATGGATGACTTGGGGTTTCAGTATCACCAATGAACAACAGCCGATAGTCAGGATGGAAGCGTTCATCGCGGCTCTCATCTGCAGTTGGATTCTACCGGTAAGGGATACAAGCATGGGGGTGCAGCCTAGATCATTTATCATGGCGTCCATGTTGGCCATGGGGCAACGGGTCAATCTGGGGATTCCAATGCCCGCCAAACTGTACAGAATGCTGCGGCACATTAGCGAGGGCAAGAAGCCACCATGGATATGTGGGCCCTTCCACCTCCTGTATGGGTGGATCGCAGCGCACATCAGGGGGATTTATGAGTATCCAAAACCTATTTCGCCACCGGGATCAAACTTCCGCCCCTCCATCCTGAATGCGGTTGGGAGCTTCCCATTCAAACTAACCATGCTGATGGTGCTGAATTGGGTGTGGAGGGCAGATGCGTTTAATTTCCACCCCTTCCCATTACCGATGGGGATACTTACTGACAATGGGCGGGGAACGGAAGAACATCGGGCTTTCATACTATCCTTTCAATGTGGAGTTTTGGTGGAACGAGTGGATCGTGAGCCACTCTGCGAACCGTACACCCAGCATCGGTTTGCGAGGCAGTTCTGGTGCCTCCAGCGGCTGACCCCGCAGGTCTACTGGGAGGTGTGTCACGAGGAACACCCGTCTGTGATGAGGCAGTTGTGGCTCATGTTTACAGGGGAAGATGGGAAGATTCGAATTATATTGCCTCCATCCACCGCCGCTTTTTGGTTGGTGATGGAGTATGCCATTAGTTTGGAAGCTTCTAACCCAGGGGAGATGCTGAAGCAGCCAACTATTCGGGTCGGTGACGGTGGGCCTCCTCTATCTCGAGGTCAGGGTCGGAGGGCAGCTAGGGCCTCTCGTGGTAATGGGGCTACCATTGCGGCGAGAGCCGTACTGGCCGAGGGTGCGACAGCAGCGGCGGATCTGGTGATTCAGGAAGAGCAGGGCCATCCGGAGGGGCAGCCATCGCGGGGATTTCGTAGGATATCCACTCAAGGCCTGGGGAAGAGGCTGCGTCATATCGACATGGAAGAGGATGTCGTCTTCCCGGAATCTTGGGAAATTTGGGATGTCAACTGGCAATTCCTCAGCCCACCCGAGATATGGGCCCACCTAAATCGCCTCGGGATGGAATTACCGGGCATAGGCCCAGTCCGAGCCGTCTTCATGGCGTCTCCGTCGGAGGCAGTGAAATACTTGGACGAGCTGGAGGATTACTTTCACTCCAATGGTGTCCCTCACGCAATGACAGACCGGGTGAGGGTACTTCTCAATCGAACGGTCCCCCCATAGTCATCAGCCGCCGATCTGAGGGAGCTCTTCCCCCTGCTGGATGAGTCAGAGGACTCCTCTCGGGAGGATGAGGCTGGAGGAGGGAGCCCGTTGGAGGAGGGCGAGGACGGAGATCAAGACTCACATTCTTACGATTTCGCAGAGGCTCTCGAGGTAGCATTCCGAAATTCTTTCCTTACGGCCCATTCTTGGGCCACTATGGACTTCTCACCGATGTTTGATCCATGCAGGAGGAACTTGTTCTTCGGCCTTGTTCTCGCCCCTTGGCAGGTGATGATGCGGGAGCTTCAGAACCCGCGCCTATGGCTGCGTCCAGTTCCGCGTCTGGTGGGACGAAATCAACCGGGGTGGATCCCCCAGAATCTCCAGACCTTCCAACAGTATATGGAGGTCCTCGCCTCAGGGTCCCATCGGTACCGACTCGAGAGCATCACCAGGAGGTTGATCTCCATAAGTTTCATCTACGGATTTCCTTATCGTCATATGTAGACCATGCCAACTAACGTTTATGTCCCCCTTTGTTGTACAGTTCTCCGACTGGCGTGGGCTACTGCGGAAAGGCTAGTAGGGATGTCTAGTGGTGTCCCCCCTAGGGGCATGCTGGTTATGGTGGCGATAATCCCCCAATATCCTCAAGCTGTAACACACATCATCACTGGAGGGACCACCAGCATGGTCGTGCCTGAGGTCATTGAGGTGGACTCCGATGAATAGGATCGGCCGGCCGGTCCTAGTCATGTCGCGCCTGCTTTGGCACCAGATGCCGCGTAGGATTCAACGCCAGATGCAGATCCCGCTGAGGACTTCTGCAGGAATATCCTGCGTACGAGCCTGCAAATAGCGCAGACTAGGGCGAAATGGCCTCCGATAAGGAAGGCAGCAGCATAGTCCACCGCAGGTCGTGGAAGCTAATCACACGATTCATTAAGGACACCCCCAAGCGTTATGGCTGGCCAAAATGGACATACTCCGCTCGCGGTTGCGCCAACTGTGCGCTGAGGGAGTGGACGCCCAACGTCCTCACACGCTCATCCAAGACCTTATGGCTGAGAAGATCCCGGAGCATGATCATGGGCTTATCATGGGCTGGCAGCGGAGGAAGGAGACAACCATCAAGAATCTTGAGGAGGCTGAAAGCGAGGTCCAACAGCTACAGACCCAGGCGGATGAGCGCTCATCCTCTCTGAATGCACAATCTGAGCTGATCTCCCGATTGAAGGCCCATCTGGCGGATGCAGAGGATCTTATGAGGCAGACCTTTGGAAAGATGGCTTTCATTCAGGCTGAGGAAGAGAGGGCCAGATCCAAGGTTGACGAACTATGCCCCACGGCTGCTGAGGAAGAGTGGGAGCTGAGTCAGCGGCAGCAAGCCTTGGACGCCTCGAGCCAACGAGTGGCGGAACTGCAATGCTCTTTTGATGGGGTCAACCTGTCCATGGGGAGAGTCAACCCCTGGGTATTGAAACATACCAAAAATCTTCTTATTGTTACTTTCGTGCTTCAATTTCTTCCTTCATTGTTTTGAATGACGTAGCGTGCATGGTTTGCACTGTTTGAATCGCCTCGTTACATCCATACAATGTTTTCGGGACATTCGGCGATAATTCCCCAAGCCCACGTGGGTCGAGCCCGATGTGAGAAATAGGAGATAGTTTCCTTCTCTTCCCACCTAACATAAGAGTGGAGACCATGCTCCGAGCATCCGGGATTCGGATTACCAGTCCGGATTTCTGAAAGATGGGGGAGGCTTGACCGGAGAATGAACTTTTTCAGAACTTCCTAATAACCGTTACTTCGGCGTGCCCTCATGTACGAACGGTGCAACACCAGGGGCACTGGAATCAGTCCAAACAGACGGAAACGGGAAGCATGAATTACGATGCCCAAGATTCGCAGTGCTGTGGGGATGGCGTGACAATAAGGGAAAACTGTTACACATGGAGGAGAAGCGGTATCCTTACTGTGTTAGCCTGTAATGGGGAGAAAAGTGAGGGTCAATAGTTGACCATGTTCGAAACACTGGACCATGTAACAAATATTGTCGGTTAATCTTTCGAAACATTGACCCAGGATAGTTGGCGGACCATAGGTCAAACATCCATACTGTTAGGGGGTCCTTCCAAACATGACCAATCTTTTGGAATGTTGGCCCAGGACAGTAGGTGAGTAGATACGGCATGAGACCAGGCCGTTAGGGAGTCCCTTCAGACATGATAGGGGACAAGGGTCCGATTAAGTGGCACGCAAAGCGTGGAATATGGAGTGATGTTTAGTCCGAATAGAATCCAACACTTAGGTAGTTACACCACCGTAGTGGGAGTACACCATATGGGCGCATTGGTTTGATCATTGATCATTCCTTCCTTCAGACAGGGCCTCACTGGTGAGGGGATTTACCGCTTCCCAATGTAATCATGGGGCATCCTAAACTTGTTCAGGGCAGAGTCATAGTTACACGGTCCCCTATGAGGGGTCCGACCATGGGGCGGATTAAGATTTTATGATTCCTGGGACTGGACCCTAGGTGAAATGCCTGGGTGTCCCTACGTATCCCATGAGTATGGGAATCAAGCCATACGTAGTTCTGGAAGCACGGTGTAGTCAAAGACCAACACTGGCAGGTGAAATCCTCACTAATAGAGGCTCCGGTGCATCCCATGTTTAACATGGGGCATCCTGAACTTGTTCATGGTAGAACTGCAGTTTTGTGTCATGCATTGAGGACACATGGAATCTTGTAGTTTAACATCATAAAATATGAAGTGGAATAAAAGGAATGATCCTAGGGAGCGTATGGTGCGGTAGATATGAAACCGACATGAATGAGGACTTGGAGTCCAAATCACACCACGTACCCCCGGAGGAAACTCTTCAGGTCGAGGGACCAAGAGTGAGGATTAGGCTGGGCCCAAAGCAGAGTGGTAGGGCATTCCTACGTACCCAATGCGAATGGGAATCAAGCCATATGTAGTTATGGAAGTTCATTTTAACGTCATGCAGGATGATGAGAAGCCCGACTGGGTTGGTAAAAATCCTGCCAAAACTACTAAGCCCACGTGAGTCGTGCTCAGTGTGGGAAACAAGAAGTAGTGGTGGGAATTTCCCGACATAGAAAGGGGCATGTTAGGCCAAAGGGACGCTCGGTGAATACCGGCCCAATGACACTGACATGATCATTTAGAGCACCTAGATGCGCAAAGAGAAAGAGCTGAGTATAATGGAATTCTACTTGAACATGAGGACGTGGAAATGTGTGAATCATGGCGCTCGAGATTCAGATCACGATGATGGTGGCGTGAAGATGGAGGATAACTGTTGACCGTGGAGGAAACCCAGCATCCATATCGTGTTAGCCTAGAATGGGGACAGAGAAATGAGGGTCAACCGTTTACCATGTTCAAAACACGAGACCATGTCACAAATGTTGTCAGATTTCCGTAGGGACGTTGGCCCGAAACTATTGGAGGGCCCTTAGGTCCAGCATTCATGGAGATCCCTTAATCCTAGTATCCATGTAGTCTAAGGGTCCTTTTGGATGTGGAAGAGGATGAGGATCCAAATAGAGGGCTCACGAAGCATGGTCATGGGATGAGAGGAATGTCCGTATGAAAATCCTACACTTCGATCACTTTGTCGAAACACATCTGAATACGACAACGATACATATTATATAAGGGGAGAAGAGTCCTTTCCCATAGGGAGATCTTAGTTTAGGGTCGTAGAATTTGGACCATGGATGGGAGGAAACATAAGAGGCACATGGTGGAGTAACTCAACCACCTGGCGTGAATGGGGATAGGGGGTGTGTACGGTGTGGTGAACAACCCAACATGAATGAGGACATAATCCCATATCACACCACATGACCTTTTTAGGAGAGGTTTTTGGTCAAGGGACTGAAATCGAAAGTTAGGTTGGGCCCGTAGGGAAGTGCTCGGGTGCTCCTACGTATCTCATGAGGATGAGAATCAAGTCATACGTAGTTCTTGAAAATGTATTAGTTTAAGGTCTTAGAGCTTGGACCATGAGTGGGTAGGGGGAGAATGGGACACATGGAAAGGTGGTTAAAAAACATGACGTGAATGAGGACCTAAGCCCTACTTACCATGTGTTCTCTGGGGAAGTGCTCGAGTCAAGGGACCGAACACAGAGGTTAGGCTGGGCCCGCGGGGAAGTTCCCGGGCACTCCTATGTATCTTATGAGGATGAAAATCAAGCCACACGTAGTTCTGAAATGTGACATGGTAAGATACTAGTGCCAGGGGAAAAGGGGAGTGCAGGCATGGCCCTTGCACTAAAAGAAGCAGAATATGATAAATCTTGTTTTTCCTTTAAGGTGAGTGGTTTTTTTTGTGAAGCTACAGGCCTAGAGTAGTAGGCTGTGGTGTCGCCACAAAGATCAAGCCGTGATGAGCATTGAAAAATGGCATGGCACGTGATGAATACCCAACGTGATGTCCTCTACAATGAGGTCACCACAATGCAGTGTCGTTTTTCGTTGTGCGGCCAGGATGATAATGACACCATTTAGGGTCATATGATAGGAGCAAGCATGCATTTTGTCGTCATGCAGCACAGACGTAGCAGAGACAATGCTAGGCGGGGAACGTGAGTATTGTTATGAAACACAATTGATGGAGACATGATCCCACATCACATTGTATGCCACTCGGAGAGGGAGACCTTAGGCCGAGGGGCCTATATTGAGGTAAGAGGTGAAACATGGGGGAGATACTAGCTCCCTAAATGGGTTGTACCCGATGACAGGGTGTCTGGGCGGTCCTACATATCCCATGAGGATGGGAATCAAGTTGAACTTAGTTCTAGATGGATCTTAGTTTATGGTCTTAGAGCTCAGACCATGAATGGTAACAACTTCCCAAGGTAGCGCAGATGTCAACCCGATCCCTAAGCCCTCGTGAGTTAAACTCAGAGTGGGAAATAAGGGGGGGGATCCTTATCGCAATACATGGGGCGCCCATCAAATGGGGGTTGGTAGAGAGCCCCTAATGACACCTTTGACATGGCTTGTTTCCTCAATGCGCAGACGTGCACATGGGAAAAAGTACTAAGAGTTCCGAGACTCTACTTGGACACGATGAAGTGATGAAAGGGTGTGAATTGTGTACCCAACATTTTGGGATTAATGGGTTGGCATGGAGAGAGAGTAAAAACTGGTAACCATGGTGGAAACATAGCGTCCATGTCGTGTTAGCCTAAGGTGGGAACAATAAACGAGCATCGACCGCTGACCATATTTTCAACGTTGGATTTTATCGATTTGTTGTTCGAAACCCTAGGGGGCGTTGGCCCGTAACGGTAGAAGATTCCTTGGGCATAGTATCTAGGTCGTTCATGGGGGTCCCTCCGGGTGTGAAAGATGATGGAATCCCTAATGCAGGGATACACAGTGCCTGGAAAGCGGGTGTGGATGTGTCCGAGTAATGCTTGGAATTCCAGGTTATAAACTAGAGTACTCTTAGGCACATTGGTGAACCGCCGAAAAGGGATCGACGAAACAGCTCAGGAGGGAGAGGTACATGGCATGATCATTAACATACTAAAGTGAATGAGGATATAATCCCACACCACACCATATAATCCTCTCATGGAGGAAGGGTAGGCCAAGGGTCCAATATGGGATGAAGATTCCTGAGATATGGGGTTGGACCCGAATCCTAGACATTCAGGTGGTCCTACGTATCCCATGAGGATAGAAATCAAGCCACACGTAGTTCTCTAGATGTAGTTTAACGTCATACAGGATGAGGGGGGAATTAATATACCCCCAAACAAGGGAGCTGTATTGTACGATGAATAAACCGATGTGAATGGGAAAATAACCTAACGCCACACCATACACTCCTATAAGAGAGGACCTGGGCCGGGGCCCAAATAGACCAAGGGGCATGATGGTTAGGCATTCTTCAGGGAGGCATGACCTGCTTGCAGTTTAAAATCTTACAGTGAGGACGAGGGCCAAGGGCCCATGGAGGCCAAGGGGCCTGAGGCTGGGCCTCGTAAGGGAAAGAGTACGACATGGTACATGATCCCTACGTAAATGAGGACATGGTCCCACACCACACCGTACACCCTGGGTAAGAGGTTGGGAGGAGGGGCCCGAGAAGGCCAATGGGCCTAAGGTTAGGCACCAGTCCGGAAGTCCTGACTGGTCTGCAGTTTAACATCATACATGAGGATGGGAGCCGGGGACCCGAGGAGGCCAAGGGGCCAGAGGCTGGACCTCGTAAGGGAAGGCGTACGACATGGAACATGATCCCGAAGTCAATGAGGACATAGTCCCACACCACACCGTACACCCCAGGTAAGAGGTTGGGCGGAGGGGCCCGAGATGGCCCTGGGGCCTAATGTTAGGAATCAGTCATGAAGGCCTGACTCGTTTGCAGTTTAACGTCTTACATTAGGACGGGGCCCGGGGACCCGAGGAGGCCAAGGCGCCTGAGGCTGGGCCTCATGAGGGAAGGCGTAAGACATGGTACATGATCCCGATGTGAATGAGGACATAGTTCCACACCACACCGTACACCCCTTATAGGGGAGTCAGGGCCGTGGGCCCGACCGCTAGGACCACCCGGGGGGAAGTTTGTCACTTCGGGATGGGGTAGAATGAATCACTGCACTCGATGTTTGGGACATCTCGGGGAAGACCCGAAGATCCAGGACACTGTTGACCATGTTCTAAACACATCGTTTCTATGGTGACCTGATATGGGAGCAACAAATGAGCGTCGACCGTTGACCATATTTGCAACGCATGACTTGTATCAGCTTGTTGCATGAAAACCATTGGTGGCGTTGGCCCGTATCGGTAGCAGAGCCCTTGGGTGTAGTATCCAGGCCGTTCATGGGGGTCCCTCTAGGTGTGCAAAAAATGATGGAATCCCAGTCAAGGAGTGGGTGAAGCATAGCTGTATCCATCCACGAAAGAGGCGAACGTCTCCAGGGGGACGTGCAGTTAGGTCGGGGCTTGCTTGATGTGAGTTGGGGCAAAAGTGTGCACCCTGCCATATGTCTTGACCCGAGGGGAAGATTTTGGCTTTTGGGCTGGGCCAATAGACAAAATGTTCGGGCATTCCTACATATCCCATTAGTATGGGAATCAAGACATACGTAGTTCTTGAAGGCCATGCAGTTTAGCATCATGCAGTGAGGACGTGGAAGGATAGAAGAACGGGAGTGGGCACATGGTGAAACCCTTACAATCCTTGTATGAGTAGATTTGTATGAGCGGGGATAAGAAAGATTATTCCTCGCTACACAAAGATCCTCCAAGGAAACTATTCCTAGGGGGGATAGTTGAAGAGAAAAGCTTGGGGCTGGGCTCAAGACGAGGCATCTGAGCATTCCTATGTATCCCATTAATATGAGAATCAAGCCACACGTAGTTCTTGAGATGCAGTTTAACGTCATGCGGGATGAGAAGGCATCTCATTTGGGGACATGTAAGGTATGACAAGTAATCTGACGTGAATGAGGACGTAGTCCCACACCATACCGTACAATCCCGCAAGAGGGTAAGTCGGGGAGAACCAAGGGGCCAGAGGCCAGGCCACAATCATGGAGACCTAACCATCTTGAGGTTTAACGTCTCACAGTGAATATGGGGGCCATGGGCCAGAGGAGGCCAAGGGGCCTGAGGCTGAGCCTCGGTCAGGAAGGCCTGACCAACTTGCAGTTTAACATCTTGCAGTTAGGATGGGGGGAGATCATAGTTTAAGGTCACAGAGCTCAGACCATTTTGCAATTTATCGTCCTGTAGGACGAAGAAGTAGTTTAAGGTCGTGCAGGACCATACCATGCTGTTTAAGGTCATGCAGGACCATAAAGTGCAGTTTAAGGTCGTGCGGGACCATACCATGCAGTTTAAGGTCATGCGGGACCATAACGTGCAGTTTAAGGTCATTCGGGACCCTAACGTGCAGTTTAAGGTCGTGCGGGACCCTAACGTCCAGTTTAAGGTCGTGCGGGACCCTAATGGGCAGTTTAAGGTCGTGCGGGACCCTCTAGGATCATGCGAAGTACCGCTTGAAGAACCTGTCATTGGTGGGAGGGGTTTTGCGCTCTCCATCTGTGGTCACCAAGGAGTACGCCGCATTGGGGTAAACCTTATGGATGATATAAGGCCCTTCCCATTTGGGTTCTAACATTGGTGGTTTCCTACCTGGAATCATTGGTGCTCGAAGGGCCAGTACTAGGTCACCCTGTAGAAAAGAGCATAGACGAACCTTCTTGTTGAAAGCCCTCGCTATCTTATCCTGATGCCTTTCCAGATTGTGCAGGGCACGAATCCAGTTCACGTCTAGTGGATCTAATTCAGCTAGACGGATTTCGGCTACCTCATATGATGGCTGGCGATCATATACTGCAGTGCGTAACAATGATATCTGGATCTCAATGGGTAGGACGGCCTCAGCTCCATACACCAGGGAATATGGGGTCACCTGTGTAGAATTACGAGTCGTCTTCCGATAATCCCAGAGGGCATTGGGGAGCTTTTCCGGCAAACTTTTCTTATTCTGACCAACCATCTTCTGCAGAATTTTAGAGAGGGTTTTGTTGAACGCCTCGATCTGTCCGTTAGCCTGCACGTGGTAGCGGGAGGTATGGTTAGAACGGATGTCTTACTTGGCATACAATTTTTTCAGTTTAGCCGCTCGGAAGTTGGTGCCGTTATCGGTGAGGACGGCGTGAGGGACCCCAAAATAGTGGATAATATTGGAGCTCACAAAGTCGAAGATGGAACGGGCCCTGACCTCTTTGTGTGGAACTCCCTCTGCCCACTTGGAGAAAAAGTCTTTAGCAGTCAGGATTAACCTACACTGGCGGGCTGTTGCCGGTGGATATGGTCCCACTACATCAAGTCCCAATACCGCAAATGGCCAAGAGTACTTGGTGTGGTGGAGGGGCTCCAGCGGCCGATGCAGGAAGTTGGTGTTAACTTGGCACGCATGGAATCTCTTGGTATACTCAATACAATCGTGGATCATAGAGGGCCAGAAGTACCCCATCCTCCTGATTTGATGGGACAGCTTCGGCCCAGCTTGATGGGCGCCACAGGAACCGGCGTGAACCTCTTTCATAACTTGAGGAATCTCTATTCCATGAATGTAACGGAGGAGGACGCCATAGAAGCTCCGCTTATAAAGGATCTGTTCAAGATTGGGGCCGCTCTAGAGGGTAAATTGCTGTGTGCGGCGTCGGACTCGCTCGCGCTCGGCCCGGTCTTCCGGGAGGCGACCATTTTGGTGATACTCAACAAAAGGAGCCCTCCAGTCGGGAGTGACTTCAACCACTATGTCTGATGAACCCGAGACCCCTGATGTAGAGGGTCCGGTGGTGAGATGACTTACTCACATGCCATCATTGTCCTCTTGGGTGATGGGGGCAATGAGTCTCCGGTTTGACACATGTATGATCAAATAATCTTTCTCGTGTTCTGCGAGCGACGCGGCTAAGCCAGCCAAGGCGTCTGCATGACCGTTCTGTGACCGTGGGATGGGTAATCTCTGGTCGAGAAGAGAACAGGGCCATTAGGTGGAGGTTGTACTCTAGCAATGGTACAAGCTCCGGATTCCTGACGATGTAGTCTCCATTAACCTGTTTGATTACTAGCTCAGAATCTCCATTCACATGTAAATGGGGAACATGGATCTCAAGGGACAACTCGAGGCCGGTGATGAGAGCCTGGTACTCTGCCTCGTTGTTCGTATAGCCTTATGTCAACAGGAATGAGTATGGTAGGATGGCTTGCGCCTGGGTAATGAAGACAATACCCAGGCTCACTCTGTTGAGCTTAGGATCGTTGAGCCTCCTACCGGTGGGGCTCCGGGAGGCATCGTCGAAATGCATTTTCCTACACGGGATGACATGATCGACTGAGAGGATCGTCTCATCAGGAAAATCTAGGTTGAGGGATTGATCCACGGAGGTTGGATGGGTAGCTAAAAAGTCTACCAACGCCTGTCCCTTAATGGCCTTCTAAGGTACGAACCTGATATCAAACTGCTGGAGAATCACCGCCCACCATGCTAGTCGGCCAGTCGGCATGGGGCGGTTCAGGATGTACATTAGTGGGTCTACCCTGGAGACCAATTGAACCTCATGGTGCTACAGGTAATGCTTCAACATCTGCACAGTGAAGACGAGCTCAAGGAAGCTCTTTTCGATAGGGGAGTATCTGACCTCCGTATCGAGAAGCATGCGGCTGAGATAGTAGAGACTGTTCTCGGTACCCTCGTTATTCTTCTGGATGAGCACTGCACCGAGGGATCTTTCCAGGGTGGTCACATAAAGGACCAGTAGCTTTCCGGAGATGGGTGGCATCAAAACCCGAGGTTGGAGTAGATACTGCTTGATTTCCTCGAAGGCGGTCCAACACTCCTCATCCCATTCGTAGGTAGCGCCCTTCTTCATGAGCCAGGAAAAGGGCTTACACTTTCCGGCCAGATTCGCGATGAATCGGCGTTTATAGGATAAGTGCCCTTGGAGGCCTTGAAGTTCCCGAATTTTGCTCGAGGGAGGCATTTGGCTGATGGCCTTGATCTTCTCTGGGTCGATCTCAATACCTCGGTATCTAACAACAAAGCCCAGAAACTTCCCAGAGGTGACCCTGAAGGCACACTTCAACGGGTTCATCTTCAGGTGACGGGAACGGAGGAAACCGAACACCTTCTTGAGGACTTTTAGATGGTCCTGGCACTGACATGATTTGACCAATAGTTCATCTATGTAGCATTCCACCAGCTTCCTGAGAATTGTCTTGAATATGCAGATCATGGCCCTCTAATAAGTGGAACTTGCATTTTTCAAGCCGAATGGCATAACCTGGTAGCAAAAGGTACCATGGGGAGCCCTGAAGGTAGTGGACTCCTCGTCTTAGGGGGCCATCCGGATCTGGTTGTACCCGGGATACCCATCCATGAAAGAGAGAGCTTGGAACCTGGTCGTGGCGTTAATCAATAACTCTGTCACCGGGAGTGGGAATTTATCCTTTGGGCAGTGGTGATTAAGGTTGCGGAAGTCGATGCAGACTCTGATCTGCCCATTATTTTTCATGACTGGCACAATGATGGAAAGCCACTTGGGTTACTGAACTTCCATAACGAAGATGGCTTTGATAACCTTGTCAACATCGGCCTCAACCATAGCTCCATGAGAAGGGTTCATCTTCCTAGGAGGATGGTTAAACCCACGATGGTTTTCCGGGAGGCCTAGACGGTGAACGACTACCTGGGGATCTAGTCCTAGCATCTCGTTGTAACTCTAGGCAAACACGTCACGGTGTTGTTTGAGGATGTCTACGTACTATTGCCACTCCTCGGTGGACATGGCTGCACTGATCAATGTGGGTTTCGGATCTGCCTCGCTACCAAGGTTCACCTGTACCTGTTCATCAACTGTGGTAGAGACACCTTCCTCGATGGCGGGGGGAGCATCCTTCAGGTATTCCTCTCCACCCGTGAAGGGATTTCCCGCGACGGGAGACACTTCTGGGGTATCAAAGTCTGAGGGGAAGCTGGTGCTGGCTTGGGCAGCAGTGGTCATCCTATTAGAATACTCACTCACCATTAAGACCATAGCAATGAAGGCAGTTGACCCTATCCCATCTGGCCTTCAACCCAATGGACCGCGTTTGATGATATCAAAGAATTGGTGAAGTGTCGGCCTGAGTCGGTTGATTCCAGCCCGGCGGAAGAGACACGTATGGCACACCGCCATTGTCATAAGCTTGAGATTCTGGTACCGTACAGTGGTAGGAGGATCTGGGATCACCTAAGCCTGGTTTATGTAGGTGTACGAGGTGATTTTCCACCATCTCTTGGACACGGGAACATGCCTTCCTTGTGTACCCGAAACAACAAAACATTTCCCCATGTCAGGGGTTGTGGCCTTTAATCGGTGGATTGGGAGGATGTAGGCATCATCCATGCTCGCCCAGGGATCACTTGTGACCGGGGTGGATTCATCCTCACTTACTAGGATTTTCTTATCCTTACTTTTGTAATAAGCATCATCCAGATAGCGGGCCTCACAAGAGGTGAAAGGAGATGCATCTCCTTGGAGAATGCCTACTCGACCGTTGAATGAGTATTTGAGGCATTGGTGATACAACGAAGGGACCGATTCATGTAGATGGAGCCATGGCCTACACATCAATGCATTGTAGGCGGTGTCCTGACAGAAGACCATGAACTCGATGCTAGAAATTAAGACACCGAACTGTGTCTTCAGGTGGATCTTGCTGATTGGGGTTTGCTCGGTCCTGTCGTACCCATGGATTCTGAGGTCATAGGGAGTAAAATCACCTTCAGATAGACCCATCTTTCGTAATGTCCGAGTAAGAATTAGGTTGATTCTGGAACCCATGTCAACGAGGCAGCGGCGGACTTCCAGACTAGTGAAGTGGCTATTGATGTACAGTGGGTGAATATTCCATTGTATAAGAGGGTCCTCATCATCACCGGAGAACGATATAACCGCCTGACATTCAGCGTTCTCCATTGTCTTGGTATGGAAGGCTTCTGCAGCTACTACCTCCGTCTCAAACTGAAGGGGGATCCTTAGGGCCTCATCATGTGCCTCGGGCATTTCAGATGACAGGAGAAGGGCCTCAAGGATTGAAATCCTTGCCGGAATGTCGGCCAGGTGCTTCCGGACATCATACATTCGTGCCAAACACGAACCTCTGCCTACAGAAGGTCGTACGGAAAATTGAGGCATTGCGGGTCCTGCCTGTTGAACCGGCGATTGGCTAGTACTGGGTACATCCTGCTACTTACTAGTTGAAGCCCAGAGAGTAGTCGTCGGACTAGGATCAGATAGCGGAGGCTGGCCTGTAGTCGGGCGAGACTGACTGTGATACGAACGAGGGTGCTCTCCCTGATCTAGTAGCACAAACTGCGGTGGAAGTAGAGCTGAGGGCATGAGATGGGGTTGCGCGTGCTGAGATCTGTGTTGAGCCTACTGTCTGGTCTCAGTATCATGCATGGCTTGGCTAAAAGTGCCTGCTGACGTACCTCGATGACCGCCGCAGTTGCAATTCCACTGACGTTGACATCAGCTGGAAACGTTGGGGAGGTTCGTCTGGCGTTCCCCCTCATCGGGAGTCATATAGGGCTTTACAAACTCCACGGTGTTAACTGAAGCGTACCCCTGACTGTCACTCGAGGAGTCATCCACCGCTGGGAAGATTCTAGGAGGAATCCCCATTTCAGGGGGCATAAAGTCGCCGAGAGTGCTAGATGATGACGACACCAGCAGAGCGCATTTCTTCTTCTTGCATCGTCACTGCTTGCCCTTTTGGGAAGAGGTCGACTTTGAAGATGATGCAGAGGTAACGACTACTTATTATGAAGGTTTTGGCTGCTTCAGGAGTGCCCGGATGATACCATGGGCACAGAAGACAGTTTTTCGAGTCATCCAGTCATTGTATTTATGGCATCTGCGGCTGGGAACCTGTTGCCACTCGCCTTCGCTGTCACTGCCGATCTCTAACCCTGCAAAGACACCCTCCACCTGTGCTGGTGCCGAGCTCAACTTGAATATGTTGTTGTTGAACTGGTGTTGAAGCCAGTCTTTAAACACATTGCATTGCTTGAGGGTGTGCCCCAGAATCCGATTATAAGAACAGTAGTTGGGTTGATCGGTGAGATTCACCTCTGCGGCCTTCTACACTCGAGCAGGCACACAATCCATTGATCCAGAGCACTTCGGAAGTAGCCAGGGACCTGATTTTCGTTGAAATAATAAGTTTGGTTCCTTCTTTCTAAATAGGGGGCCCTGGGGACCCAGCCCTGATGAGGTGCCGGAGGGGCCTGCCGAGGAAGCGGCGCCTGATTGTCTCGCCTAGGTGGAGGTGGCGCATTACCCGAGGGAACCTGTCGATTCTGAGGCGGTCGCTGCTGGGTGGGAGCCTGCGCTTAAGATGGAGGAACTCTGCGGGGTTGTGGGGATGGTGCCGCTGGCAGTAATTCCAGCTAACAAGGGGGTTCTATTTGGGCCACCGTAGTGGGTTCGGCTCTGGCGGTCCTCATGGATGGGATCAAACCAGGAAACGAACGTGCCTGACTAGCCTGTTGCAGAGCCTCCTCAAGGCGCTGAGCCTTATCTAAGAAATATCTAAACACTCCAGGGTAGTTCTGGGTAATTAGGGAGGGTACCAGCTCTGTTATGATGTTCCCCACACACATTGTCAGTAATTTCACCTGAGTCAGTGGCATATCGAGGGAATACTTTAGTCCCTTCCACCGGGTGATGAAATCTGCGACTTTCTCATCAGGCCTTTTCTTGCACATGAAGAGGTCTGCAATGCTGGTCTTCCGCGTGGTGGAGCTGAACTGGTGTAGGAATTGCCGGTGGAGATCCTCCCAACTGGTCACCGATCCGTTAGGGAGATGGTTGTACCAGACTAATGCGGGGCCTTCCAATGTCTGTAAGAAACATTGGAGCTTGGCGGCTTCTTGCTGGGTCGGGGTCCCCAGCATGGGGCCACACCTGGAAGAAAAATGATCCAAGTGCTGCAGTGGGTCCCCAGTCCCGTTAAAGGGCGAGAAAGTCGGGTTCCCAAATCCCGGGGGTGCAGGTATATCATCCACCCATGCGGGATAGAACTTGCCATCAAGTGGGACCTCCACCTTCCGCGTTTCCAACGCTTTGAGGCGGACTGTGAGAGCCGCTATAAGGTCATCTGGGTGGGGGTCCCGGTCTTGATGGGGATACCTAATCACAAGTACGTTTCCAGGTTCGTCAACACGGTAGATGGCTTCGGAAGCTCGTGGATCAACTGGCGGAAAGACCTGTAGGGCGACTTGGGGAACCCGAACTGCATTCTTCAGATTGCCCCATTGTTCAGGGGGGGGGGGGTTGGCGAGACGTATCACACCCTCTTGTCGTATGTTCTGAATTCTGCCCTGTCTAAGGAAGTAGAATGATCAGGGTTGCTCGGAGGCATCTCACCGAGGGGAAATTATTCCTGCCCCTGCTACCCCGGCCTGGGATTACCATAGTCGGGTCACCGCTCCGCAGCGCACCCAGCCAAGAGTTCATCAACCAGCCTCTTCATCTTAGCAAGCTGTTGGAATAACGTGGCCTTCTCGAGATCTTCTTCTATTTTCTGCACAGAGGCAGATAGGTCGGAGTTCTTGATAGTTCCGACATGCTCCTTACCCTTAATGGTAATTCGACCGAGTACCAGCGACTCGGTGGGTACAGGGTGGCCTAGCAGGTTCCTCTACTGACGGGTAACCCTCCTTGATAGGTCCAGCAGCGGCGGTATGCCCTCAGGGGGTAAGTCTCCATCAAGAAATTCAAGCTCGTCTTCCTTGTCCACTACATCAGCCATGTGGACCGCGACCCCTCTCGAGGGCATATCCTTAATGTCGCATAGCGAATCGGGCTGTCGTCGGATAGGGTCGAAGAGGAGAGCGGCATAGTGCCCCCAACCATGGACTTGCACATGGGGGGTAGCCTCCCTGATTACACTGCGGAGTACTTTGAAACTCTGAACACATTTCTGTTGAAGGGTGCTCTGACGGCCTGGCAACTCAGGGTGCTGGGCCACAAGGAGTGCGGCCAAATCGATCAGGTGGAATTGCTCGCTGATTTCTTCAAAGTGCTATCGACTTCTGGGGAACACCAACCACTCGTAACAAAGGCGGAAGTGTGTATCCCATAGGGTTCGACAAAAGCACCTCACTTATTCAGGGGTAAGGGACTCTGGTGTGTGAATGTTCAGCGCCTCCATCAGCCAGAACTTCTCCGGGAAGTAGTCGGCTGCGAGAATCCTCCAGAAGCTTCTAGGTTCGGACTCGGGGTTTGGCCCTGTATAGCCCCACTCGTCAACCGGGGGCGACTGAGGGACCGGTAGCGGTACAGAGGCGGACCTATGGGATATTAAACTTGGCGGCGGAGAATATGGTGATCAAGATGACTGGCCGCTGAATTATGGGCCATCCTCTGAAGAGTGAGGTGACCAGGCCACGATGTCATGATACGATGGGCTGATAGCCACAGCATCCGGCACAGGGGTTGCGGCTGCCGGCGATGGGTCATACCGTTGCTCTACCCCCATTGGCCCCCAAAATAGCTCTCCCTAATATTTGGTAGAGGTAGAGGGTGCTTCTGGTGACAATGGTGGTGATTGCACGGTCGAGACCTGCAGAATTTCCACGATTTCTTCCACCTGGATATACATGCGGAGAGAGGTGGGAATCTGGTGGACCTCATATTCTGGGAGAATGAGGCTAACGCACCTGGTTCCTGCCCCAGTCCTTCATACGGAGGAGCGGGGAGAAGGTTCCATCACTAAGTCGCATTCCGCTTCAGAATCCGAGAAGCGGGCAGGTTTGATCTCCACCTGGGCCTTCCCAGGACTCTTCTTGTGGCAGTGATGACCCGCACTCCTGCCACGAGGTGGCTCTTTGGGACAGGGTTGATCCTTAATAGGTAGCCTTGGGGCGGCGATGGCATCATGTCGGAGAGGGCCCCCGCTCGAGATAGCCAGGTTGCGAGGGGCACCAGGGAAAATGTCGAAGGTTACATGGGGAGGACCTCCATGGACAGCACCCATGTGGGCGGAGCCTCTGTTGGAATCGGCAGGAGCATGGGGAGGACCTCCATGGTTGATGTGGGCGGAGCGAGGCTGACCTTCACTCCTCGAGTTGCTGGGGCGAGGATGACCTTCGCCCGTTGCAGAGAGAACGTAGGGAGGGCCCCCACGTTGGAGAAGGACCGTATGGACAGTGCCTTCAGATCGGCGGTCAAGGGTAGGAGGATGGACTCCATACCCTGTATAGTGGTCGTGGGAATGGTTTCCTCGCAGAGCGTCACTGCCATGAGGCAGGTCTTCCTTCGAGATGGGGGTATCACGAGGCATACCTCCATGACGAGCTTCTAAGCGGGGAAGGCCCACGCTCTGTGGAGTAGTGGTACTGGGAGGGCCTCCATACGGGGTGACATCACCGCGGGTTAGTTCGCGGTGATCACCACTCGGGCCTGCAACCCGGAGAGTCAACCCAGCCTGCCCGTGGGGCGGTTGGGGTCTCGATCCTGGTTGGGTGAAGGAGGGACCCTACTCATTTTATGCAGGGACTCCATGATGCATGTCGGCGATGGCTCGAGCCACTGTAGCTGTTGACGTTGACGCATCTGGGCTAGCGCCCATAACCCGGGCCCGATGCTGACGTCGGGTCAGACGAGCTGGCGCAGGTGGTATAAGGGCATGGCCTGCCTGCTCTTCCTGCGGAGTCGGATGGCGGCGCTAACGCGGCCGGACAGGAGCCCTTGCCTGGAGCCCTTGGGTCGGGACCCTGAGCGGGCCGAGCCGGACGGCGCCCACCTCATCAGCGTAAGGCGAGTCATCAAGGCGTTCTTGGGACAGGCTCCCGAAACGGTTGAACGTTGGGGTGGGGCGTAGGGGCTCCCTGCGTGGCCTGTTAGGGCGGCGTTGATGGCTGGGCCTGGATGCCTCCAGGTCTTGGTGGGCCATATCCCGTGTTGGGATGACACCTTCCTCCTCGTACCTGCGTACGAGGTTGCTGATCACCCTTCGTTGGATGACCTCTAATGGGGAACGGGGACGTGGGCGCCCCATATTCCACGATGTGGCGGCCATCGTGGTGGTAGCCGCGCCATGAGGGGTGGCTGTGGCAGTGTTTCCCCTGCCCCTGCGTAGGAGAGCGGGCGGTGATCGTGTCTCTGTAACAGCAACCTGGTTCCTATGAAACGAAGGGATCAACTCATCAGCACTGCGAGGAAAAGGATTGAAAACCAGTTCCCCAACGTCCTTCCATTCTCCATGTCTGTAAAGAGAATCCACGCCAACACATTGTAGAACGGAGTTCCCCACGTTCTACTTCCCCGAATGATGATGAGTTTCATGACAGGACCTCTATTTTCATGGCAGGACTAGGTGCCAGATATATGGATCCAGTGACACGTCAATCTACTGGTGTCTCGAACGCTACTAATCTCCACATTGAGGAGAAGAATTTCACGTCGGGTTCACCATTTCTGTTTCTGACGCTATCGTCGGGGCGCTCGCATCCGTCCATCCGCGGAGGCGGACGCGCTGCGTTGTTGCCCCGCATTCCCGCTTTCCAAAGGCGGGCAGCATTCATTCCTTGTTCAGGTACGTCTTCTCCTTGATCGTAATGGGATGATGGGATGTCGGTTCTTCCATCCGTGGATTCCTCCTCGGAACTCGTCACCTAGTCTGGGTCTCCCTCATAGATTTAATACGTTGTTCATGAAACTCTTCCCAATGCCATGTTTCCATGGACGCCGGTTAATTACACTGCTTCTGTCGTGACATTCCAGAGGGTCCGGTCAAGGCAGAAACCTTCAGTCGGGGGAGTAGTCACGTTGAGGCATCAGTAGCATGTCTGGATACTGGGGACCTATAATGACTATCTATTATCCCTGGTCACAGGGCTCCTTGAGGGAGTGGAAACTTGAGGCATCCCACATCGTGCGCAGGGAATTATATGTCATAGACATATGTCTGAGGTTTTCCTCAGCTTCCTGTGTTTAACACAGGGTATGCCGCGAGTTTAACATCCAGCGGAGACGGATCATCCCGATTAGAGCCTTAGCTAGAATTGATCGGATTGAAGGATTTCCCTTGAAGGGGTTCCAATACCAGGACCAGCCTATGGACAGCTGTGAAGAGGAGTGGAAGGATGGATGAATGAAGTGGAGAGGGGAATGGAAAGGGACCATCGCAAGGGTGACGGTGATGTGGGGCTTGAGCCTCGAAGAGACCTCCTACATATCCCCGTTGTAGGGAATCAAAGTCCACGTAGTTTAGAATGGTGTCGGCGAGCCAACATGATGGTGGACCTTGGCCCGATGGATTTCGTCAGTGAACCAACGTAAAGGTGGACCTTGGTCTGATGGGCATCGTCAGCGAACCGACGTGATAGTGGACCTTGGTCCGATGAGAGATGGGATTGATCCTCAGGAAGGCTTCCTACGTACCATGCCTTGACATCGATCAAAGACCTCATAGTTAAAAGGGTTTCATCGGTGAACCGACATGAAAGTAGACCCAGGGGTCCACTAGTGGCGGGCTTGAATGTCGTGAAGGCTTCCTACGTACCATGCCTTGACATGGATAGGGCCGCGTCCTTGTATTAATTCGCGGCGCGACGCGACGACATCGCGTCCTTGATCTTCTTTCCACAGCGCGCTGCGATAGCGCCGCGCATTTTCTTTCACTTGATTCCACGTGGTGCGACGGCACCACGCCTTCCCGTACCAAACCACAAAGGAACCAACATGAAATAAGGAGGAGGTTCAGTCGTGTTTGTGCGGTCCGGCCCCCTCGCATTATTCGATAACTATTGGATTTAATCCACGAAGATCGTCAAGTTGGTATTTACGAACAAAATAAATAAATAAAACCCCTACCTTGGTTTCATGAGTGGAGCTTGTTCAGAGGTTTGTCGAAGTGAAACCGTCACGGTATAACCATCACGGAGAGAGGCGACTTGGAAGGAGGAAGTCACATCGCAGAAACGGCATCGCGGAAGAACCGTTGCGGAATGAGACGTCGCGTCGCGGGTCGATGTCGCAGAGTCGGTCTTCGAGGACTCGACGTTCTTCGACGGAGACCGACGTTCTTCGAGTTCTTCATCAATGAAGAATATGTTCTTCCCAAAAATCTCTCAACAACCAAACTCTAAGAACAAATAAAATAAGCTCCTTTCTTATTTTATTAACACAACAAGCCTTATGAAAATTCAAGGGTTTGAATTTCAAAAAATTACATTTAACTCACCACATTAATTCCATAAGTTAAGTAAACTTAATTTATCAACATTTAAAGGGAGTTGATAGGGGTTAGAGGATATGAAGGGGTGGGGTTCGTGTGAGCCCCACCACCCTCATAACCTCCCAAAGGAGGTTGGGTTGTTACCTAACTTCCATCAAGAACTAAACAATTAGAAAAATAAATTTAGAATAATAATAAATCAAGTTCTACAATTTTTATCATCCACACCCGTGATAATGCAACTATGGAACAGGAGTTCCTAAGAAATTACCGGTGCTGCGGTTCCATCGGTGTCCTCGGAATTCGATTCTGGGCACCGGTACAAAAGATATAAATTCCCGCTTGTTCGTTCACTGAACGTACCCGAGCTAAACTTCGAATAGAAATTTCGAGCGCACCGGGCCTTGGAATCAGGTGCCGTCTGAAACTTCATTCTTGTAAAATTCCAAAGAAAATTAAAAATAAAATTTCCCTTGATTTTTACGGGTCTTTACATTACTCCCACCTCAGGGGTTTACGTCCCTGTAAGGAAACATCGAAAACTAGGGAAACAAATGTGGGTACTAAGCCCGCATCTGAGCCTCCCGCTCCCAAGTGCTCTTCTGGAGGTTCCCGTGATGCCATACAATGCACACTAGAGGAATCGACCGTCCAAGTAGGACCCGCTCCTGTCGATAATCAATCTCCACTGGGACCTCCACAAAAGTCACCCCATCATCAACGTCTAGATCCCCATGGTCAATGATGTGCGTCAGGTCGTGCACGTATCTCCTCAGCTGAGATACGTGGAAGACATCCTGAACCGGGTGCAACTAAGGTGGTAGAGCCAGGCGATAAGCCACCTCGCCAATCCTGCTGAGGACCTGGAACGGTCTCATGAAATGTGGAGACAACTTGCCGCCTCGACCAAATCTTCGTAACCCACGTTGAGGTCAGACACGCAAAAAGACGTGGTGGCTGTCCTTGAACTCTAGTGGCCTCCGCCACCTGTCAGCATATGACTTCTGCCGGCTCTGAGATGTCCTCATCCACTCCTGGATGACCTGGACCTTCTCTGTCGTGGCCTGTACCATCACCGTTCCCACAAGTGCTGACTCCCCCGGGTCTGTCCAGCACAAAGGAGATCTACAAGGTCGACCGTACAACGCCTCGTATGGTGCCATCCCGATGGTGGAGTGGTAGCAGTTGCTGTACGCGAACTCCACCAAGGGTAGGTGGTCCTCCCAGATGCGGCCAAAGTCGAGGATGCATGCGCGCAACATGTCCTCGAGAGTCTGAATGGTCCTCTCCTTCTGACCATCAGTCTGAGGGTGAAAGGATGTGCTCAAACGTAGCTGTGTCCCAAACACCTCCTGTAACCCCTTCCATAGCTGGGAAGTAAAGCGAGCATCTCGGTCAGAGACGATAGATAATGGAACTCCAGGATGCCTCACAATCTCCTATACGTAAATTCGTCCCAATCTCTCCACTGAGCCCTTCTCTCTGATGGGTAAGATGTGATCCGACTTGGTGAGTTGGTCGACAATCACCCAAATGGAGTTGTGACCTCTGGAAGTGCGTGGAAGTCCAGTCACTAAGTCCATAGAGATTTCGTCCCACTTACACTCCGGAAACTCCAAGGGCTATACCAAGACTGCTGGTACCTGCTGCTCAGCCTTCACCTGCTAGCAGGTGAGGCATCGAGAAACGAACTTTTCCACAACCTTCTTCATGCCCGACCACCAGTGCTATCATCTGAGATCCTGGTACATATTCACCACTCCAGGATGTACCGCCAAAGGAGAAGTGTGAAACTCTCTCAGCACCTCCTCCCATAAAGCAACTGGTACCAAGGTACGTCCTCTAAAAAGGACGTCGTGCTATGCTCCAAAGGAGAAACCATCAGGTTCCTGTCCTGAGGATATCTGTGCATGCTGCTTCTCACAGTCAGAGTCCCCTCGCTGTGCCTCTCCGACCCACTGTAGTAGTGGAGGAGTGACTGTTAGGGACTGAAGGAAGGCTTCTCCATCTTTATCCAAAAAGGATATCTGTAAAGCGGCTAGCTGCTCTGTCGCCTCCTCAAGTAGCTGAATGCCCGTCCTCCTGCTGAGAGCATCGGCTACCACGTTCCCCTTCCCAGGAGTATAGACTATATCAAAATCATAGTCTTGGAGGAACTCGAGCCATCGCCGATGTCTCAAGTTCAGGTCCTTTTGCGAGAAGATGTACCTGAGACTCTGGTGGTCAGAAAATACTGTAAAGCGCTCGCCCATCAAATAGTGTCGCCACGTCTTCAGGGGGAAGACCACTGCTCCTTACTCCAGGTCATGGGTAGCGTAGTTCTGCTCATGCAGCCTCAACTAATGAGATCAATAGGCGATCACTGCCGCTCCTTCATCCGGACACATCTGAGTCTGGTCCCTGACGCATCACAGTAGACTACGTACACTACTCCCTCCTCAGGCAACCTCAAGATAGGTGCGCTGGTCAATCTCTGTCTCAGCTCCTGGAAGCTCTACTGACATCTGTTTGACCACAAAAATAGTTTCCCCTTCTTCATCAATGCTGAGAGTGGTGCCGCAACTCTAGAGAATTCTGGTACAAATCTCCGATATTATCCAGCAAGTCCCAAGAAACTCCGCACCTCTTTCACGCTCCGGGGTGGCTCCCAAGCTAACACTGCCTCGATCTTCACAGGTTCCACTGCAACTCCCACCTCAGAGATGAATTGTCCCAAGAAGTGGACCTCACATATCTAGAACTGACATTTCGAGAGCTTTCCATAAAGCTAGTTCTCTCGGAGTGTGTCTAGTACAACCCGTAAGTGGTAGGCGTGCTCCTCCTCAGTCTTCGAGTAAATCAAAATGTCGTCGATGAAGACCATGACAAATCGATCAAGGTATGGCTAAAAGATCCTGTTCATAAGGGCCATAAATACTACTGTAGCATTGGTTGCACCGAATGGCATAACCAAGAAATCATAGTGGCCATACCGACATCTGAAGGCCGTCTTCTGCATGTCCTCATCTCGAACTCTGAGCTGATGATAGCCTAACCTGAGGTCTATCTTTGAGAACCACCGTGCTCCCTTGATCTGATCGAAGAGGTCATCAATCCTCGGTAGCAGATACTTGTTCCTCACTATCACCTGGTTCAGGCGACGATAGTCAACACAAAGTCTCAAGCTCCCGTCCGCCTTCTTGGCGAACAATATGGGGGAAGCCCAGAGTGAAACACTGGGTCGGATAAACCCCTTTCCCTGCAAGTCCTCCAATTGTACCCGCAGCTCTTGAAGCTCGGCGGGGGCCATCTGATTTTCTGGAGTAGATATCAGGGCTGTCCCGGGGTACAGGTCAATATAAGAGTCTAACTCTCTGCGAGGAGGTAGCCCTGGAATGTCTTCGCGAAAAAAACGTCCGTATACTGATCCAACACTGCAGGAAAACCAAGACACCGCACGTCAACTGCTCTTAGGATGAGGCTAGCCAACTGATGAGTGATGGGATGTACTCTCCTCCGCGGAAGTCCATCATGTGCAGCAAAGGCTCCCTTCTCACCAGTGAAGGTGAACCTGCTCCCGTCGGTGCGTAAACATCGCACCTTGCGCCTAAAACAGTCAATCTGTGCATGGACCGTAGACAACCAATCCATGACCAAGATGGCGTCGTAAGGCCTCGACTCCGCTACAAGAAGATCCCAACCGAAGCTCTCACCTCCTAGAGTAAGCTCACACTGCCGGCACCAGTGCATAATCGTCGAGTCTGCTCCCGTAGGAGTCTCTAGGTGTAAGGATCGAGCCAACGGCTCTGTCAGAATATCTGAGCTCCAAACAAGGGTAGTGTATAGGAAAGAGTGACTCGCGCCTGTGTCTATAAGTACTGCAGCAAGGGTGGAATAGAAACAGATAGTACCTAGAATCATCTTGGGCGCTTCGTTGTAGTAGGGCTTCGCTTCCTGGAGTTGTGCCTGTCTCTGCCCACCAGCTCCCTGTGGTCAGGGTGGACCTCTTGGTGGTGGTGGTGGTAAAGCCTCAAAGTGTCGCCCGCCACCTGTTGCTCGACCAGCTCCTCTGCCTCATCTGCCTGCTCCCTGTAGACCGCCACATTTGACCCTCTACCTCTGCCTCGGTGGTCCCTCAACCATCTTCTGCTCCTCGGCACGGTGGATCGGGCAGGCCCTGCCCGCCGCATGAGTAGCACTGTCTACCTCTTGAAAGACTGACTCCGCGCTGTGTGCCACGCACTGCTGAGCCAGTGTCCTGAGGTCGTCTTCTTGAGGGTCTGGTATGCCTAGACCCATGAGTCATCCATTGACTTCCTGCTTCAGAATACTCTACTACGTGCCACCCCTACTGTGGGTCTTGGCGCTGGTGTAGACTCACCATGAAAGCTCTCAATCAAAAGGGCCCGCTCCAGTTCTCCTGTCTGAGTGGGAATGCTGAGGGAGATCAGCGATGCCCGGATCTCGTGTCTCAATCCCTGCTCAAAGGTCCGGGCTCGGAATAATGGGTCCCGTACCATGTCTGTAGAGTAGCACGAGAGATCGGTAAATCTCGCCAAGTACTGGGTGACCGTCATGCTGCCATGCCGCAGCTGAAGAAGCTCCTGGATGCGCACCGCACAGAGGGTAGCTGGGACGAACTCCGAGCGGAAGAGGCTCTCAATGTCCGTCAAGAGAAGAGATGACTCATCGTGCACCTGGAGCATCATGCTCCACCATCGGCCCACTGCTGCGTGCAGTAGTCTCACTGCGAGGATCACCATGAGGTCTGATGGTGTCCTAACTAACCGAAAAACTCATACCACTGCCGCCAGACAGTCCTCTACTACCTGGGGGTTCGTCTCCCCGTGGAACCTGGGCGGTAGCTAGCGCTAGAACTCATGCAGTGCACTAAGGCGTCGTGCATCGTCAGCGGCTGGTGCTAGAAGCATCGTTGTAACGCCCCGACCCCAGCTACCCAGAGCCGGTGCATTACTTCATAACATTGGCATGATCACAAAAGATCAAGTCTCGAAAGACCGATTAGTTTAGTAGCCTTGGAAACACTAGATACATTCATAAATCTTACATTACATCATAAAGTGAAAAACTAATAACAATGTCTTCATAGTCCACACTCATATCCTCTTCTGACTATCCCTGCAGGTCATTCATAAAATACTTCTTCACATCATAGAAAATAATAAAACATTGAAAGGGGTGAGATCAGATGCTCAGTAAGGATAACAATATTGCGGAAGCTTTCATAGATAAACATTAACATTTAAGGCGATGTATAACTAAAACAAAAGCCTTTTAAACTTGAACTTCAACATAACATGGAAAAAGTAAAATGAGATAATTCCATTCACTTCTTCACATGGATATTCTACTGGTCGAATAATCACATGAAATATCAATAACCACTTTCATAATGAGGGAATGTATAATGCCAGACATTCTGAAACATTTTGTCAAGGCCTCGGCCAAGACGTCTAAAATGATTAAGGCCTCGGCCAAAACCACAAATCAAATTGAGAAAGGGCCTCAACCAATTCCACGTCTAGTTGTCTCATGAGACCTACCGATGCATCGAGGAGCTATAGCGGGCTCCACCCGTCACTTATCAAGTCCAATACATTCCTCATATGAATAGGTTTAAACATATCATAAACCATAACATAATCATATCACATAAAACATGAATAAAGGAAACATAACATTTCCAAATTTTAATCACAAGATATCAATACAACACATTGATATAATAAAAATGCTTTCAAATCCATTTTCAATACCAAAATAAAATAAAGTTAAAAGTTTGTATTTATTTTTCACAAAAATGAAGGCTTGTAGAGGAAGCCGAAACTCAAATAATGGTCACGGCGGCGGAGAAGTCGTTGTCGCCGCATAAGTACGGAAAGAAAAACATTCTCTTTTGTCGTTTAGCAAAACGCTTCATATAAAAAGATTCCTTTTGAGTAAAAGTAAATGTCAAAGGGGTTTATACACCTTATAAAAGAATGTTTTTGTATAAAACCAAATATGCCTCAATGAAAGGGGATTGAGACGAAGTCCTTAAAAAGATCATTTTTTTTAAATAAAGTACATCTATAATTTGTATTCACTATAAGTACACATAAATAATGTACAAATACAATATAGGACATAATAATATCTTGACATTATTTGAAAGTAGGAGATTGACCCAAAGAATGAAAATTGGGTTAAGAAATTCCCTTACCTTGTGTCCGACTTGACTCAACCGTTCTTTAACCTCCTGAATAATAAACTAGAGTTAATATCTACCTTATTAAGAACCATTTTCAATTTCATTATCCTTTTTATAGCACTTATTACAATGTTATGAACATTATGTAATTATTTAAGTTAATAACGGTCGTTTTGTCGATCTTTGGTACTTGAGTCAACAATAAACTTCTTATAATTACAAGTTGTTCATGTGGTAGAATATTCATTATATCCAGAATTATATTCATTATTTAGATGTCATATATATCTTATATATCCAGTATATACATTCATTTATAATATTATGTAACATTTAGAGGTAAGAATTGAAATGCACCGTTCATGGAGACGGTAAGCCGTACGTACGCATGAACGCTACTTTCATTTCAATTTCATATTTAATAAAACTATATCATAATGATATAAATGTATAATATAATTCCAGTATAATATAGTGTATAATACCACTTACTCCATCCTTTATAGATCCCACATATGGCATTAACGATTCAAATCACTTTGAGGGGGCGGTAGTCCGCACTTCCTAAAATGAAATTATCGCGTTTTACCCCTAATGGAAATCATAAAGTATGCCATAAATGAGAAATACAGAAGAATAAGTAAAACATAAACATATTATATATCATATATAAAAATAGTGACATCTTAATGTCCACCTTTGAAGGTGTTATATGAGTGTTGAACAATCATCGTTTCGTGAGGCCGAAATTCGCCATCCACAGAAACCGTATGTTCTTTAACCATTAGATGTAGGTATGTGTAAGTTTAGCTCGAATACATCTTATAAAAACATCCTAGTATATTGAGGATACTGGTGTTTTTACAAAAGAAATGAATAAAAAGAGTTTAGGGGGTTGGAGAAGAAAAATAAAACAAAACAACATTAGAAAAGACATTACCTCAAAATCGGGTAACGCTTTTTGATTTGAGCCAAAGGCTTCCTTGGGAAGAGTTCTGCCCAAAGTGAGGCTTCTAGGAGTAGTAGGGGGAAGTTGGGAGAGTATTTGGGCAGAGGTTGGCAGAGCCAAATGGCTTGAATGTGTGCATAATGTGGGAGAGGTGGGGGCCTTTTATAAGTGGAGAGGAGGGGCTCTTTTGGAATGATTGAAATGTTACATTGATACACAATTCATTTCGGATTCTAAAGGTCCCACACTTATATAATTCGTGGCTAAGGTGATAAGGGTTCGATATCTACCCATCCAATAGTCTTTGGACAAGTTTATTCCTTGGATTTTACATTATCTTTTCATTTTATTAAAATCGTTAAATAATGAGGTCATCACTGCATCATAATGATGTCATACATAATTTAATTTATTTAATGTCTAAAAATTATAAAAAAACTACTATGATGTAGGAAATCTTTTTAGCTTTCTAATGAATATTTATAGTCAAAATATGGACTTGTGTAACCCCACTTAAAAACTATTTTAGTAAAATAACTCATGTTTGTGTCAATTTAATTTTAACATTAAATAAATATATTTTAATGTCATTTTCCAACTAAAGTGGCTCCATGGGGTCCCCAAGTTGACCCATGGGTTTTCTTGGTCGGCCATGACTCATCCAATAGGTGTAGGACAAGTGTCATGCTCATCTCATATTATTAAAACATTATTTGTACCTTAAACTACACTAATTACCTCTAATCGCGATTAAGAACTTAAAAGTTACTATTCACCAAAAAATTATTTTAATCTCATTGAACCAAATTTTACTTCTTAATGACACCCATGTATGTCGGATTTTTGAAAATCAAATCACAGAAGTGGTAATATTTCATTTAAACGAAAAATCAGTTATTTAACTACCACTTAGTGGTTTCACTATTCATCAAAAATTGAAGTTTTTCAGAACAAGGCCAAAATTTCACCCTAAGATATAATTGATATTCCGAACTAAAAAATGATGTCTATTTTACAAAATCCCAAAAATATAAGTTGCATTAATTAATTTTATAATTAATTCCCGCTGTTACGACAAATAGCGTGTTTTTAAGAAACAATTTATATCAAAAGATTGGCAATTGTTTATGTCCAATTTCAATGTTAAATTAATTTTAATGACCCCCATTGGATAAAATGGTAAAAATATATTCCAATTATAACTTAAAACCACTAAATAGTATAATTTATCACAATAAATTATTTTGATTAAAAATGTCGTTTTAAAGTATTTTTCACTATTCATAAAAAATTAGAAGTTCTCAGAAAAATACCAAAAATTCAACATAGGCTAATTTCGATATTCTGAATCCAAAAATGAAGTCCATTTTGAAATATAAAATTTCTATAATTTTAAAAAGTGGTTATTACTATTCATAACGACTACTTTGATTAGTCGCGGTGTTTTAGAACTCGATGTTGCGTACAATGCAAGCTATTGCATTATTGAATGAGAAGCGTATCATGGAAGCTCGAGGTGTTATATTCTCCCCTCCTTCAATAAATTGCGTCCTCGCAATTTGAAATTTTTCTTTGAAAATAAAAGGTTGAAAAGAGAAAATACCTTTGAGGAAAACTCACATCGGAAATAAGGTTAATAAATATATAACATTAAAATAAAGCAGGATAAGTACAAAGGTCACCCGATATAGCCCATTCTAGGATTATATGAAAATATGGATATGGAGGAGAAACAAACCATCAAGGTCTGATGGAGAGTTATAGAAAACAAGATTAGGAGAATGTTTAACCACAAGAAAATCAAAAACTTGTGATTGGTTAAACGGTCATTGAATCCCCAGTTGGAAAAGTTAACCGACAGCATTTTTGTTTTAAGTTACCTTTTATAATGTCGAGGAATTTATTTAGGAGATTTACTAAGAACGTAAGGGAATATACATACTTGTTATGTATACTTTCATTCGTTAATAAATTTTTACCACAAACCCAACTTTTACTCCAAATGGTAACAGAACTCAAAAATATTCTATTTATCCTAATTGTATAAGGTTCCAAATGTTAACACATACCATTTAGATTAGTAAAACTATTTTTTAATAACCAGGGACTTACTGTAGGCTAGTGGTAGGAAATAAAGGCGTGTCGCACTATGGTTGTGGGTTCGATTCCTGCAGCTTTGTCCGACACGACAGGTTATTCCCCACCCTGCAGGTTGTCCTTTTCCTAAAACTATAGTATTATAATATTCCAAAAATAATCTTCAGAAATGCTTTAACCTTAAACAATACTATCCATGGTTCAACTTAATCCATTCCATCCTTAGTAGTTATCCAAAATACCTCCGTCCAGACTTTCTCTAAAAGGTCTCTAAATTCCAAAATCAATTGTAACATCAGATTTCCCAAACAAAGAAAAGTTTCTCTTATTGTCACATACTAAAAATATGATTACCTTAATCATATTAAAACCTTACTGAAATCAACAAGTACTGCAGTACAATCCATATATATATATCACATTATTCTTATAACCAGAATATAATCCTTGAGTCCAAAAGCACCAATACATTAATTATTCCGCTTCAACTGTAGTCACAGCATAAGATATGCCTTGATTCCTTGGCCTTTTCTGAGGTAAGTTTCCTTGACTCTTAGGACATTCATTTGCATAATGCCCTGTTTCCCTACAATTGTAGCATTCAACTTTGACAGCCTCTTTCTTTCCCTTGCAATCACGAGCCTGGTGACCCTTTTCTCCACATTTATAACAAACTCCCATTCCTTTTAGGCAAGTACCAGGGTGATTCTTCCCACAATTATCACATAATGGAAAATCCTTCTTTCCCTTTTTCCCTTTATCTGTCTCTTGTTCTACCGTTCTCTTCTTCTCTTGCTTTACTTTGTTGTCATAAGACATAGATAATTCCTTTTCTGTCTTGACAGCACACGAGACAATATCTTCGTATGATGAGAAGGATTGTGATACTAAAGCTCGATGGAGAAATGGTTTTAACCCATCAAAGAAACGATCAATCTTACCTCTTGGGTTACGTATATAATCTGCAGCATACCTCGCTAACCTTGTAATGTTGGCCTCATACTTTGCGACATTCTCATCCTCCTTTTGTTTCAGACTCAGAAATTGCCTTTCCATATCTGCTCGATGGTCACGAGGAAAGTATTTTTCTAAGAAAAGCTCTTTGAACTCCCTCCATTCCATATTTGATACGTCATAATCTTCCTTTGTGTTTTGAATCAGCGACCACCACTGATCGGCATCTCCAGTGAGGCGGTAAACTGCCATGACAACCTTCTCCATTTCACTACTCCCCAAGGCATGGAATATTTTCTCTAAGGAATTTATCCATTGCTCAGCTACTATAGGATTTGTACTCCCATTAAAGGTTGGTGGTTGTTGCCTCATGAAACGGTCTAGCATTGATCCTCCACGTTGCGGATCAGGGTGCTCCATACGAGTAAGGTTATTATTCATAACCTGAGTGAGTTGTCCCAGTATGGTAATAAGTTGATCAGCACCAGTAGTATCTCCAGATCCACAATAATTATCTTGAGAAGGAGGGAAATCCCTACACGGAGTTCGTGCATTGATATGGTTTCCATTCCTTCCACTAGGCGCCATTTCTAAACAATGGCATAAACTAGATTAGTTTATGAATCAAAATACATAATTCCATACTTGTAAAACACTTTACATAAATTGAACAATTTATGGATATAATCCATAATCATAAAAAGAAATGTTTTCTTTGAGGAAGTATATACTCATAACCCTTCATAGTGGTTTGTAAATAAAATGAGTATTATCCTAAGCATATCCCCTGGGAGTGTCGTAACCAAGAGTGCAGCAAGGCCCGTTGTCGTGCACTAGTTCCCATTCGAGTCTAGCTCAAAGCGGTGTTTTTTGGTTTTACCCCTAGGTACATCTGTGCCAGAGCCGCCTCAACTTGCTCGTATCCAGACAGGGATGTATTCGGAAAACTCACAAAATCTCTACAATAACCAAATTCTAGGAAGTTCTTCTATACTAATCCTCAAAGTCTATCTTTGGGCTATGTGCTCTAATCAGAGTTTATCTAAATCTAGCTTCCAAGGTTAGTACTAAACTGCCTCTGATACCAACTGTAACGCCCCGACCCCAGCTACCCAGAGCCGGTGCATTACTTCGTAACACTGGCATGATCACAAAAGATCAAGTCTCTAAAGACCGATTAGTTTAGTAGCCTTGGAAACACTAGATATATTCATAAATCTTACATTACATCATAAAGTGAAAAACTAATAACAAAGTCTTCACAGTCCACACTCATATCCTTTTCTGACTATCCCTGCAGGTCATTCATAAAATACTTCTTCACATCCTGGAAAATATTAAAACATTGAAAGGGGTGAGCTCAGATGCTCAGTAAGGATAACAATATTGCGGAAGCTTTCATAAATAAACATTAACATTTACGGCGATGTATAACTAAAACAAAAGCCTTTTAAACTTGAACTTCAACATAACATGGCCAAAGTAAAATGAGATAATGCCATTCACTTCTTCACATGGATATTCTACTGGTCGAATAATCACATGAAATATCAATAACCACTTTCATAATGAGGGAATGTATAATGCCAGACATTCTGAAACATTTTGTCAAGGCCTCGGCCAAGACATCTAAAATGATTAAGGCCTAGGCCAAAACCACAAATAAAATTGGGAAAGGGCCTCAGCCAATTCCACGTATAGTGGTCTCATGAGACCTACCGATGCATCGAGGAGCTATAGCGGGCTCCACCCGTCACTTATTAAGTCCAATACATTCCTCATATGAATAGGTTTAAACATATCATAAACCATAACATAATCATATCACATAAAACATGCATAAAGGAAACATAAAATTTCCAAATTTCAATAACAAGATATCAATACAACACATTGATATAATAAAAACGCTTTTAAAACCATTTTCAATAACAAAATAAAAGAAAGTTAAAACTTTGTATTTATTTTTCACAAAAATGATGGCTTGTAGAGGAAGCCGAAACTCAAATAATGGTCACGGCGGCGGAGAAGTCGTTGTCGCCGCATAAGTAAGGAATGAAAAACATTCTCTTTTTTCGTTTATCAAAATGCTTCATATAAAAAGATTCCTTTTGAGTAAACGTAAAAGTCAAAGGGATTTATACACCGTATAAAAGAAAGTTTGTATAAAACCAAATATGCCTCAATGAAAGGGGATTGAGACGAAGTCCTTAAAAAGATCATTTTTTTAAATAAAGTACATCTATAATGTGTATTCACTATAAGTACACATAAATAATGTACAAATACAATATAGGACATAATAATATCATGACATAATTTGAATGTAGGAGATTAACCCAAAGAATGAAAATTGGGTTAAGAAATTCCCTTACCTTGTGTCCGACTTGACTCAACCGTTATTTAACCTCCTGAATAATAAAATAGAGTTAATATCTACCTTATTAAGAACCATTTTCAATTTCATTATTCATTTTATATCACTTATTACAATTTTATGAACATTATGTAATTATTTAAGTTAATAACGGTCGTTTTGTCGATCTTTGGTACTTGAGTCAACAATAAACTTCTTATAATTACAAGTTGTTCATGTGGTAGAATATTCATTATATGCAGAATTATATTCATGATTTAGATGTTATATATATCTTATATATCCAGTATATACATTCATTTATAATATTACATAACATTTAGAGGTAAGAAATGAAATGCACCGTTCATGGAGACGGTAAGCCGTACGTACACATGAACGCTACTTTCATTTCAATTTCATATTTAATGGAACTAAATCATAATGATATAAATGTATAATATAATTCCAGTATAATATATTGTATAATACCATTTACTCCATCCTTTATACATCCCACATATGGCATTAACGATTCAAATTACTTTGAGGGGGCGGTAGTCCGCACTTCCTAAAATGAAATTATCGCGTTTTACCCATAATGGAAATCATAAAGTATGCCATAAATGAGAAATACAGAAGAATAAGTAAAACATAAACATATTATATATCATATATAAAAATAGTGACATCTTAATGGCCACCTTTGAAGGTGTTATATGAGTGTTGAACAATCATCATTTCGTGAGGCAGAAATTCGCCATCCACAGAAACCGTATGTTCTTTAACCATTAGATGTATGTGTGTGTAAGTGTAGCTAGAATAACTCTTATAACAACATCCTAGTATATTGAGGATACTGGTTTTGTTACAAAAGAAATTAATAAAAAGAGTTTAGGGGGTTGGAGAAGAAAAATAAAACAAAACAACATTAGAAAAGACATTACCTCAAAATCGGGCAACTCTTTTTAATTTGAGCCAAAGGCTTCCTTGGGAAGATTTCTTCCCAAAGTGAGGCTTCTAGGAGTAATAGGGGGAAGTTGGGAGAGTATTTGGGCAGAGGTTGGCCGAGCCAAATGGCTTGAAGGTGTGAATAAGGTGGGAGAGGTGGGGGCCTTTTATAAGTGGAGAGGAGGGGCTCTTTTGGAAAGATTGAAATGTTACTTTGTTACACAATGCTTTTCGGATTCTAAAGGTCCCACACATATATAATTCGTGGCTAAGGTGATAAGGGTTCTATATCTACCCATAAAATATTATTTGGACAAGTTTAATCCTTGGATTTTACATTATCTTTTCATTTTATTAAAATCGTTAAATAATGAGGTCATCGCTGCATCATAATGATGTCATAAATAATTTAATTTATTTAATGTCTAAAAATTATAAAAAAACTACTATGATGTAGGAAATCTTTTTATCTTTCTAATTAATATTTATAGTCAAAATTTGGACTTGTGTATCCCCACTTAAAAACTATTTTAGTAAAATAACTCATGTTTGTGTCAATTTAATTTTAACATTAAATAAATATATATTAATGTCATTTTCCAACTAAAGTGGCTCCATGGGGTCCCCAAGTTGACCCATGGGTTTTCTTGGTCGGCCATGACTCATCCAATATGAGTAGGACAAGTGTCATGCTCATCTCATATTATTAAAACATTATTTGTACCTTAAACTACACTAATTACCTCTAATCGCGATTAAGAACTTAAAAGTTACTATTCACCAAAAAATTATTTTAATCTCATTGAACCAAATTTTACTTCTTAATGACAACCATGTATGTAGGATTTTTGAAAATCAAATCACAGAAGTGGTAATATTTCATTTAAACGAAAAATCAGTTATTTCACTACCACTTAGTGGTTTCACTATTCATCAAAAATTGAAGTTTTTCAGAACAAGGCCAAAATTTCACCCTAAGATATAATTGATATTCCGAATTCAAAAATGATGTCTATTTTACAAAATCCCAAAAATATAAGTTTCATTAATTAATTTTGTAATTAATTCCCGCTGTTACGACAAATAGCGTGTTTTTAAGAAACAATTTATATCAAAAGATTGGCAATTGTTTATGTCCAATTTCAATGTTAAATTAATTTTAATGACCACCATTGGATAAAATGATAAAAATATATTCTAATTATACCTTAAAACCACTAAATATTATAATTTATCACAATAAATTATTTTGATTAAAAAAGTTGTTTTAAAGTATTTTTCACTATTCATAAAAAATTAGAAGTTCTCAGAAAAATACCAAAAATTCAACATAGGCTAATTTCGATATTAAGAATCCAAAAATGAAGTCCATTTTGAAATATGAAATTTCTATAATTTTAAAAAGTGGTTATTACTATTCATAACAGCTACTTTGATTAGTCGCGGTGTTTTAGAACTCGAAGTTGCGTACAATGCAGGCTATTGCATTATTGAATGAGAAGCGTATCGTGGAAGCTCGGGGTGTTACAATCGGTGGCTCGGCGGGTAGAGCTACTACTAGTGCCACTTCTAACAAAGGGCCTTGCACAGAGGCCACGTCGCCCGGTGAGCTGTTTTCACGCTCGACTCTCGGAACCCTAGTTGGCTGCCATCGTGGGGATTTTCTGAAAAAGAAACAGATTCGCCACGGTCAGAAAAGTATACCTGGTGAGCTGATACAAATTAATCACAAAGAAAACTTGAAACACACATGCAATCAATGTTTTCGTGCATTAAGTCGGAAATCAGAAGTCAGGGTCCTGGTGTACGGATACGTTGGCCGCCACACCAACACTGGAATCCGTGGATTGATAACCACACCCAATACGCTAAACATTATTTCTTTACATAGAAAAGATCAGAGTCCCTAGTTCTGTGGTAGAACCGAACTCCTTTGATACCAATTTGTCACGACCCATCCTCGGGGCCCTTTACGTGACTACCCCAAGCCCACCTTCTATAGGCCAGGGGCTGGCGACTAGCACCAAGGCATAAAATCCCTGTAAAAGGGAAGGCATTGCCTTTGTAAAGTAAACAAAAACCACAGAGTAAGCAACAGAAGAAGTAAACACTAAGTAAAAGCTGGTACAACAGTAAGTGCGGAAAAAGTAAATGGGCCACTATACAAACCCAAACTGAAAGTAAAGTACAACTCGAAAGGGAAAACAACAACTATAAAGTAAAGCTGCAACGCCGAGCTGTCCACTGGAAATCCCACCTAAAGGGTGGGTACAGATAGCTCCACTGCTTCTCAGGTCCCGCCGTCCACTCCGAGTATGTCCCACCCAGTGGTACACCTCCAGGTACCTTCCTGTTCTATAAACCTCAACCACGATCAACGTTGTCCGTCGTCTGCAACCAACACAACGTAGTGCAGATATAGCCCGTGCAGGGGTGAGTATAAGCAACTCAGTAGGGACCCCGAGACCCCCGAAGGTCTCCCAAAATCCACAAAGGATAAACCACAAAGGAAAGATACAATCGTGAAGGAACAACCAACACTACTTAGGTATATACCAATACATATACCTAAGTCATCAATTCCAATACGCTCTAACCTCCGAGCCCATGTACAACCCAGTCCACACAAGAATGTATACGTATTCCACACAGGAAAGAAAAACGTAATCCACACAGGATAGCACAACACAATCCACACAGCAAAGCAAACAGGATTCATCTCACACAGGTATACTTCTTCGAAGATGATTGAGATGATCACTGATCCATCTAAGTCGTCAGACCCACAAAGGATCGATAGGTACTAACCCCCACAAAGACCCACATAGGATCAGTAGGAATCTAACCCCTGCAAAGACCCACACAGATCGAACCCACACAGGATCTGTAGGCACTAGCTCACACAGAACCACTGAGCGCTGACCCACACAGGATCGGACCCACACAAGATCTGTATCACTGATCCACACAGGATCGCTGAGTGCTGTAGTCATCGTCGTCGAATCCACTGAGGATCTCTGCACAGTCATCGTTGCAGTAACAGTAACAGTCGCAGTCAGCTCTAGGGTTCCCGTACACAGCAAGCTCATTCGGAAGGGTCCGCTCCACAAGCCGAGAGGCTGATACATCAACTGTCACAAAGTCCAGAGTTGATGTATCCTAAAGTTTTGTATCGTCAAAAGGAACTCAATGTCGCAAACGGCGCGTCAATCGGACACCCGGTCTAAGAGTTATTGGCTTTTTCGTCCTAGGGGCCCGGTTGGTTTTTAAGGAAAAACCAACCCGACCGTACTCCACCTGCGTCCAAACCTCGGGGCGGACTAAGCCAAAAGATCCGGCTCACTAAGAGGAAACCAACAAAGTCAAAGGCACATCAATCGGACGTCTGTAGCTCATTATATGAGTGTTTCCGCTCCGAGGGCCCGGTTGGTTTCGTGTACAAACCAACTCGGCCGTACTCAAAGAAATCCGAAACCTTGAGTGCGATATACCGAAACGACTACCTCAATCCAAGGATCGCATCTCCGCTGACGGCGCATCGTTTGGAGGCCCGTAGCTCATGTTATGAGCAAAATACCGAAAAGGTCCAGAAAAGGGGGTTTCGGGCCCGGACCGACCCGCACCGAGACCCCCCGGTCGGTCTGAACCAGGTCGACCCGCCCCAGGTCTGGGTCAGCCCAGACTGGCACAGCCCAGCCCGGCAACCCGCACACTGGGCGCGCTGCTCAACTGCTCGGCCAAAATGGCAGAGCCATTTTGGCTCGCGGGGGGGGGGGGGGGGGGGGGGGGGGCGCTGCCCCCCCGATTTTCTGTAACCGCGACCCCTTAATCGGGGCCACATTTATGTCCGTCCGGGGGAATTAATTCCCCCAGCTCCTCCCTGTCCGGCCGGTTCCTGCTCAATGGGACCGGCGATGGCCGGTCACCTTCCAGCTCTGACGCCGGCGGCCCGGTCCGGCCACCGGTCACCTTGCTCCGCCGCGCCCCTCCGCCGCAGCCCCAGTACTGACCGAGGTATTTTCGGGTGTCTCCAACACGCCGCAAATGTGTCGCGTCCTTCTATTAATTCGCGGCGTGGCGCGACAGCGTCACATCCTTGATCTTCTTTCCATGGCGTGGTGCGATGGTGCCGCACATTTCCTTTCGCATGATTCTGCGTGGTGCAACGAAACCACGCCTTCCCATACCAAACCACAAAGGAACCAACTTGAAATAAGGAGGAGGGTTTTCCATGTTTGTGCGGTCCGGCCCCCTCGCGTTATTCGATAACTATTGGTTTTAATCCACAAAGATCATCAAGTTGGTATTCATGAACAAAATAAATAAATAAAACCCCTACCTTGGTTTCAAGAGCAGAGCTTGTTTGGAGGTTCATCGAAGAGAAAACGTCATGGTATAACCGTTGCGAAAAGAGGCAACTTGGAAGGAGGTAGTCGCGTCGCAGAAACGGCGTCGCGGAAGAATCGTTGCGGAAAGAGACGTCGCGTTGCGGGTCGATGTCGCGGAGTCGGTCTTCGAGGACTCGACGTTATTCGACGGAGACCGATGTTCTTCGAGTTCTTCATCAAATAAGAAGATGTTATTCCCAAAAATCTCTCAACGACAAAACTCTAACAACAAATAAAATAAGCTCTTTTCTTATTTTATTAACACAACAAGCCTTATGAAAATTCAAGGGTTTGAATTTCAAAAAACATACATTTAACTCACCACATTAATTCTATTAGTTATGTAAACTTAAGTTATCAACATTTAAAGGGAGTTGAGAGGGGTTAGAGGATATGAAGGGGTGGGGATCGTGTGGGCCCCACCACCCTCATAACCTTCCAAGGGAGGTTGGGTGGTTGCCCAATTTCCATCCAGAACTAAACACTTAGAATAAAAAATAATTTTAGAATACTAATAAATCAACTTCCACAATTTTTATCATCCACACCCGTGATAACGCAACTCCGGAACAAGAGTTCCTAAGCAATTACCGGTGTTGCGGTTCCATCGGTGCCCTCAGAATTTGATTCCAGGCAACGGTTCAAAAGTTAGAAATTCCCGCTCATTCGTTCACTGAACGTACCCGAGCTAAACTTCGGATAGAAATTCCGGGCACATCGGGCCTCGGAATCTAGTGCCGTCTGAAACCGCGTTCTTGTAAAATTCCAATGAAAATTAAGAAAAAATTTCCCTTGAATTTTATGTGTCTTTATAGTTGTGCTATCTATGGTGAGAGGTAAAATCTTAGTTACCTTTAGACTCTTATATTCCCTATTAGGTATAGGTAGATATTATAACTTCATATCTATCCCTTTTTTAGAGATACATGGGATAATTATTCAATTTTTTGATCATGTTATGACATTGGATACTCTGTTGGGGATCAGAATATAAGGTGTATTCCGATGCCCAGAATTCACCCTTGAGGTACATGGGTGTCTTCTCGTATGGAATCCATTTTACCTTGATATAAAAGGGTTTTAAATCATTCTAGGGATGGAATTTCTAATTTCTTATCAATCCATTGATAATTTCTATCGCTAGAGGGTGAATTTCATATCCCAGTGGGTGGGGTTTTTATTCACAATGTGGAATGGGATCTCTAGGCAAGATGAGATGGACCATATCATCATGGACATGGTGGAATGATAGGTCAGATTGCTAGTTTATATATATATAATCAAGGATCACATAAAGATGAGATTCCTCCTGCGGTTGATCATTTTAGGGTTGTTTTGCTGGATGGATTATCTAGTTTACCTCCTAAGGGAGAGGTAGAGTTCTTTATCAAGCAAGTGACATAAGCTGCAAAATTATTCATTACCCCTTATAAGATGCCTACTACAAAGTTGTAGTATCTCAAGAGATAGCTAAAGGTTTTTTGAGTAAAAGTGATTTATTCAACCGATTCATTCTTTGTGGGGTTCACTGGACCTTTTATGAAAAGGCAGATGGTACCCTTAGGTTATGTGTGGATTACTGAAAATTCAACTAGTTGATGGTTTAGAATCAATATCTCTTACTATAGATAAATGATATCATTGAATATCTCTAATGAGTTTGGGTTTTAATGAAAATTAACATGAGGTCAGGTTATATCTAGGATTTTTTTTACTTTCAATCATACCTAATACAAAATTTTATAGTAGGAATAGTCTATATGAGTATTTGGTTATGCTATTCATCTATAAAAACACTCCAGTAGTTTTCATGGAACCCATGAACACAGTTTTCCCTACAGAAATGGATTTGGTTTTAGTGATATTCCTGGATGATATCTAGGTGTATTCCCACAATCAAAATAACCATTCCAAACATCTTGAGGACATTTTGAATACAATGATAGAGCATCATTTATTTTCTATTATCACCAAATTGTACTTCTATATGGATAAAATTCACTTCAAGGGTGACATTATCTTAGATAAAGCAGCATTAGTTGACCCATAAAAGGGAAGATATTTATGTTTTGGGATCATCCCAAGAATTTATTTGATATAAATAGTTTCTAGGGGATAGGAAGATATTTTTGGCATATCATTCAACACTTCTCACACTTAGAAACACCTTTCTCGGCTAGACTATGTTGGGTGTGAGGTTTGTATGCTAAGATACCTAAAATATAAACATGTAATAGATGAAAGGGAGACTAAATTTAGTGCCGGTCATGATTCTTCTAGAGTCATAAAGGAGCTATACTTTTTATTGCAATGTATCAGGTATTAGAATAAGAGAACTTCTGATGCATGTGGAGTAGGTCATGGAATATTGGTCTCATCAGTTGATACCACCCAATATGAATTATTTGAAAAAAAATCTTCATATAAATATTTTTGTACATGCCTTATACTATTGGAGGCTTTATTTACCGGTAGAGAATTTTGTGGTGTACAGAGACAAAAAAAGTATCATGCACATATTTACACATCATGACTTGAATTTTAGGTAATAAATGTGGTTTGAATACTAAAATTCTTATGAAATTGAGGTTGCCTATAGTTATGGAAAGGGAATGTATTTGATGATGTCCTAAGTAGGAGAAATCATATTTAGGCAGTTCAGGTATCCAGTAGCGAGTGGTGGCTTATGGAAATGTTTTAATAGATATACTTGGTGGTGAAGTATGGTCCGGGGAAGACTTTTCTCTCATCCTCAGTAGTAAATTACACTCTTCTAGAATGAGTGAGGATGAGACAGTCATCAGATGTTGAGGGATTAGTCTCAGATAAGTGTGTGGTAGGTGAGAAACTGTCTCCTGGTTGGACAGTTGGTGAGGGTGAGATTATGCATATTCATGGCCACATTTCAATTCTAGCATACATACACAAAGATATGATGTGAGAGATTCATGCCTCATTTGGGAAGTAAATCAGAGTGATTCCAAGATGAATCGTGACTTACACTATCGATACTGGTAGTCATAGATGAAATGATATATATATATATGGTTTTATAATTAGGTGTTCCATTATCAAAAGGTAATGGTAGAACACTAGTGGTTACCTGAGATTTTGTTGTAGTACCTATTTTTCAGTGGGAATGTGATGATGTTATGATGTATTTCATGACTGTGTTGTTGAGGTCGACATGAAGTAGTGATGTTGTACATGTAGTTGTGGATTGGCACACAGAGGTCTCCCATTTCCTGCTAATCATGGAGACCTTATTAGTTGATGAGCATCGGATATTTTATATCCATGAGATTGTACACCTTCATAGGGTTCCTTATACAATTTTGTTAAATAGGGATTCACAATTTACATCTCATTTCTATTAGAGTTTGTAGAGGGTATTGGGTACAATGGTTCTTCTGAGAATGACATACCACCCTCAGACTGATGGCCAGTTAGATAACATGATCCACGTTTTAGCGGGACATTCTAAGAGAATATGTTCTAGATTTTGGGGGGTTTCACGGATATATATAGCCTTGCTTGATTTTTCCTTCAATAATAGTTATCATGTAACTATACAGATGAAACCTTATGAGGCCTTTTCTAGTAGTCCATTCTATTTTCCCATGTCCTGGTTAGATGTATTTGAGAAAACATTGACTAGAACTTATCTCATTCAGTAGAATTTATAGTAGGTTCAATTGATCAAAAATAGTATGGATACTACATAGTCTAGACTAAAATCCTATTCTGATCACCGTCGATTACCTATAGAGTTCAAGGTTAGAGATTTGGTCTTCTTATGCATCTCATCAAGGATGGGGTATAGTTGGATTAAAGGATAGGGTGAGCTTTCACCATGATATGTTGGCCTGTTTGAAGCTCTAGACAGCATCAGGAAAATATCCTATTGATTGTAGTTACCTCAGAGGCACCAATCTATTCAGAATTTCTTCCATGTATTTAAGATACACTGTTGTCAATCATAACCTTCTAATACACTACAACCAAATGATGTTGAGCTAAAGGTCGATGCATACATCATGGAATATCCCATTATATCATTGAAAGGATAATGATGGCTATTTGAGGCCAGTTAATTCATCTACTACATGTTCTATGGTAGCAAGAATATTTACACGATGAGACTTGGTAGTGAGAGGCTGATGTACGTGCTCAGTGGATGGATTTATTCTCAAGTGTTTTTTAACCACACTTATAAAGGAAATTTAGAAATTAATTTTTTTAAGGGGTAATGATTTTATGAGTTTGGGTCTTATTGAGGTATAAATATTTTTGGTTTTGTTTTAAATCACTAATTTTGACCTAATGTAAGTACCTAATGAAATTAGAAGTGTTTCATGGGTATTTAAGGCTTTTTTGGACCCAGAATGATCCGTTTTAAGAAAAGGAAACTGGGCAACATTGTTAAAAGAAACAATATATCCCCATATGCGTCGTATGAGTAAACTAGGAATGGATGGGAAGAGGGTAGCTGGAGCCCGCCTAGTTTGAGGAAAACATGCCAACAATGTTACCAAAACATAAGACCTAGATATTTGAGTGGAAACTACCATTTCTACCTTAAAGAAAATACTTAAACTAATTTATTTTCTTCCATTCTTTCGAACAATCAAACTTGGCCTTAAAAGGTCCCTTTTGAAGCTCAATCTATAGGTTTGGACACCATTTTACCATCAAAAAATGGATTCAAACACTGTTTTTCTCATTGAGTCTATGTTTGAAATCTCTTCATTCATTTTTGCATGTTCTTCATCTTTCTTCATATCGATGTATTTATTTTAGTTCAAGTTAATTTTCCTTATTTTACGGTTTTCATCCCTTATTTGTTTTCTCATGATTTGGACTGAATCAAGGGTTTATACTGGTTGAGTGTTCTACCATGGAAATTTGTCTAGTTGGATATTCCTTTTTTCATTATTTTTTGGTTGTTTTATTGATTGTCTCAGTTGTACCACATGCTATACATTTCGTAGTTTCCAGTAAAAGTATTTGATTGTATTGATATATTTTTTTTGGGATCAGTTGAGGTTTACCACAAGTACCATTGTGATCATTGGAGGTTATTATCCCCAAACATGGGCACCAATGGGATATGTCTTTGTATCATTCCTATTTTATACCACCTTGCTGGGTGAGTGATATACTGCCTCTTATTTTGGGAGCCTGAATAAATAAAATTAATGATTAAGAGAAGGTTATTCCTCTTTGACATGTGATGGAAGAATGATAAATGGTTTAATTATTTAAATGCAAAATATGGAAATGTGCTGCTTAAACTCATTAATTGTGAAATGTTATGAAATGTGGAATGAATTGATATGATGAAATTACAATGGTAATGGATTCTTTGTATGTGATACTTGGATCCTAATTCAATATATTCCATTGATGATTCCAATAAATGGATATTTTTTTATTTGATTCATTAGACCTATTTACTCCTTAGATCCTGATTCCATAGGATGCTAAGACCCTTGATACCCCTTGGATCCAACTATCTTGTACTCATATTGGACATGATTGGTTGAAATACCACATAGGACCCACCCAAGTTGTTAACAAGTTTCCATCGATATAATTCTGGTACTCGGCGAGGATGCGTTGGTCTTCTATATATTGGATCCATCCTTTCATGGTCTTAATCTATATTACACATCATAAGTCATTATTGATATTGGAACTTGATTACATGGAATTTCCAATGATGATTTTATAGATTCCCTAGTTTGTGAATTGTATTACAGTTGTTAGACTAGATCATGTTATATCAAATTTATTTATGCTTTACATCGGCCATTGTTTATGGGAGATTTACTATTCTTCATAGGAATCCATGTTTGTATAGACATGATCACACATTACAAACATTACTATTATACATGTGATATAATTCACACTTCTTTTGTTTATATTATACATACATGACTTGGTATAGAAACCATTGCTGGTGTCATACTGAGTGTTATCTCCCAAAATGTTTAGGCCGTCATTGGGTACTTGAAAAGATTTCATGGATGTATGTAGGGACAAGGGTAAACACCCACTATGCAATGCTTATATTGTTCTTTAATTTGGAGCCGGGGTGCGTGACTGATCTATGCTCAGGATTCTAGATGGAGATAACTCCTCTTTAGTATTTTTGATATATTCAAACATGTATTATATTAGTTTCCTATTTCCATTTATTTCCTATCATTTTTTATAGAGACATGACATGATAACCATATTTTTTATGACTTATTTTGGACACTTATTACAATTATATTATTCATTATTATAGCCTTATCCTTATTTAACATCTGTTAATGATTTATTTATGTTTCTTCTACTGATCATTGTGTTTAAACCACTGCATTACACTATGATATAGGGGCATAGTCAGCCCACATACAAGCCCAAGGCCCTTGATTCTATTTGGAAGCTTCTAGTAGACATGGAGGCATGCTTGAGGCGATGTGACCCACAAGCTTGCGGCCCCATTAAGTGGCGTTTGGGAGAGGATGTTACCTTAATAATATGAATAAAAAATGATAATTTCTTTTAATGACATTTTTATTGAATAAAAATTGGACATTAAGTAATTTGAAAATAAAATAATGATAAATAATAATAAAAATATTTCAATAAATCATAAAAGTATTATTTACTTATATAAATTCTAAAAAATTACTCGAATATGTGTGAAAATTTTAAAATTAATGTAACAACCTCAAATTACATAAAGAATTTAATTAATATATGAAGTAATTTGTTTTTATGACAAATTTATCCCAACTACAGGTCTATAATCCCGATAGTTGTTTAACTATATTGTTTTTGAATAAAACACAAAAGTACTTTAGATGGATGCAATGTTATCATTTTTCAGTTTTGTGGTATATAATGTGGTATACAATTTTAAATATAATAAATTTATTTTTGATGAAGATAGTAAAAATGGTCATATAATGATGAGAAGATGAATACTTGGAATTCAAAAACCATGGATGATTATTATATATACTTTGTTTTAAAAGAACAGATTTTAACAGAACTAATTTATTTATATAAAAAACACTGTATTAATCAAATGATTATTCTAATATATGTTAATAAAATATCATTAGTGCTTCAAAATATAATGATTTTGTGTAGCTTGAATGATTAATGAGGATGATATTTGTTAAAGGAAATATAGTTGGATAAAATATTTAACCGATCTTAGAAGTAACCAAAGATTAAGAACATAATTTTATCTCTTAATAAAAATTTAAAAGTATAATTTTGAAATGATTTAAAATGGATGTTCATAAAAATATACATCTAATGATACTAGTGTGAATATAACAATGAATAAAAGAGATAAATTAGTACAAATCATATATTTAATGTGGATAATGATATGTGGGTAGTGGTATGCTTGTATAAGTGTATTTTCACATTTAAATGAGGATGAAAATAAGATATTTAGTGATGATATCAAAGGAAAAGTATAATATAGTTAAAAAACATTCTCTATATCCTGGGTAGTTTAGATAATTAAATAATTTGATAACCTATAAAAATATAAATTATAAAGAAGTTTGAGATAAGTCAGGGATGAAAGAAACGATCAAAAAAATTTATGGTATGTAATTAGACATTAGAAATCCATTATTAAGTAATTAAATGATATTAAATGAATTGAAATCATGTCTCAATAAATTAGATTTTTCAAAGATACCTCAGCATTCTATTGATTAAATAAACACTATATATTGATGAAATTTTTTATTACACGTATATGGATATTATTAGTGGAAAAAAAATTTATGCATAAATAAATGGATAATAATTTAAAAAACATACAATTTTTATTCACCCCCTCTCCTAGGAAACATCCAAACCGGTTAGACTGAGTCTTATGTAGGAGATATATATGATAGAATCATCATGATTATCCCAGTTAAAATCATAAAATTGATCTTATAAAAATTATAATAAATATAAATATATATATATATATAAATATAAAAAATTTATATTAAATCATTTAATATTTATTTTTTACAAATGAACACTGAAATGAATGATATTATTAGAAAATTTTCATACAAAAGTAACAAAGAAAATGTAAAAATACATATAAAAATTAAATAAAACCAATGGTCTAGTAGATTGAATTTACCAAATAACATCGCGAAATTCATAAAAGGAATAAAATGATTTCCTACGTTGGAAATCCATTTAAATCAAGTGTTATAGATTTTAAAACTCTAGTATCATATTTTAAAACATAACTTCAATATTTGAGAAATGTTGTTACATATTTTACTATTTAAACTGTATATTTTGATAGTTTTATAAATATAATCCATAAAAAATGTATAATTCAACAAAAAATGATTACTAAGACATGATTTGACTCTAAAAAATAATGTCAAGTACAATAATTAATATTTTTAATAATACAAATAAAAGGCTATAAAAATAGAATTAACTGAATATCAACATCGGTGGAGTTATTATATTTTTAACAAAACAAAATAAATAATACCATTGAAGCAAGAAATATTAGAAAAAAACACAAAACATATATTTTTTATAAAAAGAAACGTTATAACCCATATTTCGGAATATTGATGTTATATATTAAAATGTGTATCATAGGTTATTATGTTCGGTTTTGTTATGGTAATCTAATTTTTAAGTATTGAATTCATTATTTTATCACTTAGGTTATATTTATTTAGTAAGGGCCATAACATTAACTTAATGTCATACAAATAGAAATTTGAAAAACAAATTTCCCTTATTTATTCATATTAATGCATATGTTTTAATATTTTATAATTATCCCTTCTAGTGAGTATAATAAATAAAATTTTCATGGTTTTTATAGGTTATAATTCAAATAGAATAGTTATAGATAATTTATGGCTAGATTAATATTTAATTAACCTAGTTAAATTAATGTATTTCACATATTATCATTTTATTAATAGTAAAAAAATGACTTCGTTCGATAAAATTATTAAATTTATCACAAATTTTTAAAGAATAAATAAAAATCTGGAATAATATAAATATATAATTATATATATGTGTGTATGAATATATAAATCAAATAATCAATCAAGTATATTTTATAAAAAAATACTTTTTTGGTAATTTTGTATAAATGTTTTATTATATAATAGAATGACACAACCCATTTGATTAAAAATACAAAATATCATAAATGAAAAAAAAATTTATACTTTCAAACTATTTTAAACTCATTTTGTACTAATTTAAAGCAAAACATACCCATGAAGTTATCATTTAAAATTTTGTGATATATTGGAACAATTTTATGATACCTATACCAAAGGTAACATGTGTTGAAGACTAAGAAAGGAGGTGAGGTGAATTTGGTTTTTATACAGTTTTAAATTTTTCAATTCCTATTTAACATTACATTGGTTTTTCAGTGAAATCAACCTTTATCACAAGTTTGTGTCAGTCTTTAATTGTATATATTTTCACTCAATATCACTTTTATTCACGAATATTAATCACACACATTAAGGATAGAGGTTTACACCAATTTCATATCAAATTTTAATTGACTAGATCCTTTTTGTTTATAAAATCATATAGGATGAAGGTTCTTTATCTATTTAAAATGAAAATTAAAATGTTGAATAAGTTGAATGTAGATTAAAACCACAATATAATTCAATAAATTATTACAAAAATACTACATATTTTTATTCGATTCCATCCATTATCTTCAATGTGTAACAATTCATTTTTTTGAAGAGACTCATTATCGAATCAAAATTTGAACATTCATATAGTAATCCATTTCTAATGATATGATATACTGAAAGGAACAAATCAATATAAAATTCTATAAATTAAAATAATATCTCTCATAACACAACACTGTCTTAAATCATATGATAAAAATTACCTGTGGATATCAAGGGAAAAAGTTGTAAATAAATTTCATATTATTTATTTATTCTCCCTTTTTTTATATCAATGTGATAATATATAGTTTTATCAATTATAATCATTAAATCTCTTCAAGTTGTTACATAACTACATTCTCAATTTATTCATTAAATGAATGTCATAAATTATCAACTAATTACATAGAAAAACAATGACATTCTTTGTATTTTATTTTATAAAATATATTATAATTGATAATGTTATTAAATTTGTAAAACATTGAATCTTTATTGATATTTTTTCTTAAATTATATAAATACATGAAATGTTATTCAATCTTAATTGATTCCCAAAAAAAACTGCGATTTTAAACTTATTTTCTCTTATATTTTTACCTATCATATCTAAAATTATTCTTCAAATAATTCCAAATTTATATAATCCAATAAATCAAAAGAAAATTCATGCTCATCAATTAATTGTTTCAATATAATCCCATATAAAGTTACATGGATTGTATTCACATTAATATAATCCATGGAAAATATAATTAAATTATAAAATACTTAGAAAATTTTTTTCTATCTAAATGATGGAATATTGTATGTGGAACTTATCAAAATCCAATATTTCATAATTTAATGCCTTAAATTATAATTATTCACTCATACACAAACTATTTTTTTATAAGGCATCATGAAACCTAAAATGTTCTATAAACATCCATAATATGTTCTATCCTATAGAAAATCCTTCTAATATTTATAAATCAATGTCAATTCAAAAAATATGATCATGATAATTTTCATAAATCATATATAATTCAATTATAATATAATAACAAAAATAATAGCTTTTAAATCACTTTGGAAAAACAATATGGTTATTTGTTCCATTAAATTTACAATATAGAAAATAATTCATTTCCAAAATTATCTATTAATTTAAATTATTTACATATAATTTAGACCTAATTCTTATCATTATCTAATACTATTTTTGTTATTAATTAAATTTTAATAGATATAAAATCAAATATTATTTAAAAAATTAAATGATTACTAAAATTGTCAATGCATCTCGAAAAACAATATTTTTTTTATAGTTACATTTTCCTTATAAATTATATCTCATCATATAAAAAGAATAATATTTATTTAATTTCCACATTTTAAACATGAATTTTATATAATATTCTATGCTATAATAAATATAGACAAAAATATAATCCACGATGTGATAAAAGGCACTACCTATTGTTTTGTATTACCAAATGTTTATTCTTTACATATCACAGTGATCATCATGAATAATATGATATATCATTAAATATTTTATTCTATGATGACAACCATAATGTTGTATTTCAATTTATCATGTGATGATGTGTTAACCGTAAAATTAATTTCGATTTAGTTAAATAACACCTTAATGAATGTGGTGAGAATTTTAATCATTATAATAGATGAAAAATATTAGTTGATATTTTATAATGATAAAAACATTTGAAATTTATACCATCCTTTCATTTAATGAAGTCATTAAATTTAAATATATATTTGGAACCTTATCTTGAAAAAAGTTTACAAAAATAAATAAGATTAATATCACATTTATTCTCTTTACATCCTTAACATAGGATGTGGTGTTCATATGTCATTTAAAAAAGATGAATATTATCAAAACTATGCAGGGATTTCATTAGACATGTGGAAATGAAAGGAGGAAAGTATATTAGTATAGTAACAAATTGGTCTCTATCAACCTCAATTAATAAACATAAATAATGTTAAATAATGTTTTATGAATGATTTATGTTACATTTAATTTTGTTAATTCTTTCTATGAAATTATTATAATTTGTTTATTTTTCATTACCCACGGAATTTTTGAGAGAGAGTTGTCCTATTAATCATTTAATTTAAGTGATAAAAACACTATTCTGTCTATTTTTCCCATAATGGTTTTAATCCCAAAATATTAGATATGTATCACTGAATAGGTTTAAACATTGTCAAAATATATGAAATTAAAAAAATAGTTTAAAACAATATTGTACATCCAAATTTACTAAAAGGTACATGTAAATAATGTTTATAGGTTTTCCCCTAGATAATTGTTTTCACTAATAAATATGAATATATAATGAACATTATATTATTTAAATTATTTTTTCTCAATGCAAGATCTATGTTCTGAATAGCCCAAAAAATCATGGAATTTCTTTATATGATTTTTATAACTACTTAACCATTAACACACAATAATTTAAATTTATATTTACCTGTTTTCGTGTTTCTAATTTTGTATAACAATATAAATTATAAAATTTAAATTCTATATAGTCTATAATATTTCAAGAAAAAATTTATTTGTTCTAAAATTTATAAAATGAAATTAGTTAATCTCTAATGATGGGGTAATTGATTAATGTTGTATTCAATTCAATTAATCTGTTAAATAATATTTTTCTTATTATATACTAAGATATTATTAAATAGATAATTTATATTTTGATACATTATATAAATAATATATATATATATATTATGTTCCATATAAAATATGTTTTACATTTTCTCATTTCTATGTTGGAAATGTCATGTCATATTCTATTCATCTTAATGAATTCACAGATTCATTTTTAAACCACATCAATATAAACTAATGATGTATAAAAACTATATATATTATTTATATAACCCATTTTAAATTTTATTCAGATGATTAAAATCAAGTATTATGGGTCTATTCATAATGAATTTTATAATATATACACTTTTTATTCAAGTATTCATGTATTAGAAACTGTGTTCTAGGTGATTTTAACCGAAAACCTGTAGAGACCCGAAGCTTGATGTACATGGACAGTACATTACTTTTGCGGAATACTTAGTACATAACAAAAACACACACACAAGGATCGTAATATTTTAGTGTCTTTGGAAACACGGATTATAATCTTATAATCTTGGTGAAAGATCTTCAACATCTCCCATAAAGATCTTACTTTTTTTACCTAAAACCATTGTTTATATCCTGGGGAAAAGAAAACAAAAAAGGGTGAGCTCAAATTCTCTGTATGGGTAAACAAAAGAAATATCAATCACGTCATATTCATAAGAACATAACATTTTTGAAATCTTAACCTGCAAAAGAGATCATAATTTCATAACATGGGATAAATCATATTAGTGAAATGTAATCCCAATAATAATAACATAAATCATGAAACTTTATGTAATACACACATAATCATAGAGAATCATTTCTTATTAGTCAAGACTCATTTCCAAGACTATCTTAGTGGACAAAGTCCCTTTCTGAACCGAATTCACTCCTCGTTTCAGTCCTGTTTCACTGAACCGGTATAACCTACCATTCCAGCCATGTCTATCTCATGAGATATAAAATCTTTACCCAATGCATTGGTGGGAGATATAGGTCCCACCCGTCTCATAATGATACCATTCTTATGTGTGCCACAAAATCATTAATCATACATCATTGCATAACCCATATAATAAAAATGGGAATCATAAACATCGTGACATCATAAAACAATTCATATAAGATAAAGGAATTAATAAGAATATTTCCATCACAACATAATCAAATCCATGTAATAATAGTGATAAAAATAGAACCCTATATTATCTTATGGAAAATAATTTTGATAAAACTATTGAACTCCATTCTTGAGGAAAATATCCTTTCTACTTCAAAAACAATTTTGCTTTCATAACATGTCAAAAAAATTTAAAATAAAATAATTTGATTAAAAATAAACATGAAAACGTGTAAAAGAAGATTCTTTGAAATAATGTTTTAAAAATCCATTCATGCCGTATAAGTTAAAAAAACATTCTTCTCGTACTTTTGTCGGAAAAGTAAAAAAAGTACATCGTATAAAAAATGAAAAAAAGATTACTTTCATATCTTTTACTAAAAACTCACCAGAGGGTAAAATAGGATTTAAAAAATTGTAGGTGAATGGAAATAATATTACATATTGAGGAAACATGGATGTGGATAATAAAATACACCCCAGTAATTACCAAAGTATAAACAATCTCAGATAAAAATGAGATTGTGATATTTCCCTTACCTTATTTTTGATATGCTTTGTACGTATCCAAACCTCCTGTATAATGATATAAATAATGTCATTAACTTATTATAGAATCAGATTCTTTGTTATGATATCATATATGGATCACTTATGACTTTATATTACCCGTTCTTTTGTAAATTCCATGTTAAAGAAGCGTTTTGGGTAAAATCGTTTCATTTATCGTAGGTGTTTGGACTCATTGTTCTTGACATTATTATTACCTATATAATGATTTACTTACTTCCAGAATATAAAATATGATTTATATATCATATATATTCAGTATATATATACACATAATAGATAGATAAATGAAATGAAACACACCATTCAGGGAGACAGTAGTCCGTACATACGCATGAACGTTGTTTTCCTTTCCTTATTGTCTTGAATGGAATTAAGTAGATGACATATATGTATACATAAATCTAGTAGATTTAACATGTCATATATTTCATTATTATTCATTATATATACTTTATAATCATTCTGGAAAGGTTAACATGGATAATGAATCTCATCGCGTCGTGGAGACGGTAGTCCGTACGTACGCACGAGCGATGATATCATTCCTAAGGTCATGGAATTGTGTTTAAGTGTATGTATACTATTTCAGTATCAATACCACTTTATTATAATCATATATGGTTACTCATTACACCATTATACCCATCCAATTAAGGTGGTGGCAGAAAATAGATTACACCAAGGCGTGGAGACAGTATTCCGTACGTACGCACGCACGGTGATTTCCTTTTTCCGTAAGATGGATAGAAGGATAATTAGAGTTGTTTCATATTTATAATAACATATCAGTATATAAGAAATACTGACGTTTTTACTTTATCATGAAACAACTAAATAAGAAGAAGTTGAAGAAGAAAGAAATTGAAAAAGATCGGTAATGGATATTACCTCTTTTTGACGCACCTTCACTTAACCTCCACTTAAAGACCTAAGGATGGTCTTCGAAGAAGACCAGGACCTCTAGGATAATACTAGGGAAGTGGAGAAGTGATTTTGGCATAGGTTGGCTGTGATTGAATTCTCAAATTGGTGTGAGGAAGAGAGGGAGGAGGTTCCCTTTTACAAGGGAGGAGAGGGGCACCTTAGGAAAATCTCAAAATATTATTTTATATTAAGGTAAAATTCGGTTTATAATGGTTTAAAAGGGTCTTATTTCGAAGATAAAGTGGGTATGGGTCGCAATCCTTTCATCCAATATGATTTAGACAAGTTTAGGTATTTATTTTAACCTTATAAATTAGATTTAACTCTAAGTTAAATAATTTAACTTTTACCATGTTTTTTGTTTGCTTACACTATATGGTTAATAAACATACCATAACAAGCCAAAACAACCCCAAGTTGTTTATTATTAATATATATATCCTTATCTATGTCATTTGGCCAAGCCTTAGATTTTTATGAAATAAATAACAATTATTAATATAATATTTGTTTTAAAAACTAAATTATGTCAATTTTGACACTATTTGGTACATGATTTATATGAAATTCATAACAGAATGACAAGTTCGAACCAAGTTACTTATATAACCAAAACTATGTCATATTTACCTAGAAAATTAATTTATGTCATAAAAAGTCACAAATTACATTTATTTGGGCATTTATAACATCAATTGTGTCAATATTTCATTAATAAGACAATTACTGCATCATCTTTGGGTCATAATAAATGATAATTATATAATCCCTAAAAATTCTAAATAAATTCCTATTATGTATATAATTGTATTATATTTCTGGAGACTATTCATGTTCGAATTTTCATGAAGTTTATCACTATGTTAAAATTATTAAACTTATAAGATTTAAGAAAGTGACATCTGTAACAATCTTTGGTTTAAATAATAATTAAATTATTTTGATGGAAAAAAGTACATAAAATGAATCTAATCCAACCCTTAGGTTATATGGGTCTACTTTTAGCCATCCAATATGATTTTTCCAAGTTTTAAGGTAATTTTATAATATTATATTTACCCTTAATTACCCGATTTACCTTTAACTATAGTAAATAAAATTTACCGTAGTTACTATTCACAATGCCCAAAAATAAAAAGTATCTTATTAACATAATTTTGACCCACTGATTCCAAATATGGAATCCATTTTTAGAAATTCAATACACAAAAGATGCAGAAATTAAATTAAAATTAATATCATTGTCGAATGAAAACATGTTTTTCTTTAAAACATTGCAAAAGATTGAATTGATTTAACCTACGAATTCAAGGAAAATCAATTACAATGGCATACATTATATTAAATTGTAAAAATATATTATATTTATTCTTTAATACCTTTAAATATTATAATTTAACCACATAATATATAATGATGAAAAAAGTTTTTTTTAATTAAAATATAGCGTGTTTTTACTATTCATTAAAATATGAAAGTTATCGGAAATATATGAAAACATTATCTAATGTATATTTTTATATCCTAATTCAAAAGAAGAATTTAATTTTGTCAAATTAAACTTATAATCATGTCAAAAACTATATTTAATGTGGGTGCTCCATCAAAAGGTGGCAAAACTGCATTTTTTAGAAAATACTTATTTTACCCGAAAAATTCATTTTGTTCTTATACCATGTTTTAGAAAATGTGTAATACGAATAATAATGTTATAATATTCAAAATCTAGATAATACTATTCATAACGGCTAGGTCATAATAATATTATAATAATATATCGTTGTTTAGTAAAACCTGGTATTGCGTACAACACACGCTATCGAGGAAGGTCGCGATTGCGTGTAATGCAAGCCAAGTCAGGGTTGCATGCTGTGCAAGAATCCTTCGTTGTTTTGAATAATATAATCCAACCATATTTCATTCATACATTGAATATATATATATATATACACTCAATGTTGCATAGAATAAATATTATCAAAATTGTGTGTAACACGATCCAAGATTAGTGTTGCGTATGCTGCAAGCTAATACGATGTTGCGTATAGCGCAAGGTAATCTTGGTGTAGCACAAGACATTAATGAAATTAAAAGAATATTTTTAATAAAATCCTGGGTTGTTACATTCTACCCCCCTTAAAATGAATTTCTCCCTCGAAATTCGTTGGGGTTATAAATGGTTTACTACTCGAAATTTTGTTTAATAGAAACCCACATCGTAAAAAGGAATACCAAAACTTGGCTTTAAAAAATAAATTAAGAAATGTAACGGTTACCCAAATTAACACATCACTGGGTTTCCACATAGGAGAAAATATGTGAAAATATGGATATTGAAGAAAAATCTAACCATCATGTTCTGATGGAGAGTGGTAGAGAACATGGATATGAAAAATCCATCAATCACAAAGCCATAGATTTGTGATGATTTAAGGTACCATCTAATTCATCAGATATAAGGGCAGTAGGACAACATTTTTGGTTTTCAAGATCATTTCCCTAAAGTTGATGGAATTGGAATTAGAAGAAATACATTCGTGATTTTTGTACAGTCTCACCGTTGTTCTCTCTTTGGATAATTTCCACTTTATCTCATAACGAAATGAAGTTGAATTTGTCATTCATGATGTGTTATCAGATCATGTGATAGAATGATGGGTCATTCCATCTGTCTCAAACAAAAGGTTATAAAAGTTATCAAAAATACATAAGTCCATCTATAGTGAGATTAATCATATATGGTTCCTAAAATGAACTTATAATTCATATATCATACCGCTTAATATATAAAACTAGTTTCTACTAACCAGGGACTTCCTGTAGGCCAGTGGTAGGCGATAAAGGCCAGTCGCACTTCGGTTGTGGGTTCGATTCCCACAGCTTTGTCCGACGCGATGGGTTGTCACCCATCCTGCAGGTTGTCCTTTTTCTAAAACTATATTACAATATCATCCCATCAACAATATAAAAAAAGTTTTATCCTTAAACAATACTAACTTAAGTCCAACATAATGCATTCCAATCTTTAGGCTTATCTAAAATACTTCGGTCAAAGCTCAAAGTATAAAGAAAATGATCACGTGAATGCCATCATTTATCCCCCATATATCATAAGATATATCTTGTTGGTCCAAAAAAAATATGTGAATACCTTAATCATGTATTCTCTTGAAGAATGATTATCCATTTAACCCTAGTGAAAACATGAATGTAGTTAAAAGTTAACACTTTCCACATACCAAAATCCTCAAAATTCTATATCCTCAAACCATGATATCACTTAGTCCTTATATAAATCATGAGCTCATGAATACTATCAAACATTTAATTTTCTCCTTATCCCTTCATTATGAACATATCATCTACATTCCAAAAATATCTGAATAACCTTTCATGGATACTGGTACCATTAATCATACACTTTCAAAACTCAAGGAAAGACAACAGTGTAACAATCCTTAGATGTCTCTTTATTCCATAGTACCATGAGATTTCTTATACAACATTTCACATGATAAACATGTAATTATTCTACTACATTCTTAAACCATTGACCGAGCTTCAACAATTCTCTCATCTCACATATGATTTGTAGTCTCTTCATCATCATCAACATAAATACTACCCATACGACCATACTGATTCTCCTCATGAGACTTTCCCTTAGGGCATTTGTTTGCATAATGCCCGTACATTCCACATTTAAAACATTTAACCATTGTTGATATCGTAGCAATACCATTATCCTCATCCCTGGTGTTAACTGAACCTTTTACTTTGCACTTACTGGCTTTGTGTCCTTCTTTTCCACACCCAAAGCATCTTCCAGTTCTTTTGAAACATTCTCCTTGATGCCTCTTCCCACATGATTTACAAAGGGGAAATTGAACTTTCTTTCCTCTATGATCATCATGAAATTCCATCTTTCTCTTATTATTCGAGTCAAGAAACTTACCAAATTTTACTTTATTGATCATATTATGAGATTTCTGATTCAGCATAATAATGATGTTTGGACTTCCAATGCCCATTTCATTTGGTTTCTCATGAAGAATATCATTCCATTGTCCATCATATCCTCCATTATCGTGAATCATCTTGTTTCCAGCCATTTTCTAAAACCCAAAAAGAATAGTGTGAGAGGCGAAAACCATGCTAAGGAAAACAACATAATAAAGGGGGAGTATCCTCAATATCTAACAACTTAGTTTAAATTCTATGATTGTTACAGTAGTTCTAGGACTGTATCCTATACATATACTTACCCTTAGGGACATCCCTAGACATACCTTAGAAATATATCTAGCGATCTCAGTAACCTTTTTTCATCCTAGTTTTCAAAGTATGACTAAACCTTTCCTATGATAACAACTGTAGAGACCCAAAGCTTGACTTACATGGACATTACATTAATTTTACAGAATACTTAGTACATAACAAAAACACACACAAGGATCGTAATAGCTTAGTCTCTTTGAAAACTCGGAATATAATCTTCTAATCGTGGTGAAAGATCTTCAACATCTCCCATAAATATCTTCTTTTTTTACCTAAAACCTTTATTTATATGCTGGGGAAAAGAAAACATAAAAGTCTGAGCTCAAATGCTCAGTAAGGTTAAACAAATTAAATATCAATCATGTCATATTCATAAGAACATAACATTTTGGAAATCTTAACCTGCAAAAGAGATCATAATTTCCTAACATGGGATAAATCATAGTAGTGAAATGTATTCTCAATAACCATAACATAAATCATGAAACTTTGTGTCATACACACATAATCATAGAGAATCATTTCTTATTAGTCAAGACTCATTGCCAAGACTATCTTAGTGGACAAAGTCTCCTTCTGAACTGAGTTCACTCCTTGTTTCTGTCCTGTTTCACTAAACCGGTATAACCTACCATTCCAGCCAAGTCTATCTGATGAGATATAAAATCTTTAACCAATTCATTGGAGGGAGATATAGGTCCCACCCATCGCATAATGATACCATTCTTATGTGTGCCACAAAATCATAAATCATACATCATTGCATAACCCATGTAATAAAAATGGGAATCTTAAACATCGTGACATCATAAAACAATTCATATAAGATAAAGGAATTCATAAAAATAATTCCATCACAACATAATAAAATTCCTTTAATAATAGGAATAAAAACATAACCGTATATTATCTTAGATGGAAAATAATTTTGATAAAACTCTTGAACTCGATTCTTGAGGAAAATATCCTTTCTACTTCAAAAACATTTTTTCTTTCTTAACATGTCAAACTATTTTAAAATAAAAGAATTTGATTAAAAATAAACTTGAAAACATGTAAATAAAGATTCTTGGAAATAATGTGTTAAAAATCCACTCATGCCTTATAAGTTAAAAAACATTCTTCTCATACTTTTGTCGGAAAAGTCAAAAAAGTACCTCGTATGAAAAAAGGACAAAAGATTCCTTTCATATATTTTACTAAAAACTCCCCAGATGGTAAAATAGGATTTAAAAAATTTTAGTTGAATGGGAATAATATTACATATTGAGGAAACATGGATGTGGATAATAAAATACACCCTGTTAATTACCAAAGTATAAACAATCTCGGATAAAAATGAGATTGTGATATTTCCCTTACCTTATGTCCGATATGCTTTGTACGTATCCAAACCTCCTGTATAATAATTTTAATAATGTCATTAACTTATTACAGAATCATATTCATTGTTATGATATCATATATAGATCACTTATGATTTTATATTACCCGTTGTTTTGTAATTTCCATGTTAACGAAGCGTTTTGGGTAAAATCGTTTCATTTATCGTCGGTGTTTGGACTCGTTGTTATTGACATTATTATTACCTATATCATGATTTACTTACTTCCATAATATAAAATATGATTTATATATCATATATATTCAGTATATATATATATAATATATAGATAAATGAAATGAAACACACCGTTCATGGTGACGGTAGTCCGTACGTACGCATGAACGTTGTTTTACATTCCTTATTGTCATGAATGGAAGTAAGTAGATGAAATATATATATACATAAATCCAGTAGATTTACCATGTCATATATTTCATTTTTATTCATTATATATATTTTATAATCATTCTGGAATGGTTAACATGGATAATGAATCTCATCGCGTTGTGGAGACGGTAGTCCGTACGTACGCACGAGTGATGATATCATTCCCAAGGTCGTGGAATTATGTTGAAGTGTATGTATAATATTTCAGTATCAATATCACTTTATAATAATCATATATAGTTACTCATTACACCATTATACCCATCCAATTAAGGTGGTGGCGGAAAATAGATTACACCACGGCGTGGAGACGGTATTCTGTACGTATGCACGCGCGGTGATTTCCTTTTTCCGTAGGATGGATAGAAGGTTAATTAGAGTTGTTTCATATTTATAAAAACATATCAGTATATAATAAATACTGATGTTATTACTTTATCATGAAACAACTAAATAAGAAGAAGTTGAAGAAGAAAGAAATTGAAAAAGATCGGTAATGGATATTAACTCTTTTTGACGCGCCTTCACTTAACCTCTATTTAATGAACTAAGGATGGTCTTTGAAGAAGACCAGGACCTCTAGGATGATAATAGGGAAGTGGAGAAGAGATTTTGTCAGGGGTTTTCCCTGCATGGATGCTCAAATTGGTGTGAGGAAGAGAGGGATGAGGTGCCCTTTTATAATGGAGGAGAGGGGCACCTTAGAAAAATCTCAAAATATTATTTTATATTAAGGTCAAATTCGGTTTATAATGGTTCCAAAGGGTCTTATTTCGAAGATAAAGTGGGGATGGGTCGAAAGCCTCTCATACAATAGGATTTAGACATGTTTTGGTTATTATTTTAACCTTATCAATTAGATTTAACTCTAAGTTAAATAATTTAACTTTTATCGTGTCTTTTTGTTTTCTTACACTATATTGTTAATAAACTTACCATAACAAGCCAAACGAACCCCAAGTTTTTTATTATTAATATATCTATCCTTATCTGAGTCATTTGGCCAAACCATATATTTTTAGGAATTAAATAACAATTAATAATATAATATTTGTTTTAAAAACTAATTTATTTCAATTTTGACACTATTTGGTACATGATTTTTATGAAAATTATAACAGAATGATACGTTAGACCAAAGTAACTTATATCAACAATAACATTCCATATTAACGTAGAAAATTAATTTATGTCCTCAAAAGTATCAAATTACATTTATTTGGAAATTTATTACATCAATTGTGTCAATATTTCATTAATAAGACAATTACTACATCATCTTTGTGTCATAATAAATGATAATTATATAATCTCTAAAAATTCTAAAAAAATTATATGATATAGATAATTGTATTAGATTTCGGGAGACTATTCATGTTCAGAGCTTCATTAAGTTTATCACTAAATTAAAATTATTATACTTATACGATTTAAGAAATTGACATGTTGTCACATTCTTTGGTTTTAATAATAATTAAATTATTTTCATGGTAAAAAGTCCATAACAAGAATCTAATCCGACCCTTATGTTATATGGGTCTACGTTTCTCCATCCAATCAGATTTTACAAGTATTAGTGTAATTTTATAATCTTATATTTACCCTTAATTACACGATTTACCTTTAACTATAGTAAATAAAATTTACCGTATTTACTATTCATAATGCCCAAAAATAAAAATTAGCTTATTAAAATAATTTGGACCCACTGATTCCAAATATGGAATCCATTTTTCAAAATTCAATACTAAAAAGATGCAGAAATTAAATTAAAATTAATCCCGTTGTCGAATGAAAACGGGTTTTTCTTTAAAACATTGCAAAAGATTGAATTGATTTAACCTAGGAATTCAAGATAAAATCAATGATAATGACATACATTATATTAAATGGTAAAAATATATTCTATTTATACTTTAAAACCATTAAATATTATAATTTAACCACATAAGATATTATGATGAAAAAAGATGTTTTTAATTAAAATATAGCGTGTTTTTACTATTCATTAAAATATGAAAGTTATCGGAAAAATATCAAAACATTATCTAATTTATATTTTTGTAACCTGATTCAAATGAAGAATTTTATTTTGTCAAATTTAACTTATAAACATTTCAAAAACTATATTTAATGTGGGTGCTCCATCAAAAGGCAGCAAAACTAAATTTTTTGAAAAATACTTATTTTACCCGAAAAATTTATTTTGTTCTTATACCATGTTTTAGAAAACGTGTAAGATGAATAATAATGTTATAAGATTCAAAATTTATTTAATACTATTCATAATGGCTAGTTCATAATAATATTATAATAATATATCGTTGTTTAGTAAAACCTGGTATTGTGTACAACACACGCTATCGAGGAAGGTCGCGATTGCGTGTAATGCAAGCCAAGTCAGGGTTGCGTGATGTGCAAGAATCCATCATTGTTTCTTATAACATAATCCAACCATATTTCATTCATAAATTGAATATATATATATATATATATACTCAATTTTGCGTAGAATAACTATTATCAAAATTGTGTGTAACACGATCCAAGAATAGTGTTGCGTATACTGCAAGCTAATACGGTGTTGCGTATAGCGCAAGGTAATCTTGGTGTAGCACGAGACATTAATGAAATTAAAAGAATATTTTTCATAAAATCTCAGGGTGTTACAAAAACTGAATTAATCACATCACCAATAGTTTATTTTATCTGAAATATATGTAAATAATATGATTAAAATTTCACCACATGTTTTAATTAAGTAACCCATTATTTCTGTATTTTATGTATGTAAAGTGTGTTGGTGATATTTGGGAGGGTTTGGTGGACTTTTGGAATGTTTTTAGGGATTTTTTGAGGTGAATAATTTGATCAGGGTTAGTATAAACCATGAAACACCATTAGAAATCCATGCAATGGAAGCCAATGGGCTCTAGGGAGGCGCATGGTTAGGCATACAGTTTTTCTAATCTCTGCAGCCACCAAGGAGTAACCATGAAGATTGGGACTGTGGAAAAAATATGGTTGGCACATTGTTTGTCTAACTGTGTGACCCAACAATGAAAAGGGTGTCTGTAGGTATTTTATAACACATGGTTTGTGCACGGGTTTCCTAACCATGTAAGCCAATGATGCAAAGTTAAAAATTAGATACTAAAAAAGGGATCTCAGTTATATTTATCTCTAAACCACTCATTTTCATCTATTTAAAGCGTAACTCGGTTTTCCCTCCTTTGAATGGTTGGGGAGACGCTTCCCTTCAATCTAGGAGCTATCCATTAGAAAATCTTGGTGTCTTGAGGGATGAATTTCTGGGAAATTCTCCACCATTGGAAGTTTTTCACAGATACACTCTTATTCTATCCCTTGTATTCATAAATCCAGTCCATTAAGAATAGATATATGATGGTTTATTCAAATAAGAATTATATTTATATCTATTTTGATGTTAGGGAATGGGATCTATGGGTTTTTTTTGAGATTCAACCTGGTTTTGATGAAGAATGTGTGTTGTTCTTCAATTCCTCCATAGTTTCTAAGGTAGGTGGCATGACTATAACCTCCTATAACTATAACATGATGGAATAGTCTAAAATTTATTTAATTTAGTGAAATTTATTGTGATTTTTATGTGAAAATCTTGATGGAAACCTTATTTAGTGATGGATTGTGAAATTTTAGAAATTGGTTATTATGAAAAGTTCTCTATTTTATTATTTTAAATTATTGATTAAAATATAATTTCGGTTTCAATCATGGAAATGTTTTGATTGAAATGTTATCATTAAAAGTTTGATTTATTAGATTTTCTTGAAATGGTTGATTTTATATGGGTTTGGCATATACAGGTTAGTGCGAGGTCATGGATTCAACATGAACCTGAATAAGGGCTGTGTACCATTAGGGTATAATGGAAGGGACCCTAGATAGGGGTGTGTTCCATTGGGGAACAAGGAGATTGGACACATAGTGACAACATGTTTGATAGAAGAGAAACTATTCACAAGTATGTAAATTTCAACGAAGAATGAATGTCTGGTTTTTTTGTGAATCTAGATTGGGTATTCCAAAAGGGAATGTGAAATTGTTTTAAAAGTTGTTGGTTTTATTTCCATGGAAACTATCTTGGTATGTAAATTGTTTTAAAATTTTTAATAAATGTTTTAAATTGTTTTAAATAAAATATTTTACACAAATGTGATAACATGTTCTATCCTAGTGGCACAAGTAGGGAAGTAATTTAGAGAATTCCTATTGAGTTTCATTACTCACGCCCTATATTGGAACATTAGTTAATTTCTAGATATTTTTTATCATGATATGAGTAAAGAAATTATGAAATTTATTGATTTGTACTTAGTAATGTTTGGGCCTGGTTGTGGAGTTGTATATGGAATATTTTTAGGAGTTGAAAAGTTGTTGTCTTTGGAGTTTTTAATATTTTTTAGTTTTACCATCCACATTATACTCTGATATTCATTTATCATTCTTTATTAAACTTCAATATAGTGAATGGTTATAGTTTGGTATTTTTTCTAGTTTGTATTTTTGAGTTATACACATTGTTCTCATGAATCATATAGTGGGTTTTTAGTTATTTTATATTTTATCGTTGTTGTTTTATTTTCAATGGGAAAATAAGAACCGAACTGTATTGAATCTATTAGTATTTATTTCTATCCTATGGCATCTTGGGGATGTTTCCTAAAGCCAAGTAGAAATTCCACCATGAATAAAGCCAATGAAGTGGGGTTGAATGATTCAAGTTGTATCATTCATGGTCGGTCCAAATATCATTGTGGGGTAGGTGGTATCATCTTGTTCAGCCCTTGAATTGTATATGGTATTAGAGTTGGATGGTCCATATTTTATTTTGAAAAAAATCGTATTGGTTTGTTGATCTTGGAGTTGGAAAATTATTCTTGTCTAGTCCTCTTGTTGGGTGGTAGAAAGAAGTAGGATTTTTTGTTCAAGAAATTAAGATTATAAAAAGGGATAGCTTAATTATTTATGGTGAACTTCATGTTACCAGGGAGTTGGGTACATAACTGTTTTTGAGACGCTTATACGAGTGTTACCTCATTTTAGTGGGTTTAGCTAATGAGAATAGCATGACATGCATTTTTTGTAATGAGTTACAACATGGATTAAATATTTAATTTTGAGTAATGATTTTTTATTTCTGGGGAACTTGTTGATTTTTAAAATATATTGAAATTTTTCCCAAATGTGAGATTTTTAAAAGACAAGATAGTGGAAAATTTTTTGATTTTAAAAATAATGGGGGAATTTTAAAAAATGGTTGGAAGATTAAAAGTATTGAATATGGTAAATCCCTATTGTGATACATATTATATGGTAGAATTTGAAAATTTTAACCCGTCAGTTTCTCGAGTGTAACACCCCAACCTTCCACTGTATATTTTCCTTCAAATAATATAATATCCTGCATTGTACGAAACTAGGAGTCTTAACACACCACGTCCAATCAAGTTCTTTTCACCACCCTATTTCAAGTTCTTTTCATCTTCGACTTCCAATTTCATTGTTGTTTCAATACCAAAATAATAACACCAGTACATTATACATACTGAGATGTTATTATAAATATGGTACAACCATATTTTTTATTCTATCCATCCTATAAATGACAAACTCACCATATCTTCATACGTACGACTTATCATCTCCACGTCGTGGTGTATTTTGTTATTCAAGAACTTAATTATTTGGATGGGTATAATAATGAGTATAAATAATGTAAATAATAAATCTAATATGTTAATTATTCTTTATATATGATATATCATCCAATTACATATGATTTCACCATCAATATAATGATATTATCGCTCGTGAGTACGTACAGATTGCCATCTCCACGGACGTGATGAGATTAATTCCCCATTGTAATCATTCAAAAATAATTTTAATTTTAATAACAAAAATAATGTTTATGAACATAATATCATTATATATATGAATCCAATACATCATATCCATAACAAACACAGCTTATGTAACAAAAAATATAAAGGAAAATGAATTATTTGACACACGAAACGACGATAATACTAAAATATTATTAAAAAACAATATTATAAGATCATATATGATATCATATTTATTTATGTGGTTGTTTAATAATATAATAACAATTATTTAACTATTATATAGGAGGTTAATGAACACTTGACCAAGGAAAAGTACAAGGTAAGGGTTAATTTCACAATCTCTTTATTATCGGAGGTTGTTAATACGTAAGTATCTAGTTGGATCTCTTTGTAATACACATCCATGTTTCATAAAAAATGTATTATAAAACATTTTTAATATTTAATATACTTTGCATTAAATTTATTTATACATTTTTCTGACTTTTTATAAAATGGTTTGAAAAGAATCATTTCATTGTTTTCCAAATAAGGTAATTTATGACCTTTTCAACACAATTAATGTAAGAATTTTTTTTAATGTATACAACGGGTGTGTCTATTTTACTCCATTATATCACCGTCGAAGCATCCCATACAATATTATAATAATATTTTCAAAATAAATGTTTTCCATTATTATTATGTTAATTTGAAATGATTTCAAAATAGAAAGAGGTATTTATTTCAAATAGTTTTAATTTCATCTATATCAAAATCCTTTGAGGATTTTTAAACATGTTTTAAGGTGATTTATTATGATAAAAATATTCTATATGGTATTGAAGGTTTTGTGATATGTGTGACTATGGATGTGTTATTTTTATACCATTTAGGGGTTATAGATAAAGTATTGATATTTTGTAAGCTAGTTTTAATATGAACGTTTATGTTATGTTTAGAACATTCCATATGAGGAATGCATTGGACTTATTAAGTGATGGTTGGAGCCTGCTATAGCTACTCAATGCATCAGTAGGTATCATGTGAAAAACTAGTGTCTTGGCATAAGGACATGAAAAAATCTTATTTTTATTCTTGGCACAAGGCCTTGACTATGTGGTTATGAAGTCTATCATTATGTATTCCATCATTATGAACATGGCTATTGATTTTTCATGTGATTATTTGACAAGTATAATATAAATTGAATAAGTAAATGAAATTATTTGATTTTATCATTTCCTTATTATGCTGATGTTTATGTTTAAAAGGCTTTTGTTTTAGTCTTATACATTTTCTTTAATGTTTATGCTTATTTATTAAACTTTCCTCTATATTTTTATCCTCACTAAGCATCCAAGCTCACCCCTTTAAATGTATTATTTTTCCCAAGAAGTGAAGAAGTATTTTATGGTGGAACTGTAGGAATAGGCTAGGGATATAAGTGTATTCAAAAGGTGACACTAAGTTGTTGATGTTTTTATTTCATGATGTAATGTAAAACTAATAAATGTATCTAGAACATCCAAGGCTACTAAACTAACCAGTCATTAGAGATATTATTCCTTGTATCATGCCAGTGTTTTTTAATAATGCACTAACTCTGGGAAACCAGGGTCAGGGTGTTACAGTTGGTACCAGACAAAAGATTAGTACAAACCATGGAAACTCGATTTATAAAAACTCTAATTAGAGAACACTAACCTTAGATAGACTTTGAGAATTATTATAGAAAAACATCCTAGAAGTTTGGTATTGTAGATATTTTGTTAGTTTTCCAATAAATACATCCTTGTTTGGATACGAGCTAGTAGAGGTGGCTCTGGAACAGATGTACCTAGGGTTAAAACCCAAAAACACCGCTTTGAGCTAGACACGAACGTGAATTGGTGCATAATAACGAGCATTGTTGCACACATGTTTACGAAACACCTTGGGATTTTCTTATGATAATCATAATTTGATTTACAAACCTTTATAAATGGTTTATGAATATATAATTCTCAAAGAATTCTTTTATGATTATTGATTATATCCATAAACTATTCAATTTATGTTAACTGTTTTACAAGTTTGTAATTATGTATTGTAATTCATAAACTAATCTGGTGTATTCCATTTTTAGAAATGACGCCTAGTGGAAGGAATGGAAACAGTATCAACCCACATAATAAATATAGGGACTACCTCTTTCTCAAGATAATTATAGTGGAGTTGGTGATGCAACTGGTGCTGATCATCTTATCACCATACTGGCACAACTCACTCAGGTTATGAATAATAACCATACCCATATGGAGCACCCTGATCCAAAACATGGAATCTCAATGTTAGACCACTTCATGAGGCAACAACCACTAACATTTAATGGGAGTAAAAATCCATCGGTAGTTGAGAAATGGATATGTTCCTTATAGAAAATATTTCACGCTTTGGGGAGTAGTGAAAGGGAAACTTTTGTCATGGTAGTTTATCACCTCACGGGAGATGCGAATCAATGGTGGTCATTAATCCAAAAAAAGGAAGATGAAGAAGTACCAAACATGGAATTAAGGGAGTTTAATTAGATTTTGTTATAAAAATACATTCCCTGTGACCATCGAGTGGATATGGAAATGAAATTTCTAAGACTAATGAAAAAGGGGGATGAGAATGTCCCAAAGTATGCGGCTAACATTATAAGGTTAGCAAGGCATGCATTAGATTAAATATGTAACCCAAGGAGTATGATTGATCAATTCATTGACAGGTTAAAACCATTTCTCCATTGAGAATTAGTCTCACAATCCTTTGCATAATATGAAGATATTTTCTCATGCGCTATCAAAACAGAAAAGGAATTCTCCAAGTCTTATGAATTCAAAGAAAATAAAGAGAAAAATAGGTCATCTGAACACTCTTGAAATGGAAATAAGGGGAAAACGGGAAATGTTTAATATCCATTTTGCAGAATATGTGGTAAGAATCACCCTGGTACTTTCCTGGAAGGAATGGGAGTCAGGTACAGGTGTGGAGAAAAAGGACACCATGCTAATGATTTCAAGGTGAAGAAACAGGCTATCAATGTTGAATGGTGAAATTGTAGAGGAATGGGGAATTATAAAAATGAATGTCCTAAGAGCCAAGGGAACTTAACTTAGAAAAGGCCGGGGGAGAAAGACGAATCTTATGCGATCACAACTGCTGAGGTTCATGCTCTGAAAGACATTGTGGAAGGAAATTTAATGGTTTCCTCAATTTCAGCCAATGCATTATTTGATTCTGGATAATCTCATTGTTTAATATCATCTCAGTTTTCTAAGTAGATATTTTCAATTTTAATTAACAAGGGATTTGTCAGTCAAAACCCCTAAGAGAAGTATCATCGTACCAATGTATTGTGAATTAGCTCCCATTAGGGAATATAAATGTTATTTATATGTGGATCTCATCATCATACCCATGATTGAATTTGATATAATCCTCATAATGTATTGGATTTTGGACCATGAATCAAAATTTTATTGTAAGAAAAAGGAGGTTACAATTTTCGATGATGATAAAGAGTACCTTATCATTAGTGCTGAAATGTCACTACCTAATTCTTATCTAGGTCCACCCCTTGTATCTTTACTAAATTCAATTATCAGGGACGAATAAAATTAAATAACTATGGTTAAGTAAAAGAATGTTTGAATAGAGGATGTACCTATTATGAAAGAATATGTAGATGTGTTTCCATAGGATTTACCTGGATATCCTCCAGAACAAGAAATTGAGTTTTCCATTTATTTAATTCAAGGTTCAAGTCCCATATTAAAGACCCCATATAAAATAGCCACTATGGAATTAGTGGAACTAAAGAAACAACTAGAGGAATTGAGTAATAAGGGATTTATTTTCCCTTGTGTTTCTCCATGGGGAGCCCCTGTCCTTTTTGTTAATAATAAAGACGAATCTATGAGGTTGTGCATTGACTACATGGAGATCAATGCTATAACAATAAATAAAAAGTATCCCCAACCTCGCATTGCTGATTTATTTGACCAACTTCATTGAGCACAATAATTTTCCAAGAATTACCTTCGATCTGGATATCATTAATTGTGTGTGATGAAGGAAGACATTCCGAAAAAAGAATTTCGAACCTGGTACGAGCTTTACGAGTTTACAGTATTTCCTTTTGGATGGACTAATACACCCTATGTCTTTATAGATGTAATGAATATAGTTTTTAAGGAATATCCTGATGACAGTGTAGTTGTATTTATTGATGATATCTTGGTATACTAAAAAATCTACGGAGGTCATGAAAATCAGTTGAGCATTATTCTAATGACTCTTAGAAGAAATGAATTGTTTGGGATGTTTAGAAAGTGTGAATTATATCTTCATGATATTTATTTTCTCTGACATATTATCTCTAAAGATGTAATATCTATTTGTCCTTCAATGACTAAGGAAACCCAAGAATGGCCAGCACCGATAAGTATAACTGAGGTACACGGTTTTATTGTTTTAGCTGGTTATTATAAACATTTCGTCCAAAATTTTTCCCGTTTGGCTATCCCATTAACCAAGATCACACATAAAAGGGTTAAATTTGTTTGGAAAAAAGTGTGTGAAGAATGTTTTGAAGAATGAAATAGAAGACTAGTCAATGTTCCTCTCTTGACTCTACCTTCAAGGAATGATGGGTTTGTTATTTATAGTGATTATTCAAAGAAATGACTTGGTTGTTTCCTTATGAAGAATAATAGATTTATTTCCTTTACATCATGATAGCTAAAAATTCTCAAGAAGAACTATCTTACTCATGATCTTGAGTTTGAAGCTGTAATATTTTCTCTAAAATTATGGATACATTATCTCTATAGTGAAAATGTGAGATTTATACTGATCACAAGAGTTTTATGTATATTTTATGACAAAAAGAACTCAACATGAGGCAAAGGCGATGGCTTGAACTACACAAGGATTATGATTTCACTATACACTACCACCCGGGGATGGAAAATAAGGTAGAAGATGCTTTAAGTAGAAAGTATCATGTAGTTTTGAACATGATGAATGTTGAAAATGATCTTATATACATGTATCTAGTAAAGATGGATATAGAAATATCCACAGTAAGTGAAACATCAATTATTTTTCAAATGGTTGAAAAAAAGCACTTTATTAGAAAGGTTAAAAAGTTCGTAGATTAATGATGATAAGTTTCAGAAGAAAATTAAACCTGTGAATGATGGTCAACTGGTCGAATTTGTATATGAAGATAGAATTTTGAAATTTGTGAAGAGATTTTGTGTTCCCGATATACATGATCTACAAAGGGAATTATTGGATGATGCTCACAGCTCCAATTTCTCTATACACCGTAGTAGCACTAATATGTAGAGAGATTTGAAAAAAAAATTGGGGGGAAAACATGAAGAAGGAGATTGTTAATTTTTTGTCAAGATGTATGGTTTGTCAACAAGTTAAAGCTGGGAGTAAACAGCCTAGAGGATTCAGAAAAACTTTCCCCATACCTGACTGTAAATGGGATAATATTACAACGTAATTTTTCATGGGGATACAAAAGACTCCTAGAAGGAATGATGCAATATGGGTCATTATTGATCGTCTTACCAATTTAGCATATTTTCCTGCAAAATAAGAGAAGATTTACCACTTGAATGTTTGGAAATACTATATATTAATGTAGTTGTAAGACTCCATGGTGTACATATATCAATTTTTTTATCACGATCCCTGATTTACATCAATATTTTGGAAAAGTCATCAGAAGGCCTCAGATACTGAACTTTATTTGAGCACTACCTACCACCCTCAAACTGGTGGAAAATTAGAACAGACTATTCAAACCTTAGAAGATATGTTGAGATCTTTCTCACATGACTTTCAAGGAATATTGGATTATTATTTAACTCTGGTAGAATTTTCCTATAATAATATTTTCCATTCAAGTATTCAGATTGCACCATTTGAAGAGTTATATAGAAAGAGATGTCGCACACCAACTTGTTGGGATGATGTTGGTGAAAGAAAACTCGTAGGACCAAAACTTGTTGTGGAAATGATAGAAAATGTGAAGGTAATACAAATTCACATCAAAGAAGCTCAAAGTAGGAAAAGGAGCTATGCCGATAACTGAAGGCAGGATTTGGAATTTCATACAGGAGATCAGGTTTTCATGAAGGTATCTCCATAGAATGGAGTAATACTATCAGGTAAAAAGGTTAAATTATGACCCAGGTACTTCAGACCTTTCGAAATTCTAGAACGAATTGGGGTTGTAGCTTACCATTTGGCAATGCAGCCAAGTATATTTAAAGTTCATGATGTGTTCCACATATCACTATTGAAAAAAAACATTCCTAACCAAACATATGTACTCACCTAAGAAAAAATTAGAAATGGAACCCGATCTTTCTTATTTTGAAGAGCCTATCATAATTCTTGTTACTAGAGAACAAGTGTTGAGAAACTGGACGACTCATCTGGTGAAAGTTCTATTGATAAATCATAAGATGGAAGAGCCAAATAGGGGACCTATGGAACTTATTATTAAGAACCAACTAAATATTTTTATGTAGAAATAATCTAGAAATTTCAAGGAAAAAAGTATTTTAATGAGGGGAGAATGTAACCCCCAAGCTTCCACAGTACATTTCTGTTTAAATAATGCAGTAGTTTGCATTGTACACAACATGAAGTTTTAACACACGATGACCAATCAAACCATTATGAATAGTAATACCCTTTTTTTATGAAATTTAGTAAAAATTATTTTTCAAAATAGATCTCATTTAGGGATTTGGAATATCAAAATTAGCATAGGGTAAATTTTTTGTATTTTTATGAAAATTTTTAATTTTTGATGAATTGTGAAATACATTGCTTTATTATTTAAAACTGACTATTTATTTAAATAATTATTTATTTTTATTTAAATTTATTTTATGTAAAAATTGATATATGATACCTATAAAAGTTCAATGTAATTCATTGGTTTCATTTTTAGTTGTATAAAATTTTACTGAACTTTTTAACCTATTTTACCCTCCTTATAGTTTCATTTAAAAATTTGCATAAAACATAATTTTACAACCTCTGTAAGTTGAATTTCAAAAATACTAGAAACACAGTTGACATCAATAATTAAAATTTGGTTCAATAAGATGAATAACTTTTTGTTGAATGGTAACTTTTTAATTTTATTTACCACAGTTAAAAGTAAATAGGGTAATTAAGGGTTAAAATGGTTTTATAAATACCTTAACACATGTCCTATTTCTATTGGATAAGTGTAATTAGATCCAAAAAAACCTTAGGAATAAAATATGATCCCTTTTCATCCACATGGATTAGATTAGAACATTTATTATTATTTTATTAAAATAATATTTAAAAGTGTAAAATTCAATTTTTAATAATTGAATCATTTTTAATATAGGGTTATACATAAGATAAATTAGACTAAAAAATATTCATTTGAAAGCTACATATATTTCATAAATAATTGTATTTTATGTATAATTTTTAGACATTAAATAATAAAATTTATTTATGACACAATGATGATGTAGTAATTAACTTATTAATGAAAGATTAAAATAATTGATATTATAAATATCAAAATGAACTTATCTTGAGACTTATGATGAATTCCAATAATTTTCAAGGTTGATATGACATGTTTGGGATGATTAAATAATTTTTTTTCAATGTAATCATATTGTTATGATTTACACAAAAAACCAAATACTAAATAGTGTCAAAATTGACATAATTGATTTTTTTTAAATACTATATTAATAATTGATATTATATTTCAAGAAATATTTTGTTCGAACAAATGATGTAAATAAAGTTATATATATTAATACCGAAACACTTGGGGTTCACTTGGCTTGTTATAGTATGTTTATTAACCATATAATATAATAATACAAAGAGACATGGTAAATATCAAACTCTTTAAATGAGAATTAAATCTAAAAGATAAGGTTAATATAGTGACCTAAACTTGTATAAAACCTGTTGGATGAGAGGATTTCGACCCATACCCACATTATACTCTCAATAAATCATTTTGGAGCCTTTATATACCAAAAATTGTATTATTATAGAGTAATATTTCAAGCATTCCTATAGTGACCCTCATCTCTGTTATAAAAAGTACTTCCGTTTCTCTGAAATTCACACCTCCAAAGCCATTTTACTCAGTCAAAACATACCCAAATATCATTTCAACTATCTTCCCTTAAACCTAGAGGCCTTACATTTATCAGAAAGCAATCCTAAGTATCCCTTTTTATCTACTCAAAAGGAAACACCTGAAGAAGATGTAACAATTTCACCACCCTCTTTCTTGTTCTTTTCTTCTTCCACTTCCTCTTTCTTTTTTGTTTCCATACCAAAATAATAAATAAAATAACTTCTACGTACATTTATGTTATTATAAATATGGTAAAACCATATTCTTTATTCTACCCATCATATAATTGAAAAAGTCACCATACATTCGTACGTACGGCTTACCGTCTCCATGTCGTGGTGTAGTTTGTTATTCAAACACTTCATTATTTGGATGGGTATAATAATGAGTAAAAATAATGTAAATAATCAATAAATCATTTTAATTATTTTTTATATATGATATACCATCCAAATACATACATTTTAACCATCCATTTAATGATATTGTTGCTCATGCATACGTACGGATTGTCGTCTCCACGAACGCGATGAGATTCAATCCCAATCGTAATCATTCAAGAATAATTTTCATTTTATGATTAAAAATAATTTTTATGAACATAATATCATTATGTGTATGAATCAAATTCATTCTATATATAACAAACACACCTTACGTAACAAAACATATAAAGTAAAACGAATCACTTAACACCCGAAACGACGATAATACTAAACTATTATTGACAAAACAATATTAGAAGTTCATATTTGTTATCATATTTTTGTATATGGTTCTAGTATAATTTAGAAACAATGATTTAACTATTATAAAGGTGGTTATTGAACCCTTGACCATGTAAAATTACAAGGTAAGGGTCAATTTCACAATCTCTTTATTATGTGAGGTTTTTAATACGTAAGTATCTACTGGGACCTCTTTATCATCCACATCCATGTTTCCTAAAAATGTATTTCAAATTATTTTTACAATTTACTAGACTATGGGTAAAAGTAATTTATACCCTTTTTGACTTTTTATAAAATTGTTTGAAAGAAATGTTTTAGTTGTTTTCCAAACAAGGTACTTTATGACATGTTAGACAAAATTAAAGTAAGAATATCTTTTTTTAACTTATATAGAGGGTGTGGCTATTTTACATCATTATAAAATATTTAAAGATTACCATATAATATTTTATCAATATTTTAAAAATACATGTTAATTTTATAATTATGTGACTTTTAAAAGATTTCAAAATTGTAAGAGGTGTTTATTTCAAATAGGTTTCATTTAATCTATGTGAACATCCTTTGATGGGTTTTAAACTTGTTTGAAGTTGATTAATAATGATAAAAATACTCCATATTGTATTGAAGGTTTTTTGTATGTTTGACTGTGGATGTGTTATTTTTATAGCATTCATGGTTTATGGATAATTTATTGACATTTCGTATGCTGGTTTTAATACAAATGTTTATGTTATGTTTATACCATTTCATATGAGGAATGAATTGTACTTAGTAAGTGACAGGTGGAGCCCACTATAGCTTCTCGAAGCATCAGTATGTATTTGGATACAAATAAGTGTCTTGGCTGAAGGCCTTGAAAAAATATTATTTGTTGTCTTGGCACAAGGCCTTGACAATGTGGTTATTAAGTCTAGCATTATGTGTTCCATCATTATGAAAGTGGTTATTGATTTTGCATGTGATTATTTGACTAGTAGAATATCTAGGTGAATAAGTAAATGGAATTATTTGATTTCATATTTTCCATATTATGCTGAAGTTTATGTTTAAATGGATTTTTTTAGTCTTATACATTTCCTTAAATGTTTATTATTATTTATGAATGTTTCTGCTATATTGTAATTCTTACTGAGAATCTGATATCACCCCATTCTATATTTTATTTTTCCAAGGATGTGAAGAAGTTTTTTATAGTTGACCTGCAGGGATAGGATAAAGATATAAGTGTGGTCAAAAGAAGGAAAACATTTTTGATGTTTTAATTTCATTTAATAATTTAAAACATACGAATGTATCTAGTACTTCCATGGATACTAAACTAATTGTTCTTTTGGGACATGATTCCTTGTATCATGCCAATGTTATGTAATAATGCACTGAATTTGGGTAACTAGGGTCAAGGAATTACGTCGAGAGTTAGACTTTTTTTATTTTCTTTTGGTTATTGTAAATTGGAACCCAGTAGGCATTATAGAAACCATTCAAAAGAAGATGCTGAGAATGTGGTTTTACTAGATCCAAAAATGATCAAAACAACTATTTTAGAGTGTTTCTAAGGCTTTATTAGGTTATGGATAGAGGGATGAAATGGGATAAACTAAGGAAATTAGATCATTCTGTTCAGTTCCAGATGCAGAATCCACCCATCTTTTGGGGTTATTCGGAACCAGAGAAAGAAGAGGCATGGATGAATTGGATGAATAAAATATTCTATTCCCAAGGAAAACCAAAAGAGATGAATGTTATGTTGTCGACATATATATTTGAGGATCTTTCACACCAATGGTGGGATTTAGATGTTCAGGCTAAATTGGACCAAGGAATTTCCTGAGATGATTATGAAGATTTGTTCAACAAACAATTCTATCACCGCACATTCCAGATTACAATAATGACATAATTTTACATCATGTAATCAGTGAATCTCTTGGTGAAAGTGTTTACACCTAAATTTATGAATTTAGTCCACTTTTCACTCAATGTTTCTACTATTTCTTCATTGAAGGATAGAATATTAGAATCGGGGATGAGGTAAGAGTTTCACTCAACGATTTTCATGTTTTGCAAAACAGATTATTCAAAGATGTTCAATAGAGAAATAGTTTATTAAAGGAACATCTCAGGAACTACATGTGGGGTAATACTATTGATATCTATGGGAAATGGTGGAAATATAATTCTTGAAATATATTGAAGAGGGAATCTTATTTCTAGGTATGTGGAATGACTCCGTATCAGACGACTGGATCGATAAATCTTCCTTCAAGACCCAAGATTAATGTTAGCTATTTTTAATGTGGTTATTTTGAACACTTGATACGATATTGTTCAATGACACCGATATAATTCCCGAATTACAATCAGATGAGGAATTTTAGTGAAATTGTAATAGTGCTTTAATGTTTGGTGTTCGGGACACATCTCATGTGTCATAGATGTCATATGATTCGACATGACGAGGGAAGAAGAATACCCATCGTCTACAGCACATATCTAGTTATGGTAATTCCATGAATACCATGAATACTCATCAAGGTATGTCCTAACAAGATAATAAAGAATAGAGTTCATCAATTAAGTAGTTTCTAGCGATGAGGATGTTATTGTGGATGATCAATCTGCGACATTGATAGTTATAGGTATGATTCTTTTGAATTCCACCCTAATGAAATGTTTGTTTAATATAGGTGAATCCCATTCAGTTATTACTTCCAGTGCTATTTATGTTCTAGGTTTTCATGTTGTAATGATGAATTCTATTTCAAAAAGGAAAACTCTTATTGTTCAAAGGGTATGTAGAGAATTTATGTGAAAACCATGTTATATAAAACTTGATGGAGTTGAGTTTATATGGGGTTTATATTATCATGAGATGTAGGTCTAAAACATAATCATTGGTATGGATTGTATGATAATTTTCAAGTATCAAATAAATTGTTATACTCAAATGGTTAGTATTATGACTAAGGATGGAATTGATCATCTATTTAGAGGAGAAAGGAATGTAAAGGCAGTAGCGACATGAATTTTTCCACCAACAGATAGACTGTTCTCCTACCATTTGGTTGTGTTAACCATGGAATCACTAAATAATATTTAGAATAGCAGTCTTTCAGCAATTGTCAATCATTTTCTGTATGTTTTACTGTGTATTTATGATATTTTAAAAAAAATGAAAGTGGAGTTTACTATTGATATTCTTATGTGGACCAATCATATTTCCCTTCCATCTTAACATATTTCATAGACTAAATTAAGGGAAATGAAAATGAGGTTGGAAGATCTGGAAGGCAAAGGGTTATTCATCCAAGCACGTCACTATGGGTAGCACCATCATTGTTTGTAAAAAAGGCATATGGAAATATTTGTCTATGTGTAGATTAGTTTAACCTTATTCAGGTTATGTTAAAGATTCGGTATCCAATTCCCTATATTAATGATATATTTGATCAATTGATTGGAGCCCGGTGGTTCTATAAAATTTACTTGCACTCAGGATATTAGAAATTTTGATTTCAAAAGGATGATATTCGTAAGACAAATTTTAGGAGCAGATATGGTCATTACAAGTATGTGGATATGCCTTTCAGTCTTACAAATATATCAAATGTTGTTATGGAATTGATAAATACGATATTTTAGAGGTATATCAATTCTATTGTGTTGGTGTGTTTGGATGACATATTGGTATATTCTATGATAAGGTATAAGCATGAGAAACACTTAGAGACGGTATTGTAAATTTTGGTGGATCATAGATTGATTGACAAAATTATAAAAGTGTGATTTTTTTTCAAATAAGAGGTACAATTCTTTGGCCATGTAATCTTTGAAAGAGGTGCCTTCTATGAAAAAAAAAGATAGTGGATTTTATCTCTTAGAAATTACCAAATAATGTCTTCAATATATTTTATTTTCTTAGAATGGTTGGTTATTTTTGACAGATTTATTGTAAATTTTTTTAACTAGATTCTCCTATTTCATCTTGGAAAAGGAAAAATGATCAATTCCAATGGAATGATGAAAGTTATAAGATTTTTTATAAGCTTAAATTTCACTGTACATTAGTTCCAATAATAATTTTTCCAAAATCCAGACAAGGGTAGTGGTGTATTTCATGCTTCTTGATCTAGCTTGTTATGTGTTCTCTGGAAGGTAGATCATACTGATGATTATGGATAAAAGGAATTGTTGCATGATAAGTAATACCAAAAAATTAATTTTAATTTATCTATTATAGTCGATTCATTGAATATATCACATCATTGCCTATTTGGTGAGAAATTCATAGTGCTTTCAGATCATAAGATCCTGAATGAAATTTTATCACAAAGGGATTTGAATTTGAGACAATGATGATGTATTGTGAATATCCAAATGTTAAAATTTGAATATATGTATACACTGAGTAATATAAATTCATTGTAAGATGCATTGAATATAAAACCATATGGTCATTTATGAATATGAAGTTCAGATGTGTGGCAGTGATGTCATTCATAGACCACATGTTCTTGGATTTTGAAGATCACAGTAGTGTTGTGGTTTTCACTATAATTTATTATGTTTCTTATTTGGTTAATATAGTTAAAGAGTAACATATGTATAATTTAGAATGTTTTGTGATGAGGTCGACAAAAAATGGTGGTGAAACCATTGAGGGATGAATGCAATATTATAGTTCATTTTTTTTGTTTTTTAGATCGGATGGTCATACCAATGGATTTTCAGGAACAAATACTTCATTTTTACAAAAATTATAGATGGATTTTTCATCTAGGAATATAGAATTTGTATAAGGAATTATAATCAATGTTTTGGCGGTTTGGTGTGAAAATTTAGGTGACTGAGTTTGTGTGAAAATGATTAATTTTTTAGTCAGTAAAAGAAAAGTTTCTGTGACCGGTGGGTATGTTGTTGTCTTTAACAATTATTGTTTGGAAATAGGGGAGGATATCCTTGGATTTTGTAATATATCTACCTAGAATAGATCAACAACATGATGAAATATGCATGATAATGGATCTGCTCCAAATGTAAGCTTATTTCATCCCTATTTTCAAATCTCATATACTGTAGGGCTTTCCTAAAATGTTTACAATAGAAGTGGTAGAAGGCATAGTGTAACCATTTT